>CM073737.1:26665764-27865764 GCA_037113605.1 Calophaca sinica | reverse complement strand
AGAAAAAACTTAAATTTTCATCTTATAGAAGAATGATTAATCTCAGCGTCTTATGATATGCATTATTCAGCATCCGGTATGACATAAGCATTCACACGTGTACAAATATGATATGTCATTCACGTAACATAACTCAGCGTCCGGTGAAATTGTTTGCGTGCGTCCGAGCACACACGTGTGAGACTTAAGCGTCTCATCACACCTACTCTGAGTAATGGTTATTTAGGGTTTCAATAAAATCTTTTTCTTGATTTTATCTTTATTTTGGCAACTGCATTTAATGAAAAGGGGGATCTTTATTTTATTTTCTTTTTGATTTATTTTTTATTCAGAGGAAATGTGAAGAGGTTTTTGAAAAAGTAACTGTACTATTTTATCAAAATTTTCCCACTACTCCACCTCTTTCGCTCCATACTCATTCTGTTTTTGTTTGCCAAAACTGCTTTCTTTCTTTCTCTATCTCTCTCTCTCTCTATGTGATTTCTCTGAAACCCTAAACCTCTATCACCTACTCTCCAACTGCAACCATGACTGATGTTAAGGTCGGACAATACACTGCTATCTTTGACACCATGCTAGAAGAAAAATTCTTGACTGAGAACAGAATCGACTTGAAAAGTTTCAAGCTTTATGGGTTTGATTTAGATGAAGGTTTGACGAATCTGGGTTGGAAAAACTATTTCCTTTGGGAACCTATTGGTGTTATGGTTAATGCTATCAAGGAAGTATGGGGAAACATTCATATGCTTCCGGGTGGAATCGTTAAAGGTCATGTCAGAGGTCTCAAGTTGGCGATCACCATAAATACCATCGCTGATACCATTAAGTGCCCCTATGAAGGCATTAGTGTTACCAAGTGACTCCAAACACAAGAGGAGGGTGAATTGTGTGTGAGCGGTGCTTTAAAAAACTTTTGCAAATAACGTGCTGAAATATAACTTACAGGAATTTAACTGCAGAAAAATAAATGGCTTGAAAGATAAATTGCAGAAATTAAATTGCAATAAAATAAATGACAGAAATTAAAAAACTGAAATGTAAATGATTGAAAATAAAGGCAATAAAATACAGAACTGAAAAATAAATTGCTAGAATAATAAAGAGATAGAGAGCAGAAAAGAGCACACAGTAATTTATACAGGTTCGGCCACCAAACACCCCTATAGCCTACGTCCTATCCCCAAAAGCAAAGCACTATGGGAGTTTCACTAAATCAATAGCTTTTAAATCAGGTTCAGCTAGAAACCTTTACAACTCTAAGCCAGAGCAATACGTTCAAGAGATATCACCTCTCTATAAACAACTTGGGATTCCCACCTAAAAACAATTTTACAAATAAAAATGAATAAAGGAGATACACTCAAAAGTGCAAATATAACAAATTGAAGCTCAGAAAAATACAATTAGTCTATGTAGTATAAAATGCTCTCAAAGAAAATATTGTGTTCAAATAAGTGTGAGTGATAAAAAATTTAACAGAGCTACACAAACAGAATAACGCAAGTCTATGAAAAAATGCTCACTGTGCTGCTCTTTAAATAGGCATAGGAAAAGAGCGTCAGCATTAAAAAGATTTTTGTCTGTTGCGCTCAATTAGGAGATTTGACTTTTATATAATCAATTATGTAAAAGATGTAATCGATTAAGTTTGAAATAAAAAACACAGAGATGCCTCTCAAAATAAAATAATCGATTAGATAAAGTTTATAATCGATTATGTTAAAAAGATTAAGACACGGAATGAAAAGAAACGCATAATCAATACGTGACTAATGCCATAAAGCAATAAACATTCACTACTAGAAAAATCAAAATTAGAGAGGGGTAAATTCCCTCACTAAAAGCTAAAAATCCGTCACTAAATAAATTAGCGACGAAATTTGTGACGACCACGAAATTCGTCTCAAATATTGGCGTTGCAAAACTTTAGCGAGGGAAAACTAAATCCGTCACAAATTGTGACAGAATAAGGGCGTCACAAATTTATAAATTCCGTCACTAAATAGAAGAAATACAATAGAATAAAATCCGTCGCTAATTAGAGAGGAAGTAAAAATCCGTCACTAATTAGAGAGGAAGTAAAAATCCGTCTCTAATCCCAGAACCAAAATTCCAGATTCAAATCCCAGAAATTAATCAACGCAGGAAACATCAACGCATCACCAAAATTTCAAATTCAAATCCCAGAAATTAATCAACGCAGGAAACATCAACGCATCAAACTTTCAACAAAATAGCAAAACAATTCCAACACTGAACCAAAATACTAAAAATATCAAACTTTCTACAAAACCCAAAAAAAATTCAATCTTTAACAAAACTAGATCAAACTTCAACGCATCAAACTTTACATCATACACAAAAGAACAGACACAATATATCCTAAAAAGAAAAAAGAGAATGATGAGAAGAAGAGGAAGAACAACAACAGATCTCAGATATATCATCTCTAAGAACCACAAAGCACATCTTTCTCGTTGATGGCAAATCTAGCGCGGGTGCTGGTAGATCTAGAAGGCAACTAGCAACTGAAGAAGAAACAAAGTTTGTAGTCAGAGAGATCTTGCAAAGCTTCGCGGTGGTGGCAGATCTCGCGATGGAGTGGCGTGGAGCTACGCAGTGGTGGTGGATCTCACGCCGGAGCCAGCAGTGGTGGCAAATCGCGAAGCCTGCCCTTGACCTTAGAGGAGAAGGGGGAAACACATTCAGCACAAAAGAAACCCTAGAAACGTGCGTGAACCTCGAATCCCACTGGAATCTTTGAATTCCTTAGATTTTCTCTATTGTCGCGCCTTCAGCATCGCAAATGTGGGACAGAACGACGCTTCAGGGATCAGAACCGGCGACATTGCGAGGAAGCCTCAGAAATTGCATGCGAAATGACATGCCTCGCTGGTGTCGCTCTCTGCTTTGGAACCCGTGGGGTTGGGATCCCCTGCATCACGAACGAGAGATGAAGAGAGAGACGTGATGAAACTGAAACTGGTTATTGGGTTTGGAAGAAACAAAATGAGAAGACGTGAGAGACAGGGAAGAGAGAGAATTAAAAATCTCTGGAATGAGTGTTGAGAGCAAGTTTCAATATAATAATAATAACCGAGACAAGTCATTTAATGCGAAATCTCAGTATTAGTGACGGAATAGATCCCGCCCTAACCATTGAGTTTAAAATTCCATCACTAAATCCGTCACTAACTGTATCTTAAAAATTTTGTGAGGAATTTAGTGACGGAAGAGTTAGAGAGGGTATTTTTCCGTCTCAAAAATCCCTCACTAAATATTTTTTAGTCAATTTGTGACGGATTTTGTGACGGATAAATTAGTGACGGATTTTTTCCATCACTAACTCCGTCACAAACTAAATACAACTTAAGTCAACCTGATATCTTATTTTTCGTCACTAAATTCGTCACTATTAGTGAGGGATATGCGTCTCTCTCAAATTTCCCTCTCTAAAATCGATTTTTCTAGTAGTGATTTATGAAGTCTTTGTCTGAATTCTTGATAGACCAAAAAGCAAGACTTTTTTATATACAAAAAATGAAAGGCTTTTGAACTTATTTTCAGAGAAAATATTTGATGCTGCAAAAAATTTGTAAATCCAAAATTTAAAAGACAAAGCCATGAAGTTAATAAAAAACTTTGAGTGTGTTTGTGATTTAATTTTAATTGAGAGCTTTTTACTGCTACTTACAAATAGTCCTAAGAAATAAGTAAATACCCAAAATCCAAAGAGTTGTAGTCTTCTAATTCTTAGTAGCATCTCGGTATTCTTTTCTGCTTTTTGCACAGTTGACTATTTGCGTACATAACTCTCTTTTGTCAATCATCAAAACAATCCTGTCAAGACATGTATTTATAGACTCCCCCTTTTTGATGATAACAAACATCTCAGGGAGGAAATTTAGTAAAGTTTAACCATGATATAACAATGAGATATAAGCATGATTTTTCAATAAAAGATATCAGAGTTTAAGCGCGTATTTTAGATAAAACTCCCCCTCACAATATGCATAGGAAAATTTACTCCCCCTGAATCATATAACTATCCCCCTTTTGGCAACATCAAAAAGCGGGAAAGATAAAGGGAAAGGCATGTAAAGCATATGCATATAAGAGTAACTAGATGTGGCGAAAAATAATCAAGATAGAGTATCATGGGTTTAATGAAGCATTAGAAATCCATGGTCAACAAAATATTAAGTAAAAAAGATAGCAAAATAAAGCACTAGGATGAGGGTTACTAGTCCTCATCAAACTCATTCTCGTCACAGTTGTCTCCTCATCTTCGCATAAGCATACGTAACTCCCTTTTGTCAATCATCAAAACAATCCTGTCAAGACATGTATTTATAGACTCCCCCTTTTTTATGATAACAAACATCTCAGGGAGGAAATTTAGTAAAGTTTAACCATGATATAACAATGAGATATAAGCATGATTTTTCAATAAAAGATATCAGAGTTTAAGCGCGTATTTTAGATAAAACTCCCCCTCACAATATGCATAGGAAAATTTACTCCCCCTGAATCATATAACTATCCCCCTTTTGGCAACATCAAAAAGCGGGAAAGATAAAGGGAAAGGCATGTAAAGCATATGCATATAAGAGTAACTAGATGTGGCGAAAAATAATCAAGATAGAGTATCATGGGTTTAATGAAGCATTAGAAATCCATGGTCAACAAAATATTAAGTAAAAAAGATAGCAAAATAAAGCACTAGGATGAGGGTTACTAGTCCTCATCAAACTCATTCTCGTCACAGTTGTCTCCTCATCTTCGCATAATTGGTTACAGTTATCATGACCTGCATAAACTTGTTAGCACACTTAAATAAAAAAAAATTATTCACCCTTTTGGGAGACAATAAGGAGAACTTGTTTTTGTCTCCTATCATGTGCTTGGAACAGCCATTTTCAAGATACCACATTTATCTCTTGGCTTTCAAGCACACCTGCAAAACATTCAAGTTTTAACTTTTAGTACCAAAGCCATGTTGGGTCCAGGAGAGTTAGTTTTGGGCAAAGTGCCATTTGGAATCCATATCTTTTTTTAAACACATTCTTGTTCTTTATAATGTTGCAAATAAAGGTAGTGTGGCCTTTTCTACCACAATAAAAACATTTAATGAAAGGACTACTTGAAGTGTTATTGTGATTGACAAGTTTGAAAGATTTTTCATGCACCCAAACCAGCTTTTCCAAAAGTACCTTTTTGTTTTCCTAAAAGAATATTTAAGTTATCCTTTCCTATGATAAATTTGGCAAGGGTGTTTTGCAAATCTTCAATCTTGTTTTTCAAAATATTGCATTCATCACATTTGAAAATTTTGTTCTTTTGGTTTTTGCAAAAAGTGTAAGTGGAAACTTCGGTCACAACAACTTGTTTTTCTTTAAGAACTTTCATCTCTTGGTTTAAAGTAAAAAATTTTTGATTCAAGAGAGGTGATGGTTTTCTTAGAAGAAGAAACAATTTTTTAGAGTCTAATCGTTTCATTATTGAATTCTTCACAAGCAATGAGTAACTCATCATAAGTTAAAGGAGATTCGTATTCAAGAGCATTTACCTCATTTGTTTCGTGATTTGCCATGAGTCATAAGTTGGCCTCCTCATTTTCTGAATCATCAGATGAGTCCATATTATTTTCATCCCAGGCAATATAGGCTCTTCTTCCTTTTAATTCCTTTTGTGGCCTTTTATCGAACTTTTCATTTTTCTTTTGACCATAAGGGCAATCGGGTTTTATGTGTCCTTTTTCACCACATTTGTAGCAAGTTGGATTGAAGGAAGTTCCTTCCTCATTTTTCTTTTGAGAATTTTGTAACTTGCTTGTTTTCCCTTTTTGCCTCATGAACCTTTTGAATCTTTGAACCATCGAGCTCATGTATTTCTCATCCCCATCAAGACTGTCAGAGTCATCAGAGTCTCCTTTTTCATTGACTCTTGCTTTGAGAGAAATTCCCTTCTTTTTCTTTTCACTTTCCTCACTCTCAATGAGTCGATTTAATTCAAGTTCATGTTCCTGCAATTTACCAAACAAGGTTGCCAAAGACATAGTAGATAAATCTCTAGATTCAGATATAGCGGTAACCTTGGGTTGCCTGTTTCTATTTAAACATCTAAGAACTTTATTAACTAAATCTTCATTGTTGAAGTCCTTCCCAAGAGCTCTGAGATGGTTTATTATATGGATGAACCGTTTTTGCATATCTTGTATGTTTTCACCCGGTTTCATCCTAAATAGCTCATACTTATGGGTTAATGTGTTCATTCGAGCCCTTTTGACCTCGGTAGTACCTTCATGGGTCAATTGAAGGGTGTCCCACATTTCTTTGGTAGTCTTGCAATTTGAGACCCTATAGAACTCATCATAGCTTAAAGCTGAAATGATGATGTTCCTAGCTTTCAAATTGTATTGGACCTTTCTCTTTTCATCTTTGGTCCAACATGATCTTGGTTTGTCCATCACTTCATCATTAAATGATTGAGTAGGTGCAAAAGGACCGTTTTCCACAGCATCGCAAATATCGAGATCAATACCCTAAAGAAAAATTTGCATTCTATCCTTCCAATAACCACACCCCTCACCATTGAAAAATGGGGGTCTGTACATGGAGCTTCCCTTGTCATTGTTTGAAGTTATTCTATTGAGATGGTTAAGTCCTTTAAACAAGAGTCTAGCTCTGATACCACTTGTTACTAAGTGACTCCAAACACAAGAGGGGGTGAATTGTGTGTGAGCAGTGCTTTAAAAAACTTTTGCAAATAAAGTGCTGAAACATAACTTACAGGAATTTAACTGTAGAAAAATAAATGGCTTGAAAGATAAAATGCAGAAATTAAATTGCAATAAAATAAATGATAGAAATTAAATAACTGAAATGTAAATGACTGAAAGTAAAGGCAATAAAATAAAGAACTGAAAAATAAATTGCTAGAATAATAAAGAGATAGAGAGCAGAAAAAAGCACACAGTAATTTATACAGGTTCGGCCACCAAACAACCCTGTGGCCTATGTCCTGTCCCCAAAGCAAAGCACTATGGGAGTTTCACTAAATCACTAGCTCTTAAATTAGGTTCAGCTAGAAGCCTTTACAACTCTAAACCAGAACAATACGTTCAAGAGATATCACTTCTCTATGAACAACTTAGGATTCCCACCCAAAAACAATTTTACAAATAAAAATGATATAAAGAAGATACACTCAAAAGTGCAGATATAACAAATTGAAGCTCTACAATTAGACTATGTAGTATAAAATGCTCTCAAAGAAAATATTGTGCTCAAATAAGTGTGAATGATAAAAAATTTAACAGAGCTGCACAAATAGAATAACATAAGTCTATGAAAAAATGCTCACTGTGCTGCTCTTTAAATAGGCACAGGAAAGGAGCGTTAGCATTAAATAGATTTTTATCTGTTGCGCTCAATTAGGAGATTTGACTTTTATATAATCGATTATGTTAAAGATGTAATCGACTAAGTTTGAAATAAAAAAAAACGGAGATGCCTCTCAAAATAAAATAATCGATTAGATAAAGTTTATAATCGATTATGTTAAAAAGATTAAGACACGGAATGAAAAGAAGCGCATAATCAATTACGTGACTAATTCCATAAAGCAATAAACGTTTATGAAGTCTTTCTCTAAATTCTTGATAGACCAAAAAGCATGAATTTTTTATATACAAAAAATGAAAGGCTTTTGAAATTTTAGAGAAAATATTTGATGCTGCAAAGAATTTGTAAATCCAAAATTTAAAAGACAAAGCCATGAAGTTAATAAAAAACTTTGAGTGTGTTTGTGATTTAATTTTAATTGAGAGTTTTTTACTACTACTTACAAATAGTCCTAAGAAATAAGTAAATACCAAAAATCCAAAGAGTTGAAGTCTTCTAATTCTTTTACCGTCTCGATATTCTTTTCCTCTTTTTGCACAGTTGACTATTTGCGTACATAACTCTCTTTTGTCAATCATCAAAACAATCCTATCAAGACATGTATTTACAATTAATTTCTATGCTGGTTGGGAAGACGCTTTCAGAGGAATGGAAAACGTAAACGAGGCTCTATTCGAGAACTATCGTCAGTTGCAGGAAAATGATGTAACTCCTACTGCCAAGAATCTGAAAAGTCATTATAGAGTTCTACACAAAATTATTGCTAAGATCGTTATTCTGAAGACTGTGCCAAGTGACACAATGAACTATGAGCAGAAGTTCATTATGAGAAATTATATGGTTGGTCACAAAATCAACTTGCCTAGGATGATTTTCAACAATATTGTCAATACGCTTATTTGTTCAAGGAAGGGTTCTGCTGACAAGAAGAACAATATCAAGGTTATTCCTTATGGAGTTCTTCTTATAACTATGATAGTTAAGGATGGAATTGCGAGAAGGCTTAGTGTCTTGATAAACAAAGAAGAAAGAGATAAGTGAACGTGAACACAAGAAGTGGGTTGAATTGTGGTCAAAAACTTTTCGCAAACTTTAAGTTAAAAGCACTAAGAACACAGATTTTTCAAAACTGTTTGTTTATCGGACGCTGAGAAACTAACCGGATGATGAGAGACTAACCGGAAGCAGGAAATAAAGCAGTATATGAAAACTTATTTTACTGAGCAAGGTAAAGATAAATGTAAAGCAGTAAAGTAAGAGACACGGAGATTTATACTAGTTCACCACCAACTGGTAGCTACGTCTAGTCCCTTCGATCCTGAAGGATTTTTCACTATAATTAACTGATTAAAATTTTCCTCAAGAGGATTCTACTGTCACAAACTTGACAATACTCTCAACTTCTCAAAACGACTCAGTACGATCGAGCCTTTGAGGAACAAAGCCTTAACTAGGCCAAATACTGTTTAGAAAAGAGAATATACTTTTGAATACAATCAGAATAACTCTCACAGAGAGGATAAAAAGATTAAGCTCAAAACAGAGTAGCTTTCTAAAAGAAAATATAAGACGCTGAGTACAGTTCTTTTTAGACCAGAGACTTGGCACGAAATTTGATTGCTCACTTATAGTGATGATGCTTCCAAAATAAAGTTTCTTTTTTTCTCAGAATTTGTTCTAGCAATTTCAGTCTTAGTTCTGGTCTTGCCTTAGTTCTTGCCACCTTCTTCAATGAATACCTTGGGGTATTTATAGGAGACTTCAGGGATATTACCATTTGCAGTAAAAGAATAGCTCTTTTCCATTGAGTGAGGTAATTTGAAATGTAGTCATTTTCTTCCTTTCCAGAGAATATCAAAATAGTACATATTACCATTTTCGTACTATCTGCTTTTCACAATTTCCTTGTACGATTTTTGTCTTATGCTAAAGGTGTCACCTTTGCTTCCTCGTACATTAAAATGAGCGCATAAAATCAAATTCGAATTTCGTTCCAGAACATTCTGAGGTTAAGAGCAAAAACGTGATCATCACGTGCTTTATTAAAGAGATCAGACGCTCGCTTAGAACAGAGGACGGACGCTCGCAACTATTGAGTATTCCACGTGTCAAAGAGTAACACTACAGGACACTCGCTGTTAGCAAGACGCTGGAGTGAGTTCGGAAGCAGACATCAGTGGAGTGTATTCAATTCTCTTGTAAATTTTTTCTTCTTTCTTGAGTGTTTTGTACAAATATATGAAGCTTTGATACCTGTACACTCAAAGATATGATAGAAAATAAATTGTTCTCTTGAAAATACTTTGTTATCATCAAATTAATGAGGGTCTAAACTTCTCCATCGTTTAGGTTCCAACAATCTCCCCTTTTTGATGATGACAAATATCCAAGGTTGATGAACAATTTAATTTCAAAATAATATCAAGGGTCTCCCCCTGAATTCAACAATTTAGATATATATGAACAATTCAGGTATTAGAGCGATTATTGATCGCAAAAATTCATTTGTGTGATCGCAAAAATACGTAGATGTATCAGAGCATATATTCATTTAACAAAGTGAGATCAGATGTTGATTTCATTTTATCAAAAAGATTTTCATTGTACCAAAGTTATTGATTATTATCAGAGTACTGGATCAATGAATATCAAAGCATTATTGGTATTAGAGCAATAAATAACCAACACAAATGCTATATATGAAATGCTATGCGTGATACTTCAGTTTCAGCGTATCCATCGGACTTTGAACATTGGATGGTGAATTAGTCAATCAGACTTTCACGTGTTCATCAAACCTTTCTTTTACTCCTGCTTTTGTCATCAGACAAAAAGAGTGTAAAGCACATCATAGTCAAAATAAGACTTAGAAAAATTTGAATATAAGTCAGATAGAGATATGGAAACAGATAATTAGAGAAAAAGTGTATATATATATATAAGAGTACCAAAAAAAACTTTATATCACACAAAAAAATAAAAACAATTCAAGGATTTGGTGGAGGTGGTGGAGGAATGTTAAGACGTTCATAGAGTAATTTCAAAGCATTCTCCAACTGAGCAACCTTCAGGTTTGTGGCCTTCATTTCTTTAAACTCTTCTTTAGGAATCGTGACCATCTTAACTGCAGGAGTAGAAGTAGAAGTGGAAGGTCCAGCTTTTGATACTGGTGCAGGTTTCATCTTCTGATGCTTGGCTAGCACCAAATTAGACAGCTTCAGTCTCAGTTCCTTCTTCTGGTGAGCTCTTTGAAAGAATGCATCATTTGCTATATACCATTTGCTGAGATTTCCAAGTTTTCTCTGCTCAGATTCTACCTGAATTTCTCTTCTTTTCTTCACATCTTCTGGATACAGCAAATCCATAAAGATAATGTCTTTGTGCAGAAACACATCAGCAGTAAAAGAATCAAATTTGTTTCCAGCATCTGCTCCCCATATTCTTCTGATAAAGACACTCAATACTCCAAAAGTGAAAGAGAGTCCTTCATTTTCTGCCAGGTATACTCTTCGCAGGTTTTCCCTATCATCTTCTTCAAGCACTAGGGGGACAAGGCATGGCAACATGGCTTTGTCTTTCCAAGACTCAGACCATTGATTCCAGATAAATCCAATGTCAAAATGCTTAGTCACAGCAGCCCATTGGACATATATCTTCATGCAGTCAAGAGGCCTGATCACTGAACACCTAAACGTATCATCAAAATATGCAGTTCCAAGATTGGTGTCAGTAACTTTTCTGACAGTGCCAACTGTGGGAATTGTAGCTTTCTCAGTATTGCAACAATTTGAGGAGCCAGTTCTCCATTCATCTTCCTTCAGAGAACTGAGGTAAAACCTTTTGGCATGGTCCTCAGTAATCTTGCCAATCGGAAGCTCAGAGAATTCCTTAAGATTAAACTTTTGAGGAGCCTTCTCATATTCTTTGAGTCCAATCTTGCTGTATGGCAACTTGCCAGGTGCAGGTTCTTTCCTCTTCCCAGGAATAGACCAAGGTAGCCACATTTGTTTATTTGGAACAATCTTTACGGATACAGAAGAAGGATCTCTGAACTGTCTAATAACTTTGAGTTTCTTCATTTCAAGACAGTGTGCCATGAAGGCAGCTTCTTCATCCGTAATCCACCTTCCACACTCTTCCAATGTGAGAGGTTCAATCTGAGGCAGAAACTTAGGAAGGTCAACAGAGAAAGGAATTGCTCTGCTACCAGGTTCTGGTCTTAATCTTCCTTTGAATGACATGTCAAAATGGTCTTCTCCATCCTTGAAGACAAGATTCATTGGAGAGGCAATCTCAAGTCTGGCAACTCCAGAGGTGAAGGTTTTCAAATGCCAAGTAGAAGGATGATTGTAGATGCTGTGGTATGACTCATACTTAACAAACCGAGGTTTGTTAATGCGTGAGACATTCTTCCCTCCACTGAAATCTGTAGGTTTGTAGGTGAGGGTGAGTGGGGTGAGAGTGGTTTTAGTGATTGTATAGTTTTTAGGTGTATAGGGTTTGAATGGATTGATGGGAGGTACTTTGAATAACGGTTGAAGGGATGAGAGTGAAGTTTGGAAATGTATATAGTAAGTGAGGTATCTGAGGAGATTTGTGGTAGGTCTAAGTTGAGTGTATTGGATAGTGTTTGGGTCAGTTTTATGGGGATAAGGGTAGAGGTTGTTGTAGGCTCGTTTTGGTTTTCTTGGTTTGTGTTTGGATTTGTGGTTGTGAAACAGATAATGGAGGTGCAGGAATAACATCATGAGAATCAAAAATAGATACTGACTCATCAACAGTAAAGTCAAGTACCTTTGGGTTAAGCTCAGAAGACCTAACCAACCTTCTCTTTGTTCCTTTAGAGGTAACAACGGTAGGAGGTGGAGGAGGGACTTGCTTCCTTTGATCAGACGCTGAGACATCTTTTTCAGCTGTTGACTTTTTCTTCTTCTCTAAGATCTTCTTGATGGGGATTCTGTCCTCATCTTCTGGTTCATCAAAAGTAGGTGCAGGAGTCACCTTCTGTTTCATTCTTCTTGTCTCCCTTATAGGAGATTCAACAGGTCTCTTCACACTAGCCATTGAGCTTCTGGTGGTTTTCTTTTCAGCTTCACCAACATTCGCAACAGTTTCTCCTTCTTGTTGCTCTAGTTTCACCTTCTTAATCATAGTCCCAGTTATCAATTGCATTCTGACCAGGCTGTTGACTCCAAAAACCTCAGGACGAACAACAACACCAACACCAAAGTATTTATCTCTTTCTTCTTTGTTTGTCAGATCACCAAGCTTTCTCACAATACCATCTTTTATCATCATTATAGAAAGAAGAACTCCATAAGGGATAACCTTGACAATACTCTTTTTATCAACACTTTTCCTTGAAAAGACAAGAGCATTAACAAGATTATTGATAATTAACCTTGGCAGGTTGATTTTCTTCTCATCCATATAGTTTCTCATAATGAACTTTTGCTCATAGTTCACTATGTCGCTTGAACCAGCCTTTAGAATCACGCTCTTAGCGATGATTTTGTGCAATACTCTGTAGTTGCTTTTCAAATCTTTGGCAGTGGGAGTTATGTTCTTCTTCTTCAACTCACGATAATTTTCAAACAGAGCTTCGTTGACGTTTTCCAAACCTCTGTAAGCGTCAACCCAGTTAGCATGGTAACTGATTCCTTCACAAGGGCACTTGATGGTCTGAGCGATAGAGTTTATAGTGAAACGTAACTTGAAACCTTTGATATGTCCTTCAATAATTTCACCCGGAAGTAGATAAGTATTCCCCCAGGATTCCTTTATAGCATAGCTCAACACATCAACTGGTTCCCAGATAAAATAATTTTTCCAACCCAGTTTCTTTAAACTTTCTTCAAAATCAAAACCATAGAGCTTGAGATTCTCAAAATCAATTCTGTTTTCATTCATAAGTTTTTCTTCTGAGAAGACATCGTAGGCAGCAGTATATTGTTCAACCTTTCTATCGGCCATGGTAGCAGTTGCAGAGTGGGTAATGGAGGTTTTAGGGTTTGAAGTCACAGAGAGAGAGAGAACAATTTTTTGCAAGTAGGAACAGAGTGAAGTGATGGAGCGAAAAATGTGGAGTAGTGGGAAAGTTGACTAGAAAATGGAACAGTCCTTTTTCAAAAACCGCTTCGCATTTCCAAAAAAAATTAAATCAAAAAGAAAAGAAAATGAAGATTCCCTTTTCATTAAATGACGACGCCAAAAGAAAAGTAAAATCAAGTAAAAAGATTTTATTGAAAAGCATAAATAATCATGACTCAGTGAGATGTGATGAGACGCTTAAGTCCTTTACACGTGTGACACGTGTGTGCGCGCTCGGATGCACGCAACCGATTCACCAGACGCTGAGTTATGATGCACATGACAAATAAAATGCTTACACGTATACATGCTTATGTCATACCAGATGCTGAGATGATGCATATCATCTGACGTTGAGATTAATCATTCTTCTATAAGATGAAAATTTAAATTTCTTCTTATAAAATTGAATCTATCTTTAGCAAGGGGTTTAGTAAATATGTCAGTCCACTGATGATCAGTGTCTACAAATTTTATTTCGAGAATACCCTTTTGAACATAGTCTCTTATAAAATGATGCCTCATCTCAATGTGCTTGGCTCGTGAATGCAATATGGGATTTTTAGTAAGACAGATTGCAGAAGTATTATCACAAAAGATAGGAATGTTACTCTCTTTTATCAGATAATCTTCAAGTTGATATTTCATCCACAGAAGTTGAGAGCTGCAACTTGCTGCTGAAATATATTCAGCTTCTGCTGTTGAGAGTGCAATCGTGCTTTGCCTTTTGCTTGACCAAGACACAAGATTTTCTCCAAGGAATTGGCAGCCTCCACTTGTGCTTTTTCTTTCAATTCGGTCTCCAGCAAAGTCAGCATCACAGAAACCTACTAACTTGTAATCTTTTGATTTCTTATAAAGCAAACCAAGATTAGTAGATCCTTGCAAATATCTAAAAATTCTTTTAACAGCACTCAAGTGTGATTCTCTAGGATCTGATTGAAATCTAGCACACAGATAGACGCTGAACATAATATCAGGTCTTGAAGCTGTAAGATAAAGTAGAGACCCAATCATACCTCTGTGCATTTTCTGATCTACCTTTTTATCAGTTTCATCTTTACCAAGAATGCACGAGGGATGCATAGGAGTGCACATAGGTTTGCAATACACCATTTTGAATTTCTTTACAAATTCCTTGATATATTTGCTTTGATGTATATAGATACCATCATTGCATTGTTTGATTTGAATTCTAAGGAAGAACTTTAGTTCACCCATCATGCTCATCTCGAATTCAGCCTGCATTAGCTTAGAAAATTCTTTGCAAAGGCTTTCATTAGTAGCTCAAAAAATAATGTCATCAACATATATTTGAACAATTATAAAGTGCTTGTTTGATGTTTTTCTAAAAAGAGTAGTGTCTACTAGACCTCTGGTAAAACCATTTTTCATCAAAAATGTACTCAGTCTTTCATACCAAGCTCTGGGAGCTTGCTTAAGACCGTACATGGCCTTTTTAAGCTTGAAGACATGTTCTGAAAATTCAATATCTTCGAATCCAAGAGGTTGTTTTACAAAGACTTCCGCAGTTATAAAACCATTCAAGAAAGCACTTTTCACATCCATTTGATAAAGAATTATATCATCATGTGCAGCAAATGAAAGTAAAATGCGTATAGCTTCTAACCTTGCAACATGTGCAAATGTTTCAGTAAAATGAATACCTTCTTCCTGTGAGTAACCTTGAGCAACCAATCTTGCTTTGTTTCTCACAACCTTTCCATCTGCATCAAGCTTGTTTCTAAATACCCATTTAGTACCAATAGCTTGCTTATCTTCTGGTAGAGTATGTAGCTTCCACACATCATTTCATTGGAACTGATTCAACTCTTCTTGCATGGCCATAATCCAACCTTCATCTTCCAATGCTTAATCAATCGTTTTAGGTTCCATTTCTGAGAGTAGTACCATATCTGCATGCTCTTTAAAAGAGGATCTGGTTCTTACTCTATCTCCAGGTTCTCCTATGATTTGATCTTTAGGATGATTGGTTTTGTACTTCTAGCTCTTTCTGGCTTCAGCTTCCGAAGGTTCTTGCGTCTGGTTACCACCGGATGATGAAGATGTAGGTTCACTATTTGTAGTATCACCTACATTTAATTCTGAAAATAATTCTTCTAGCTCTGACATGGCTGTGTCAGGCTTCTTATCATCAAATTTGACATGAATGGATTCTTCCACTGTCATAGTTTCTTTATTGTATATTCTAAACGCTTTAGATCTTTCAGAATATCCCAAAAAGATTCCTTTATCAGCTTTTGAATCAAACTTACCAAGATGATCCTAGTAATCAAAATATAACACGTACAACCAAATGAATGAAAATAGGATATGTTTGGTTTTCTACTTTTCCACAGTTCATATGGAGTCTTCTTCAAAATAGGTCTAATAAGAATTCTATTTTGAATGTAACAAGCTATGTTTACTGCTTCTACCCAAAAATGTTTTGCAATATTAGCTTCATTGATCATGGTCCTAGCCATTTCTTGGAGGGACCTATTTTTCCTTTCTACAACACCATTTTGTTGGGGTGTTCTTGGAGAGGAGAAATTATGGGAGATGCCATTATCATCACAAAATTTCTGAAAGCTTTCATTTTCAAATTCTCCCCCATGATCACTTCTAATAGAAGAAATACAAATTCCTTTTTCATTTTGAACTGTTTTGCAGAATACAGTAAATACCTTGTATGACTCATCTTTGTGAGCAAGGAATCTAACCCATGTCCATCTAGTAAAATAATTAACAATGACTAACCCATATTTCTTTTCAGTTAAAGAGGCTGTCCTTGTTGGACCAAAAAGATCAAGATGCAAAAGCTCAAGTGGTCTAGAGGTTGAAACAACATTTTTTGAATGAAAAGAAGTTTTAACTTGTTTTCCTCTTTGACATGCCTCACAGAGAGCATCAGATTGATACTTAAGATTTTGTAAGCCTCTGACAAGACTGTGCTTGTTTAATTTTGAGATTAATCTCAAATTGGCATGACCCAATCTCTTGTGCCAAATCCATTGTTCTTCATCAACAGACATGAGACACTTGACATCTTGTTTTGCAAGTTCAGAGAGATCAATTTTGTAAATATTTTGTTTCCTCTTAGCAGTGAAGAAAATAGAGCCATCTTTCTTGCTTTTTACTAGAAATCCAGTTTCTGTAAAGATGACTTCATAACCATTGTCACATAATTGACTTATGCTCAATAAGTTATGTTTAAGTCCTTCAACATAAAGTACATTATCAATAGAGGGAAGAGAGCCTTTACCAATGCGACCAATTCTAACTATTTTACCTTTCTGGTTTCCTCCGAAACCAACGAATCCAGCTTCTTTAAGCCTTAGTTCTTGGAACATATGCTTTTCTCCCGTCATGTGACGCGAGCATCCACTGTCTAAGTACCGAGATAGGTGTGTTGACTTTGTTGCTAAGCATGTCTGCAACATAGACTATTTTATCTTTAGGTACCTATATCTTTTTGGGTCCTTTCTTGTTAGTTCTTGAAGGAAGCTTGTCCTTCACAGTTTTAAAAACAGAACATGCACTTTTCAAATGACCAGGTTCATTGAAGTAAGTACAATGCAAGCATTTACTATGATTATTGGATTTATCAGATGCTGAATCATTTTCTAAAGGAGGTTCATCTAATATATAACCAAGACCATGAGTTGTCGTTTTACTAACACCCCAAATCATTGAAGCTTGCTTGCTTCGAGTTACACTCTCTGCAAGAAACTTTTGAAATGCATATTCATAATCATTTGATTTGCATTTAAGGTTGCCTGTAACTTTAGAGCTTTCAGCTTGAGAGCTGTCAGCTTCTGGTTGCTTGTTAGTGGCCAGACGCTGGTTATCCGTCAGATGCTGATTTTCAGTTTTCAGCTTGAAAGTCTTGTGATAATTTTGAAAATTTCTTTTTCAAATTCTTATACTCAACAGAGAGAGTGGCAGAGTCCTTAAGAAGATCATCGAATGCAAGTTGAAGTTCAAAGTAGGAATCATATACTATTACCTCTTCAACTTCTTCTTCTGAGTCAAGATCAATGTCAGCCATGAGAGCGAGATTTGCTTCTTCTTCATTATCTTCCTCAGACGAGGATAAGTCTAGATCTTCCCATGTAGCCATGAGGCTCTTCTTCTTTTTCTTGAAAGAACTTCTTGTGGGCTTTTCCTTAAGATTAGGACATTCGGACTTGAAATGTCCAGACTTTTTACATTCATAGCAAATGACTTAGGCTTTGTCCTTGTCTTTTCTTTCCTTCTTGTCCTTAGTATCTTTCTTCTGAAACTTCCTCCTGAAGTTTCTCTTCTTCCACATTCTTTGTATCTTCCTGGATATAAACGTAAGCTCATCTTCTGATGTGTCAATATCTCCTTCTGAAGCTTCATCTTCTGATTCTTCTTCTTCAGCCTGAAGAGCTTTGGAAGAACTGGCTTTATGTTGAGCGACTTTCAAAGCAATAGACTTGCCTTTTTTGAGGTTCTTCTTCATTTAGCTCAAGTTCATGAGCTTTCAACGAATTCATAAGATCTTCAAGTCGTAGGACATTTAGATCTTTTGCTTCTTGAATAGCAGTGACCTTGGGTCTCCATTGCTTGGTCAAGCTTCTCAAGAACTTTCTAACATGGTCAGGTGCAGTGTAACCTTTTCCAAGGGCCTGTAACCCATGAACAAGTGTTTGGAATCTTCCAAACATAGTTTCAATGTTTTCACCATCTTCCATTTTGAACAAATCATATTGGCGAACCAACATGCTAGCTTTGGTTTCTCTTACTTGGGCAGAGCCTTCGTAAGATAAAACAAGTGAGTCCCAGATTTCTTTGGCTGTATCAAATTTGCCACATTTATCATATTCTTTTTCTGTCATAGCACAGATAAGAATGAATCTAGCTTTTTGATTGGTTTAATATCTCTTTTTTTGCTCATCATTCCAATCTTCTCTGGCTATAGCAACACCACGAGCATTAGTAGGAGGAATGTAACCACTTTAAACCATATCCCACAACTCAATTTGTTGTGTCTCAAAGAAAGCTTTTACCTTATCTTTCCAGTAATCAAATTTTTCTTCATTGAATAGAGGAGGACGGTTCATATGACCACCTTCAGTAGACATGTTCACAGTATAGGATCTTTTCTCTTAACACTGTTAAGTGCTCAACCGAGAGGCCGAGCTATAACACCAACTGAATGTGAACACAAGAAGGGGGTTGAATTGTGGTCAAAACTTTTCGCAAACTTTAAGCTAAAAGCACTAAGAACACAGATTTTTCAAAATTGTTTGTTTATCGGATGCTAAGAAACTAACCGGATGATGAGAGACTAACTGAAAGTAGGAAATAAAGCAGTATATGAAAACTTGTTTTACTGAGCAAGGTAAAGATAAATGTAAAGTAGTAAAGTAAGAGATACAAATATTTATACTAGTTCACCACCAACTGGCAGCTACGTCTAGTCCTTTCAATCCTGAAGGATTTTTTGTGACACCCTCTACCCGCATGTTATTATTAAAGAAATAAATTAAAATAAATATAACCACTGAAAAATACGGTCCAATAAAATTTTCCATAAACGAAGGTAGAGTCGTCACGCTCGTACAAACTTGCGGAAAAATCAAATAACAATTATGTCAAGTTTAGAAAAATAAAAGCACCCCGATGTCACAACGTCTCAGAGCTGACCCAAGTACTTACATCGGAATAATCAACAATAATAAAATAATAAAAACAGAAATCCTAACTACGGTGACGGCTTCCACGTATCACTCATCAGTCACATCGTCATCGTCACCTGCAATCTCATCGTCTAAACATACACAATGGTGCATGAGTAGCCACAGTAAAGAGGGGTTAGACATCGTATACAATCATAGCACAAAAGGCAAAGGACATAGATTAAGCAATACGCATATAACAACTTCAGTATAATTGACACATAACATGGATGCATAACTTAACGAGTACTAATGCAACCTAGACAATCTCTACTTCACCGAACATGTGGATCCAAACTAACTCAGATGAGCGAGTGAGAAAACATCATCACTCTTGAGTACGAACAGTGTCTAGTCAGGGTAACCAGGTAAATTGGTCAACGCCCCAGCATTGGTTGCAAGCCGCTGCCTTTATGTAAGACGCCCCTATCCGATTGACCCCCAGTAGGGTACCTTGCCCATCATGGCCGATACTATATCGCATCATCGTTGCTCACCCCCAATAACGTTAACTTAACAAGACACAATGATGCAAGAACACAAATCAAACAAGTGTCTAACAATAACAACAACAACGGCATAACAGCACACCGACCATCTTATCAAGCGGTCGGCTACAACAACATTAACGAGGTACTATTCGTCAGTAAACTAACAAGTTTCCCCAATCTTGGAACAAGTCCGAGTTATCAGCCTACCTCACCATACTAAGTCTAAGCAAGCTTAACTTAATTTCTAACTCTTAACCCAAGTGTTTCAACTTACTTATTATTTATTTATTTTTAACCAGACGTACCATACTTCTCCCCTAAAATTATAGGATGCTATCCAAAAGAGTTTGGGTTAGTAATTATTATGTATTGAATTTTACAAAAATTAAATTAGTAAGACTTAGCTAAAACAATCCCAGAATTAATCATTTTTCTGCACAACTATTGCTAAATACTCACAACGTCAAATCTTACTTCTAAGGCATTTAAACTATCAACACCAAATGTCAACCGTCATATCCTAGTCCTAAGACTTGTTTATACCGTAACTTAAATGCAAAAGAAACATAATTATACATTAGTTAACTCCTAACAATCATACCCACCGTCCATACTTTATCCTTCACATAACCATGATATAGCACCTAGAGGAGTCAAGTATAACAAACCATACCCTATGATAATCTAGTTCTCACTCAACGCAACAATTTCAGAACATCATATAGCAACAAGTAATCTCAGTTCAACCCATTTACCTCATACATACATTTATCAACAGCAAGCCAAGACAAGCAAATCATCATATAATCCTTACATATCATAATATATCAACTCAAACAACACATTATGAGACAATTTCTATTAACATAAATATCATGACAGAATTCAATATGAAGTTTTCCCTATCACAATGGCAAAGGTACTTATTTTGCACAACCGCGCCAAGTCTAGGGACCATGGGACGTCCCTATTGCCTAATTATATCCATGAGCCCACTAATCTTGTATCCATCTACCCCCTTACCTCAATAAAAAGTTTGAAGTATTCCAAGGCGAAGAAAACTGGCTATAACGACAATTTGAGCACCAACTGAGCACAGGATAAAATTTACGGAAGAGCGAAACGCGGCTAGAAAAAAATAATAATTAGTATAATATATTTTTTTAGAATTTTTAAGGCTGAAACGAAATTAAAAGGAAGCAAAAAGAGTGACCGGAGAACACCATACCGAGACAGAGTTACAAGGGGCCCGGCGTCAACTTCACCGAATCGAGCAAAGGAGTAGTGATTCTTGAAGGTTTCGACGCGAGGAATCCGAAAATGGCGTCCGATTTTCGAACCGAAAACTGTGGTGGCCGAAAAAAGGAAATTACAGATCGCCCCACCAAAATATACGCAACGAACGAAGTCGCGGTTGAACGAACAGAAGTCGGAAACGTGTTCTTTGGTCGATTTCGAGTTGGGTTGTAAGTTTTGGGATTTTTTCGTGGTCTAAGATGAGAGAACAAGAACAGAGAAATTCAAAGTGAGGGTTTGCTCACTCACTGCGCGACTGATTTGTTTTCATAGAGACGATGAACAGTTCTTAATAATCGAAAGTTTGAACAGGGGCGTGGCTTGGTGGGCGTGGCCCATTCTTTTGTATAAAAAGGCCACTTTTTTTTTAAAAAAAAGAGAAGAAGCGTGCTGTACATATACATATATATCATATATAATTATATCTTCTTTTTTTTGTTTTTAAAGCACACACATATATCTATATATATAATAATGTATATAATAATTATATTCTTTCTAAACTATTCTCAATTAAAGAAATTCATATTTTTACTAACTTTTAAAATATACCATTATTCTAAAATATCTATAATAAATTCAAAACTAATATTTAATAAAAATATAGTAAAATAATATTAATTAAAATATACTAATTATTAAGGCAAACACACTTAAGTTGTCACAAAATTACCAATATGAGCACACAATTTATAGGATCTTAGTAATTCAAATTTGAGGGTGTTACATTTTTCGCTATAATCAACTGATTAAAATTTTTCTCAAGAGTATTCTACTGTCACAAACTTGACAATACTCTCAACTTATCAAAACGAATCAGTACAATCGAGCCTTTGAGGAGCAAAGCCTTAACTAGGCCAAATACTGTTTACAAAAGAGAATATACTTTTGAATACAATCAGAATAACTCTCATAGAGAGGATGAAAGAGATTAAGCTCAAAACAGAGTAGCTTTCTAAAAGAAAGTATAAGACGCTGAGTTCAGTTCTTTTTAGACCAGAGACTTGGCACGAAATTTGATTGCTCACTTATAGTGATGATGCTTCCAAAATAAAGTTTCTTTCTTTCTCAGAATTTGTTCTAGCAATTTCAGTCTTAGTTCTGGTCTTGCCTTAGTTCTTGCCACCTTCTTCAATGAATACCTTGGGGTATTTATAGGAGACTTCAGGGATATTACCATTTGCAGTAAAAGAATAGCTCATTTCCGTTGAGTGAGGTAATTTGAAATGTAGTAATTTTCTTCCTTTCCAGAGAATATCTGAATAGTACATATTACCGTTTTCGTAATATCTGCTTTTCACAATTGCCTTGTACGATTTTTGTCTTATGCTAATTGTGTCACCTTTGCTTCCTCATACATCAAAATGAGCGCATAAAATCAAATTCGAATTCTGTTCCAGAACATTCTGAGGTTAAGAGCAAAAACGTGATCATCACGTGCTTCATTAAAGAGATCAGATGCTCGCTCAGAACAGGGGACAGACGCTCACAGCAATTGAGTATTCCACATGTCAAAGAGTAACACTACCGACGCTCGCTGTTAGCAAGACGCTGGAGTGAGTTCGGATGCTAACATCAGTGGAGTGTATTCAATTCTCTTGTAAATTTCTTCTTCTTTCTTGAGTGTTTTGTACAAATATATGAAGCTTTGATACCTGTACACTCAAAGATATGTTAGAAGATAAATTGTTCTCTTGAAAATACTTTGTTAGCATCAAAATTAATGAGGGTCTAAACTTCTCAATCGTTTAGGTTCCAACAATAAGTATTTTGGAATTAATGCTATTGTTCATCGTGAGGTTTTTGGAGTCAGTAGCTTGGTGAGAATGAAATTGATCAATGCTGTTATGATCAAGAAAGTATAATAGGAGCAACAACAAGAAGAAGCTGGTCCTTCTGTTAGTGAAGAAGCTGAAACAAAACCCACCAGAAGCTCAGTATCTGGTGTGAAGAGAACTGGTGAGTCTCCAGCAAGGGAGACAAGAAGTAAGAAGTAGAAGGTGCCTCCTACACCTAAAAGGAGAGATGATCCAGAAGATGATGAGGACCGAGTCCCCATCAGAAGCATTATGAGAAAAAGAGAAAGGCAGAAGCTAAAAAATCTGTTTCAGCGCCTGGCCCTAAGAAGCAAGTTCCTTCACCTCCTCTTCCTGCTGCTGCCCCACAAGGAAAAAGAAAGAGATTGGTTAGGCGCTCTGAGCTTAACCCAAAGATACTGGATTTTACCATTGATAATTCCATTACTACCTTTGGTTCGGATGACACTATTCCCGCACCACCACTCTCTGTTTCATCACCACAAACTTACTCCACACAACCATCACTCTCCAAAACACTGGCCAAGAAAACCACAAAAACCAATTCTCAAACCACTACCCTTATCACTCAACAACATCCATCAACGGAACCACAAACCTCCTAATTAACCACAAAATCTAGAACACTTACATTTCCCTCACCACAACCCTCATCAAACACATCCCTCACTACATACATTTCATCACTCCACTCTCACCCTTTCAACCTACTCTTCAAATCCCTCCAAACTAACCCAAAGCATACAAAGTCAAGGTGACTTCCCCTCTCTCACTTTCTCTCACTCTCAAACCTACCAACTACTATGGTGCCAAGAAATCTGTGTCATCTATAAACAAACCACGGGTTGTAAGAGAAGAAGTGTATCATTCCATCTATGATCGCCTTTCTCTATGGCATTTGAAAAGTTGCAAGACTGGAGATTGCTCCTCGTTCACGCCTCATTGTCTCTGAAGATGGTGAGAAAGTGGATAGGTCATTTGGTGGAAGGTTAAGTCCTCTTTCAAACAGAGGAATTAATCCTTTCTCTATTGATCTTCCTTATGTTCCGCCACAACACGAACCTCTCACTCTAGAGGAATGCGAAAGATGGATCACAAATGATGAAAAGTCATTCATGGCTCATTGCCTTGAAATGAAGTAGATGGAATTGTTTTATATGAACAAAGATCCTTCCTCAGCATCGGTAAAGATTGTGCCTGATAGGAAAAAGTGGCTACCCTGGTCTATCCTTGATAAAGGGAGGGAACCAGCTCCTGGTAAACTTCCAACATCTATTGGTCTCAAGGAGTATGAAGAAACTCCTAGGAAATATGATGTCAAAGCATTCTCTGACCTTCTGGTTAAGAAGCTATCTGAAGACCATGCTCGGAGTATGTATCTGAACCTCCTCAAAAGAGACGATTGGAGAACTGGTTCTTCTGGTTGCTGTAATGTAAAAAAGACAACCATCCCTACTGTTGGCTCTATCAGCAGGGTAACAGACACAAACCTCACTTTTGTTCATTTTGATGACATGTTTATGTGTTCTATTATTAGGTCTCTAAGTGTTATGAAAATTGAAGACTAATGGGCTGTTATTTGCAAACACTTTGATATTGGATTCTGTTGGAGTAAAATGACTATGTTTTGGAAAGACAAAGCCATTCTACCTCACTTTAGGCCTCTCAATATTGAAGAAGATGATAGGGAGAATTTGCATAGGTTGTACCTGGCTGAAAATGAAGGACTTATCTTCATTATTTATGGAATGGGAGTTTTTATAAGAAGCAATTTTGGAGAAGATGCTTTTGCAAAATTTGATGCATATGTTGAAGATCTGCTTAAGCACAGGGAAATTATCTGCGTATGCTTTACCCTGAAGAGATTGTGCAAAGGTGGGAATGGACTATGGAAATTGAGAAACAGAAGCTTGGAAAAATCATCAAATGGAGCTTACTAAATGATGGTGTCTTTCAAAGGGTCAAGGAAAGAAAGAATTTGAAACTGAGACTGTCACAGGCAGTGCTAGCAGAGCACCAGAAGCTGGAATCTCAACGAGCTGTTGTTGTTGAACCTGCTCCAGAAGCTGAACCTTCTTCTGCTTCTCCTGCTACAAATGATGATGTTGTCATCTTGCCTAGAGCTGAATTTGAAGCTATCATGGCTACAAATCAGATGGTGTACTAGCTGGAAAGCACTATGAAGATCTTCTTGGAACGCTTCAATCAACTCCTTCCTCTTATATTTTGTATTACTATTAACTTGGTACAATATTTTTACTTGGTTCATATTTTGAATGATCTAACCTTACTTGATCTAATTTTTGATACAATTCAAATTTTTCTAGTATTATTACTTACTGTTTTGACTATGATGTGTTTTACACTCTTTTTGTTTGATGACAAAAGGGGGAGTAAAAGAAAGGTCTGATGAATACGTTGAAAGTCTGATGAACATGCTGAAGATGTTGAAGTATTACACATTTCATGCATAAATCATACATAGCATATCTTTGAATTGCTCTAATACTCATTAATATCTTTTGGCACATTTTTATAATAATTGGTACAATGAATTTCAGCATCTGATCCTCAATAATTACTTAAGTATATTCATTATTGGTACAATGATCTCAGCATCCGATCTCAATGCTTAATTGAATATATGCTCTGATACTTGTATGCTTTTTGCGTTCACACAAATGTTCTGATTATTATAAATCGCTCTAATACCTGAAATGTTTAATTATATCTGAGTTGTTGAACTCAGGGGGAGACCCTTAAAATTATTTTTTTTAATTAAATTGTTCATCAACTGGATATTTGTCATGGATATTTGCCTGAGACGCAACAAGTTTTTGGCGCTGTTGTCGTGGACTACTTTAGCAATATTAGTTCAACGAGATCTTAGTTACTTTAAGCATTTTTAGTCTATTTTTTGTTTTAATATTCTATAACTATTTTACTATCATCTGTGTACTCAGGCACTGCAATGAAAGGAGAACCAGAGCTCACTCTTGAAGAGTATTTCTCTGCTTCTGTGGATACTCAGGAGAGCATAAATGGCCCAGCCATTAGGCGGCGTAACTTCGAATATAATCCTACCTTAAACAAGCTAGTATTTGCTGTACAATTTTCGGGTCTACCTTCAGAAGACCCACATGCCCATTTAAAGAGCTTCTGAAGAATACTTGGCACTGTTAAATATAATGGAGTCCCAGCTGAAGCTATTAAACTAACACTATTTACATTCTCATTGCAGGGAAAAGCTCAAATTTAGCTAGACTCTTTGGCACCAAACTCAATCACCACTTGGGAAGATCTGAAGGCTCCAAAAATATCTATCTTTAGCCAATTTGCAGAAATAAGAGCAAAAATAACCAATTCCAAACTGGTTGAATTAAAGCCAATGCATGAAGCTTGGGAGCGTTTTCAAGAATTGCTGAGAGGTTTTCGACACAAGGAATTTAATACACGGTAACTTGTGCACATCTTCTACAATGGGTTAAATCCACATAGTAGAGCTACCATAGACGCTGCCTGTGGGGGATCTTTGGGAACAAGAACACCCTATGAGGCAATAGAAATTATTAAAGAGATGGCTCAGAAGGATGCTCAATGGTTTTCGGAGAGGAAACAGGTTGATCCTAAAATATGGAGCCATGAGAGGCAATCTCCTTTATCTTTAGAAGCCAATGTGGATGCACTTACTAAAAAATTCGAAGCCCTGCTAGCATCTCATACCCATATCATAGCTTCAGGGAAGTCTTCAACAATTGAGAATGAAGTTGCGATGGTTAACTTCATAGGCACCAAGAAACATGGTGATCACTGCTCAAATAATAACAATCCGGTATGGAGAAACCAAGGCTCATTTTTCCAGGCTCAAGCAGGAAGGAAGCCATATCCAGGCCATTCTACATTAGTTCAAGGATACATGAAGAAACTTGCTGAAAGATTTAAGCAACTGGAAAAATTGGTAACAACAAATGCAGAGACACAGAAACAATTAGCAAATCAGTTAGCTCTCTTGATAAACCATTTTGCCAAGAAAGAAGAGAAGTACTCAAGAAGTGCAATCTAACTAATAACTACAAGAGGAGGGACAGTACTCGCGAGGCCATCTGAGAAGAGCAAAGAAAAAGCCACACCCGCTCAGCCCAAGAAGATTCACCTACTCCGACTGAAGAAAGAGAGACAATAAACAAATAGCCTGAGAAAGGACAGTCAACAGTGCCTGTCAATCCACCTGACGTAACCCATGTTGTGCCATTCCCACAGAGACTGAAAAATGACTTGCAGGATATACCATTTGTGGAAGCTATTTCTCAGATGCCTAAATATGCTAAATTCTTGAAGGATATCCTTGCCAACAAGAAAAAGTTAGAGGAGCTATCAACTGTTAGGTTGAGCATGGAGTGCTCAGCCATAATCCTGAAAAAGCTACCTCCTAAAATGCAGGATCCAGGGAGTTTTACAATACCATGCACAATTAGAAATTCTTATTTTGAGAAAGCTTTTTGTGATTTAGGATCTAGTATAAATCTAATGCCTTTATCTATTTTTCAGCGACTTGGTTTAAAAGAAGTCAAACCCACAAGACTTCAATTGCAGCTAGCAGACAGGTCCGTAGTGCACCCAAAAGGGATAATTGACAATGTCTTGGTGAAGATAGAAAAATTTATTTTTTCAGCTGATTTCGTAGTCTTAGACATGGAAGAAGATAAGGAAGTACCCCTTCTTTTGGGAAGACCATTTCTAGCAATAGGAAAAACAATCATTGATGTTCACCAAGGAAAGCTTACATTATGGCTTGACGATGAGGAAGTTGTTTTCAGCGTGTTTGACTCCTTAAAAACACCAAATTCTCACTTGTGCAATTTTATTGACACTTTAACAGAAACTTTTCTAATGTCTCCTGACTCATAGGTACATTTACTTACAGACCCTATAGAAAAAGTTTTAATTTGCAGTAAGGAAGTCATCACAGATGAAGAAGAAATAAAAAAGGAAGTCTTAGCTCTAGAAGCAGGCATGGAACTAAGGCCGTGGAATGGGTACAGCGATTTGAAAGACTAGATAAAACCAAAAAGACTGCAATCAAGTCATCTCTAGAAGAGCCATCGGAGCTAGAATTAAAACCGCTACCAGCTAATCTTAAATATGTATTTTTACACCCACCATCATCATTACCAGTTGTTGTTTCATCTTCTTTAACAGGTCCGATGGAGGAAATACTTTTAAGAATCTTGCGAGAGAACAAGACAGCATTTGGATGGAGCATCAATGACATAAAAGGGATAAGTTCTACAATTTGTACCCACAGAATTTACATGGAGATTGATCACAAACCCAAAGTACAACCTCCGCGAAGACTCAACACAAATCTGAAAGAAGTTGTCAAGCAGTAAGTTATCAAATTACTTGACGCTGACATTATTTATCCTATTTCTGATATCCCTTAGGTGAGTCCTGTGCAGGTAGTTCCTAAAAAGGGAGGAACCACAGTCATGGAGAACGAGCAAAAAGAGTTAATTGCAGTTAGGAAATTGACTGGATGGCGTATGTGCATCGACTATAGGAAACTAAATGAAGCCACCAGGAAAGATCACTTCCCTCTTCCTTTTATTGACCAAATGCTTGAAAAAATATCTGGTCATGAATTTTATTGCTGCTTGGATGGCTATTCTGGTTATATGCAAATTCCTGTAGCTAAGGAAGACAAAAAAAAAGACTACTTTTACATGCCATTATGGGACGTTTGCATATAGAAGAATGCAATTTAGTTTATGCAATGTTCCTGCAACCTTCCAAAGATGCATGATGGCTATCTTTTCTGATATTTTAGAAAATTGCATTAAGATATTTATGGATGATTTTTCAGTTTATGGATCCATATTTGATGTTTGTTTACATAATCTAGAACTTGTGCTAAAAAGATGCATAGAAACAAATCTAGTTCTGAATTGAAAAAGGTGTCAATTTATGATTTTAGAATGTATAAACTTAGGACACAAAATTTCTCAAAAAGGCATTGAGGTAGATCCAGCAAAAATTGAAGTTTTTCGAAATTACCACCCCAAATTCAGTTAGAGCCATTAGAAGTTTCTTAGGACATGCTGGCTTTTATAGGAGATTTATAAAAGACTTTTCAAAAATTGCAAAACCCCTTTCGAACCTTTTAGTGAAAGATGTACCATTTGAATTCTCTAAAGCATGCCTGAAAGCTTTTAAAACTTTAAAGTCTATACTAATTAATGCTCCTGTAGTGATAGCACCTGATTGGTCTATTCCTTTGAACTAATGTGTGATGCTAGTGATGTCACAGTTGGTGCAGTATTGGGACAGAGGAAAGACAAAATCTTTCATACTATTTACTATGGTAGTAGGACTGTAACATCCAAATTTTATGAAAATTATTTTATAGTTTCCGACTACTTGAAAATAAATCATGGAGACTGATCACCTCAATGGTTTGTTAAAAGTACGAAGAACTACAAAGATTTATTGTAAACAATTTACTGTTTTAGTAATTAATTCAGATTAAGAGACAGTGTAGACGTATACTGTTTTCAATATGAATTAATCTTGAAAAATGTGAAAAATTGTTGTTTGATTAACAAAAATTATTTTATTGAAAGAGAAATAATTTTCAGGATTTAATAGATATTTTTAAGTCACAGTTTGGATTTTCGATGTTTAGTTATTTGTTAAATTGTCTGTTTTATGACATATTTAATATGACTTTTATTTTTAAAAAATTTCCTTGATAATTTTATTGTTTGAATAATATTTAGATGATAAGAGAAATTGGAATTATTGATCCTCATTAATTTACAGTTTTTATTACACTGCGAGAATTCTATTGAGTTCTGCCGCAACTAGGCTATTGGGCAAGTATCTAACTGAAACATGGCCAAACGTGATTCAAATTTTATAAAATTTTAGATCTTAGCAATTTTAAATATTTAGAATTTATTGGAATTTTTATAAAATTTTTGGGCATCAGAAAATATTTGGTGTATTGTCTACGCCCAGAACTGTGTTACGGTAACGTTTTAGCTCGTAAATCGAGAAAGAGACATTTATAGAAATATTCCTAATATTTTTAGGGACATTTTGGTTGATTAATAATTTTTTATTATAGAATAATTTATTAGATTTATTTTTAAAATTTTTGGTATTAAAACCCTAATATACGCGTAACGACGCGCATCCGATTGAGCGAGAACACGACGAAACGAAAATATCTTGATATTTTGGTGGAGGGGCGGTTCACCCAGCTACTAGGGGGGATGAACTGATCTTGAGAGGATTTTTGCCATGTGTTAATGTGTGATTAGTGGTTAAGTAAGTATTAGTTAGTTAACTTAGTTAGTTTATGACTAAATTAGTTAGTTTCCAACTTAAATGAACAAATTTCTTCCACCCTTGTCCCTCCTCCATTTTCGTGGCTGATCTCCTTCCTTGGACACCATATTCATCATTCTTTCATTTTTGGAAAGTTTAGGAGAAAAATTTAGAGAGAGAAAGTGTGAGATCATGATGGAACTTAGTGATTTTGCTTACCATATTCATTCCTTTATTCTTCCTCCTTGATTAATCATCATCATCTTGATAGGTAAGCTCCATATCCATTCCTTTTCCTTTCTTGAGTGCATGAAATGGGTTTGCATGATTTTTAGAGTTGTTTTTGCTTAGAAGTGCTAGATCTTGTTAGACTAGCTTGATTAATCTTTAGATTCCTCATTTTCCTCTTTGATTTAGCTTGTTGGATCAATTTAAAAATTGGAGAACCCTAACCATTGACCTCTGGCCAAATGCATAGGGTTGTTAGGGGCTTGATCTTGACTTGATTTTTGTGGTTTTGGAGCTTGTTCTTAGAGGGTTTTAGGTAGTATGCTTAAAACTAGTCATATATGCATGTTTAACAAAGTTTTTGGAAATTAAATTGTTTGTTTTTGGGGGGCTGTGTAACATTCCAATTTTTTTTAAGAAAAATAATGTTAGCGATAAAATCCTGAATACTTGAAGATAAGTCATAGAGATTGATCACCTCAATGATTTACTGAGAGTACGTGGAATTATTTTGACTTATTTTAAATAATTTATTTATTATAAATAATTATTATTCATGATGTCAATTCAAATTAATAGACAACGTAGACGTATGCTGCTTTAATGTGAATTCATCAATTTAAGCATTATATAAGTTTTCAGTGTGACGCGATAACACGTATTTTTGTTGACTAAGAAAATGATTGAATTAAATCAAGATGAAATTAAATTTAAGAGTTAATATTTTATATTAATTCATGGTTCGAAAATCGTCGGAAAACTCTAACGAAGTTTCGTCGGGTTTCGAATCGCCGGGGGCATTAAAATTTAAAACCAACCCCGATTTCGATGAATATCGAATCATAACTTGTCGTGATTATTTTTGAATGTTTGATAGTGTTTTTATTATTTATAATAAAATATTATCACGCGGTGAATTAATTTCTTGGTAAATTAATTTTCGCGAATTTATCGGCGAGAGAATTAACAGGTAGCGCGATTACTCAACGCCGTATTATTTTTGGGGGCACTCTAGACTCTAGGATTAGAGGGTAATTATAAGAGAAAAGAGGTTAGATGGGTTAGACTTGTTGATTAGATTAGGATCTTACTTTTAAATATCTAGGTGTCAAGTTTTTGTGGTTAATTTAGATGTTTTTTTTTTTCCTAAACCATCTGAGCCAAGTAAAATGTCTTTTGTTAATATTTTTTTTATCCTCTCCTTTTTTACTCCCTCAGCCAGTAGCCCCTTCCTCATTCTCTCTATTCATTAAGATTTTTAATTTCCTTTCTCCTTTCCCTTGTCCAGCGTAGGTCCTTCCCCTCCATTCCATTTTTATTTTTCTGCTCCCTTCTTCTTTTGTGCAGCGAAGCTCCTTCCCTTATTTTGCCATCCTTTTTCATTTTACTTTTCTCTTAGTTGCAAGTGTTGGTAAATTAGGAGAAACCAAGCCAACCTTCTTCCCTTTTTCAGGAACAGGCCATAGCCCTTTCTCCTCCACACTTCTTCATTTTTCTTTTACCCCTTGTTCCAAAAAAAAATTCTTGGGTTGGTGTTTTTCTGTTCAAGAATTATTTTCCCCTTTCTCCGTTAATGGCCAGCCGAAGCACTCCCCCACCTCCATTCACCTAATCTACTTCTATTTCTATTTCACAAGTGTGCAAGTGTTGGTGAGAAAGAAAGAAATGAAGACCCATCCTTTCCTTTTTTCTCCTATTGGCCATAGCCTCCCTTTCCCCCATTTCAACTCCTCCATTTTTTTTACTTCCTTCTCCAAATTACTCATGTGTGATGAGGTGAGAAAGATCAAGTTCTATTCCCTCCCTATTTCCTTTCCAGCCGTGGGCCTCATTAGAGGTATAAGACGAGCTCTTTTTCTTTAAATTCTTGTTTTAATGCTTGTATGTTAGTTGATCATGATCATGGATTAGATGAACATATAACTCCCCAAATGTTTGAAACCCTAGGGCACTAGACCAAAGGAAAAGGGGTAATGAGATTTTCCACGTGAATCCTCCAATTAATTTGTGTTTCTTGATCCTTATAAATTATTATTGTTGTTGTATTCTAAATTTTGATTTGGATCAAGGGAATGATGAATTTTGTGAAGCTCTTGAATTATTAAAAGAGCCTTGATTTGGGTTTTTAAATTTGATAGTGTCTTTGTTTTGGAAATAATTGTTGTTTTGTGAAGGAAATTAAGTATTGAAGGGAGTTGTTTTAGTAGATTGGAAGTAATGCAAATTTTTTTGGGGAAGAAAGCGTGTAGGCCGCGAGCTCCTTAAGGCTTGAGAGGCAAAGTTTTTGTGTTCCTAGCTTTTAAATTAGTTGTATTTAATTGATGTTGTTGTTGTTATATTGGTTGATAGTTGGAACTAGAAATTGTTGGGTATTGTTTTTGCTAAGAAAACCTATTCTTGAAGTAGGAAAAATGAAGGATTTGATAGTTGAATCATGTATTTAATTGATGAATAACATGTATTGATGGATTTAATTGCTATTGGATTTGTTATGCATGTTGAAGTAGGAGAGTTAGTAGGTTAATTATAAAAAATTGATTCTTGAAGGACTAAAATAGCATGTGGAAATTGATTAAGTGATTCTCTATTTTTTAGCATTTCTATGGCCATGATGAAAATGTTTTGGAAAGCAAAAGAATTTGGAAATGTTTTGGTAAGTGAATCATGAAACTTTATGAAATTGGATTTGATCATGACTTATCTTTAAAAGGAAACAATGCTATGGAAAATGGCACTAGCTTGTTGTTTGGAGGATGCTTTGGAAATTTTACTTTGAAATTGTTTTTGGTGAAAGAGTATGAAACTTAGTAAATTTGGTTTTAAACATGACTTGCCATTTGAAAGAAAATTGTGTATTTTATTGTAAGCTTGAGTTGGTAATTGATTTTGTGGGAACCATTTGCTTAGAGGTATGATAATTAGTATTTTAGAAATGTAGAAAAATAATTCTTCAAAAGCTAGCCTTTAAATTGTGTGTTGTGTTTTAGTTCTCAAGAGATGATTCTTTACACAAATACTTCAAGTAAGTGACTTAGTATTTCAAACTAGTTTTTAAGTAAAAAGTGTTTGGCGGATTGAAAGAACTCTTGAAACTCTTGTTTTTGGAAAAGGTTTTAGAAACATATCTTTGAATGTACTTGAGTCATGTCTTGTATTAACTTGATGTGTATTGCCTTGTAGTATAATTGAAAATGACTAGGAAGTGATTTGTGGTTTGTAGATCATGAAAGGAAGTTTTGCAAATTCTTTTTGAAAGGAAGGAGGTTGTGGCCGAGAGGCCCTAGGAGGTATTGGAAGGGGAATTTTGTTTGTAAGCTTGTCTAAATGTTTGCATGAGTATATGTTTTTAGGCCTTGAAATTTATGAAATGTGTCTAATTGCATGATTGTTTATTTTGAAGTTTCAAGAAAAGATTTTAGTTTCAAAACTTCACTCCTTTCAAATAAGTTAGCATTTTCTAAAGTAAGTGTTATGTGTTATTTTTTTTAGAAGTGTTTTAGTTCAAAAACCTTATTTCTTTTCTAGTAGCTAGTATTTAAATGCTTGAATGAATTTTTGGTTAGGAAAGGGTTAGGTTGAGAGGCTAAGGGTTATAGAATTAGGCCCTTAGAATTGTGCTAAGTTTGTTTGCTGTGTTAGGCCTTGAGTAAATCCGAGATCGTGCGGCGTAGGATCGAGGAATACGTGGATGCATGGCTTGGAGTTCGGTAAGGGCACTTCTAGACATTTGTAGGCTTTTATTGTTGTATGTCCTTGTGTAAGGGCAACTTTTAGATACGATAGGAATTTAATTTCAAGTGTTTATGCGAAGAAGTCTGAGAACCTCAAGTTCGAAGTGAGGGTCATGTACCCCTTCGCTTTATTTTTTGATATACTGATTATTTAGTGGGTTTGTCTCCAAGTGGTTGGCAGCTGTCCGCAACCCCCCACACTTGTTTGTTCCTCTCTGTGCACTCCATCGAGTTGCAGAGGGATGAATTCTATGATTTGATTGTCGACTGCTGTTGTTGAATTGTGCTATTATTTAATATGCGGTTGAATAATGCTGTGAATTGCTTATGCTGCTTGTATTGTTGAATTGCATTTCTCCATGCAAACTGCTCTTATTGCTTAAGTTGTTGAATTGAGTTTCTTCATATTAATCATGCTCTTATTATTTAATATGCGGTCGAATAATCTTGCGTACCACTCTTTGAATATCGTATGCGGTGAATTGTTCATCGAGTTTGAGAGCTTAGTCGAGTCGTCGAGACATTTTTGAGCTGTGAGCCAGACAACTGAGGGTGCTAGGTCCCCTTCGTTCATGGTGGATTAGCTAGGCGTCGCAGCGTTAAGGAACCGGAGCTGAATGTCATAGGGAGAGCGAAGATCCCAAAGCTACGGCTGGTATTCAGTGGATGGATCGGCGTCTGCTTTCCGAAAAAACTGTCAAGTGTCGTGAGAATATGAATCTTGAGTCGAGTCTTGTGAGAGTGTCTTGAGGGAGTGTCTTGAGTTGCATTTTGGGAATTTATGCATTTTGTTATCTCGTGTGTTACGGTTGTTGATTTATTTGTGTCGAAGCATGTGAGTTCCATAATGTCTATGTAATATGCTTTGTTATCAAATATGTTGTTGTATTTGTACCTATCTTTTTGTAAGAAGTTGACCCTTGCCAGTGGTTCTTTCAATTGATGAATGTAACCCAGATGGCAGAGCAAGCGGAGGATTTGGAACTGCAGGAAGGAACAGCTGAAGATAATCGTCCAACATTTTATCTGTGTTATGTTGTAGAAAGAGTATAGCTTGTCGACCAGCTATAGGATATTTGTCATTTATTTCATTGTTGTAATAAATCTCTGTTATGTTTCATGACACGTTGTTATATATGATTTGACAGAATAAATGAATGTGGTCTATGTGGTGTCTTAAATTATTTTCCGCCATGTTTCTAAAAGTCGTTGTGATGCTCTGACTGCTTCTTTAAAGAACCTTTAAAAAAAAAAATAGGACCACATATCTCGAAAATCCTACAGCAGAGTATTCCACCTTTCGGAAACATGTCAACTTTTGTTAGAATGTTCACTTAGTAGCACTCCAGAGACAGGGTGTTACAATAGTGATATCAGAGTGGTTCGGTTCTAACCGGACTGTGAGATGGGTAACTACAGCTGGTCAAGTGTCGGGAGGATAGAAGTTAGACTGTTGGGAGTCAAGGTGTGTTTTGTTGTGAGTCAGACTATGTTTGTGGGATTGATCCTTAAGTAGAGTAACTTTACTTGAAATTGTTTGGATTGTTTCTTAATTGAAACAATGTGAGTGGACGCACAAAATTGTTGTGGGGTTCTTACTAGGTTGTACAAACCTTGTGGGAATGCGGCCTCTGGGACGGACGATTCTTCCTATGAAGCGAATAGTTCGAGAGATGGACTTGGGGATCTAGATAGCTAAGATGTAGCAGGAACAGTGGTTGTTATTGCTCAACGGACTGCCACGGAGAATCAATGTGAACTGCTAGGACAACAGTGAGAAGAGCAAGCTGCAGAGACCAAAGGGATTATCCGTAGGAGATGTTGTTATGTTTAATATTTAGCCTGATCTTTGAGTATTAGTGGTTCTAGGTATAAACCACAATGTTTGTTGTTTGAATTGTTTTAATACATACTAAATTTGAAAATCAAAACTATTTCATAATTTTCTGAGTATGACATGTTTGTCACTAACACCTGTGTTTCACAATAGTCTACCTTAGTACTGCTGTGAATATATGTGATTGATTGTGTGTTTGACTATCTGTGTAAGCGTTTACTTATTTTCCAACGAAGATATTAAACGCGATTACCTTCCCAACAAGCGCCGATTAAATGTCTTGTGACACTTTAATCTACGCGAGAACCAATCGACTTAGTCAAAGGGAAGCTGGAAAGTTAGTGAGAGATGTTAGCCAGGGGCATGGTGTGGTTAGTCTGTGACTAGATGCTGAACTAGTTCTGGGGTAGTACCTAAGATTGTATCAAACCTTAGCTTCACCTTACCTTAAGAATAGTTTCCCTTGAAATAAGACTAACCAGACAAACTTGAGAGAACACCGCCTTACCTCTTACCCTCCTTGACCGGTTACTGCAAGAAGAGCGAAAGTGGGAGAGAATAGTTAGTTGCATTACTAGTTTAATATGGGCATAGGAAGATAGAGAGAGAACCTAGTTCCCTTCCTTTTCCTCCTGTTACACATCGCGGACGAGTTCTGCTTTAGAAACCTCCCTCGTATGTGGTCCCTTCCTTATGTGATATCCAAACGTGTGGTGACTTGAGTGCGTAAGGAACCTTAAGAAAACTTGTAGAGTCTGGCGAGTTACTTCCCCTACCAATTCCCTAGACTAAAACGTAAGCTTGAGGCGAGGTTAGATGAGAATTCATCCGACCCTTAGCATTGGTGAGTGTTGACGTTTGTGAGTGAGTGGCCAGTGATTATGAGAGTTTTTCATTCCTTTCTATGTACTGACACTGCGAGTTCTTGGAGGAGCTCTCAGCGGGTGTTTAATTATTTTGCTTTCGACTTCTATGTGGCATGTCAATGATCTCTATGAAAACGGTTTTAAGTTTAAAATGATTTTTGTTAAATCATTATTTTATTTTTATCTTATATCATTTATTAATGGTTTTGTTGAAAATAGTTCCAAGTTTTAGAGGATTCCATAAAATCATAAATTAGTAGAAAAAGTTTGATTAAGTTAGAATTTTGTAAAGTGTTATTTTAGTATTTCAAGACAATGAAACACTAAATGTTAAAAGGAATCCTAGTATTCCTAAACAAGGTGGAGTCTTAGGGAATGGCGTGTTTGAGATTCTTAATTCTTAGTGTAAGTTTTAAAATTTCAAATAAAAAAAAACTTTGAATAAAGAAAAAATTCTTGGGTATTATTTGCTATTTTTAAAACCCAGGGAGTACTTGTTACCTCGATAGTATTTTAAAAATTTCCGTGCTCAACTGATAGTATTTGTAATTAAACGTTTTAGAAGTTTGACAATTGTTTGAATTTCAAAAGAGAATAATCTCCTATTGAGTTGAGTTAAAAGTTTAGTATGAAAATTTTTGAGCAAGTGTATGTAATGAATTTGAGACAATGAGAACCTAACCTCAGAAAAACTTTAGCGTCCATGAGAATGGTTGAGTCTTAAGCAAAATAATTTGTTTTATTAGTCACTTGTTTTAGTGATTTTTTTTTTCTTAAGAGGTGAAGAAATTTTTTTTTTTTAGAAAAACATTTGATTCGCGGAGTGAATTTTAATCTTTTTGGAAGTTTTAAGTGAATTTTGGTATCTCTGATATGTGTAAACCGTTGTTGCACGCGAATAGGTTAGTATTATTTTCGTAGTATTGACGCGTAATTGTAGTCGAGCTCGTGTTCATAAGTGTTCGTGTTCATGCTCGTGTCCATGGATAAGCAAAGAACATGACTCTGGAATAAAGCATCAGTCAGTCGTAAGGAATTCTTCGTTCACTAATTACGCTTACTTTGCTATTTGCGATACGTATGTGCTTTGTGACTGTTATTATTGCATGCTATACTATGTAGCTATAAATATTATGTTACTACGTATAACAATAATTATTGAGAATGCTTATGTGTGCAAAATATTTTATCGATTTGATTAAAGTAATTTTTTCGTATTTTACTATTCATGTAGTTTCGAGGACGAAACTATTTTAAGGGGGTGATATTGTAACATTCCAACTTTTTTTAAGAAAAGTAATTTTAGCGATAAAATCCTGAATACTTGAAGATAAGTCATAGAGATTGATCACCTCAATGATTTACTGAGAGTACGTGGAATTATTTTGACTTATTTTAAATAATTTATTTATTATAAATAATTATTATTCATGACGTCAATTCAAATTAATAGACAGCGTAGACGTATGCTGCTTTAATGTGAATTCATCAATTTAAGCATTATATAAGTTTTATGTGTGACGCGGTAACACGCATTTTTGTTGACTAAGAAAATGATTGAATTAAATCAAGATGAAATTAAATTTAAGAGTTAATATTTTATATTAATTCATGGTTCAAAAATTGTCGGAAAACTCTAACAAAGTTTCGTAGCGTTTCGAATCGCCGGGGGCATTAAAATTTAAAACCAATCCCGATTTCGATGAAAATCGAATCGTAAGTTGTCATGATTATTTTTGAATGTTTGATAGTGTTTTTATTATTTATAATAAAATATTATCACGCGGTGACTTAATTTCTCGGTAAATTAATTTTCGCAAATTTATCGGCGAGAGAATTAACCGGTAGCGCGATTACTCAACACCGTGTTATTTTTGGGGGCACTCTAGACTCTAGGATTAGAGGGTTATTATAAGAGAAAAGAGATTATATGGGTTAGACTTGTTGATTATATTAGGATCTTACTTTTAAGTATCTAGGTGTCAAGTTTTTGTGGTTAATTTAGATGTTTTTGTTTTCCTAAACCATTTGAGCCAAGTAAAATGTCTTTTGTTAATATTTTTTTTATCCTCTCCTTTTTTACTCCCTCAGCCCGTAGCCCCTTCCTCATTCTCTCTATTCATTAAGATTTTTTTCCCCAAAATCTTAGTGTTGGTGATATTAAACAAATGCAAGTTTAATTTCCTTTCTCCTTTCCCTTGTCCAGCGTAGGTCCTCCCCCTCCATTCCATTTTTATTTTTCTGCTCCCTTCTTCTTTTGTGCAATGAAGCTCCTTCCCTTATTTTGCCATCCTTTTTCATTTTACTTTTCTCTTAGTTGCAAGTGATAGAAAATTAGGAGAAACCAAGCCAACCTTCTTCCCTTTTTCAGGAACAGGCCATAGCCCTTTCTCCTCCACACTTCTTCATTTTTCTTTTACCTCCTTGTTCCAAAAAAAAAATTCTTGGGTTGGTGTTTTTCTGTTCAAGAATTATTTTCCCCTTTCTCCTTTAATGGCCAGCCGAAGCACTCCCCCACCTCCATTCACCTATTCTACTTCTATTTCTATTTCACAAGTGTGCAAGTGTTGGTGAGAAAGGAAGACATGAAGACCCATCCTTTCCTTTTTTTTTTCCTATTGGCCATAGCCTCCCTTTCCCCCATTTCTACTCCTCCATTTTTTTTACTTCCTTCTCCAAATTACTCATGTGTGATGAAGTGAGAAAGATCAAGTTCTATTCCCTCCCTATTTCCTTTCCAGCCGTGGGCCTCATTAGAGGTATAAGACGAGCTCTTTTTCTTTAAATTCTTGTTTTAATGCTTGTATGTTAGTTGATCATGATCATGGATTAGATGAACATATAAATCCCCAAATGTTTGAAACCCTAGGGCACTAGACCAAAGGAAAAGGGGTAATGAGATTTTCCATGTGAATCCTCCAATTAATTTGTGTTTCTTGATCCTTATAAATTATTATTGTTGTTGTAGTTGTAAATTTTGATTTGGATCAAGGGAATGATGAATTTTGTGAAGCTCTTGAATTATTAAAAGAGCCTTGATTTGGGTTTTTAAATTTGATAGTGTCTTTGTTTTGGAAATAATTGTTGTTTTGTGAAGGAAATTAAGTATTGAAGGGAGTTGTTTTAGTAGATTGGAAGTAATGCAAATTTTTTTGGGGAAGAAAGCATGTAGGCCGCGAGCTCCTTAAGGCTTGAGAGGCAAAGTTTTTGTTTTCCTAGCTTTTAAATTAGTTGTATTTAATTGATATTGTTGTTGTTATATTGGTTGATAGTTGGAACTAGAAATTGTTGGGTATTGTTTTTGCTAAGAAAACCTATTCTTGTAGTAGGAAAAATGAAGGATTTGATAGTTGAATCATGTATTTAATTGATGAATAACATGTATTGATGGATTTAATTGCTATTGGATTTGTTATGCATGTTGAAGTAGGAGAGTTAGTAGGTTAATTATAAAAAATTGATTATTGAAGGACTAAAATAGCATGTGGAAATTGATTAAGTGATTCTCTAATTTTTAGCATTTCTATGGCCATGATGAAAATGTTTTGGAAAGCAAAAGAATTTGGAAATGTTTTGGTAAGTGAATCATGAAACTTTATGAAATTGGATTTGATCATGACTTATCTTTAAAAGGAAACAATGCTATGGAAAATGGCACTAGCTTGTTGTTTGGAGGATGCTTTGGAAATTTTACTTTGAAATTGTTTTTGGTGAAAGAGTATGAAACTTAGTAAATTTGGTTTTAAACATGACTTGCCATTTGAAAGAAAATTGTGTATTTTATTGTAAGCTTGAGTTGGTAATTGATTTTGTGGGAACCATTTGCTTAGAGGTATGATAATTAGTATTTTAGAAATGTAGAAAAATAATTCTTCAAAAGCTAGCCTTTAAATTGTGTGTTGTGTTTTAGTTCTCAAGAGATGATTCTTTACACAAATACTTCAAGTAAGTGACTTAGTATTTCAAACTAGTTTTTAAGTAAAAAGTGTTTGGCGGATTGAAAGAACTCTTGAAACTCTTGTTTTTGGAAAAGGTTTTAGAAACATATCTTTGAATGTACTTGAGTCATGTCTTGTATTAACTTGATGTGTATTGCCTTGTAGTATAATTGAAAATGACTAGGAAGTGATTTGTGGTTTGTAGATCATGAAAGGAAGTTTTGCAAATTCTTTTTGAAAGGAAGGAGGTTGTGGCCGAGAGGCCCTAGGAGGTATTGGAAGGGGAATTTTGTTTGTAAGCTTGTCTAAATGTTTGCATGAGTATATGTTTTTAGGCCTTGAAATTTATGAAATGTGTCTAATTGCATGATTGTTTATTTTGAAGTTTCAAGAAAAGATTTTAGTTTCAAAACTTTACTCCTTTCAAATAAGTTAGCATTTTCTAAAGTAAATGTTATGTGTTACTTTTTTTTAGAAGTGTTTTAGTTCAAAAACCTTATTTCTTTTCTAGTAGCTAGTATTGAAATGCTTGAATGAATTTTTGGTTAGGAAAGGGTTAGGTTGAGAGGCTAAGGATTATAGAATTAGGCCCTTAGAATTGTGCCAAGTTTGTTTGCAGTGTTAGGCCTTGAGTAAATCCGAGATCGTGCGGCGTAGGATCGAGGAATACGTGGATGCATGGCTTGGAGTTCGGTAAGGGCACTTCTAGACATTTGTAGGCTTTTATTGTTGTATGTCCTTGTGCAAGGGAAACTTTTAGATACGATAGGAATTTAATTTCAAGTGTTTATGCGAAGAAGTCTGAGAACCTCAGGGTTTGAAGTGAGGGTCTTGTACCCCTTTGCTTTATTTTTTGATATACTGATTTTTTAGTGGGTTTGTCTGCAAGTGGTTGGCAGCTGTCCCCAACCCCCCACACTTGTTTGTTCCTCTCTGTGAACTCCATCGAGTTGCAGAGGGATGGATTCTATGATTTGATTGTCGACTGCTGTTGTTGAACTGTGCTATTATTTAATATGCGGTTGAATAATGCTGTGAATTGCTTATGCTGCTTGTATTGTTGAATTGCATTTCTCCATGCAAACTGCTCTTATTGCTTAAGTTGTTGAATTGCGTTTCTTCATATTAAGCATGCTCTTATTATTTGATATGCGGTCGAATAATCTTGCGTACCAGTCTTTGAATATCGTATGCGGAGAATTGTTCATCGAGTTTGAGAGCTTAGTCGAGTCGTCGAGACGTTTTTGAGCTGTGAGCCGGACAACTGAGGGTGCTAGGTCCCCTTCGTTTATGGTGGATTAGCTAGGCATCGCAGCGTTAAGGAATCGGAGCTGAATGTCCTAGGGAGAGCGAAGATCCCAATGCTACGGCTGGTATTCAGTGGATGGATCGGCGTCTGCTTTCCGGAAAAACTGTCAAGTGTCGTGAGAATATGAGTCTTGAGTCGAGTCTTGTGAGAGTGTATTGAGGGAGTGTCTTGAGTTGCATTTTGGGAATTTATGCATTTTGTTATCTCATGTGTTACGGTTGTTGATTTATTTGTGTCGAAGCATGTGAGTTCCATAATGTCTATGTAATATGTTTTGTTATCAAATATGTTGTTGTATTTGTACCTATCTTTTTGTAAGAAGTTGACCCTTGCCAGTGGTTCTTTCAATTGATGAATGTAACCTAGATGGCAGAGCAAGCGGAGGATTTGGAACTGCAGGAAGGAACAGCTGAAAATAATCGTCCAGCATTTTATCTGTGTTATGTTGTAGAAAGAGTATAGCTTGTCGACCAGCTATAGGATATTTGTCATTTATTTCAGTGTTGTAATAAATCTCTGTTATGTTTCATGACACGTTGTTATATATGATTTGACAGAATAAATGAATGTGGTCTATGTGGTGTCTTAAATTATTTTCCGCCATGTTTCTAAAAGTCGTTGTGATGCTCTGACTGCTTCTTTAAAGAACCTTTAAAAAAAAATAGGACCACATATCTCGAAAACCCTACGAGCAGAGTATTCCACCTTTCGGAAACATGTCAACTTTTGTTAGAATGTTCACTTAGTAGCACTCCAGAGACAGGGTGTTACAGGCTGGAACCGTGGCTCATGAGCATTATTTGGGGATGTCTTAATTTGTTTTGAAGGGTGTTAAAGTATGTAAAAAGTTAGTTTTTGATTAAGGCTTTAGATCCATAAAGATTACTATGTTTAAGCTTTGAAAAATGGGTTGAAATAAAATGAATTTGGGGCTGTTTTGTGATGCTTAAAACTGTGGCTTATCGACAAGATTTGGGTAAGTTTTAATTTTTTTTAACTGTATTAAAGTGGTAAAGAACTTGGTTTTTGGTTACGGCTTTGAATCTATGAAGTTTAGTATGTTTAGAACATCGAAATTGGAGTTTGTTCTTGTTATTCTAAGCCGTTGTTAAGATTTCGGCAAGTGTACCGAATCGTACAAGTAATAAAGTCAGTAAGTGAGTTATCGTCTCCACAGGGATTGTAATCGATTAGTTAACTTAACGAACTTTGTAACTATTTTGAACGAGGACCCAAATTTTGGTATTTGAAATTTAGAATATTTGTAACAACTCAAAATAACAATAACAATGATTTGAAAATCAAAGGATTAAAAATGACTAGGGATCGAATCCTCTTGTTTCCACTCTTATGCATTCAATCTACAACCAACACAAGTTATTCCATACAAATTGAAGTTTGAATCAACGATATTAGATTAAGTACAATTCCTTGTCTCATAAACCCTTTAACTAAACCAAAAATCCCTAATTCCTTAGGTGACAAATGATATAGTTAAGCATAAAGATCAATGATTCATAAGAACACATGCTCATAAGGTTATATTCCTATAATCCTCCTAAACATGACCAACAAACTCAGTTCAAGTTCAAACCCCAATTTCCCAATCGTGAGAAGGACCCCAAATCAATTTGATAGCAATCAATTACCAAAAAGCATCAAGAATAGAGGTGAAGGCTCAATCATAATTGAAATAGACTTGTATTGAAATAATATAATCAAACTACATAAGAGTTTCCACAAGATTCATCTACCCTAGTCTAAAAAGCTTAGTTACTCATAGAGAAACAAGAACCAAACCAGAAAAATAGAGAAAAGAGAGAAAACCACTCCATTGAATACTCCAATCCTTGTTCCCAAGCTTGAATCCTATTTGGAGATGGAAGAAATTGAAACCCTAGCACCTTAGACCAGCCTCCCAGCGTTTTTAGGTCTTAGATATGATAAAGAATGATCCAAAACATCAAAAACACGAGTTTTTAACATTTCAGCGTGTCAAAAGCACTTCGGGTACACTCTGCGCGCACTCTGCACGCAGACAAATAGTAAGGGGCCAGATTTCGCGCTCCAGGGGCGCTCCGGGCGCGCTTTGCATGCACAGCATACCCTCCTGCACCCGTTCTTCCATGTTGTGTTGTATTTTTCACCTCTGTAAAGTTCGAATTAGCTCAAGGTGTCTTCATGAAAGTTGAAGCTATGGATCTTAGCTTTCCAATGGCACCAGTTTCATCTCATTTGGACACCTAAAACTCTAGATATAATTATAACATCGAATATGTGTCAGGCTGGGATAGTATCACCTTATCAACTTGTAGCACAAATTACCCCAACTTATTTAGGTCTCGGTTCCTTCATCAAAGTTGTAGATAGTTATTCTATCTTTCCAACAAGACCAAGATCATCTCATTTGGATTAGTGTGGCTCAAGATATATCTTTTGGAATCTTCTTTGTCAGGAAACAGCGCTTCCAAGCGCGCTACCAGGCTAATCCTTTGGTTATGCTCCCATTCCTGTGCACTTAGAGACAAAAAAAAATCATAGAAAACACTATGCACAAACTTTAGAATGAGATCAAGTGAATACATTAAATCATACAATTTAAGCAAATAATCACTTTGAATTCTCTTCAATCACAACACAAATATCCAATTAAGCACTATAAATCTACATGTGATGAAGACTTATCAGCCTTGACTCTTAAGTTAGTTTAGGAACTTGTCTTATGTTGTTTTAATTCTTGAAAATGTTGTGAAAAGTGATTAGTGATTTGGTTTTGCAAAATCTTTCAAAAAGGTTTGATTTTAGGGAAAGCTTTGGCATATACATTAAGAATTGTTTTAAACTTGTAACAAAATTGTTGTTAGGATTTTATGACATATTTTAGAGTTTTGAAAAATGGTTCAAAGTTGGAAAAATACTTTTCAAAGTGGTAAAACACTATTCCAATTGTTAATTTTGAGTTAGACATTTTTCTAAGTGTGTAGTGTTTGGAAAAGTTTCAACACTTGCATGATTTGAATGTGTCATGGCATATGGCTAGATAGAACCTATTAGGGATTAAGTTGAATAATTCCTAGTTTTAGGGAACCCTAAACCCGTGGCTGCCCTAGGGGCATTAGATTGAGTTTCGATTCTAATTGATTGAACTTGCGTTGCTAAGGTTCGTGCTTGGAACGACTTGACGATTGTTTGGAATTACCTTGCTTGGATTGTTAAAGCGCCCAAGGTAAGGGAAATTCTTACATAATGAGTTTGAGCTTTTCGCCTTATGTGTTTTTTGATTGTTTGATTGATTGTGTGGTAGTACTTGTAGTATTACTATATGTTATTTGAAATGCTGTAGCATACTGAATTATTATATGCTGCCTAAAATGCTATAGCATGTTCTTGGCCCCATGTGGCATTATGATTTGTGATGTTTTCCTTAAATCATGTTGGATTTAATTGGAACTTGGAATTGATCCGGAATATGAAAAATATTGTTGATGATAATGAATTAATTAATAATGCGTTGATCGACTGTTATTGGTTTGACTACTTACAACAGTAAGCCTGATGCGATTCCATGAGCCGAGAAATGTTTTCGAGGTAAACTAAAGGTATCTTCTAAATAAGTCGGTGTACAAACACGCTTTATGGATCAGAGGGTTAGAAGTTGTTTAAGATGTTCTTTAAAAAGAAAACATCGTAAATTTTGAAAACGGTTGAATTAAGTAATGTGGTTAGGAATTATCCTAGCGTATTCTTTAGCACAATTAGGGTTTCAACGACCTAGAGCTAAAAAGTATTTTTTTGATACAATAGTGCGTAATAGGGACACAAGAACTAATAAAGAGATTTTCAAATATACCAAATATCCAGATTTTTAAAGAAGTAGATATAGGGAACTTAGTGTTCCTATTGAGCATATGGGCCATGTGTCCTGTGCTGGGACTTAATGTCCTGCTTGCGTGCGCATTTTCTTGATTTAGGGTTAGACCTAGTGTTTCGTATGGCGTGCCTAGTATCTCAACCTAAAAATTGAGCCTAGCATTCCGCATTATGTGCCTAGAGTTCTGATCTGAGATTGATACTCGCGTTTCGCAATTGAATACCTGGACCTTTGTCATGCATTTGAACTCTTAGTAAATTGGGGTTTAAAATTCAGTAAATTGAGTAAGTTGAGGTTTATTCGATCTGTATTGATTAATTAAATATTACTCAGGCACTCCCTACGGTGGGTAAGCCATATTAAAAGAGATATTGCTGAAAGTTTTCTCCGATGTCATATTACCGGAAGTTTTCTCCGATGATCTGTTGCTGGAAGTTTTCTCCGATTACATGAAATGTTTAGATTGATGCATACTAACCATGGAGCATCGATATTAATGTATTGCCGGAAGTTTTCTCCGATGCCGGAAGTTTTCTCCGATGTCTTATGTTGAAAGTTTTCTCCGATGCCGGAAGTTTTCTCCAATGCCTTATTGGTTCCCCAAGTTGGGCAGTAATATGTATATACAAGGTTTCATATGCACTGGCATGCATACTGACCACATTTTAACATGTGATGATTGATGGTTGATTTAATGATTGAATTGTTTGTCCACATGCAAATGCTTGATATTGCACTGACGTGATCATTGATCTGCTGATAGAATTGTCTGCTCACATGCAATTGTTTGATATTGTGGTGACTTGATTGTTGACCTGTTGGGTGATTTGTTTGTTCACATGCAATGCTTGATATACCATGATGATGCATGCGGTCTATTAAGTATGTATATGTATATGTATATAAAGGCATGTTGTTGTATTATGTATATATATATATATTGTTTGCATGCGACATAACCTATGATAAACTCGTGAACAAAGGACTTACCTTTGCACTGTTGTTGGATTGGACATCCTTATGGATGTCACTTCTAGATAGAGTTCCACAGCTGCTGCAATTTCGTCTTTCCAGGAGCGTTGGAGATTGAGCCAGTGGAGGAAGATTCCTCTGAATGCTTCATGTGTTGATCTTGCTGAACTGTTTCTCTGTAAGAGTTATAGTTGTTGGTCAGCTTAGCTTAGGGTTTTGTCCTTGTTGTTTTATAATTACTCTATTCAAAAAACCTCGCCTCAGTGCGAAACGCTTATGTTATGTTTTATGTTATATGAAGTATTGATTGTGATGCATTGTACTCTGATATTTGCAAAAGACTGATTTTGCATTATTTAGAAAATTGTAGTACTCTTTTTGTCTCATTTTTGAAAAGGGTTTCAAAGAGAAGAAAAAGAAGAAAACAAATTACTCCTATTTTCCATTGCGAAATACACAAGATTACTTTTTAACTGAAAGCATACAAGCATCAAATATTTTCAGCATTAGATTGGGTTGCCCAGTAGTGCCCCGGAAACGGGGTGTTACAAGGACTTTGGACGAAGCACAGCGAAATTACACTACTACTGAAACACAGTTATTAGCTGTCATATTTGCAGTTGATAAATTTCGTTCATATCTAGTGATGTCTAAAATCATAATTTATACTGACCACGTTGCTATTAGACGTTTACTTGCCAAACAGGATGGAAAGCCAAGGCTAATCAGATGGATTCTATTACTTCAAGAATTCGACATCGAAATTAAAGATAAAAGGGGTGTAGACAATGTCATTGCAAACCATTTTTCAAGGATAGATGCAGCAGTTAGACCACCTGAGAAGGAGCAAATTCAAGAAATATTTCCAGAGGAGCATCTGTATGCTATTTCTACAGCACCATGGTATGCTGATTATGTTAACTTTTTAGCCGGTAAGGTACTCCCACCCAATTTATCATATGCATAGCGTAAGAAATTCTTTTCTAATGTTAAGCATTACTTTTGGGATGAACCTTATTTATTTAAAACTTATGCTGATAGAATAATTAGAAGATGTGTTCTAGAAATAGAATACCAATCTATTTTAGAACATTGTCATTCTAGAGAAGTAGGAGGCCATTATGGACCCACACGTACAGCTCAAAAAAATTTACAATGTGGTTTTTTCTGGCCTACCTTGTTTAAGGATGCTTATAAATTTGTCAAGGCTTGTGAACCCTGCCAAAGAAGTGGAAATATCTCTAGAAGACAAGAAATGCCTCTAAATACTATTCTCTATTGTGAACTTTTCGATGTTTGGGGCATTGATTTCATGGGACCTTTTCCTAAGTCTAATAACAACATGTATATCTTAGTGGCAGTAGATTATGTCTCCAAGTGGGTGGAAGCCGTAGCGTTACCAACTAATGACGCCCGAAGGGTAGTAAGGATTTTGAAAAAGAATATTTTCACTAGATTTGGAACTCCTAGAGTAATAATAAGTGATGGTAGATGTCATTTTTGCAACAAATAATTTGACAACCTCTTAGCTAAATATGGAGTCAACCATAGAGTGGCCACACTTATCATCCCCAGACAAGTGGCCAAGTAGAAATCTCTAACAGGGAACTCAAGAAAATCCTAGAAAAAACTGTTAGTGCATCAAGAAAAGACTGGTCTCTCAAACTAGGTGATGCTCTGTGGGCATACAGAACCGCTTTCAAAACACCTATAGGAATGTCACCTTATAGACTAGTGTTTGGAAAAGCTTGTCACCTCCCTGTCGAGTTAGAGCATAAGGCTTATTGGGCTACCAAATTTTAAAATTTTGATATGTAGACGGCAGGTGAGCATCGTCTATTACAGATAAATGAGATGGATGAATTTCGATTGGAAGCCTATGAAAATACAAAATTGTACAAGGAGCGCACTAAGAAGCTGCACGATCAACACATCCAGAAGAGAGATTTTCAAATTGGAGACAGATTATTAATTTACAACTCTCGACTTCGACTATTCCCAGGGAAACTCAAATCCCATTGGTTAGGTCCCTATGAAGTCAAACAAGTCTTTCCATATGGAACTATAGAAGTGGTTACTAAAGATGGGTCAACTTTCAAGGTGAATGGACAGCGAGCGAAAATCTATGTTAAAGGAACACCTAGGGCCACATCCAAAATCTCACTACAATCACGAACCACTTGAAGCAACACGTCAGGCTCGTGACGTTAAACAAGCGCTTCACAGAAGACAACCTGTAGACCTTTACTTAATTTTTATCATTTATTTTTAGTAATTGTTATGTTGTTTACTTTTGCAGTTTGTTTATCACCTCCGAGGTACTCCAGGCAGCTAAAGTTGATGGCATAGAAACATCAATATCCCCATTAACTTGTTGTGATTGCTTTAAAATAGTCGCAGTGGGAACACTGCTATAGATAAGTGAGGGGAGGGAGTTTTACATTATACTTATTACTTGGTTGTGCTTATAACTGCTTACAATTATAGAAGAACTTTAAATTTTTGCTGATTTAGGGGCTATGCAATTTTTTTTTATGACAACTTTTTGATTGAATCAATTCGTTGCTAGTTTTTGAATTTGTTGAAAATTAGCATTGAAGTTCTCTGAGTTTGACTTTCTGTGTAAGCTATTAAATGTGACTTTTGAGCCTGAAATAAGAGGCAACATCATGCTTTTGTCTCTCTTCTTTGTTGAGTGATATTTTTCATGGAATGTGCATTCTAGAACTTGTGCTGAGACCATTATGAAGCGAATATGATTTTATTTGCATGTGAATTTGGAAAGGGCAGTTTTTAGGAATTTTTCAGGCCACTACCATTTGAATATATTATCCCACTAGTTTCCTACTTTTGAGCCTAAAAGTATTATATTTAATTTCTTTGGTACCCTTCTTGCTTTTATTGATTATCTTCTGTGAAGTCAACCTTGGAAAATTTTATTTGAGAGCAATTAGTGGCAAAAATTTATTGAATAATATTGCAAAGTCCCTTTTATTTCTTTACAAAAAGAGAAGGCTTATCAATTTGTTCCCCTCTCAATTCTTAAAAATGATTGATTGCTGCATAATTGCATGAAAGGAGGAAAAGAAAAAGAAAAAAAAATTGTGATAATGTTCATGCCTTCACAAGTTGCAAAAAAGAAAATATTTTGATTGAAAAATTGGAATTATTGCCTGCTCTTGAAAGTGAAAAAGAATTAGGTTGCTTGTTTTGGTTGATTTGTTTCTGACCCTTTGCATGACCTTTTCTTTCTTTTATCATACCAAACATTATTACCTTGGTCCCATTACAACCAATGAAAGACCCTTATTCCTCTTTTGCATGTCTTATAGATTCTAATAGTAGAGTTTTTGGTCAATGTACAAGCCTATGGTAATGCCTTTTCATTTGAAAAATCTAAGTGTTAATGACTATGCCTACTAACACTTTGAGATTGGTGAGAGTGTGACTTAAAAATCACTGATTGTTAGCTTACTTGAACTTATATCTCTAATTGGGCATTCTATTGATTGACATGTTTTGTGATATCATATTGTTGTCTCACTTCTTTTTCTGCCCCTATTCAGTAGAAATAGTTTTTCTTACTATAATTAATTAAGTAGTTTGCTTGAGGGCAAACAAAGTTCAAGTGTGAGGATGTGTTAACACACCAATTTGTCTATATTTATAGGGCATTTTTAGTATCTCATTACACCATTTTGCACTGATTAATGCACAAAGATACTCATTTATGTCTTATTATGCAGAAATATCATGAAGACACCACTTGAAGCAAAAGATGCGAAAAAAGACCAAAAACTGACTAGTTTTGGAGAGTTTTAGCACTACTGGACAAGCGGTACGGCCTGACATACCAATGGTACGACCGTACCTAGAGCAGAGTCCCAGTGAGGGCGTACCCCCTCAGTCTGTACCACCTAACACAGATAAAATAGTCCAGTACGGCCGTGCGTCAGGCAGTACGGCCGTACACAAGTGATGTCAGGGCAACAGCACACACGGGTACGGGCCAACATCATCTACAAAGCTCGGTACGGCCGTGTATATTTGCTATACGGCCGTACCCCGAGTACATATTTGAAGCCAAAAAACCTAATTCACAGCCCAGTCTATAAATAGCGGTTCTTAACATGTTACAAAGACTTTTTGACGAAGTTCTGAGTCAAGAGCCCCCTTATTGAGAATCATTCTAAAACACCATACGATTGAAGTGAGTTTGGATCGTTGGAGCTTCCCATCAATTCTGAATTGCTGCTGGAGTCTGTGGAGACATGAGGAACACATGAGAGGATTGCCGTCATACCAAAAGGGTGTCCTGGTTCTTAAACTCATGTCTTTTAAGAGTTTGGATTTGTTTTACTTTCTTTTGTTGCATGAAATTATGAGTAGCTAATTCCATCACTAGGGGTGATGGGGATCTTTTACAATGTTTTTTATATCCGTTTAATTGCTATTTTGAATTCCTTATTGTCTTTATGAATATGTTGGTTCTAGTATGCTTAATCTAATAGGGAGTAACTAACCCTTATAAAATTAATTAGTAGTGGTAACGGGATCATAATTAATTAGTGGAACTCTAGGATCACAGGGCTCACGATATACACCGGATAAGTTATTGCTTGTTTCCAATCAGTTATTAAGTTGACAAACTTTCCTGCTCTTAATGCTCTTTCCCTTAGTTATCTTCCTGGACCATACAAAGTAATTAGTTGGGAGGAAGGCTACTGTACGCGAGGATAGCCTTAGTAATTTAGAGTAAGTGATTGGTATTCAATAAGGAAATACAATTCATAATTGCAAGGAAATAGATTCAAAATCTAGTATTAGTGAACCCGAGTCCCCTAGGCCTCTCCTATTTGATCTTGCTCTAATCATTTTAGTTTAAAGTCTTACTTTCGTTTCGCTTAGTTTTCTATTCAATTTCAATCCGATCACTCTGTTCGCTTAAGGAATTAAAAGATCTTTATTACGCTGGTACTTGCGCATACCCTGTGGGTTCGACATTCGAAGTCCTAACTATACTCTACTTTATTACAAGTTACGATCAGGTGCACTTGCCTGAGATGCAACAAATACCCCTCGAAGACTCCTATAAAAACCCAAGGTATTCATTGAAGAATATTGCCAAAAACTGCTAGAAACTACATTTTGAAAGAGCTATTACTCAAGTGAGCAATTAAGTTTCATGCAAAGTTTCTGGACACCAAGAATTGAACCTTATCGTCTTATATTCTTTCTTTTAGAAAGTTATTTGTTTTTGTGCTTAATCTTTTCATCCTCTCTGTGAGAGTTATTTGATTGTATTCAAAAGAATATTACTTTGTAAAAGTTGTTCTGCCTAGTTAAGGCTTTGCTCCTCAAAGGCTCGAACGTACTGAGTCGTTTTGAGAAGTTAAGAGTATTGTCAAGTTTGTGACAGTAGAATACTCTTAGGAAAATTTGTAATCAGTTGATTATAGTGGAAATCCTTCAAGAACGAAGGGACTAGACGTAGCTACCAGTTTGGTGGTGAACTAATATAAATTTTTGTGTCTCTTGCTTTATTGCTTTACATTTATTCTTATGTTGTAAAGAAAAACAAGTTTTCTTAAACTTCATTTCCAGCATCTGGTCATACTCCAACATCCGATAAGTTACAGTTTTAAAATCAAGAGTTTAAAAGTGTTTTTAACTTAAAGTTTGCGAAAAGTTTTCAACACAATTTAACCCCCTTTCTTGTGTTCACGTTCACTTGCTACAGTTCCAATTGGGCAAACTGTTCTTTTTCGAATAAATCATCAGAATAAGGAGAAGAAGCTATCTGCCTTTGAATAGAATCGACCTCGGCAAGAGCAGATTCCACTCTTTTATGAACATTCCCAAACACTTCCTTTTTCCAAATTCTAAGCTCATGTTTCAAAGCTTTGAGCTTTTGACTAAGAATTGCCATTGGGCAACCAGAGAATGATTTGTTCCACACCTCAGAGACTAATCTTTTGCAATCTAAATGTTCAATCCACATTTTATGAAATTTAAAAGAAGGGAAAGATTGAACACATTTTTTCATAATGAGCAGCTGAGAATGATGGTCAGAATGACTCATAGGCAAAGTATAGCAGGAAGTAGAACTCCAGAATTCAAGCCAAGAATCATTGCAAAAGGATTTATCCAGCCTTCTTTCAATATGATCTCTTGCTTTCCTTCCATTAGTCCAAGTAAATTCAGCTCCTCTTGTAATTAAATCAGTTAATTGACAAGTATCACTCCAAGCCTTAAACTTATCACAAGCAGCCTGCAAAAGGAATTCTACTTCCCCTTCTTTCAGGGGCACCAAGAAGAGAATTAAAATCACCAACAAAACACCAAGGCCCAATAAAACTCTGGTGCACTTGGGCCAAATCTAACCATAACTGCCTCCTAGTAACATGATTAGTACTTGCATACACAGCTGCAATGTTTAGAGTCTGGTTGTCCCAAGTAACCAAAATGGAAACCTGTTGTGAAGTATTTGAGATGATTGTAGGATCAATACCCTCAGCACTAAAGCCCCAGAGATTAGGCAAGAGATGATTTCTGTTATTTTCCACAAAGAACTTTAAACCAATCTGTCTCCAAAAAAGAAGTAGGGACTTGAGAGAAAGCCACCCACGGTTCTAAGATAAATAATAAATGTGGCTTATAAGCAAGACACATTCTTAAGGACAAGCCTAGTATCATCATTCCCTAGGCCTTTTGCATTCCAATAGAGGATCTTCGTAGGGAAGGAGATATTCTGCCTCCCTTGCTACGGGTATTATAGGAACAACCTGTGCCAAATTTTCCTTTCTTTTGTCTAAGTTTCTTTTTCTAGGACTTGGATAAAACAAGAGTAAATTGTTGCTTCCTAACAGTTGATTGTTCATTGTCAGATTGATCCATAGTCATAGAAACAGACTCCTCATCATCATCTGTGGCATCTACCCAAAATTTACCAGCAATTTTCAAGTCTTGAGCAACACTGCTTGGCAAATTATTACCAGCACATTGGATGCTATCAGAAGTGCTTTCCGGAACAACTGAGGAAGTGCTATCAGAGTTGGCATTAGGAAAAATGTCATTGTCACCAGTATTGCTAACATCATGAGCCAGAGTGGAATTATGATGCTGCTGATCAACAATTGGTTCACCCTCCTCAGAAACAACATCGCATTGATTGTTACCTTTGCTACAAATATAGCGCTTTTTAGTTTTAGTCCCTGTAAAAAATAATTTTTTTTCTTTTCATCCCTACAAAGTCAGAACCCTTACTTTTTGGTCCGTTCATTAAAAAAAAACGCTGAGGTGGTTAACATGATTCTAGGTGGTGCTGCTGAGACAGATTATATAGCACACACGTCCTATGATGTGGCATTAAGCTGAATAATCAATTTATTATTCATATTTTATTTTTTCAATTAAATAATATTAAAATAATTTCAATGTTAGGGTTCTTCCTCCTTTCCCTCCCTCTTTTCCCCCAATTATGAATCTGAACAATTTCCCACTTAGAGTGCTGCTGACGTTTGTCGCGAAGAAGAGGGCTTGAGCATTTCCACTTAAGATTATCTTTAGCTGGTGTTCAAGATTTAAACTTGAACGTGAACACAAGAAGGGGGGTTGAATTGTGTTAAAAAAACTTTTCGCAATTTATGTGTAAAAACTTCAAAATAAGTTGTACAAAACTGTTTTGTATATCGGATGCAGAGAATTAAACAGGACCGGATGCAGAAACTTAAACAGTTTATAAAAACTTGTTTTACTGGGCAAGGTAAAGATAAATAATGTAAAGCAGTAAAGGATGAGACTCAAAGATTTATACTAGTTCACCACCAACTGGTAACTACGTCTGGTCCCTTCGTTCTTGAAGGATTTTCCACTATAATCAGCTGATTACAATTTCCTCAAGAGTATTCTTCTGTCACAAACTTGACAATACTCTCAACTTCTCAAAACGACTCAGTACAGTCGAACCTTTGAGGAACAGAGCCTGAACTAGGCCAAATACAGTTTTACAAAAGAGATTATGATTTTGATAACAATCGAAATAACTCTCACAGAAAGGATGAAAAGATTAAGCTCAAAACAGAATAGCTTTCTAAAAGAAAGTATAAGACGGTGAGTTCGGTTCAATGTAGACCAGAAACTTGGCACGAAGCTTGATTGCACACTTGAGTAATATTGCTTTCACAATGAAGTTTCTTCACGTTTCTCTAACTCTTCTTCAATGAATACCTTGGGGTATTTATAGGAGTCTTCAATGGTATTACCGTTGCAGTAAAAATATCTCCTTGCTATTGAGTGAGGTAATTTGAAGTGTAGTCCTTTTCATCCTTTCTAGAGAATATCAGAATAGTACACATTACCGTTTTCGTACTATCTGCAATTTGCAATTGCCTTGTACGATTTTTGTCTTATGCTAAAGGTGTCACATTTGCTTCCTCGTACATCAAAATGAGCGCACAAAATCAAATTCGAATTCCGTTCCAGAATAGTCTGAGGCTGAGAGCAAAAACGTGATCATCACGTGCTTCATTAAAGAGATCAGACGCTCGCTCAGAACAGAGGACGGACGCTCGTAGCAATTGGGTGCTCCACGCGTCAAGAAGTCACACTTCTTTGGGCGGCTTCTTTGTTAACAGGCAATGAAGTGTGTTCGGATGCTGACACTAGTGGATTGTATTCAATTCTTTTGTATATTTCTTCTTCTTTCTTGAGTGATTTGTACATATATAAATGAAGCTTTTGATACCTGTACACTCAAAGATATGTCAGAAGATAAATTGTTCTCTTGAGAAATATTTTGTTATCATCAAAATCAATGAGGGTCTAAACTTCTCAATCGTTTAGGTTCCAACAATCTCCCCCTTTTTGATGATGACAAATATCTAAGGTTGATGAACAATTTAGTTTCAAAATGACATTAAGGGTCTCCCCCTGAATTTAACAATTTTGATATATAAGACAATTCTAGTATTAAGGTGATAGTTGATAAACAAATTCAATTAAGTGATCGCAAAAATACGTAGATGTATCAGAGCATGTTTTTAACAAAGTGAGATCGGATGCTGATTTTCATTATATCAAAAAGATTGATTTTCATTTTATCAAATTTATTTCATTGTACCAAATTTATTGATCATTATTAGAGCACTGGATCAATGAATATTAGCGCATTAATAAATAACCACACAAATGCTATGTATGAAATGCTATGCATGATACTTCAGTTCCGGAGTATGAACATCGGACGGTGAATTGGTCAAATCAGATTTTCACGTGTTCATCATACCTTTCTTTTACTCCCCCTTTTGTCATCAGACAAAAAGAGTGTAAAACACATCATAGTCAAAATAAGACTTAGAAAAATTTGAATATAAGTCAGATGTAGGTATATATAAATAGATAATCAGAGCAAAATTAATGTATATATATAAGTGTACCAACAAAACAAAAAAAATTTATATCACACAAAGATAAATAAATTCAAGGGTTTGGAAGAGGTGGTGGAAGGATGTTGAGACGTTCATATAGTAATTTCAGAGCAGTCTCCAGCTGAGTGACTTTCATGTTTGTGGCATTCATTTCTTCAAACTCTGCTTTGGGAATAGTGACCATCTCAACTGCAGGAGTAGAAGTAGAAGGTCCAGCTTCTGGTACTGTTGCAGGTTTCATCTTCTGATGCTCTGTTAGCACCTAGTTGGATAGCGTCAGTCTCAATTCCTTCTTTCGTTGAGCTCTTAGAAAGAATGCATCATTTGGTATAAACCATTTGATGAGATTTCCAAGTTTTCTGAGCTCAGATTCTGCTTGAATTTTCCTTTTATACTTCACATCTTCGGGATACAGCAAATCCATGAAGATGATTTCTCTGTGCAGAACTACATCAGCAGTGAAAGCATCAAACCTATTTCCAGCTTCTTCTCCCCATATTCTTCTGATAAAGACACTCAATGCTTCAAAAGTGAAAGAGAGTGCTTCATTTTCTGCCAGGTATACTCTTCGCAGATTTTCCCTGTCATCTTCTTCTAGCACAAGGGGGACGTGGCATGGTAACATGGCTTTGTCTTTCCAAGACTCAGACCATTGACTCCAAGTAAATCCAATGTCAAAGTGCTTGGTCACAGCAGCCCATTGGACATATACCTTCATGCAGTCAAGAGGCCTGATTACTGAACACCTGAACATATCATCGAAGTAGACTGTTCCAAGATTGATGTCAGTAATTCTGCTGATTGTGCCAACTGTTGGAATAGTGGCCTTCTCAGCATTGCAGCAGTTTGAGGAGCCAGTTCTCTATTTATATTCCTTCAGAGAAGTCAGGTAAAACCTTCTGGCATGATCCTCAGAGATCTTGGCAATCGGAAGCTTAGAGAATTTCTTAAGGTTGTACTTTTTGGGAGCCTTCTCATACTCCGTCAGCCCGATCTTGCTGAATGGCTGCTTGCCAGGAGCAGGTTCTTTCCTTTTCCTAGGGATAGACCAAGGTAGCCACCTTTGTCTGTCTGGTACAATCTTCACTGTTACAGACGAAGGATCCCTGTACTGTCTAATTACTTCAATCTTCTTCATCTCAAGACAGTGTGCCATGAAGGCAGCTTCTTCATCTGTGATCCACCTTCCACATTCTTCCAATGTGAGCGGTTCAGATTGTGGTAGGGATCTTGGAAGGTCAACAAAGAAGGGAATTGCTCTGCTACCAGATGCTGGTCTCAATCTTCCTTTAAATGACATCTGAAATTGGTCTTCTCCATCTTTGAAGGTAGCACTCATCGGAGAGGCAATCTCCAGTCTGGCAGCTCCAGAGGTGAAGGTTTTCAAATGCCATGTGGAGGGACGATTGTAGATGCTATGATATATCTCATACTTAACAAACTGTGGTTTGTATGAGACACTCTTCCTTCCACCAGCGTCTATAGGTTTATGGGTAATGGTGAGTAAGGTGGGAGTGGTTTTGGTGATTTTGTAGGTTTTAGGTGTATAGGGTTTGAAGGGATTAACGGGAGGTACTTTGAATAATAGGTTAAAGGGATGAGAGTGAAGTTTGGAAATATATGTGGTAAGTGAAGTATTTGAAGAATTTTGTGGTAGGTCAAGGTTGAGTGTAGTGGATGATGGTTGGGTTGGTTTAGGGAGGGTAGAGATTTGTCGGAGGCTCATTCTGGTTTTCTTGGTTTGTGTTTGTGTTTGTGGTTGTGAAACAGACAATGGTGGTGCAGGAATAACATCATGAGCATCAAAGACAGATACTGATTCATCAGCAGTAAAATCAAGTACCTTTGGGTTAACCTCTAAAGACTTAACTAGCCTTCTTTTCGATCCTCTCGTGACAACAACAGCAGGAGGAGGAGGAGGAGGGATCTGCTTCCCTTGACCGGACGCTGAAGCATCCTTTTCAGCTGCTGGCCTAAACTGTTTTTCCAAGACCTTTCTGATGGGAATTCTATCCTCATCTTCTGGTTCTTCAACAGTAGGTGCAGGGGCCACCTTCTGTTTTGTTCTTCTTGTCTCCCTTGAAGGTGACTCAGCAGGTCTTTTCACACCAGTCATTGAGCTTCTGGTGGTTTTCTTTCCAGCTTCTCCTTCCTGTTGCTCTATTTTCACTTTCTAGATCATAGAGCCAGTAATTAGCTGCATCCTGACCAAACTGTTGACTCCAAAAACTTCTAGATGAACAACAGCACCAACACCAAAGTATTTTTCTTTTTCCTCTATGTTGATGGAATCAGTCATCTTCCTTACAATGCCGTCTTTGATCATCATAATGGAGAGAAGGACTCCATAAGGGATTATCTTGACGATATTCTTCTTATCAACACTCTTCCTTGAGAAGACAAGGGCATTTATCAGATTGTTAATAATCAACCTTGGCAGATTGATTTTCTTCCCTTCCATGTAGTTTCTCATAATGAACTTTTGCTCGTAGTTCACTATGTCGCTTGAACCAGCCTTCAGAATCACGCTCTTGGCGATGATTTTGTGTAGTACTCGGTAGTGGCTTTTCAAGTCTTTGGCCGTGGGAGTGATGTTCTTCTTCTTTAGTTCACGGTAGTTCTCAAACAGAGCTTCGTTGACGTTTTTAAGTCCTCTGTAAGCATCAGCCCAGTTTGAATGGTAACTAATTCCTTCACACGGACACTTAATCGTCTGAGTAATAGAGTTGACGGTGAAGCATAGTTTGAAGCCTCTGATGTGTCCTTCTATGACTTCCCCCGGAAGTAAGTATGCATTCCCCCAGAACTCCTTAATAGCGTAGCTCAGTACGTCAACTGGTTCCCAGATGAAGTAGTTTTTCCAGCCCAGTTTCTCAATACCTTCTTCAAAATCAAACCCGTACAGCTTGAAGTTCTCAAAATCAACCCGGTTCTCATTCAGAAGTTTTGCCTCAGAGAAGACTTCAAAGGCAGCAGTGTATTGTCCAACCTTTCTGTCGGCCATTGTAGCAGTTGAAGAGAAGGTGATGAAGGTTTTAGGGTTCACAAACACAGAGAGAGAGAGAGAGAGACAAAGAGAAAGAGAACGGTTTTGTAGAAAACGCAGAGTGAAGTGATGGAGCGAAAAATGTGGAGTAGTGGGAAAGTTAATAGAAAATGGTACAGTTCTTTTTCAAAAAAAATCGCTTCACATTTCCACATAAAAATTAAATCAAAAAGAAAAGAAAATAAAGATTCGCCTTTTCATTAAATGCAGATGCCAAAAGAAAAGTAAGATCAAGAAAAAGATTTTATCGAAAGACATAAATAATTATGACTCAGTAGATGTGATGAGACGCTTAAGTCCTTAACACGTGTGACACGTGTGGGTGTGCTCGGACGCACGCAACCGATTCACCAGACGATGAGTTATGATGCATATGACAAATAAGATGCTTATTCATATATATGCTTATGTCATACCAGATGCTAAGATTTTGTATATTATCTGACGCAGAGATTAATCATTCTTCTATAAGATGAAAGTTTAAATTTCTTCTTATAAAATTGAATCTATCTTCAGCAAGGGATTTTGTAAATATGTCAGCCCACTGATGATCAGTGTCTACAAATTCTATTTCGAGAATACCCTTCTGAACATAATCTCTTATAAAATGATGCTTAATCTCAATGTGCTTGGCTCGTGAATGCAATATGGGATTTTTAGTAAGACAGATTGCAGAAGTATTATCACAAAAGATAGGAATGTTACTTTCTTTTATCAGATAGTCTTCAAGTTGATATTTCATCCACAGAAGTTGAGAGCTGCAACTTGCTACTGAAATATACTCAGCTTCTGCTGTTGAGAGTGCAATCGTGCTTTGCCTTTTGCTTGACCAAGATACAAGATTTGCTCCAAGGAATTGGCAGCTTCCATTTGTGCTTTTTCTTTCAATTTGGTCTCCAGCAAAGTCAGCATCACAGAAACCTACTAACTTGTAATCTTTTGATTTCTTATAAAGCAAACCAAGATTAGTAGATCCTTGCAAATATCTAAAGATTCTTTTAACAGCACTCAAGTGTGATTCTCTAGGATCTAATTGAAACCTAGCACACGTATGACGAACATAATATCAGGTCTTGAAGTTGTAAGATAAAGTAGAGATCCAATCATACCTCTGTACATCTTCTGATCTACCTTTTTACCAGTTTCATCTTTACCAAGAATACATGTGGGATGCATAGGAGTACACATAGGTTGGCAATCCACCATTTTGAATTTCTTTAGAAATTCCTTGATATATTTGCTTTGATGTATATATATACCATCATTGCATTGTTTGATTTGAATTCCAAGGAAAAACTTTAGTTCACCCATCAAGCTCATCTCGAATTCAGCCTGCATTAGCTTAGAAAATTCTTTGCAAAGGGTTTCATTAGTAGCTCCAAAAATAATGTCATCAACATATATTTGAACAATTATAAAGTGCTTGTTTGATGTTTTTCTAAAAAGAGTAGTGTCTACTAGACCTCTGGAAAATCCATTTTTCATCAAAAATGTACTCAGTCTTTCATACCAAGCTCTGGGAGCTTGCTTAAGACCATAAAAGGGCCTTTTTGAGTTTGAAGACATGTTCTGGAAATTCAATGTCTTCGAATCCAGGAGGTTGTTTTACAAAGACTTCCTCAGTTATAAAACCATTCAAGAAAGCACTTTTCACATCCATTTGATAAAGAATTATATCATGATGTGCAGCAAAAGAAAGCAAAATGCGTATAGCTTCTAACCTTGCAACAGGTGCAAATGTTTCTGTAAAATCAATACCTTCTTCCTGTGAGTACCCTTGAGCAACTAATCTTGCGTTGTTTCTCACAACCTTTCCATCTTCATCAAGCTTGTTTCTAAATACCCATTTAGTGCCAATAGCTTGCTTATCTTCTGGTAAGGTAACCAGCTTCCATACATCGTTTCTTTGGAACTGATTCAACTCTTCTTGCATGGCTAGAATCCAGCCTTCATCTTTCAATGCTTGATCAATCGTTTTAGGTTCCATTTCTGAGAGTAGTGCCATATCTGCATGCTTTTTAAAAGAGGATCTGGTTCTTACTTTATCTCCAGGTTTTCCTATGATCTGATCTTTAGGATGATTGGCTTTGTATTTCCAAATTTTCTCAATTCACTCAAGATTCTTGTGTCTGGTCACCACCGGACGATGAAGATGTAGGTTCACTATTTGTAGTATTACCTATATTTAATTCTGAAAACAATTCATCTAGCTCTGACATGGCTGTGTCAGGCTTCTTGTCATCAAATTTGACATGAATGGATTCTTCCACTGTCATAGTTTCTTTATTGTATATTCTAAAAGCTTTAGATCTTTCAGAATATCCTAAAAAGATTCCTTTGTCAGCTTTTGAATCGAACTTACCAAGCTGATCCTTAGTATTTAAATTGTAACACGTGCAACCAAATGAATGAAAATATGATATGTTTGGTTTCCTTCCTTTCCACAGTTCATATGGAGTCTTCTTCAAAATAGGTCTAATAGAAATTCTATTTTGAATGTAATAAGCTGTGTTTACTACTTCTGCCCAAAAATGTTTTGCAATATTAGCCTCATTGATCATGGTCCTGGCCATTTCTTGGAGGGACCTATTTTTCCTTTCTACAACACCATTTTGTTGGGGTGTTCTAGGAGAGGAGAAATTGTGGGAGATGTCGTTATCATCGCAAAATTTTTGAAAGCTTTCATTTTCAAATTCTCCCCTATGATTACTTCTAATAGAAGATATACAAATTCCTTTTTCATTTTGAACTGTTTTGCAGAATACAGTAAATACCTTGTATGACTCATCTTTGTGAGCAAGGAATCTAACCCATGTCCATCTAGTGAAATCATCAACAATGACTAACCCATATTTCTTTCCAGTTAAAGAGGCTGTCCTTGTTGGACCAAAAAGATCAAGATGCAAAAGCTCAAGTGGTCTAGAGGTTGAAACAACATTTTTTGAATGAAAAGAAGTTTTAACTTGTTTTCCTCTTTGACATACCTCACAGAGATCATCGGATTGATACTTGAAATTTGGTAAGCCTCTGACAAGACTGTGCTTGTTTAATTTTGATATTAATCGCAAATTGGCATGACCCAATCTCTTGTGCCAAATCCATTGTTCTTCGTCAACAGACATGAGACACTTGACATCTTGTTTTGCAAGTTCAGAGAGATCAATTTTGTAAATATTTTGTTTCCTCTTAGCAGTAAAGAAAGCAGAGTCGTCTTTCATGCTTTTTACTAGACATCCAGTTTCTGTAAAGATAAACTTCATAACCATTGTCACATAATTGACTTATGCTCAATAAGTTATGTTTAAGTCCTTCAACATATAGGACAATATCAATAGAGGGAAGAGAGCCTTTACCAATGCGACCAATTCCAACTATTTTTCTTTTCTGGTTTCCTCCGAAACCAACGAATCCAGCTTCTTTAGGCCTTAGTTCTTGGAACATATGCTTTTCTCCCGTCATGTGACGCGAGCATCCACTGTCTAAGTACCAAGATAGGTGTGTTGACTTTGTTGCTAAGCATGTCTGCAACATAGACTATTTTATCTTTAGGTACCCATATCTTTTTGGGTCCTTTCTTGTTAGTTCTTGAAGAAGGCTTGTCCTTCACAGTTTTAAAAACAGTACATGCACTTTTCAAATGACCAGGTTTATTGCAGTAAGTACAGTGCAAGCATTTACTATGATTATTGGATTTATCAGATGCTGAATCATTTTCTAAAAGAGGTTCATCTGATATATAACCAAGACCATGAGTTGTCGTTTTACTGGCACCCCAAATCATTGAAGCTTGCTTGCTACGAGTTACACTCTCTGCAAGAAACTTTTGAAAAGCATACTCATAATCGTTTGATTTGCATTTAGGATTGCCTGTAACTTTAGAGCTTTTAGTTTGAGAGCTCTCAGCTTCTGGTTGCTTGTTAGCAATCAGACGCTGGTTATCCATCAGATGCTGATTTTTAGTTTTCAGCTTCTGATTTTCTTTGTTGAGTACAGATTTTTCTTGGTTTAAAGCTTGAAAGTCTTGTGATAATTTTGAAAATTTCTTTTTCAAATTCTTATACTCAACAGAAAGAGTGGCAGAGTCTTTAAGAAGATCATCTTTTTTTAAAGCAAAAGAAAGGAAGAGGGCCTCGTTAAAACCTTCTGATGCAAAACCCTCCTTAGGGAAAAAACACCAAGAAGGAAAAAAGAGTACCCTCCCCTAAATATTATTAATAAAAATAAAAATAAAAACAAGTAAACATGGGGGGACCAAACCAAAACCCATGAGGAAAAACAGTACGACAAAAAAGACTAAAATCCAGCCGGCGTGCAAAAGCATCACAATAATATCTCTCATCCCAACTAAGTTGGCACCAAAGATACTAACATTCATCTGCAGCACACCAGTCAAAGAACAAAAACAGCCAATAAAAACCACCATAGAGCTTAAACTATTTAAATCTAAAGTTGGGGAGCCCAAATTTATTCCTGAAGAAATCCATCCTGATAAAAGAAGGGATAGAATTCCACCAAGAGAAGCATCTAGAAGTGACACCAAAAGAGGCCAACTTGTCCGCACAATGGTTTCCTTCCCTGAATATATGAGAAATTTTAAAAGACATAGAAGAAGTAGTGAAGATACAGTTCCTCCATCGGGTGCGAAGATGCCAAGGAGCGAGAACAGGATGAGAGAAAGCTTGGACCACTAAAGAAGAGTCACACTCTAGCCAAAGCCGATTCCACCCTTTACGGGCCACCTCTTCAATGGAGAAAATTGCAGCCAAAAGCTCAGCCTCAAAAGAGGAAGTATAAAACATGTCAAACACCACCAAGCTACTATGCTCAAAATTTTAAGAAGATCATCAAATGCAAGTTGAAGTTCAAAGTAGGAATCATATACTATTACCTCTTCAACTTCTTCTTCTGAATCAAGGTCAGTGTCTGCCATGAGAGCGAGATTTGCTTCTACTTCATTATCTTCCTCAGATGAGGATGAATCTAGATCTTCCCATGTAGCCATGAGACTCTTCTTCTTTTTCTTGAAAGAACTTCTTGTGGACTTCTCCTTAAGATTAGGACATTCGGACTTGAAATATCTAGGCTTTTTACATTCATAGCAAATGACTTGAGCCTTGTCCTTGCTCTCTTTCTTGTCCTTAGTATCTTTCTTCTGAAACTTCCTTCTGAAGTTTCTTTTCTTCCACATTCTTTGTATCTTTCTGGATATAAACGCGAGCTCATCTTCTGACGTGTCAGCATCTCCTTCTGAAGCTTCATCTTCTGATTCTTCTTCTTCAGCTTGAAGGGCTTTGGAAGAACTGATTTTATGTTGAGAGACTTTTAAGGCAATAGATTTGCCCTTTTTGACCGGTTCTTCTTCATTTAGCTCAAGTTCATGAGCTTTCAACGAACTCATAAGATCTTCAAGTCGTAAGACATTTAGATCTTTTGCTTCCTGAATAGCAGTGACCTTGGGTCTCCACTGCTTAGTCAAGCTTCTTAAGATCTTTCTAATATGGTCAGGTGTAGTGTAACTTTTTCCAAGGGCCTGTAACCCATGAACAAGTGTTTGAAATCTTCCAAACATGGTTTCAATGTTTTCACCATCTTCCATTTTGAATAACTCATATTGGCGAACCAACATGCTAGCTTTGATTTCTCTTACTTGGGCAGAGCCTTCGTAAGATAAAACAAGTGAGTCCCAGATTTCTTTGGCAGTATCAAATTTGCCACATTTATCATATTCTTTTTCTGTCATAGCATAGATAAGAATGAAACTAGCCTTTTGATTGATTTGATATCTCTTTTTTTGTTCATCATTCCAATCTTCTCTGGCTATCACAACACCACGAGGATTAGTGGGAGGAATGTAACCACTTTGAACTATATCCCACAACTCAAGTTGTTGTGTCTCAAAGAAAGCTTTTATCTTATCTTTCCAGTAATCAAATTTTTCTCCATCGAATAGAGGAGGACAGTTCATATGACCACCTTCAGTAGACATGTTCATAGTATAGGATCTTTTCTCTTAACACTGTTAAGTGCTCAACCAAGAGGCCGAGCTCTGGTACCAATTGAATGTGAACACGAGAAGGGGGGTTGAATTGTGTTAAAAAAACTTTTCGTAATTTATGTGTAAAAACTTCAAAATAAGTTGTACAAAACTGTTTTGTATATCGAATGCAGAGAATTAAACAGGACCGGATGCAGAAACTTAAACAGTTTATAAAAACTTGTTTTATTGGGCAAGGTAAAGATAAATAATGTAAAGCAGTAAAGGATAAGACTCAGAGATTTATACTAGTTCACCACCAACTGGTAGCTACGTCTAGTCCCTTCGTTCCTGAAGGATTTTCCACTATAATCAGCTGATTACAATTTCCTCAAGAGTATTCTTCTGTCACAAACTTGACAATACTCTCAACTTCTCAAAACGACTCAGTACAGTTGAGCCTTTGAGGAACAGAGCCTGAACTAGGCCAAATACAGTTTTACAAAAGAGATTATGATTTTGATAACAATCGAAATAACTCTCACTGAGAGGATGAAAAGATTAAGCTCAAAACAGAAGAGCTTTCTAAAAGAAAGTATAAGACGCTGAGTTCGGTTCAATGTAGACCAAAAACTTGGCACGAAGCTTGATTGCACACTTGAGTAATATTGCTTTCACAATGAAGTTTCTTCACGTTTCTCTAACTCTTCTTCAATGAATACCTTGGGGTATTTATAGGAGTCTTCAAGGGTATTACCGTTGCAGTAAAAATATATCCTTGCTATTGAGTGAGGTAATTTGAAATGTAGTCTTTTTCATCCTTTCCAGAGAATATCAGAATAGTACACATTACCGTTTTCGTACTATCTACAATTTGCAATTGCCTTGTACGATTTTTGTCTTATGCTAAAGGTGCCACATTTACTTCCTCGTACATCAAAATGAGCGCACAAAATCAAATTCGAATTCCGTTCCAAAACAGTCTGAGGCTGAGAGCAAAAACGTGATCATCACGTGCTTCATTAAAGAGATCAGACGCTCGCTCAGAACAGAGGACGGACGCTCGTAGCAATTGGGTGCTCCACATGTCAAGAAGTCACACTGCTGGGCGCTTGCTGTTAACCAGACGCTGAAGTGTGTTCGGATGCTGACACTAGTGGATTGTATTCAATTCTTTTGTATATTTCTTCTTCTTTCTTGAGTGATTTGTACATATATAAATGAAGCTTTTGATACCTGTACACTCAAAGATATGTCAGAAGATAAATTGTTCTCTTGAGAAATATTTTGTTATCATCAAAATCAATGAGGGTCTAAACTTCTCAATCGTTTAGGTTCCAACAAAACTGCATTGATATTTTGGATGCCTTAGATCACTAGTACAAAATACACTTTTAATCGCAGTTAAAATCGACTTTTTATGTCGGTTTTCAATCTGGCGTGTATTCTTTCGACATTGTAAGTATGAACATTTAACGCCGATTTTTTAACCGGCGTAAAAAGACCATTTTTACTCCGGTTTTTTCCATACCCGACGTGAAATGTTATTAAAAAACAGAAAAAAATAATATAATAGAATTACCACGCCGGTTTTTCGCAAAACCGGCGTGATAAGTCTTTTTTTTTTTTAATTTCGTTCAACACATCTGCAGATCTTCAAAAACGAAAAAAACTGGGGAGGAGAATTGCAGATCTTCACAAATCAAACAAACTCGCAGATCTTCACAAATCAAAAAAAAAACTAAATAGAATCGCAGATCTTCACAAATCGAAGAACGAAGGCGAGGAACAGATGTGATAATCCCGCGCCTGGAATGGCGTCATAATGGTCCTAACCTTCATGCTTCAGCTCCCACTAACAAAGCTTGAAGAAGGGAAAAAAAGTTGTGTGAAAGTAGATCGCGAAGATGGTGCTCGTGAACGGTAGATCGCAACAGAGGGAGGTGCTCACGAGTGAGGGAGGCGCTTCGTGACAGAGAGTGGTGCTCGCGAAGATCCAGAGACAGCTCCTAGCGACCGTAACTGAAGTGCTCGTCGAAGATCTGAAGACAACTCTGGATCTTGGAAGGCGCATCGTGCGCGAGATCCACGCGGAGGGAACGAAGAAGCAGAACGGACACGAAGAAGCAGAAGAATCACCTGAAGAAGAAGAAGAAGAAGAAGAAGACGAAGAAGAAGAAGAAAACAATTAGGTTAGGGAGTTAGTACACAGAAAATGATAAGAAAATTACGGGGGAAATAGAGGGAAAGTAAATTACAGAGAGAGAAGTGTTGGGAACGCCAGTTGCTGAAAGGAAGGAAAAATCATGAGGCAATAAGTGCTTCACTTAATCAAGAAACAGTTCAAACAATTTTTCAAGCAATAAGTGCTTCACTTAATCAAACAGCAATCAACATAGTACAATTAGGTACCCAACACAGATATCCCGACACAGTGACCAGTCCAAATTCCTATGCACAGCTCGGTCAGAACCGAACTGCTCTGATACCAACATTGTAACGACCCGTTTCCGGACCGCTACCGAGCTCAGGATACCGAGCTCGAGTTACCGAGCTCAACACACCGAGCTCAATATACCTGTATGCGATGTGTTTTAAAACGGTACTCTTGTGCCCTTTTAGAAAAGTACGGTCTATATTTTTTTTTTTATAAAACCAGCTCGTGCACATCAGAGTATTTACAGCTTTTCGAAACATGATGCAACTAAGACACGAGGCTTAAATTCTAATAAAACATACATGCATAACATACATATATACCACTCGAAATAATAATGTATACAAAATACAGAGTAGTAAATGTACAAAGAAATACACCTAAGGTATGACGACTTCAAGAGAGCAATCATACCCTGGGGGTACTTCCGGCAGACACCCACGCAGGGGGCTGCTCCAAAAGTAAACCGCCAGTCTACCCAGTAACAACAAAACATAACCGGCCCAACTGGTCACGACATACTATACACAAAAACATAGACAAAGCAAATCACGACAAGTAGAGGTCGTCGCCCTGATCCTCGTCGAGCTCCTCCTCGCCATCATCTGCTGTCGAGTTCCCTACACCCTCGACATCGCCTGGGTAACCATCATGGATTGAAGGTACCACGGGAAAGGGTCAACTTCTCAACAATTCAAGATAAACACGGCATAAAGAAATCAGCAACACAACAATGTATAACATTCACCAAACGTGACTCGACCATCTCACTCTAAACTCGACTCAACTCGCAATCCATTTTCTCTCGACTCGACAATTTTTCCGGAATGCACACGCTGCATCAGGTATCTTTGTAAAGTCCAGTAAGCCTTGGGATCTTCGCTCTCCCTAGGACAGTCAACTCAGGTCCCATAGCGTGGCGACGTCTAGTCAATCTCCCGTAAACAAAAGGGGACCTAGCACCCTTAGTTATCCGGGTCACGGCTCAAAAACGTCATAACGACTCGCCTAGCTCGCTCACTCGATGAACAGCTCTCCGCTTACAATATTCAAAGAGTTATACACAAGATATTCAACCGCATGTCAAATAAAAAGAGCAAGCTCGACATGAAGAAACGCAATTCAACAGTCAATACATAATTCACAACATATATTCAATCACATATTAAATACATGCAAAAACTCAATCATATCACAACATTTCAAGCTCGACACAAATCAAGGAATTCATACATAGAAATATAACAATGAAAATCCTAGAATGTCTAGAAGTGCCCTTACGCACAAAACATAAACACGTAGAATATGAAGTGCCCTTACCGAACTCCAAGCTAATGCTGCTCGACAACGACCTCAACACGGCTGTCTTCAAACGAGCTCGACAACGACTTCTCTTACTCGATCTCGACACGTGCCGTCCTCAATCGACCTCGACACGTACAGTTCTCGATCTGGATCCCACTGCTCCCACGTCCTCGGGTTCGCTCTCCCGTACACCTCGATTCGGAAATCACACGATCTCGGGAATCAGACTTCCTAATACAAACACAACTTAGTTCGATCTATGAGTTCTAATAACACTTAGCTCTCATAACCCCAATCTTAACTACAACCCAGTAAATATTAAAACTCAAGAACTTAAATATATATTTCCTCTAACACAAAGTTAGGGTTTTCGATCAAAAGTTCATGAAAAAGGTTATCTGATGCTACAACAGATAAATCGACAACAACAACAACCAGAAGCAACGAACGACAAACTAAAACAAGAAATCGGAACAAACCAAAAAGGAAGGGTTTTTGGGCACTGCCTATTGCAGAAAACAGAGGAAACAATTTGTTTTTCAAGCTCAAATAAATGGTTAGAAAGGTAGGTAATATCATGAAGAAGAAAACCCATCAATTTGACATGATTTGGAAGCATAAAAACTAGTTAAAATGGAGAGAAGAAGTGGCGCTAACAGTAGCATGAAGGAAGAGAAAATCTGTTTTTCATACCTCAAATGGTGGTCGAGAAGGCGAGATATGTCGAGAAGATGATGAGGAACAAGGTTGATGAAGAAAGTTTTTTGCAGAAGCTCGATGGAACTCAAGGTTCTTCGATGGAAGTTTTGGAGAGGAAGAGGAACTCAGAGAAGAAGGAAGAAGAAAGAAGAAAAGAGAAAGTGAGTGTTTGAGGGAACCGATCGTGATATACAGCTGGTGAGGGAAGGGCATTATAGTAACTACAGTTATGAGATGCCAATCCCATCAATCATTCTACCCATCTAATCGCTCCTTTCTCATGATTACCCTCTAGTCTAAAGGTCAAAGATCTAGAAAGCAGCACAGCGACGAGACTGCAAGCCGACAATATAAATATTACAAACAATATAATAATAACGCTGAATAACGTTCGTAAAAATACGAGTGTTATCATCTCGACACGATGTCGACTAGGGTGCTTGTGCAAGCGCACAAGGCTCTAACACGAGTTCGTGCACGCGGCCTCCTCAGTTCGACATGCGACCTCCTCAGCTCGGTACGCGACTTCATCAGCTCGACACGCGATCTCATCAGCTCGGTACGCGATCTTGGCACGGGATCTCGACACGAGGTCGTGGTACGAGGTCTCGATACGAGGTCGATCTCGTGATCTCGTCCTCAGGTGTTACACCGTATACATAATATATTAGCAGTTAGAACAAGTAATTAGTGTGGTGTATGAAGATGGACTGAGATCAAATTTTGATGTTCTCTCTCACTCTGCTTCTCAAATCAAAATGAGGCCTTATCCCTTCCTTGCCTCTATGCATTATTATCCCATCATTCTTTGTTTTTCATTTCATTTCATTTCATTGCAACTTGTGACTTCGGATTATTTAAGTTTCTACATATAGGTTTCTTTATCATGTCCATTATTTGCCAAGTGTAGTCATGTGGAAGATGGTTTGGACTCGGATTATTATAAATTCCATAAACTTTACCGATGATGAAACCAAAACTTCAAGGAGGTTTAGTCTGTTTCAAAATGAAGATTTAGAACTTACAATACTGAAATCTGTAGGTTCTGGATAGATGACAATTGAGGGGTGTGTGAGCTTCAAAAGAAAATATGTGAAAAACAAAAATTAAATTAGTTGATTAAAATGAAAAATAGTGAGCGGTAAGGTGATTTAGATACCAATTCACTACAAGAATATCTGACATTTCCTAGGACTAAAACGGTAGGAAATGACTGAATTTTCGTGGGCCTACAGAGGGACACGTGACAATAAGTAAATCATTGGTAGGAAACGGAAACCGAGAGACTTTTTAAAAAAGCTGTAGTAAATTTCCGAGGGCCAAAGCCCTAGAAAATGTCGAATTCGATTTTAAAAAAAAAATAAATTTTATCAGTTTATTTAAACTGATAAAATTTAATTATTTATTTTAAACTAAAATTAATTTAAACCAGGTATGAACCAAATATGAACCAAAAAATGAAACAGATCCAAAGGATTAAAAAAAAAAAAGAAATCAATCTACCTACTCAAACAAACACACCCGAAATCAATCTTGTTGGATCAAATATTATCTATAAAAATCAACTAGCTAGCTAATGGAAATCAAATTACATAGTCCCACAACAAATTTCAACCATTTACAGATCAATCATTTACAAATCAACAAATTTACAGATCAACCATTTACACTCAGTAGCTTCAATCAATATTATTCCAGAGAAACACCAAGCTTACAAAGAAAAATGCATAGTCCCACAACAAATTTCAAGTATTCTTCAAAAATAAAATTTCTTCAAAAATAAAATTACACAGAAACACGAAGCTTACAAAGAAGAAGAAGAAGAAGAAGAAGAAAATTTCTGCTCGCAATGTTCCGGCTTCCCTGTCTCTTATATGCTTCCACGTATGGTCACCACCGCCGCGCTATTTCTATTCTGACACCACCGCCATCACCACGCCGTCTTCTTCTTCCTCCTCTCCACCTTCCTCAGTCCTCCTTCTTCATTACCTGATGAGCGCCGCGGCTAGCTCCGCCATGCCAAGACCCAAAGCAGAACCAGGAAATTTCAGATCTGGAGAGGAGCGAGATCTTGAGACGCAAGGGGAGAGAGGGAGCGAGATCGAGGCGTGAGGTGAGAGGGAGGGAGAGAAGAAGGTGGGAGACGAGGGAGGGAGCTGAGCCAGAGAGATGAGAGGGAAGGAGGGATTCAGACTTATGCTATGTTTGGTATGTAAAAAAGTGGGGGGAAAGAAAGTGGGAGGAAAGTAAGTTTATTGGTTAAAGTGTAAAATTGCTGATGTGTCACACTATGATTGGCTTGTCACACTTATCAATGCACACTTTTCACATTTATCAAAAATATTTCCCTTCCCCCCACTTTTTTTCTCCCCTCCCAAACATAGTGTTAGAGAGATGAGCTCTCTTTGACCCCTGCGCGATGTTCTACTTCTCAACGTCCTTCTATCTCCCTTTTTTTAATTAAAAGTAACTGTTGTGATACCAGAGGGCTCCTCCCTCGATTTTTGGCATGGATGAGCTTTTTCCTACTGGTCAGGTCTTAGGAATTGCCAAATTTAAAAAAAAAATAGCTAACTCTATTTTTATGAAAAAAACTGAGGGTATTTTTTAGGAGCCCTAAGAAATTATTATATGGGTGCTTTTCTATAACTTTAGCCCTGAGAAATTTCCTAGGGCTATTGACCTTAAGAAATTTTTGTAGGTAATAACAAAATTTCTTGTAGTGATTGGATTAAATGATACACATCAGCATGACCAAATGGCGAAACATTTGCCACCTAAGCATTTTTGTAACAGAATCTGACGCTAGGGACCAAAAAGTAAGAGTTCTGGCATTGCAGGGATGAAAAGCAACAAAAAATATTACCGGGACTAAAAACCAAAAGACACCATATTTACAGGGATCAAAAGAATATTTAAGCCTAAAAATGTTTAAATAACTTTATAGGAAATTAAATTCAGTCAGTATAAAACTATTTTATAGATATTCTAGTCTTTTAAAAAATAATAACACACTTCTTTCTCTTTTTTTAAAACCAAATAGTATGACAAGTCTACTCTATTTCTTATCTCATTCTCTCTTTGCTTACTCTTTCTTATCTCTTTCTCTTTTCTCTATTTCTTCTTACAACAAAACATACCCTAAGGGTGTGTTTGAATGAGGTAATTCAAAATTGTAGGAAATTTAATTACTTCCATTGAATTTCCTTCATTTTTAAAATTTGTTGTTTTTGAAAACACTTTGTAAAAAAAATCCAATTTTTTTTGAGAAAAATTTTATTTTTGGATAACAAATTAAATAATGATTTTGTAGAGCAAGGAATTAATTTCAAGTTTTTAGTTTTGAGGTGGTGTTCTTAGTTTTGAGGTGGTATTTCAAATTTCCTAGATTTAGTCTTAATAAAATACCTCTTAAAATCTTTTCATTTTGAAAATTCTCAATATTTATATCTAAACAAGTAATTTAGTTTGAATCATTTGAATTACTCTCTAAAATTACATTTTCTTACTAAAATCTCTCATTCAAACACATCTAAGTGATAAAAAAGATGATAATTATAAAAAATAGTTTAATACAACTTAATTATTACCAACCTCTTTTGATTAGTGATGGCTGATATAAAAATGCTCTATATGTAGAGACAAAACTCTAGTTCATCAAATTGATAAACTAATACCGAATTTAATAAAATTTTAAAGTCAACTCAATGTTGAAGTGCATTTAATCTTTTAAGCCTGATTCGTGTGAGAGATTATTCTTTCACTTCAATGTCAATGGATGGTTGTGGTCCTTGCAAAGGGACACTAAGGCTTTGTTTGGGATTTAGGAGGGGAAGTGATAGGAGGTCTCTGGGGAAAACTGAAAGGGGATAAGGAAAGGGAAGGGAACTGGAGGATATAATCTCCCACTTTGCATGGGGGGTTTTGTAATGGTCCAATCAAATACTGTAACATCCTTACCTCAATATAAATTGAGAGTACGACAAATTACATTAAAGTACAAGAATTACTGATAATTTACAAACTTGATTATAGTCATCCAAGTCATAAAATTAAAACTTAATACATAAATCTAATAAATAGAATACAACTTTAATAATTATTGGAATATCAAACCCAATTCCAATTTAAATCCCTAATCTATGAGCGTCAAGCCTGGAGCCTCGCCATATCAGCCTTCGGTACCTATTTATCTGAAAAAAAACAAAGGAACGGGGTGAGATTAAAAATCTCAGTGAGCCATTCGCGGACTCCTCACTATTTTCTCGTCGAATCCTACTATAATAATAAAACAATATAAAGTATCACCTGTCAACACTTATTCTACTCTTAATCAACAGGCTAGCTTAGAAACATAATGCTTGTTAGGCACCCTAAGATTGAAACCCTAGGATGCACTACCTTGAAATTAAACTTATACTTAAAGTTAAACTTAGACATAAACTTAAACTTAGTATATTGCTGGTCGTAATTATCCCAATCCAACATACACTTAGACACTTAGTATATTGCTGGTCGTAATAATCCCAGTCCAATAAACGCAGTGACTATTTGTGATAAGCTACACCTAGGATTACACAGCAAACACACATAATCATATAGACATCTACTTTTATTTTTATACTTGGCAAGACAGAAAATGAAATGCAATGCAACTTTGACTAAGAACATATAGTTCTTCATTACTTCATGCATAGCACGTCTTAACTAGTCCCGAATGGTTGAATTAAAATCCCACCAAGAAACTATGCTGTCGGATTTGGTCATATGCTTAATTCCATAGGCCCCGCTCAATATAGCTAACGGTATGGTGGTTAGACGTCATTAACCTCGAAGTGGCATTCCACGAGACTAACCATACCGTGCTCTCCTCCTATGAGGAATCTTGGTGTCTTTTAAGACTCTTAAACATGACTTATGCATTATCAATGCATGAACATGATGAAATGAATATGCAATTAAATCATTCACAAGCTTTTACATAATGGCATGGATATGTAATTGAAGATGCTCCCATATAACATACCAAGCTTATTTCTATAATCAAGGAAACGACCCAAATTGGAGGATTAGAAGTCACTCATGGAACTATTAAACTATTCAAGAAAATCGAAGAAAAGAGGGGAGCACGGCCTGGCCGTGGTGTATGGCACGGTCGTGCCCCACTGTCAGGTCAACAAAAACCACTCCAATCTCGATTTTCGTCCTTCTAAATTTATCAAATCATGTTCTTGATTCAATCCCAACACATTTCCAAAGAAAATAAGGCTTAATAACATCATAATCATGCATCTCACAAAGAACAAACAACACATAGTTCCAAGCATCTACAAACCCATATTCCAAACTAGTTCTCCCATAGATCTCCAAGCTAAGAAGCAAGCAAGTCATACAAAAGAAAGAAGAAAGAAAACCCTAACTTGGGACTTATGCATGCCCAAACCTAAGGAAGGAAGAACTCCATCAACATCAAAAACATGCACCCTTGATTGAACATTTAGTAGAATATCAACATTTCAAACTAACCCTTTTCTTTAAATCCATTTCCTAACTTCTTCTCATTCCTAAACGTTTCCAATGAAATTAAAACTCCAATCACAAGGATTAAGCATACTAAATTGAACAACAACATTTTCTATCACGTAATCATGGAAAACACATGCTTCAAACATCATAAACTCATCCAAGAATCAATTTCTACAAAACTCACAAATAACATAAACATGAGCAGCTAAGTGAACAACTTATTACATTTATTAAGTCATGAACAAACTCAATTCGAAGTGTCAAACAAACATTATAATCATGAATATTAACATACTTTGCATAATCATATAAACAAGTTAAATCACATATTCACATGAAACTTCACACATAATCTCAAGTTAAGAACTCATTTCAAAACAAGGACACAATCCCATTGAAGCTCTATGGAGCGTGCAAACATCAAATAAAATTTAGGGGGGTTGGGGACAAAATCCAACCTTATTTCAGTCAAACCCTATATAATTTCATAACAATAACCTTAAAATTAAACTTAAAATCGAAGGGGTTAACAAACCCTAACTTTGAACCCTTTGGGGTTCAAAGATTTCTTTGAGAAAAATCTTAATGTGGGACTTATGGGTGCCTATCACCTAAGGGAAGAAGGACTCACAGTACTCCCAAGAGCTTGAGCTATGATGTGTGAACCTTGGTCTTCTCCTTCTTCTATTTTACAATTTTGTTTTTCCCCAATTTCTCTTCTTAGGGTTCATCTAATCTTCTCCCAAATACCAAATCCAAGCTTCCAATCTTCCAATTTATGCAAGAATGAGAGAGACTCCATGATTTTCCTTCTGATTCGAGCTCCATCTCTCTCTCTCATATGCTCGGTCTCTCTGTCTCTCTTTGTTTCCTCTCTCTCGGTCATCCTCTCTCTCTCGCGGTCTCCCTTCTTCCTTCCTCCAGGCGCACCACCGCGCCACCACCATGGGCCGCCGCGCCCAGCTTCTTCCTCCTCCCTCCCTTCATCGTCTCCCTTCCCCTTCTTTCTCTCCTCTTCTCTTCTTTTTCTCCTTTCTTTCTTTCTCCCTGCTTTTCGTTTTCTTTTTTCTTTTCTCCTGCTTCTGCTTTTGTTTCATGCTGATGAGGGAGAAAAGAGAGAGTTGGAGGGTGCTAGGGTGGAAAAGAGTTAAGTGTGGTGCATGGTGGGGCATAACATAAGATTTGATTAAAAATCCGATCAACGGTCCTCACAGGGAACTTAAATAATTTAGGCTTTGTTTGGGTTGATGGAACATAATGGAGCGGAGCGGAGCAGAATGAGATGGAATGGAGTGGAGCGAAGCGGAATGGAATAAATTTCTCACTCTATTGTTTGGATATTAGATGATGGAATGGAATGGAATGAAATGACTCAAAAAAATTTATACCTATTTTGCCCTCATTTTTTTTTTTGATAAATTTTTTTTTACCCTCATTTTCAACACACAAATAATTATTTTTATGTCTAAATAAGATATTTTTTTTGACATCATGTCTAAATAAGATATGAAACACAAATATTATATAACAGTAAAAAAAACACAAATATTATATTATATAAATTATAATTTATCAACTTTTTATTATATTAACTTTTTATAATTATATTAACTTCTTCGTCCTCCTTGTAAACATCCAGAAGACACCAAAAACTTCTTCGCCCTCACTCTCGTTGTTTTATGGCCAGACCAAAAAAGGAACTTCGATTCCCCTTCCTGTCACACGAGGCTTTACAAGACAGGAAAAAAAAAGAACTTCGATCCTTCTCGGCGATTGAAGATCTGATGAAGCTGTTCGAGATGTGAGCAGGAGAAAGAAACAGAGGAAGCAGAGGTTGCAATGAAAGAAGCTGAGGAGTACCTTGATTCAGGAGAGGAAGATGGTGCGACGTGGGTAAAAAGGTAATTAGCAAATTAAGAGCTTCGTTCCATCACATTCCTCCCGAATCGGGGGGATGAAAAACTGAAGGAAACGATGGAATTGGATGGAATGGGTTCCATCACTTACCACTCCATTCCATCATTTTTTTCAATACCCAAACAATGGAAGACAATACCATACCATTCTATTCCACTCCATCCCACCACATACCACCAATCCAAACACACCCTTAATCAATTAAAATACTACCCATAAATAAGTATTTCCACACTTCCTCAATTACTGGGCTTAACTTGGTTCTAAATTACCGAATTAACAGTTATTAACCACATTAATCCTTAGGGATTAAATCCCCCTTTCACTTAGAGTCTCTAATTACCAAGCTTAGGGAAAGTTGGGGTGTTATAGATACAAAGGACCAAGTGGAGGCCGAGTCATGTGGTTTAGGTGCAAAGAGCCAATAAAGCAATTCTATGGGTCCAGAGTTAGTTACTGAGGCAGAAGGCATCCAAGGAGCCAGAAGGGGTTCGTGTAACGAATTCTAGGCTCAGGGAATATATGTGTGAGTGACACCTATATGAGAGAGAGTACTGAATAATGAGAGGCATGCATTGTGTGAGGTCATTTCTATTATTCTCTCCCCTTATTCTTGTGGTTCCCTTCTCATTCTCTTCCTACTACTGCAATAATCTACTTTTCTACTCAATGTACTAGTCTTTCCATCCTATACACTGGAAGTTGAGAAACTTATACATATTCAATAACATAGTACAATTTTGATATCACTTTACTCTTTACAATTGGTGCTTTCATCTCGCCATGATAGAGGATATCGGGATGAAAGAGTTATTTACGGAGGTTAAACGCATTGCTGATACAATCGACAGGAACTACGTTGATTTCCAGAGCCAAATCGACATATTAGAAGTTGGGAGCAATGCACGTTTGGATAGGGTTGAAGTCATTCAGGTGACCAATGAAGCTAAATTCAACCAGATTACTGAGACATTGGACACCTGTTGCAGAGGAGTACACCATTAAACTCTTCCCATGGCAGATCGAACTCAAATAGGCAGCCATTTCAGGTGAGAAACATTAAACAGGAATTTTCGCGTTTTGATGGACTGGATTTTCAAAGCAGAACAATTCTTTGATTATTATGACACCTTGGATTTGGGTCGACTAACAATCGCATAGGTACACTGATAACACCATTATTGCATCATATTTATATAGATAATTGACTGTGAATTAAATAAATATTGAATATTATCACTTGAAATTCACTCTTTTTTGCTCTAATTTGTGCAGGAACCACTAATTAAGCAATTTGGTTTAAAAGAGCATAATTGGAGAAGCTTTGGACTAAGAAAAATGTAATTTTTATATGTGCACACGATTTCTGCAGGTGCAGCCAAAATAAAAATAAAGCTTACAAAAATCCAATGGATAATTAGAGGAAGCCAAGTTGGACCACGCACAAAAATTTGAGGAGCTGCACCTTTCTTTTCTTTTTGGATAACAAAGAGGCATGAAACATTGGAAAGTCAAATGGTGGGCAAAACATTAAATGTGTACAAATTGAGATCACACGCCGCCAACAACGATAAAATTCAACACAGAAAAATCAGAAACTTCAGCCCAGCTAAAACCATGTAAAACTGGCTGGGAACTTCCGGTGCATATAAATAGTGGTGCCCGGTTTCATATCGGGGTTCGTTCGTTTTTGGAGTGGAGATCATTTCCGGATCCATTCCTTTCACTCTTAGTTTATTTTTTTCCTGGTATTTTGTCATTTTTATTTCTGTTATTGTATTTCTTTACTCTTTATATTTTATTATGGATTTTGGAATTAGTGTTGTGTTGTTATTTTCAATTATAATGTGTAACTAATTCTATGACTGTGGTGATGGAAAATCTTTTATTATCCTTATAATCTTAAATCCAATTTATAATATGAGTCTTTAATTCTTTTGATTAAATTATTCCTGGTAAATTTATTCTATAAGAATTAGCTATTCTTTACTTAGTTATTAATTGTGTGGCGACCGAACCTTTAATTAGTAATGGAACTCTAGGATGAATTGAATCTGTATGTTTTGAATGACCAAACAAAATGTGTTCATTTTCAGTCAATCATTGAATTGATAAATCTATTGATGATTTATGCTCTTTCTATTTACCTGCTTGGAATGACCAAACAAAGTGATAAATTAGGAGGAAGATTGTTAACATTGTATGACCAAACTGTGTTATTAGCTTTTGAATAGATGATTGGTAATCAATAAGGATATTTTCTCAGCTCTTTTTATAAATTGTTTAAGTGAATAAATATTAGTATAAAGTGAACCTAGAACCTTAGTAATTCTATAATCATAGTTTTTGTTCTTATTCTAAATTTCTTTCTTTTCTCTTTAAATCCAATTTAACTTCAAACCATTTGTCTAAATAACAAATTAATCTAAGTAGAGCAGTAATCAGTCCAATTCTCTGTGGAGACGATAATCTTTTATACTATAACTTGACGTGATCGTACACTTGCGATTTACGTGCAACATGCATTTAGATCAGGAAGTAGTTCCATGGTTTCAGATGATGCAGAGGACATGTCCGTTTCAAACTTGGCAAGCCTCCACTCGGGCTTTAGAGCTTGATTTTGGAACTTCGATATATGATTGTCCTCGAGCCACTTTGCTCAAATTAGCTCAGACTAATACTGTCAATGAGTATTACTTAGAGTTTACATCATTAGCTAATTGAGTTTACGGGTTGAGTAATGATGCTTTGATTACCTATTTGTTTAGTGGGTTGCGAGATGATATTCGCAGGGATGTCTTGATCCATGCTTCAATCTCACTAGTAAAGGCAATGTCACTAGCCAAGGTGTATGAGGAGAAGTATGACTCACAGTCCAAATCAAATTACCCAGCACAGCCGGGCAAACCACAAAACATAAACCATAATAGCCAGAACAGATACGACCCCTCTTACCCCAAAAATAACAACCAGGCCAAACCCAAGTCCAATTCACCATCCTTGTTACAAACACGACCCAACCGACCAATGCATATGGCCCAAAAAAACACAAACATCAAGAGAATCACCCTTGCTGAAATGCAACTGAGAAGAGATAAGGGACTGTACTATTTCTGTGATGAAAAGTTTTCATTCTCTCACAAGTGTCCAAATAAACAATTGATGATTGTAACGCCCATACTTCAAAATTAATTGAAATAATGACAATTTACATAAATAGTACACGAGTTACTACTAAATTAAAACTTGATGGATAGATAACAAGTTCAACGTTGACCGCGGTTAATAAACTAAAAGTTGGATTACAATATTCTAAGATATAAGTACTGAATTACAAAATACAAATAGGAAGTCTCCAATTATCCAAAAGATAGGTGAGTTTCTACATTCCATAATGCAACACTAAACTAAAAGGATTCAAGCTTTTAGCTCGCTTGATCGCCTTTCGGATTCTGCTTATCTGAAAAACAAGTAAAAAGAAATGAGATAAAAATCTCAATGAGTCCTTCACGGACCCCTCACCAACACTATTCCAAATACAAGCATCATGATTTCATAAAAAAGAGGATTCACAATGTCAGCACATTACACAATATCACATCAAGATATAATTATCAGAATGTGAAAACAACAACTCGATGAATCCCACGGACGTATAAAATTGGCTTCCATTGGAGTTCATCACTAAATCCGCCGTACCTTATGACAGCACGGACCGGAACTATCCGCCTTATAACAGCACGGACCGGCATCAACAATTCAATCAATTGTAAACAATCAATTCAATTCACTTATAATATCAAGATTACATCCCAACTACACAGTGCAGCCCAATTGGCCCACGGAAACACTGAGAGTGTTCACATATAAGCATGTAAGCATATTAACCATTCATATAAGCATTTTAATGGCTTAACCATTCATACAATGTTTCATATGACCATAGCAATATACAAGGTTGAACCAAAGAAGAAAGGATTTCAAAAGCTAAGAGGAAAATCTGACCCAAATTCGCTTAAGCGAATTGGGATCGCTCAGCGCCAGAAATTCGTTTAAGCAAATTTCATGCAGAATGGACCCCTGGCTGCATGCAGTCAAATTCGCTTAAGCTCAGCAATTCGCTTAAGCGAATTTGACAGAACTTAGCCCAAATTTTAGATTTTCCAACCAAACTTTCTCCAATCTCAACCTTCTCAATCCCAACCAAAAACCATCATGATTAAGGCTCTAAAACAAGCATTTAACTCAAATGCATGATCTAAGTAACTCATTCAAATCACACAAAACATGATTAGATACATCAACACAAACATCACATTGTTCATTTACTCATGGATTCAAATTCCCTTATCATGCATGTCCCTAACCCACACATTGAATCAAGAACAACATCAAAACAAAAGGAATTAGAAACTCTAAATGGTGGGACTTATTGGTTGCCCAACCTCTAAGTGAGAAGAACTCACCATAGTCTCAAGAAAGTGAGCCAGGAAGCTTGAAAGCTTGAGACCTTCTCCTCCTCTCCTTCTCCAAGTTCGAGCTTCACACCCAATGGTCTATGGCAGCTTCAAAGCTTCACTAAAATCCCAAATGTTCAGCTCCAAATGCTAAGAAATCAGGGAAGGATAGAAAGAACACCAACATTCCTCTTCTTCTTTTCCAAATCGTGAACCCTAGCTCACTATCTTCTTCCTCTTCTTTTTTTCTTCAGAAAATCAAGAGAGGGAGTGAGAAAACGAGGGCTGAGGGTCGAGAGTGAGAAGGAAACGAGAAAAGAGAAAGGTGGCTTTACCAAATTACCCTCCTTTTAACCCCTTATTTACACTCTAATCTTGCTAATTATACCCCCAATATTTATAATTGTTCCCCCAATATAATTACTCAACTATTAAATCAAAACATATTAATGCCTAAATTAATAAAGTCAAATAATTAAATTAGGCGGGGTGTTACACTACTACCCACCTTTTAAAATTTTTGTCCTAAAAAATGAATCAAGGTACATACCTATTGAAATAGATAGGGGTAGTGAGTTCGCATTTCCTCCTCGGTCTCCCAGGTAGCCTCCTCAGGAGTAGATCCCTCCCAGATGATCTTGACCAAGGGAATGTCCTTATTCCTTAACCTCTTGAAGTTGTGGTCCACAACTTGTACCCCCATAGGCTGGTATGTCAAATCTGACCTCAGTTGTATTGACTCATGATCCAAGGGTTGACAAGGATCAGAAATGTACTTTTTAAACTGAAACACATGGAACACATTGTGCAGACTTGACAGGATCGAGATAGAGCGATCTGATAAGCAACAGAACCGACTTTTGAAGAATTTCAAAGGGACCGATATAACGAGGAAACAACTTTTTGGCTCGGAGTGCCCTATCAATGCCTATCGTAGGAGTGACCCTTAGGAATACATGCTCCCCCTTCTCAAATTCAAGAGGTTTCCTTCTCTCATCGGCATAACTCTTCTGCCGACTTTGGGCAATTTTCAACCTGTCCCTAACTTTTCGGATTTGATCTGTAGTTTCCTGAATTAGGTCTGGCCCTAACAATCTTTCCTCACCTACCTCAAACCAACACAGAGGAGTTCTGCACTTGCGACCGTAGAGCGCCTCATACGGCGCTATGCCTATGCTAGAGTGATAGCTGTTGTTGTAAGCGAATTCAATAAGAGCCAAATGCTCATCCCAACTCCTTCCATCATCTAACACGCATGCTCTAAGCATATCCTCTAGGGTTTGGATAGTACACTTCGTCTGACCATCTGTCTGTGGATGATAAGCAGTGCTAAGACTTAACCTCGTGCCTAAGGCCTGCTGGAAATGCTTCTAGAATTGGGAGATGAACTTAGGATCTCTATCAGAGACTATGCTAGTAGGTACTTCGTGAAGTTTAACAATTTCCCTAATATAGATCCTCACTAACCTCGTCGTGTCGTAAGTGGACTTGATTAGGAGAAAATGAGCAGATTTAGTTAGCCTGTCAACAATGACCCAAATGGCGTCATACCCGGACCGTGTGTGGGAAAAACCCGCCACAAATTCCATAGATATGCCCTCCCATTTCCATTCCCGAATTTCTAATGGTTGAAGTGGACCTGAGGGTCTTTGGTGCTCTATCTTGGTTTTCTGACAGACTAAACATTGAGCTACAAACTCACCTATGTCATTCTTCATTCCCGACCACCAATACCTTTATCTAAGGTCATGATACATCTTAGTAGAACTAGGGTGTACCGAGAATCCACTCTTGTGGGCTTCCTCAAGAATTTGACTCTTGAGCGCCACATCCTTTGGAATACAAATCCTTTGTTTAAAAAGAATCATACCATCATCAACTTCGGAGAATCCAGGATGATGTCTCCTAGCTTGTAATTCCTCATCAAGAGTTTGAGCATCCCTAATTTGGTCTCTAAAACCACAAGTGATTTCTAGATGACCTACAATCAGACTATCCCCATTTATGAATATTCCTAAGTTTAGATCCCTAAAGGATTCCAATAAGGCCATTTCCCTAACCATCATGGAAGAGACATGAAGAGATTTTTGACTCAAGGCATCAGCAACTACATTTTCCTTACCAGGATGATATCTCAAATCAAAATCATAGTCCTTGAGGAACTCTACCCACCTCCTTTGCCTCATATTCAGCTCTCTTTGATCAAACAGATATTTTAAACTTTTATGATCGCTGAATACTTCAAATCGGGCACCATATAAATAATGCCGCCAAATTTTTAAGACAAAGACTATAGCTGCAACCTCTAGATAGTTTTCCTCGTGGGGTTTCAACTATCTAGATGCATAAGCGACTACTTGCCTATTCTGCATCAAAACCTGTTTTAGAAGCATCACTAAAAACTTCGAAACCTGGGGTCGGGTTAGGGATAATCAAAACCGGCATACTAGTCAACTGGAATTTGAGCTCTAGGAAGCTATCCTCACAACTCTTATCCCACACAAATTGTTGTCCCTTACAAGTCAACCGAGTCAACGGAAGAACCAACTAAGAAAATCCATGGATAAACCTTCAATAGTACCCAGCTAGTCCTAAGAAACTTCTAACTTCTGTGACAGTAGTGGGTCGCTCCCATTCAAGAATGGCCTCTACCTTACTAGGATCAACTGCCACTCCCGCTCGAGAAATGACATGACCCAAAAACTTAACTTTTTGGAGTCAGAACTCACACTTCTCTGCTTTCGCAAACAATCTCTTCTCCCTAAGAATTCCTAACGCAATTCTAAAGTGTTCCGCATGCTCTTGGGGATCCCTAGAATATATAAGGATATCATCAATGAATACCATAACAAATCTATCAAGGTAAGGTAGGAAAATTCTATTCATGTAATCCATGAATATTGCCGAAGTGTTTGTTAAACCAAAAGGCATCACAACATACTCGTAATGGCCATATCGAGTCCTAAATGCGGTTTTCGGTATATCCTCACCCTTGACTCTGATTTGGTGATATCCAGACCTAAGATCAATCTTAGAGAATACCGAAGCTCCCCTAAGTTGATCTAACAGGTCATCAATCCTAGGAAGCGGATATTTATTCTTAATCGTAATCTTATTCAGCTGCATATAATCTATGCACAAACGCATCCTGCCATCATTCTTCTTGACTAGAAGAACAGTTGCTCCCCAAGGAGAAGCACTAGGCCTAATGAACCATCTAGAAATCAAATCCTCCAATTGGACCTTAAGTTCTTGCAGTTCTAACGGTGACATCCTATACGGAGCTATAGAAATCGGACCCGCTCCTAGCACCAACTCTATTGAAAACTCAACCTCTCTTTCTGGTGGTAAAGAAGTAACCTCGTCCGAAAATACATCTAAAAATTCATTCGCTACAGGAATGGTTTCTAAATCAACATCTGAAATTGAAGAGAGTAGAAAAATATAACCTAAGTGTCCCTCAAATAAGCAATGGTGTATTTGGAAGACACTAGCCATTTCATTCAGACATGGTTGAGTAGGAAAAGACTGAATTGAAGGAAATTCTATAGTTTTCGTAAAACAATTCAAAACAACTTGGTTGGCCGATAGCCAATCCATACCCAAGATGATGTCCATTCCTTTCAAGGGCAGACAAACCAGATTAACCATAAATGTCCTTCCTTGAATAACGAGAGGACAATTCTCGCGTACAAGGGAAGTAGAAATATTACCTTCAGCTGGTGTTTGAACATTAAAAGGAATAGGTAAAGAAGAAAAGTATAGCTCCAACCTTTGTGCACACTTATAAGAAATGAACAAATGAGTTGCACCAAAGTCAAACAAAACCACTAAAGAGTGATCATGGAGTAGACATGTACCTTTCATCAGATTTTCCACACCCTTCGCCTTTTTGCCGCTCAAGGTGTGAACATGCCCTTGCAATAGGTCATCAGGTTTGGACGCCTCCCTTGCTTTGAGTTTGGGACAATCCTTAATGAAGTGTCCCGGTTGTCGGCAATAGAAACAAACAATATTCCTCAAATTGCACTCCCCCTTATGGGTCTTGCCACATTTAGAACATTCTTTCGGCTTGGGGTCCTCGGAATGTTGAACCTGTTTTCCCTTATCCTTACTTCCTTTGCCATTGGAGGGTTGAGATGACTTGCCTTCATTCCTCCTCTTTTGCCATAGGAGTTGGCGTTCATCATACATTGTCTTCAGACTTTCTTCGGCCGTAAAGCTTTTGCGAACCAACGAAGCAAAAGAGTGAAATTCAGTTTGGGCTAAATTATTCTGAATGTCAGCTCTAAGTCCCCACATAAACTGGTTTATCTTCCATTTCTCATTTGGTGTGTACCCGACATGAGAGGAATATCTAGCTAACTCCTCAAATTTCTTGACATATTCAGCAATAGACAAGTCCCCTTGCTTGCAATGAGTGAACTCTCGTTCCTTCTGGTCCTTGATAGTTTGGGGAAAATATTTCTCCAGAAAGATATCCTTGAATGGCCACCATTCTAATCGTTCTTCTTGTTCTTCCAGATATGTCTGTGCCCCCTCCCACCAATGGGCAGCTCCTTGAGTAAGATGATGTGTAGCGAAGGTTACCTTTTGTTCCTCTATACACGGAGCAACTTTGAAAATTCGTTCCATAAATTCCAGCCAATGCTGGGCCTCCATAGTATCATCACTTCCAGAAAAACATAGAGGATTAAGCTTTTAAAACCTGAAGAAAGCTTGCTGTTGTGGGACCGATGGTTATACAGGTAGAGGTGGACGTGGTTGTGGAACTTGTTGTTGTTGCTGGAGAATATGTTGCATCATATTGTTGGTAGCTTCATTTTGGGTCCTTAGAACTTCATTCTGATCCCTCATTATTTGCATCATATCCATCCAATGAGCCTCCTCCGCATCTCACCTGTGATATCTTCTATGTCCATTTTCCATATTCTGCATACACAGTATAAAGTAATAAGTTGATTAGACTTAATATTCCATACTAAGTACAAGAATATAAAGAAGAATTCTCAAGCAAAAGAAAATTCACAATACTAGACCACAGTCCCTAATGGACTAAACTACTCTAATACCGTAATGTAACGCTCATACTTCAAAATTAATTAAAATAACAACAATTTACATAAATAGTACAAGAGTTACAACTAAATTGAAACTTGATGGATAGATAACAAGTTCAACGTTGGCCGCGGTTAATAAACTAAAAGTTGGATTACAATATTCCAAGATATAAGTACTGAATTACAAAATACAAATAGGAAGTCTCCAATTATCCAAAAGATAGGTGAGTTTCTACATTCCATAATGCAACACTAAACTAAAAGGATTCAAGCTTTTAGCTCGCTTAATCGCCTTTCGGATCCTGCTTATCTGAAAAACAAGTAGAAAGAAATGAGATAAAAATCGCAGTGAGTCCTTCACAGACCCCTCACCAACACTATTCCAAATACAAGCATCATGATTTCATAATAAAGAGGATTCACAATGTCAGCACATTACACAATATCACATCAAGACATAATTATCAGAATGTGAAAAAAACAACTCGATGAATCCCACGGACGTATAAAATTGACTTCCATTAGAGTTCATCACTAAACCCGTTGTACCTTATGACAGCACGGACTGGAACTATCCGTCGTACCTTATAGCAGCACGGACCAGCATCAATAATTCAATCAATTGCAAGCAATCAATTCAATTCAACCATAATATCAAGTTTACACCCCAACTACACAGTGCAGCCCAATTGGCGCATGGAAACGCTGAGAGTGTTCACATATAAGCATGTAAGCATATTAACCATTCATATAAGCATTTTAATGGCTTAACCATTCATACATCCTTTCATATGACCATAGCAATATACAAGGTTGAACCAAAGAAGAAAGAATTTCAAAAGCTAAGAGGAAAATCTGACCCAAATTCACTTAAGCGAATTGGGCTCGCTCAGCGCCAGGCTCGCTCAGCGCCAGAAATTCGCTTAAGCGAATTTCACGCAGAATAGACCCCTGGCTGCACGAGTGAATCAAAAAAGTTTAATGAATACAAAAATGTAACCTGATGAAAGTAATGCTTTTTTTTTTGGGTTGACTAAACCAGCAACGCTTTTCTATTTAAGATGCATGAAGAATAAAAAATAAAAAATGCAAAAAGAATGATTTGGGCGTTATTCGTTTTGTTATTTAGAGCTTTTTTTTCCCTTTTGTAAATCCAAAACCTAAAAAATATACTTTTAAACAAAAGTAAAAAAAAAGTAGAATGTAACAAAAAAGAAAGTAGAAAATAAAATACTGCCACTTATTTAGACAGTTTCATTAAATGTGAGGAGTGAGAGAAAGAGAAAAATTAAATAAAAATTAGAAAAACCAAAATTACATCAAAACTCATTCATTTAATTAGCTTTTCTAAAAGAAAGTGTTGGGTTTTTAGTCAAAGTAAACAAGGTGTATATTGCTAACATGCTCCTTCTAAAAAATAAGTGGGAGTACATTAGTAATCCCCTATATATATATATAAACACGTAATCAACATTTACATTATCCATAAATTCTATTTTTTGATAGAGCTGTCTTTGTCGATGGTGAAAGCCTGACTCACAAGAATTAGCCTTCACCAGCAATGCTCCAACATTCAGCCAATTTGGACAAGTCTTTACCATCCAATTGAACACAGACTCATTGGTGGAGCGAATGAGACTCATCAAAAGTTGTTGGACAGCATTTATTTTACAACAGGCTTAGGTGAAGTGTTAATACTCTCCACTGTAGAACACACTATCATCTAAGGGAAAATGATTTTTGTACATCACATTTGCGACACCCCACTGCGACACCGTATGTCGTGATTTGCCCATACGCATGTATATGTACGCACTGCATGATTCCGTAATGCACTGTTTTTCAGATTTTTTTAACTGTTTAACACAGTTCATGTAAGTGGTTAACGCAGTTCATGTAAGTGGTTAACACAGTTCATATAAGTGGTTAACGCAGTCCACTAACTAGTTAATACAGACACATTTTTTTAACTGGTTAACGCAGTTCATCTAAGTGGTTAGCACAGTTCATATAAGTGGTTAACGCAGTTTGTTATCTGGTTAATAGACAGAGTAATCATTAACCAGTTAGTGAACCACTTATTTGTACTGCGTTAACCACTTTTATAATAATTTTTTTTGAAAAAAAAATGTATTTTTCTGAAGAATATTTTTTTAAAAAAAATATATTTTTTTGAAAAAAAAAATGTCCATACATATACGGACATACGGTCCATACACGTATGAACATATGGTGTCGTGTAAGGTGTCGCCCAAGGTGGTGTGCAAATAGCGCGACCAATCATCTAAGTCAAGCTTGGTGATGAAAATCCAGCGGTTTATCCATCTCTTAGATAGGACACAAGTACGAACTACGTCTTTGGTTGGGAGAAAGGAGAGTATGTGACTTATAAGTGGCTCAGGCAGTTTGCTACTGATTATGTCTTCTACATCTGCATTTGCCATTTGCTTTTCCTTTCTTGTCATAGTTGAGTCAGACTCCATCAATTTCCTTGCTTGCTGCAATTTCAAACAAACACTATCAATACTGCATTGCCTAGCATCTTCTTTAAGGATTCAAAATTTTTAGATTTTACTCCCTTTGTTCCTCAATGCATGTAGTTTAAGGTTTATTTGTAGTTACCAAGGAAAGGCTTTGTGAACAATATCATTTCTGTTATATCCTCAACTTTTAGGTTTTCACTCCACCCATTTAGTCTCTCTCTACATTGAACTACATCGAAGTCCCTAATAAAAAGGAAAGTTTTTCAACACAATTTATTGGAAAAGAATACTTGTATAGTTGCATTATCTCACGCATTCTCTCTCACAAGCATTAACGCTTTTCAACACATTACGTACTCTTGAATATATTTTGCTATTAAAAAAAACATTTCCTCTCTCATCCACGGAGAGTAAACTTGCACCACTCAAACATTTCATACTCCCTCCCGTCCCTCTATATTAATGTTTAATCTTAAAACTTTTACCACCAGAAATTTGATTTGAAATATTAAACCCCTTTGTTGCTTTTGAAGATTCTTCTCTTTCTTCTGGAAATTCATTCAAATTGAATCCATATTTTCCAGTTTTCTGCATTTGCTCTTCTTGAAAGCATGCCTCGACGTTTTCTAATATGCCATCAAGACCAGGGTTCTGAATATCAGAACGAGTCACGTGTCATGGCCGTTACAAAATGGTATCGGGAGAGGATGATACCAATACGGACTGCAATCTCGGTGTGAAAAGAAATCACGTTCCACAACCGCAATGGAACGGTGTTGCGGCCGCAACGACACCGAAAAAAGGCGTTGAAGAACAAAAACCTTAACAAGCCCCAAACAGTGCTTCGACAGATTTTTTTTCCCACTTTTTGGGCACTCTGCACTCTATATCTTGCTCCTTTTGGGAACTCTGTTAGGCTTGGGGCAGTGAGAGATAAAGCAGTGGAGAAAGAAGAAGCGAAAGGAGTCAACTTGGCTTGGGAGGAAATGGAAAACGAGTCTTAGGAAAACGGGTAGAATTGCAGTGATAAATCGCAAAAAACGTAAGATCGGCTTAGAAGTTGCGTAGAAGAAGAAGAAAGCAGCGACAGAAACAACATAGAAGAAGAAAGTAGCGCCTGTGCAGTGCAGAAGAAGAAGGACACCAACGAAGTGTTGGCCGTGATCTATCAGTCGCGGACCATCAGACAGTGCTGCCTTGCGGTGGAACTAGAACTGCAAGGAGAGAGCGGCGATGGGTGTTCACGTTAGACCTATTGTAGAAGAAGAAGAAAGCAGTGGCTGTGTAATAGATGGTTAGGTATTTTTGGGTTTCTAGAGGGTGTTGGGCCTCCACCCCAAATTGGGCCGTTTCCCTCATCTTAAACCCTTCAACTTTTTTTTTCTTTTGGTGTATCAAACCCTTTAACATATTAGTAGGCAAACCCTTTTTATACATATGTAAATGTAAATGTCAATACGAAATATAAAATATAAAGCATTTTATAATATTTAAGAATTTCTAAAATATTAAAAAAAAATATTGATAGACAATTTTATATAATAGGAATAAATACATAACATATAATGACACACACACACATATATATATACTACCTCCGTCCCTAATTATAAGAACATTTTGTAAAATTTTGTTTTCCCTTTTTATAAGGCCTTTTCCAACTTTTTGGTTGCATTAATAATTTTTTTTTACAAAGAATACCCCTAATTAAGTGGAAAGAGAATACAATATTTTAGTTAAGTGGAAAATTTATTGAGGGGTAATTTTGAAAAGAGAATACACATTGTTGACAAATTTATTATAAACAATCATTTTTTTAATTCGTGTGCATTGGCCAAAAGGGTTTTATAATAAGGGACAAAGGTAGTATATATTTGATATATACTAGTAGCTATTAAATTATTGATATTTTAATTTTAATTATTTATTTTACATTAGACATCTTATAATAATGAGAAGTAAAAAAAAACATCATTGTACATGATATGATAATACAAATAATTTTAAAATAATTTATACAATGTTGTGATTAATATTCACACTGCGACGATTGCAATTCGTATCGCAGCATCTACAACGACCGAAATCGCAAAATCCTTAACGCGACCTCGACCGCAACCACGACCGCTATTTAGAACTTTGATCAAGATAGTCTTCAACTCTTACATATTGGATGCTGGCGTATAAGTCTTCAACTCGTTCCACAGAGCAAGTACATATACCATCCTCTAGTTGACCATTCATGGAGTGTTCACCTTTTTCCATCCGTAATCCTCTTTGTATAATTTCATTTCATATGACCATCTTTCCTTTAAATTTAAATTATTATAATAAATTACTTCTTTGGAAACAAAATAACTTTTTGGGGAATAGATGCATCATAATTAAGTCATTTTGAATTGCTCAATTTTTTATTAAGCCAATTTATGGAAAATGCGTGAGACAATTAATTGGGACACGAGTATATTTGTCAAAGTGTAACCTTAAAGTATAAAAAAGACAAGTAAAAAGGAACAAAATTTTTCTCAAAAACTGACAATTATTAAGGAGCGAAGAGAAGAGAGTAATAGAAATTGATTGAAGAAACTATCTGGTAAAGAAAAGAGAAGGAAAATCTTTTTTATTGTTTCTACTTTTTATTACTCGATTAATTAAGAAAATAAATCAAATTTAAATTTCTGAATTTCAAATCTGTACCTAATCCCTTTATTTATAGTTATCACTTATTATGCTTGTTTCTAAATGTGGAATTGATCTTCACACAATCTTGATAAAATAATTATATATGCTATCTAATAATTATGATTTAGAAGAATTCCAATCAAATATAATTTTTTGAAAACTTACCTACATTGATCGAGAGTATCTGAATACTGAATCAAATTATTATAAAAATATCTACTATATTAAATAAAAAGAGTTTTGCTACGTAGGCTCACGCCACGTGACATTTCCATATTTACTCTTTTTCAGCCAAAATGCAAAATATTTTTTTTATATTTTTTACTTTTTAATTCATGATGTTTCATTAATTAAGGTATATCAATCAATCAATAGTCATATCTGCACATTTACCATTCAATCAAATTTGAATTAAATCAAATTCAAATTTAAAATATATTAAATTAAAGCATATCAATCAATTAATTATTATATCAGGTTTATTTTCATTCAATCAAAATATTATCTAAGTAACGTGACAACATAAAAAATATTATTATTTTTGACTAATCAACTTTAGTTTCAATTTTTATTTTTTAGTTATTGTTTTAATTATAACAATCGTTGTTACCTCATGTCAAATTAAACAATAATTTTACAGTGCAAATTATGAATACATTCCCTTAAATAACTTATCTATTTTTATTTATTATTTTTATCAATTATTTATACAATTCATCTACATTTTTTTGTCAAACATTATTCATCATTATTTTACCATACAAATTTGATTACTTTTAATTTTATAATTTTTCTTGAATGATTAATTTTACTATTCACATCATAAAATTTAACTAGATTTTACAATAGTTAAAATTTGAAACAGTATGCATGTTTTTTTTCCCCACTTTTCGGTGCCTGAGTACATTTGGGTTTTGATTTTAAGCTTCCTCTCTTTTTTATGGTTTTGGCAGGGGCTCGCGGATTGGTTCTTTCTGGTTTGCATTTTTCTATTGTTGGTTTCCATTTGCTTCAGATGTGAAATGCCTTTGCAAAGGGGAATTGATATTATACGTTGGTGATGAATATAGACATTGTTACCGGTTTAACCGGCATTTAGCATGTAACTTGATCTTGCTATTACCCATGGCATATTGGTTTGCATACTGGTTTGGCATTTTGTTGTACTTTGTTGCTATGAAGCTCTATTTTGCTACTTCGGTTTTTATTTGTATTGGGGGCTACTTTTTGCAATCTGTATCTACTGGGTATACTTTTGCAGCTATATTGACATCTCTTGTGCTAAGGTTCACTTTAATTTATTTCTATTTAATGAATTTTTTTGCCTTATCAAATTATTGTAAGTTGTGAATGTTCTAAGTCTAATATGGGATTGTTTACCATGATGTAGTTTTAGAATTTCTTTACTTTTGATGTATTTTGCAATTTCATTTGGTGTGTTGCAAGTTTATGATGCAATTGTTGTCTAATGATGCAGCAGATAAAACCCCCCCAAAAAAGTAAACAATACCAATGGATAGGTCGTCAGTAATCCAACCATGTAATTACCTATGGAATATGTCATCGATAGTCGTCGAGGGTGTTTTATATATTTTCTTCGGTACATCGTACCGATGACCATAGTTCTGCCCGACGGATTGGGATTCATTAGTAATCCGCCGGAACGCTTGTATTACCGACGACTTTTGATTAAATAATATACAAACTGAAATAGAAAACTTGATAATTAATTCTTACAATATTAATCCATATCCCTTCAAAACGAGTTACTTTTGTCCCACTCTTCTTATACTTAGTCATTTGCATATATAATTATTAATCGTATGCTACTTAGTACGTACTATAGATACAATACAAGTGCTTTAATTAGTTGCAAAAAGTTCATATTACACCAAAAGACAAAATGGGAGAACAAACCACACAAGCACAAATCATTAAAAAAGAGGAAGAATTTGCTGCCATTTATTCTATCGGAGTTAAAGCAGCAAAAACCCAGTACCAAAACGCTAATTAAAGGTGACTAAAGGGTCCATTTAATCACACGCCGAGTAAAAATACGTACGATGTGAAAAGCACTAACGATTACTGCCAAGGAAGCCCAAACAATCATAACAATACTAAACCCATTATCAACACCGGAAGGCCAAATGGAGGTTGGGGTTACCATGTAGGCGGCAACACATGTAAGTAAGAGCGAGGCTTGTGATAGTGACGGACATGCTTATTGATAAAAGCCATATTGCAAATGGGTGATCGATAGGGATTCCACTTACAAGCAAGAGACAAACACCGAGTGATGCAATGAAAGAGATGGTGTTGCATATCAAGAATGCAAGATAGGTTCTTTTTTGTATAACTCCGAAGACAGCTTGACCGGCACACATATATTTCCCAGTGCGATTTGAACAACGGACGCCATCACTTAGACTTACCTGCATGACGCCACCTGGTGGGTTCGTCGCGAGTTGAAAGGTCATTGTTGCAATTATTGAAGCCATCAAACTCAGGCTCCCTTTCATGTCTTTGATCCATTCTTTCTTATCCTTGTATTCCAACCAATCTCCTACTCGCTTTAAATGCTCTCTCCAACCTAACCTTGGAGAATCAGTAGTATTACTCATTTTATTGACTGTTGATTCAATTGGAATTGTATAACCTGACTACAATAGCATGTGCCAGCTTTCAAGATATATAGAAGTGTTTTCAAAGATGACGTACGATCTATGACAAGTTGACAATTATTAAGGTGACCATATATGGCAATTATGAATATGACGATATATGACAATTATTGGTCTATCACTCTTCACTTCACTGCACATCAGGGGCGTCTTCACGATAAACAACGAACGGAACAAATCTGTATCGGTGTGCCTATTTCCGAGACTAATACTTCTGTCCTATATATAAGAGATAAAAACACTTTTAAATTTATTGAATAAGCGATGTATAATAACGATCCTGGCAGAGATACATCGGCTTATTCAATAAATTTAAAAGTTATCTCTCTATATAGGACCGGAGATTACTACTCATGGGTTCGAGACAAATCTCAATGCTACAAAACAAATGACAAAGAAGAAAAAGTTGAAGTTAAATATTATAAACTCAATATCAATCACTTTAGCCTCTCTCGTGATAAAATGGAAGCCAGCAAATTTTGAAGGGGACAAGTTTAATTATTTTACTAGGAATAAAGGCAAGGAAACGTTGAATCATGATGGACTCTTGCAGCCAACGGTTTTGCATTTTAATGCACATAATTCTCATAATAATTCCCATGTGCAAATTGGTGGGTCTCAGCCGGCTCCGCTTTAATTATGCTAATCAAATTGGTGGGTCTCAGGCGGCTCCTCTTGAAGGGATGAGGTAACATGGCTACCAAAAAATTATCTAGATATATGAATAAGTTATTTTAGTCTTCAAAAAGGAAGTGGTTGTTGGTAAGGGAAAAATTGCACTTTTTCCTTTTTTATGAGTGGTTTATTGATCCTATTGGGTGTTTGTCTCGGTGAGGGAGTATCAGTAGGGAATTAGGGAGTACAGTTGTTTTGGGTTGTAGCCAAGAGGTATTAGGTTGGAGTACCCCTTTGTACTCAGTATAATGGATTGGAGTGCCCTTTTTGCACTTGCTGTATATGGGTTGGAATATTCCTGAAGTACTCATAATTAATTAATAATATATTCTTTTTTTGCTGTTCAAAAAAATATATATATTACAGAGAACAAATATAAACTTTTGCTAAGGGATGAGTCTCAAGTCACAATATTATCTCTTGATTTGAAAAGTTGTAGGGTCTAAATACTAGTGATAAAATTTTTATTTAAACCTTGTATTAGTAAATTGAGTTGAGCTGTTAGTTTTGTTGAAATATGAAATTTATTATTTTTTTCTTAATTACTATAGGGAAGTATCGGTGTCAGCGGGCAAAATCTCACTGGTTACTACACGGTGATTCAAACACCAAATATTTTCATGCTTCAGCATCTGATAGAAGACAGAGGAATTTTATTAAAAAGTTGGTTGATTAGGATGGTGAGCTTGTGACCACTCAGATTGATATTTGTAATATTGGTCGGAATTTTATTATTGGTCTTTTTTGGGAGCAGCAGCCTGTTATGAACCAAGTTTTGGTGGTGATTCCAACTCGGATAGATTATATTGATAATGATATGTTGACCGCAACCTTCACTGATAAAGAATGTAGATGTGTGGCGTTTCAAATGCACCCGAAAAATCTAGGTTTTTATAGACATTTTTGGGACACTTGTGGGGAAGATGTTTCACGTGCTTGTCGTTCTTGACTCCATGATGGTGTTATTCCTATTGGGATGAACGATACTCGTATTGTGCTTATTCCTAAATGTGATGATCCTCAATCTATGAAGGATTATAGGCCTATTTCCCTTTGTAACGTTGCTTATAAGATTCTGACTAAAACTCTTGGCAACAGTCTAGCCCGTGTTATTAATAAATGTGTTTCTAGGGAGTAGTTTGCTTTCATTACTGGTAGATCAATTTTAGATAATGCTCAAATTGCATATGAGATTATCCATTATTCGAATTGTAAAAGAAGTGGGCCTAATGGAGAAGCTGCTCTAAAGATTAATATTAGTAAAGCCTATGATCGGGTGAGTTGGGAGTATCTCAAGGAAGTTTTAATTAAAATGGGTTTTCACATTCGGTGGATGGATTATTGGATTTTCATGTATATGTCCTCAATCCATTATTTTATTCTTGTTAATGATGATGAGGTGGGTCATGTTATTCCTTAGAGGGGCTTGAGACAAGGGGATCTTGTTTCTCCTTTTTTATTCATCCTTGGCGCGTAAGGTCTCACCTCTCTTATTAAAAAAGCAGAGGCTGATGAGGATATTCATGGTATTCAGATTTGCAGAAGAGCTCCCATTATTTCACATCTCCTATTTGTTGATGATAGTTTCTTGTTCATGAAAGCTTCAGAAGATGAATTCCTTATTATGAAGGAAATTTTATGTATCTATGAACAAGCTTCTGGGCAATCAATCAATTTTCAAGAGTTTGAGGTAATTTTTAGTAGAAATGGAAGAAGACTGAAGTACGAAAGGGGGAGGTTAATTCATGCATTTTGTTGGACTATTGAAGTTGTAATTTTATTGCAGAATAAAAATCCCTAACTAAATATTGAGGAGAGGTAAATTTTAAAAAATTGTCGCAGAGTCTGATGAGAGTCCAATACTTGGGTGAGTTCTGTAAAGCGTGAAAATATATTAGTTACGCTATATTCCCTGAGCATATATATATCAAATACGTGAATGTGCTCAAGGAATTTAGCGTAACTAATACATACCACCGTTGGTAATGCAAAAAAGCTGTCAGAACCGTAAATTTACCGACAGGCTTGTGGCAGTCGGTAAAACGGTCGTCACAAACGATTACCGACGAGTTTTTTTTGCAGCCATCTAATCCGTCGGTTAAAGACCGTTGGTAAATTCCGATGGACACGACCATCAGTAATTTCTGACGGACACGACTGTCGGTAATACGAGACGGTGACTACCGACGGCCTTACCCGTCGGTATTGTTAATTTAATTTTATTTTATTTTATTTAATTTAATTTAAATAAAATTAATTTTATTTTATTTTTTATTTAATTTAATTGGTTAATTCATCACCGACGGCCTTACCGTCGGTGATTAATTTTATTTTTTATTTAATTTAATTAATTAATTCATCTATTTAATTGGTTAATTTAATTAAATAAATTATTTCTTTAGTTAATTTATTTAATTAATTATTAATTTAATTTAAAGAAGTTGACTAATTATAATTATTAATTAATTAATTTAATTAATTATTAATTTATTCCATATTAAGAAATGTGATAACGTAAACTAAAAAACAAAGTAAAAAGCAATATAAATTAAAAAAATATCCTCAGAATATCAAAATATAAAAAAATAAGTCAAAACATCACTAATAATCCTGATCATGCACGGGATGCTCTAAACCATCCGCGACATCGACATCATTAGTACCAGGAGGTGGAGGCAGAGGAGGCGGCTGAGGCTGCTGGCGAGCTAGCATCTCGTACATCTGTTCTTGTCGCTCCAGCACCTTAGCCAAAATTGCGTTTGTCCGACGGGTCTCCTCCTCGGAAGTGGCCAATCTCCGCTTCACTTCGGTTAACTCCTGCTCATCCACGGTAGAGCGGCGATAGGCAACACTACTCGATGATTCTCCGATGTGGAAGCAGCTGGTCCCTTTCTTGTAGTTGCTGGTAAGGTCTCCAGCACCGTATAAGCAACCCTTCTTCCGGCCGCCAACAACATTTGCCCAAACCTTGAGCGGTACAGATGGATCCTTAGGGCTCCGAGATGGGGAACATGATGATGTCTGAGATCTAATATGAGACATCCTCGTCACAAACTCCACCTGTTATGCATAAACAAATAAGTCAAAAAATTTTTTGTAAGAAAACAATATAAACATTATTAAAAAAATATTCATTATATTTTATAATTACCTGGGTCTGCCTCGACCGATCATCAACGAAATCACTAGTACTCCTCCTAATATGAATTGCACGATGGAGCTCGTGCAACTGTACCTCTCTACCCAACCTCTTCAATTGTAATTAATTAATTAATTAATTAATAATAATAATAATAATAATAATAATAATAATAATAATAATAATAATAATAATATAACACGTACAAGTCGAGCTGCGTGCTGCGCCTGCCTGATAGAACCTCCGGTGTGCAAGCTCCCACCCTTCTCAGAGGCTCTGTTCTTCTTGGCCTTCACGCAGATCGAGTTGAACTCAGGGGAGTTCCAGTACTCCACCAGCCTCTGTCAGATATGATCCCCTATTCAGTAAGGTTGTCCCCTGAGGCGGGCATCTCTAAGCATATCAGAGAGGTGGTGGGAGGCCTTCATATGAAAGTTCTTCTCGATCCGCTTCTCATCCTTTTCCCTCCAAGCACATCTCTCCTGTATCAATATAAGACATTATTAAACATAATTGAAATTTATGAAATAAAAAAAAATATGCAATAAAATAAAAATTGCAACTTACTCCGAAAGCTTTGAATATATGACCCCGCTTGTTCTCAACCAACGTCCCCCAGGTGGCCAACATGCCAAATAATTCTCCTCAATTGTTACTGTGATAGCCTTCGCAGCTGGCTTTGAGGGAAGGAACCTGAACAATAAAAACATGTTAAACAAATATATATATATATATATATATATATATACACACACATGTAAATTATTAATAACTCGACAAAAAAATGTAAATACTTACCCTTTACCAGCCGGCCTGATAATAACTCGACCATCCTGCAGCATCTCAAGATCCTCAACCTCCTGCTGCTCATCCTCATCCTGCTCAACCTCGGTCTAATTAGGCGTATAGCCCGTACTATAGTCATCCTCGGACTTATGAGTGTAGTACCCTAATTTTGTCCGGCCTTTTTAATTTAATTTTATTATTTATTATTTTTAATTAGTAGTAGTAATAATAAAAAAAAAATATTTTTGGTTTTATAATAAAAGAGATTAAAAAGGAGAAGAAAAGAATGGATAAGAAAATGGGATTTTTATTTGGGAAGGGGTGTGTAAAAAATAAAATTGGGTGGTGCAAACAGCAATAAATCAAGTTGGATCCAGCCCAGGCAGGCAGCATCCCAACGTCCTATTTACCTCGCGCACCCCTTTTATTTTCTTTCCAGCCCCCCTGCGTACTCCTCCCTTGCCATCTGCTTCCTGCACCCCGCTTCTTTCACTACAAGACCCCAAATCACCCACGCAGCCAAGCAAACTCGCGCGACCCATCACCCTACTCGGCCCAACCACTCACACGCACAACCCAACTCGTTTTAACCTAAAAACCTTCCCCTCCTCCCAAACCCTAATTCCCTCATAACATCAAAACCTAATCCTTCTCCAGCGCCTCATCTCCTCTTCACCCTATCTCATCCTAATTTTTCTCCACAATTCTCGCCTCCATCCCCTCCTCTTCATCTTCTTCTCCTTTCAAACACCAAACCCTAATCCTCACACTCCCCATCAACCAAGCCGCGGCCTCCCCTATCTCTCCCCAAATTCCATTCCATCTCTCCATCTCTCTCTCTCTTCCTCATCTTATCTTCTCAAAACCCTAAACCTAGAAAACGCTTTCAAGCTCTCTCCTTCCTTACCCAGCCGCAGCGCAAGTCCATCCTTTCTCCCCCATTTTCGCATCTCAACATACAACCAACATCCAAAGCCCCAGCCTGGACGTGATCTTTTTCCCCTCAATCTCGGCCTTATCCTAAACACTATTTTCTTCTCAAGTTTCATTTTCAAATTCAAAGACAGAACAAAGGATGGGATCCGAATCGGCCTCATAAAAAGGGAGTGTTTTGTTCCTTTCAAAATCTCTTACTCTTATCTATTTTATGAACTCATATTTTTGTTTCGTTTTTTCAGGGATAAAGATGAAGAGATAGAGTTTCAAACGGTGAAGAAGTTGAGATCAAGAAGCTATAAATACCCATCCTTCTGAAGGCAAAAGGGCACGCAGAAGAGAGTGAGGGCAAGAGACTTGAAGATCTCCAAAGAAGCTGAAGCAAGGCGTGAGATAGAGTCTTAAATTTTTCTTAAACACTATTAGAATTCTAGGGTTTTGGATTTGATCTTTTTTTTGGGATCAAAAGCTGTGAGTTCAGGTTTTTTTTTTTCTTTTTTTCCTTCTTCCTCCTCTTCTCTGTAAATCCGTAGTGTTCTGTTTATGCATGTTGTTTGGTTTGATCTTAATATGAACTTTGATCTGAACCTATGAATTGTATTAAAATGTGATTTCATCTTACTTTTGCTGATTGTTGCTTGTTATTGATTCGGTTTCCTCACCGTCCCCTGTGTTCTGTGTTCTGTAAATTGTGAAAATTAGGGTTACGGGATTTGGCCTTCCAAAGGGGCCAAATCCAGGTTAAAGGGTCAAATTGTAAATAATTTAAGTGTCACAATCGTAAATAAGGCATAAATCTGGGTATAAAAGTAAAATATGTGTCTCTGTAAAAAAAACAATTTTTATGGAATAGAAACCAGATTTTTTTGGGTAACTAAAGGATTCAAGACCTGGATCTTATTTGCTAATTGTCAATAAAAAAAAGATTATATTTTTAGAAAGAAATATGTGAAGTAGGTTTAGTTAATTCAAATTAGAATTTTAGGTTTTTTTTATTTCTTTTCTGATTCCCCAAATAAAAAGTGACAGAAATCAAATATTAATTAGATTACTATCTCAATTAAATAAATACGTCATCAGTCAATATTTTATAATATTTATGATTATAAAAATGTCATTAGTGTGCTTATATCTTTTTTATGATCTTCTTTTTAAAACATTTTGGAAATCAATTTTTAAGGCAAGCAACTTTTTTAAAAAAATAATAATTAAAGGTACCATTTTTATGGGCGTCTTAGGGGTGCTAGCACCTTCCCTATACGTAACCAACTCCCGGGCTCCAAATCTGGTTCAAAGACCTTTTTCATCGTTAAATTAAAAAAAAAATATTCAAAAATAGGTTTTCCAATGTTTTCCTATTAAAATTAAAATATTGGTGGCGGCTCCGTTTAAATTTTGGTGTGGTTGCTACAATGAGCATCGGGCACCGTCTCAGGCAAAACATGGGAACTAGAAGTGCCATGTATCTGTTGGAAACCCGGGTTAGGGATCATGTAAATGGCAGACAAAGGGGGTGTCGGTACAGAAGGTGTTGGAGGCTGTGTAGGTGTCGAACGTGCGGAGGCTGTGTAGGTGTCGAACGTGTTGGAGGCTGTGTAGGTGTAGATGTACACGAACGTTGTGTAGATGACAATATCGAAAACCCAGTAGGGTCACGCTTAATAATGTTTGGCCTCCAACGACCTAGGGGGTCGATGGCGATGGCCTTCCCCTTCCCTTTACCACCAGTGGGTGGTTTGAGGGGGTCGAATCCTGATCCTGATGCTAGTCATCAAATATTATATTTAAACATAACAATATTAAAAATGAATTCCATAAAAATAAACAGCAAGTTATGAAAATATTGACAAATTAAAATATATTGTTAGACATTTCTCTAATTGTAAAATGTCAAACAATTTCATTCTGCCCACTCTACTTCGGCATCGTCTTCAGATCTTGATGGTTCTGCCACTTCTTCATTTAATTCCTCATCTCCATCTACTTCTTCATATGTGATTAGATTGTCATGTAGACGAGAAATGGGCTCCACCTCATTTACTACATTGACATGAGACATCTCATCCACTTGATAAGCCACTTCTTCCTGTCGATCATCTGTTTCAATGTGACCCCTTGTTTTGACATGAGACATCTCAGCCACTTGTATAATAGTCTTTTCTTAATTCTCATCTCTTATACTTGACAAAATTTCGGCAACATTTCCTATTGGTTTCTGAGTACACTAAATGATCACAGTTATGAATACCGCTATCAAGTATGCACCCAGAGTCAATAAAAAAAAAGTATGCACCCAAAGAACAAAAGCAAATGAATCGAACCGAAATTTCACAAATATAAAGACACAACAATTAAGCAACAACTATTATACGAGTAAAGAAAAAGTTTTTTTTCTCAAACTGTCCCATTTGGACAATTCGAGGTTCAATATACAATGAACATGTGGTACCCTAAAAGAGTACATGCACTCAATAATATATTGAACCTCAAACGGGAAGCTAAGGTTTTTCTCCGATACTAATAACAAGCATAGAAATAAAACAATAAACTAATTAAAATATATTTAATAAAATTTAATATCGGTTTTTCTCTGTTATTAACATTTAATATATTATTTAACATCAGTTTTTCTCGGATATTAATAACATTTAATATATTTATTATATTTAATATATATAACACATTTAATACATCTAACAATAATACATTTACAATTATCTAATACAACATTAACACATTCATATGCAATCTAATTATCAATATAATACACTAATACAACATAAAAAATATATATCATACAACCTAACTATCATGCCAACCTACTTATGTATTTAAAATTAGGGTTTGGCTATCATGTCATACAACTTATTTATTTCAGTGAGTTAATAATAAACTTTCAATTCCCAATCATACAAGCACAAAGTAAAAAAAAAATTAAATTAAATTATAATCATGCATAATTTCTAATGTAAATTTCAGTCTCAATTATCAATTTAGAAATCAGTTTAGAATCTACTAGTTTAACACTACTTATATCCTACTGCTACCACCTAATTCACTACTATACTGAATGTCCTTCATTTTGCAGACAGACATGAACATATCCCATTTCTTTTTAACAGTACAATCCATTATTTAACAGGACCAAAGCAACTAAAAAAACGATCAAAGCAAATCAAATTCCCACACAAGTCAAGCTAAACCAAATTCCAATATTCAGGTCAATGAAGATTATTTGAAGCTATGAATTTAGTATCCAACAACTAGTTACCACAACACAAAAAGGACCAAAGCAAGCAAAAAAGAACCAAAGCACAAAAGTTGCATATACCTGAAATGTGTGCTGTAGCAAAAATGAGACAGAGCTGTGTCTGTGTCACGAAGAACGAGACAGAGGCGAAGCAGTGTGGCGGCATGGAGTTGTGTGGCGGTCTCAGAGATATGTGGTGAAGCTGTGTGGCGGTGCCAGGAGCTGTGTCACTGCAGTAGTAATCACAAACACAAGATTAAACTCAAAGAACTACAGAAGAACAATAAAAGCACTAGAAGCAGGAAAGCAAAATCATTACCCAAACGGTGCAGTGCTGGTGGGATTGTGAATCGAAGAAGGAGCTAAGAACTGAGCGCTTACTAAAGCTCAGACTGTGCAGACAAGATTGGAAAACCAAATTAAACTCATAACTACAGATAAACAATAAGGGTTGAAGGGAAATAAACAATATACCTTCTTAATGCTAATAACGAAAAGTTCTTTCAAGGAAAAATGAGAGTGAATATATTCTAACAAAAGTTTCATGACCTCTGAAGTATGAAAAGAAAATTGGCATTGTCATATCATAATCCCATTGCTAAGTCCAACCAAATGCTAGTAAAAAATGAAAATCTTCTATGAGCACATGAGCCTCTACGAAGACTAGACCCTTCCCATTTTTACGAAGGTATTATTTCAGTAAACACCAAAACAAAAAGGAAAAAACACATGATTTCCATTGTGCCACTCATGTCCAAGTTGCAACTGCAATACAACTTTCCATACATAATAAATTTGCTTTGAAAAATAACATTAATCCACATAACTAATTAACAATTATCCACATGGCACTTAAAAATTTCAACTGAAGCAGTGAACGACAAACTTCGATACATGAATTGAACATAAACAAAAACATTGAAATGGAGTGTATATATTGCACGTGTGCAAAGAACTAAATGACCTTCAAATTATGTTTGCAATTCCTTTTGGCTTCAGCATTTGCTAAGGGCTTCTGTTCTATATATTTCTGCTCTTTTGTTTGGTGATGCAAGAGGGACGGGGTTCAGCTATTCATTCATTATTTTTTAACATTCACGTTTTTACCACAACCTCCCAAATTAAGTCCCAAGATTGCATTGTCTCATACCAGTAAGTTAACATGGTGAGATCAAATTAATCAATCCAATACAGCCCCCTGCATACATCTATCCAACATTCTACAATTTGGAAGCATATAACATATACTAAAAGTATGCATATTATGCAGAAGCACATATCAATGTATGTCTAATACTTCAAACTAAAAACCTATAATCAATAAATATACCATGTAGGGAGCAAATAATATACGGAATAGAGTCTCCCATTGTGATGAAATATTAACATAAAATCAAAATCACAAAACCCTAAAAAAATCAAATGACATAATTGTTAGTCTATATGTCTAATACGATTATTCTATCAATACTCAACAGCTGTGCCACTGACCACAGATACAACAACGAATTGATTACAAGAAGAAATTCCATTTATTGCTACCACGGATGAGGAGAAATTTCAGATATAACATAAATAACCTTTTCAAAGTTAAAGTCGAAAAACTAATCAATATACTCCATCCTTTTTTTCAATGTGAGCATTCTGACATTATCAAATTCAACAAGAACTCCAATCTAGCACAAGGGTGATTATTTATACTTTTATAGGAGTATACCTGATAAGATATATGATTCACCGTATAGTCGAGATTTCAATAAGAGTGTGGAGGAGAAGAACTGATCGGTCTTGAGGGCGAGATAGAGAGAATCAAATGCTAGAAAGGGAGAAGATCCTGAAAATCGGAGACGAAATCGGTCTTGAGGGCAAGACAGAGATCGTTGATGTGTGACAGAGAATGAGACAAAGGCGGAGCGGTGTGCCAACCTCAGAGATGTGTGGCAGTGCCTATTCAGCCGGTGAATGCAGAGGAGCGATGCAGGAGGAAGAGAGGAAGAAATTGAAGAGAGAATGAAAAATGAAACGGCTAAAGCCGTCAAAAAAGCCTTTTTTTGGCGACGGGTTGTGACCTTCGGTAATAGGTCGTCGGTATGCCTGCTTTTTCTTGTAGTCACGCTTTACAGAACTCATACAAGTATTGGACTCTTGATATCTGTTGCTTATAAATCAACACATATACTTAGTAACCCTAACCATGTGGCCAAAAGTAAAGCTTAGCGATACTAGTCCCTATCCCTAACCCTAGTCATGTGACTAACCAAGTCAAGCTAAGTGAAACTAGTCCCAAAACCTAACCTTTACAAGGAGAGGTCTCAAACACTAGTTCTCTGTTGTCGTTGTCGGTCCTCCCTATATAAGCATAGAGCATGCCACACAGAGCTAGGGGTGGGCATGGGTTGGGTTGGGTGGATTTTGGGGTGTTTAAAGACCTAACTCAATCAAATATACAAGTCCCTATAACATATATAGTGCAACACCATGTGGCCAGATTGTTACTTTTATATAATGTTATACTTATGGATTGCACTATTATCACTGCAGCCCTAGAGTGGGTAATTGTTTTACGCGGAATCATCAATAATGCCTTTTCTTTGGTTTACCCTACTGATGCAACCAAATATGGTCCATACACATTGAGTGGAAAGGGAAATTTCTCTTGAATGGAACACTGCAATTATGCGAATATAGAAACTAATAGAATAAGTATTGCATACGAATGACCTCTCCTTTTTCATTGAGCTTTTCTTCCGGTTTGTCTTTCTCCTGCTGACCACTAAGAAATCAATTTGCTCTTTTTCCAAATCCACTTTGTGTGCTATATGTCCATATACTAAATTGAAATAAATTAGGTTTAATCACATCATTGCCACCTTTTAACTTGAAATATCCCTATATATTTCAGAATAGATGGTTCACATATATTTGGCCTTTCAAACTTAGTATAAATTGCAAACCTGATGAAAATACATGTTTAGGGTTAGGACATACTTAGTAGTGAGTCCTTTCAAAACATGTGTCGGTTTTAAAACATATATTGTTTATTATAAATTCAGAATAGAAATAGAATAGAGTACATGCATTTTGTTCAAGAGCACTTATATCCATCTCCAATTGATATTGCTTTGTAAAATTTGATTGCATATACAATCTTTCTGAATGATAAAAAACTTCCTTGGTCGTTTCATATTTGGCTAATTGCACATCTATTGATTGCATACCAGAATTATTGATTCAAATGATTTTCTTTGAATTTTTTGTCTCCCACACTTCAATTTGTTCAACACACTACAAGAAATTGAGCAAGCGGCGACAGTGTAACTGTGGCGGTTGCATGAGAACCGCCCCAACCTGTAAAGAGGACTGCTAGCGACAATCGCTTGGACACTTGCGGATAAACACGTGCTCACACGTTAAGTCACATCACTAGTTTTTAAAAACTGGTTACCGGACTACCTGCTCTAAAGGTGACTATTTTTAACACTAACTTTTTTTTTATTCGTATCACCTCCGCCACCTTCATTCTTCTCCATTCAACTCTATCACCATACTTTCATCCAACACCTTTTCCCCATCCTAATAACCATCAACCCAGAAACAAAAAAGAAATAGAGAAAGGAAAAAACAGTGGACCCAAGAACCATATGCATGATTCAAAACCATTCCCCTGTAAATCACAAAACGCAGGAAAATAAGCTTGAGAGCATAAAAATAGTGAGAAACTATTGCCCAATGCTACATCGCCAATATGCAATATCCTATTCATAATGAAAAAATTTGTGAACTTTATCAAGCACAAGGTCCAACATCATCAAGTTTCAAGTCGCCACCTTGATTTGCACTTCAGAATAAAAAAAATTGAGGACCTTGGAGAACCCACAGTGCTGCAAGTAATGGGCAATTGATTGGCGGAGGGTTCCATTGTCGGCGTCGTGCTTCATGGTTTGGTTGTTTAACAGAACCTAATTAGGAGTGAAGGAGAAGGGGGTTGAACTTCCTTTGCAAACTTATGGAATCGCAGGCATTCAAAGAGGAAGTAGTGAATCGTATACTGAGAACGACAATGGCGATGAAGGCGTTTGGGAAGCTATGGGGTTAAAGGATATAGAGGCGATACGCACTCCAAATGGTTGAAAAAAATTAAAAAAAATGTTAAAAAGCAACTAAATAGATAGTCGGTAACCAAGCAACGAGTTAAAAAAAAGGACGACGTGTCATGATATATTAGCGAGTGTTGTTGGGCGTGTGTCAGAGCAATTGTTCCTAGTGCTTCTCACCTGCAAATAGCGGCAGTTTTTGCAGCGGTTAATCTGACCGCCTTCAATTGCGTGGTATCCACGGCGGTTCTATGGCTACCTGCGGCGGTTAAATAATAAAGAAGGAAGAAGAAGCGTGTATTGTATGCGGCGGTTGCTCTAACCGTCGTCGCTTACGTGTTTCTGGCGGCGGTTGGCTACCTACCTGTGGCAGTTATAAATAAAATAAGTGAAATTTTCATGTTTCCCTCCCAACACTCCCTCCTAACATTCAGAAACCCTCTTCCAAATTGCAACTCACAGCCGTCGCTCCATTCGTGTACTGACTCGAGGGCAGGAGGAGAAGAAGGTACTGAGCTCTTCCACTCACCAACGAATCATCGTGGCCCCCTCTTTTCTCTTTCTTTCCCTCCTAGATCAAACTCCAAACCCTAGAATTGCAAGGTTTGCAACTAATTCCTCTGATTCTTTCGATTTTGGTCCTTCTGTTCCTCCCTTCATAACTCTTGGTTTGTGTGTTTGCCAGTTTTTATCAGATTTGATGGAGGGGTAATTTTATTTTGGGGGTTTTTAGGGTTTGATTTCACCCTTTTATTTTCACTGATTCATTCGTTTTCTCCCCCCTTCATACGTTTTCATACACGCACTGGTAGTTTTTGTTTTGTGTTGTTTTTCTTCTTTTTTCATTTTGGTGTTTATGATGGTGCTGGGCATTCAACTATACGTTTGTAAACCATGTATGGTTTAAACCCTCTTGTGTTTCAGTGATAGGTTTCTTTATGGTTCCCTCTCATTTTTTTGGGTAAAAAACTCAAAAGCATTTTAGATTATCATCTGTACTCTTTGCTTTCATATTATTTTATGTGAATTTATAAGCTGGTTTTGTTGGAACTTATTATTATCCTCTCAAACCTCCTTATCATAGGGTTTGGGAAGCTGTATTGTATAGAGTAAATATTTCAGGATATGTTGGTTATTCAAAAACTTCACTCTTTTCTGATCTTGGTCTATTCTCAAACATTTTCATTAGGAGACACTAAAAATGGGGATGTTATTTTGATTCTCAATGATATTATAATAATTATATCGATCGATGTTGGCTAGTCATTTCCATAAGCTCTCCCTAATAAGCTATAAAATGGAACTGTGGAATTTAAAGTGGACCGATAAACACAACTAGTTTCCTAAATGTTACTTTTCTTGGCAGTGCAGTGGTTGAAAAAGACAAGAAGGAAGGCATTGTTTGCTTCCCAGGAGAAAATTAAGGAAGGTAAGTAAGCATATTGGGATGATTTCATTTGATGTACTTTGTTTATTTTGGAAAGTAATTGAGGAAAGTAATTAAGAAAGACAGCTTTTTTGATTCTTTATTTGGATTAATATTTCCTGTACTTTGTTTATTTAGATTAGCATGATGTGAGATTAGAACAATACAAAAGAATGAAACTAAAAGCTTACATGAGTTTACAACTATTTTTAGTAAAGTGAAAGGTTGTTTATATCAACATAAAGATGATTTCCATTTTGTTGTTTGCTTTATATTTTGTTGTTTGCCTTTAGCAATATGTACTCCATAAACAGAAGATATTTCCCCAATGAATAATTTTTGTGTTTGGGGTTGGGAGAAGATTGGAAAACTGAAGTTAGGTATGAGTGGCTTATTAGAAAGTAGAGAAATTTTGATTTGTAAATTCTCTATTGTTAATTACAGAATAAGGTTACTTTTAAGTTTTATGATTTTATAAGACAAGGTTCAAATCTAGTGAATAAGGATTGAGAATTGTATCATGCTTTGCTTGGTCTACATGTATAACCACGAATTTATAGATGTACTGCATTCAGGCTCATGATATGAGGAAAGGATGCTTTTACTGGTTTCTGCCCTTGCATACAAGTTTATTTTCACCTAGAGACTACTGGTGAAGAGTTTGTGGCATTTCTACATCAAATTTGATATTTGACCCTTTAAGTCACCTATTTTAGTCTTGAAGTCGTGATTTTGGTTCTTGGGTCCAATGTGAGTTATAGTTGCAAAATTGAGCTAATTTCTGATATGGAACTAGAGTTTGGCAAATGAAAAAATATGGAAACATACCCCATGTAAATATCATTTTTTGTTTGAGAGTTATGCTAACTTGAAGTTGGACTTGGAATAATACTTTGGTATCTTTAGCTAAGGTGCTCATTTTGGGTTATACTAAAAATTCAGCTGTGAAACTTGGTGTACTACCTTAAACCATTATGTTTAGGTTGTAGAGAAGCTAAAATATCAGTCCTGCCTCAGTTCTAAACCCCACTTTTAAAAAATCCATTTCTCCAAGTTTTTGCTTCTTCCAATTGTTATCATTCCTTCATGTATGTAAGTTGGTGACAAACTTATTTAGCTATAATTTTCTGCAAAAACCAGTAGCTACACAAAACCCATGGAAATATCAAATTTCACTTCATTTGGTCTACATGTATAACCATTGTTAAAGTTGTATTGGAATGTTGTGTGTCTTATGTGATCACACAGTCTCTATTTATAATCAGAGAATACAATCGTATAATAATTACAAAGAATCAAATCAAATCCTTGATTTGTATAACTATATCCCTACCTATCAGCACGTATTAACTCTATAATAAGCACATGTTAAATATGCTTTCTAACACTCCCCCTCAAGCTGGATCGTATATGTTATATGAACCAAGCTTGTTACAAATATAATCAACCCGAGAGCCTTTGAGGGACTTAGTAAACATATCAGCCAATTGGTCCTCAGACTTGACAAAATCGGTGGTGATTTCTCCAGAAAGAACTTTTTCTCTTACATAGTGACAGTCTATCTCTATGTGTTTGGTCCGTTCATGGAAGACCGGATTTGATGCAATGTGAAGTGCAGCTTGATTGTCACAGATAAGTTTTGTATCCTGGAGGTCTCCTAATTTCAGCTGTTGGAGTAGATTCCTAAGCCATGCAAGTTCCTTTGTAGCTGACATCATAGCACGGTATTCGGCTTCTGCACTGGATAGGGCAACTGTGTTTTGCTTCTTACTCCTCCATGAGATCATATTTCCTCCAATGAGAACACAATATCCAGAAGTGGATCTCTATCTGATGGTGATCCTGCCCAGTCAGCATCTGAGTAACAAGTAATTTTGGCATTGCCTTTATCTTCATATAATAGTCCTCTACATGGTGCATTTTTTATGTATCGAAGAATACGGATGACCGCATTCCAATGGCTATCACAAGGAGCATTCAGAAACTGGCTTACAATACTCACAGCAAAAGTGATATCTGGTCTGGTGACCGTGAGATAATTGAGTCGGCCTACAAGACGTCGGTATCTTCCCGGGTCTTTCAATGTCTCCCCCTGACCCGGAAGAAGCTTGACATTGGGATCCATAGGAGTATCGGTGGCGTGATCAAGCATACCGCCAGATAAGAATATCCAGAGCATACTTCCGTTGGTTAATTGCAATGCCTGAACAGGACTGAGCAACTTCAATCCCCAAGAAGTATTTGAGAGGACCCAAGTCTTTTGTCTGAAAGTGTTTGAAGAGATGGGCTTTGAGCCGCTGGATACCGTCTGTGTCATCACCAGTAATGACGATGTCATCAACATATACTACTAGAAAGATGCGCCGACCGGTAGGGTAATGGATGGAGAAAACAGAATGATCCGATTCACACCTGGTCATGCCAAATTGTATTAAGGCAGAGCTAAACCGACCAAACCAAGCACGAGGAAACTGTTTCAATCCATAAAGAGCCCGGCGAAGCCGACAAACAAGGCGAGAATCACCAGGAATAGTGAAACCTAGGGGCTGGTCCATATAAACTTCCTCCTGTAACTCTCCGTGTAAAAAGGCATTTTTAATGTCTAGTTGATGAAGTGGCCAGTGATGAATGGCAGCCATGGCAAGAAATAGACGAACAGAAGTCATTTTGGCCACTGGAGAAAAGGTGTCTCCATAATCGAGACCAAAGATTTGTGTATAACCTTTAGCCACCAGACGAGCTTTGAAATGATCAATCTGACCATCTGGCCCGACCTTCACTGTATAAACCCATCGACAGCCTACTGTAGTTTTATCTGGAGGTAACGGAACAATCTCCAAAGTGTTATTTGAGTGCAATGCTGCCATCTCTTCCAACATCGCCTGACGCCAGTTCGGATCAGTCATGGCTTCACCTGTAGACTTAGGAATAGACACAGAATCCAAAGCAGAAACAAAGGAAACATAGGATGTAGACAACCGGTCATAGTTTAAAACACAAGCATATTTAGGATTTGGGTTGCGAGAGGACCGAATACCTTTCCTTAATGCTACAGGAAGTTCAGGTGCAGGCGACGTAGATGGAGGGGCAGTTGGAGCAGGAGATGAGACTGGTGGATCAATGCCAGGAGGTACCGCTGGAGGCTGTGTTCGCCGCTGGTAGACACGCAAAGGAGGTGGAGCAGAAGTTACAATAGGTACCGGAACAGCAGGTGGGATATCCCGAAGGTCCGCTGTGAAGGTATCATCAAGTAAAACAGAAGAGGAGAAGAATGGGCAAGTCTCAAAAAATGTGACATCAGCAGAAACAATGTATCGTTGTAGTTGAGGACAGAAACAACGATAACCTTTTTGTACACGTGAGTAGCCCAGAAAAATACATTTGAGAGATTTAGCTGAGAGTTTATTTTTACCTGGAGTGGGGTCATGGACAAAACATGTGCAACCAAAGACACGAAGAGGAATGGGATAGAGATCCTGCTGTGGGTACAGAAGAGAGTACGGAATCTGATCATGAAGGACAGAGGAAGGCATGCGATTGATAAGGTAACAGGCCGTGAGGAGCGCATCACCCCAAAAACGAAGAGGAACATTATGGTGAAGGAGAAGGGTGCGTGCTGTTTCAACTAAATGGCGGTTCTTTCTTTCGGCCACACCATTCTGTTGTGGTGTGTGCGCACATGATGTTTGGTGAACAATTCCCTGGGAAGACAAAAGTGATTGAAACTGGGATGACAAATATTCACGAGCATTATCAGTGCGTAATATTTTAATGGAAGTACCAAACTGGTTTTGAACTTCTGCACAAAATCCTTGAAAAATAGTAAAAACATCAGAACGATTTTTCATTAAAAATAACCAAGTACATCGGAAAAAATCATCAATAAATGTGACAAAGTAATAATAGCCTAAAGTTGAACAGACACGACTAGGACCCCAAATATCAGAATGAACTAAAGCAAAAGGTGACACAGCACTTTTATTGACTCGCTGACTATAAGTTTGACGAGTATGCTTTCCTAACTAACACGACTGACACTCAAAAGATAAAAGCTTAGAAAAACTAGGAACCATAAGACGCATTTTATTGAGGCTAGGGTGACCCAAACGTTGATGTGTAAGGGTTTGAGAAGCAGCAGAGACACATGCCACCGGTAGTGAAAGGTGATATAATCCTCCAAACTCATGTCCTGTTCCAATCGTCCGTCCAGTACGTCGTTCCTGCACATAAACGGAATTATGAACAAAAAGGACTGAATAATCAAGGGTATGAGTGAGTTTGTTAATGGATATTAAATTAAAAGGACAACCAGGAACATAAAGTACAGAATGTAAGGAAAGTTTTGGAAGGGGTTGCGCTTGACCAATGCCTTGAACTGTGATTTTAGAGCCATTTGCCATGGTGACAGAGGGCAAAGAATCAGAGTAAGACAGATGAGAGAAAAGAGATTTGTTACCAGTCATATGGTCAGAAGCACCGGAGTCAAGTACCCATGGTCCAAGAGAGGAGGACTGAGAGACAAAGGCTACAGGATTACCAGACTGAGCGACAGCAGCAGAGGGTGTTGGCTGATTGGCTGCTTTGAACTGAAGGAACTCGTTGTAATCAGCGGCCGAAATAGTAACATCGTCAGTGATTGCAGTGTGAGCAACATTGGCAACCTTAGACTGTTGTTGTCTTGCCTTGGTGCGACATTCAGCTTCAATATGGCCATAGCGATTGCAATAGTTGCATTGAGAACCGCGGCGTTGGCCACCACGTCCTCCATTCCGTCCACCACGACCGGGATAACGGGAGACGAGAGCGGAGGAATCAGCAGAACTGGAGGAGTGGCCAAAAGCATGAGGAGTAGCAAGACGCAACAGTTGTTCACTGACTGTATCATATGAAGGAACAGTGGATCCCGATAAAATCTGGTTACGCTAGAATCAAGTTCTGGTGGTAAACCGGCTAGTGCAAGAATCATGAAAAACTTGCTGCGATGCTCGGCATGAGCTGCTGCATCACTAGTAAAAGGCATTATGGATTGAAAATCAGCAATCAAATGGTCAAGCTTACCAAGGTACGTCTGCACATCCATGTTTTCGAGCTTCAAAGAGATGAGGTTGAGAACGACACTATAAAGGAGGTGAATGTCATTGGAGTAGACTTTCTTGGCTTTTTCCCAAACATCATAACACGTAGTGAATGCTTGGTATTGCGGCTGAAGCTTGGGCACAATGGAAAACCATAGGACAGTACATAAGCAAGCGTCAACCTGCTTCCATTTTGAGCGGTCTTTGGTAGTAATATCCTTGGCTTGTTTGGTCAAGTGGTCTTCACGGGCTTGACCTTGGAACCAAAGCTTGACAAAGAAGATCCCAGATGTCAGAAGTTGGCTGTCCCGGTCAGTTTTTCGCATGGGATCAACAGAACCTTGGTGAACGTCACAGTGTCAGAATCGGAATTATCACCCATGAGTTTTTGTAGGTGAAAAACAGCTGGACAAGGGCGCCTGGTGGTGGGGAAAGCGGCGGAAGTGGCGGCGGGTGGTGGGCCGGGCCGGAAAAGGGAAAAAACGCGATCTGGGCGCGGGCGTGTGGCGGACACGCGCAGGAGTGTGGCGGCGCGTGCGGCGGCGTTTGGGGACGCGCTTTTGGCCGTAGGATCGACTCGGGGAGGCGGTGCGACCGGTGGTGGCAAACCGGAGATACGAGTCACGGTTGCGGAGAAAATGGCTTCTCAGTCACGCGGGTACTGTTCACTGTTGGGCAAAATCGCAAGTGTACGATTTCGTCGTTAAGTAATAAAAGATCGTATCCACAGGGATTGTGACCAATTCTTAACTATACCAACGATGTACTATTTGAACTATCAGACGAACGAGTAGTGTTGAATTGTGTAATTCGTGTTCAACAGTGAGATAATGACTAACAAAACAATTGATTTAAATATTAAGGAGAATAGAGTGACTAGGGTTCGAATCCCTTTGTCTCACCCTTTACGCTCTTGAATCCTATTCCAATGCAAGTAATGATTACGTATTTGAAGTTCAAATCCTCTAAATTAGATTAACGAAAATTCCTTTCCTCTTAATCCCTTTAATTCAACTAATAAGCCCTAATCCCTTAGGTTCCAATTAATTAAATCAAGCAATAAGGATAAGGATTCATACAAACTCATACCAAAGAGAATTATATCCCTATAACCCTATAGATATGTCAAAATATCCCAAAGCAAGTTTAAAACTTCAACTTTCCAATTAATGTTAAACCCTAGTTCAACCCCATGGTGATCAAGCATAGAATCGCATTAAGAACAGAAATAATTGATCAAATAACATACATCAAACTTGCATTGAAAACTCTGAATTCAATTACATAAAAGGATCCACAAAGTTCATCTTACCCTAGTACAAAGGAATTAGTTCCTCATGGAAGAGAAAGAACCAAGCATTTGAGATGTAGAAGCAGCAATAGACTCCATTGATTCCTCAACTTTGCCTAGAATCCTTGTTCTTGATTCAAACTCACAAGAGGCCAACAACCAGTAGTAAGTCCCTAGGTCAATGTTTCATCTATCTATATATAGTTCTGGACCAAAAGGGTTGAAAAACATCTCAAAATTAAGTCAAAACGCGCAAAAATAAAAGACTGGCCGAGACGCAGCACGGCCGTGGAGCCTGGCACGGCCTGGCCGTGCTGCTTTTAAAGCACAAAAACGCAGCTGAGCAGCCCGACACGGGCGTGGGGACGAACACGGCCAGGCCGTGTTGTTGTCTGGAAGCAGAGGCACGGCCGTGTTGGATAACACGGCCTGGCCGTGTTATTTACTGACTTCAAATTCTTGATTTTCTTCACGTCCAATAAGGCACGGCCGTGGCATCAACACGGGCAGGCCGTGTTTTCCTCTGATCTTGCCATATTTTGTCATTTTGGCCTCCGAGTTGGTTGCAACATCCGTCTAAGTGATCTAGCTCCGCTTTCCTAGGCCAATAACCTTCTTTTCTGCACAATTGAACTCAAACCAAGTGCATTATCTAATTCAAGCAAAAATGCATGAGAACTATGGGTAAAAACCACTACAATGCCTACTATGCAATGCAAAACTAACAACAAACTATATGCTATTATGAGCGCATCAAATTACCCCAAGCTTAGAATCTTGCTTGTCCTCAAGCAATTGCAGTGGCCAATGATAAGCAAAGAAACAAGAGACGCAACAAGTAAGGAACCCGAGATGATAGCACATTCAAGCAATAGGCTAAAGGCTAGAACAAACAATAGGGACAACCAAAATCAAGTCCAAATAGAGAATCAGGCTCTCTGAATTCATATCTCTCACTGATAGGGCACTCTCCTCCCAACTCTCCAAGTGTTTAAAGGTTATGACAAATCGCTCAAATCCATCCATGAAAGTGTTCTACCATAAGCTTGACTATTAACCAAATCTCAGCATACAATTCATGAAAACACACAAGAATCAAAAGGTCTTTGTAAGGTTGTAACGTGGCCATGGGATTTTTCTTGCACGGTGGGATAAAAACAAGAAAGGGGGAACACAAGGGCTAAAATAATAGACAAAGAAAACAACCCTTTTAAAGCAGCATAAGTGGAACAATTTATTCTCCCTTTCGTTTTCAACACCTTTTTACTTTGCTCCTCTTCTGTTATTTTATTTTATAATTTTTTTTTTGTTTCCTCCCCCATTTGAGTTACTGGGAAGGAATTGAATAACAGAAGAGGTCCCAAATGTCAAGCACTGCATAAATTACACAAGATTCACAACTAATTGCTCCCTTACACATACTTTAAGAGGTACTCAAACATTTAGCAATTATCTGGGTACCAAGAAAATTAATTTCAATTCAGGCTCAAAAGGGGCAACTAGAGGGAGTTTTCATTCAACAAACAGAGGCTTGAAACATGCCTAAATTGCCTAAATAATATTCAAGTGTGTTGACAAAAATTTTCAAGTTTTGAAACGGTTTCAAGTCAAGTTCTAGAGAGCACAATCAGGATGGACACACTCATACAAGGAAAAGGGGGGCATATAAACATGATAAAGTAAAAGCCCCAATATTAAGCTCAAGTCTCACGTTTAGAAGTTAAATTCAGTGAAAGACAACAAATCAGAGTGCCACATGCTAATTCTCAACTTATCCAAAGACTATCCCTATGTACATTAAGAATATTGCCTTAAAGCCTATCACAAGAAAAGATGGTTAGGTTCCAACTCATTGCAATCTCAAATTTCAAAAAGATTGTAGCACACATGCCAAAACACAAGAGGATAGCGTACAATTGGGGGATAAAATGATGCGAACAAAACAACAATTAAAACAAATATGCAAACATTAAACTAAAAATGCAAACCTAACCTGCAAAACTAAATGCAAAAATTTAAACGCCCTACCCCAAGCTTAAGAATTTACATTGTCCCCAATGTAAACAATTAAAGTTGAAGCAGGGATGGGGAGGAAAGAACTCACCGAAAAACTTGGGTTGCCTCCCAAGAAGCGCTTCTTTAACGTCATTAGCTTGACGCTTGAAGGAGTCGATCAAGGCTCCTTAAAGGAGGAAAAGAAGATTGAGGCACCACCTTCCTTGGGATGATGCACACCCATAGTCCTGAGTGCTTGCATGGAAATCATTCCCCTTTTTCGCATTGGTCTCCTTTTTCTCCTCTTGAATTTATGTGGGTGGACATTGTCATCCCACGCCTGTTTGGTGCGCTTTTCATAAGAATGAGTAGGTTCTACATGTGCCTTCTTTGGAATTTTGCAATTTGGGAATTGTTCCCCATGGCCCATATGCAAACTACTCTTTCCTTTTCTTCCTTTTTCCTGCACTAAAATTTTTTTCATCCCATCATCCAGCTCTTCAGACATCTCCTCAATAGAATTCAGTGTCACCTTCTCTAAGGGTATGGAAGATCGGTCTTGATCAAGATTCTCTCCAACCGGCTGCCCACCCACATCAATTCTAGAGCACTTTTCGGTGTTATCGGGATGTCTCATAGCCTCAAACACGTTGAAAGTCTCTTTCTCATCTTGGAACCTCAAAATTAATTTACCTTGTTGGACATCAATCAAGGTTCTTCCTGTAGCTAGGAAAGGTCTTCCAAGAAGAAGAGGGACCTCCTTGTCTTCTTCCATGTCAAGGATCACAAAGTCTGCCGGAAAAAGGAATTTGCCAACCCTTACTAATACATCCTCCAGTATTCCATAGGGGTATTTCACCGATCTATCTGCCAGTTGCAAAGACATCTTGGTAGGCTTGACTTCACCTCCTCCCAACCGTTTCAACATAGAGAGGGGCATCAGATTAATGCTAGCTCCTAAATCACAGAGAGCCTTTCCAATGTGCAAATTCCCAATAGTGCAAGGAATGGTAAAGCTTCCCGGATCCTTCATTTTTGGAGGAAGCTTCCTTTGGATAATGGCACTACACTCTTCAGTCAAGGCTACCGTCTCATCCTCCTTGAACCTTCTCTTTTTGGTCAACAACTCCTTCATAAATTTTGCATATGTGGGCATTTGCTCAAGAGCTTCGCAAAGGAATGTTGATTTGGAGACGCTTGAAAACATCCATGAACTTAGAGAATTGTTCATCCTTCTCCTTTTTCTTGCTCACAGGAGGATATGGCAGCTTCTTATATGGAGGAACAACTCTGGGCTTCTCTTGTACTTGCAGTTTGTCAGTAACAACTCGGTCTTCCTCACCTTCTCTTTTTTTTCTTTTTCAATATTTACTCTACTCTCATTTTCAACTCCACCTTTTTCTTTTTCAACTTCTTTTTCTACTTCCACTCTCTCTTTTTCAACTTCATCCACTTCACTTTTTTTGCTCTTTTTCTTTCTCTCTACTTCAGACAACAACTTTCCACTTCTCAAGAAAACAGCACTACAATTCTCATTCTTAGGGTTGTCAACTGTGCTAGCAGAAAACTTACCTTTCGATTGCTTCGATAGTTGCTTTGAGAGTTGCCCTATTTGGTTCTCCAGATTTTTGATAGAAGTCTCCTGGTTTTTGAAATAGGACTCATGATTCTGGAAGTTGGATTGTGTCATCTTCATAAACTGAATAAGAGCTTCTTCTACTTGATTTGGCCTCTCTTGCTTTTGCGGTTGTGGAGGGTTGCTGGATGATGGGTTATCTTGCTGCTTCCAAGAGAAGTTGGGATGATTCTTCCACCCTGGATTATAGGTGTTAGAATACGGATTCCCTTCTTGCCTTTGAAAATCACCCATGTAATTAGCTTGCTCCTTGGAGTTTCCTAACGTATCACACCCTCCATTCTCATGAGGCCCTTGACAAAAGTCACATCTCAAGTTTTGATTCACCTGATTCACTTGGGCAAAGGAAGAGGCCCCCACTTTCAGTGCCTTCAACTCCTTTGTGATAGCCTCCAATTGTTGAGAGACTAACTTATTTTGAGCCAAGAGTGCATCTTGCATTTCTAGCTCAAGGACTCCTCTTTTTGCCAGTGTCCCTCTATCATTCTGACATAACTGCTCATTGGAAGCCATTTGCTCCACCAAGGTTCTTGCTTCTTCAACTGTCTTGTTGTTGATTGTACCTCCAGCTGAGGCATCCAACATCATCCTGGTGTTCGGCCTCAAACCATTACAGAACATTTGCATCTGGTTGAAGTCATCATATCTATGTCCTGGACACCTCTTTAGAAGGAGCTTGAATCTCTCCCATGCCTCATATAAGTTCTCACTTTGGTTCTGTTGGAAGCCATGAATCTCGCCTCTTCTTTTGATGAATTTGGAGGGTGGAAAAAATTTTGTCATGAATTTCTCCTTCAAATCGTCCCAAGTTGCAATGCTTCGATGGTGTGGTGTCTAGCCAATCTCTTGCTCTCTCGCAGGTCCAAGGAAAAGCCTCAATTTCTTGCTTCCTCGATCACTCCACCAACCCAAAAGTATCACAGATTTCATAGAAGCTCACCAAGTGTTGATTTGGGTCATCAATTTCATTCCCCGCGAATTGGCTTTGCTTGAGAGTGTTTAACAAAGCCGGCTTGATTTCAAAATTGGCATTTGCCTCAACCTGTTGGTAGGCATTGACAGCCCTTGTATGGTTGTTCCGTCTCCCAAAATCACCCAAAGTACGTGGTTGGTCCCCCATGACTTCTTGAGTGGTGACTTGAGAAGTAGATGCGGAGGATTGTTTTTGTTACTGTTTTGCCTCTTTTGTCTTCTTCCTTAATGCCTTTGCTGTCTTTTCAATTTCTGGGTCAAACAACAATTCACCTGTTTGTTTACCTCGCATGCACAAAACTCAGGCAACAGGTAAGTAGCAAAGCAACAGTTAATGTAAATTTTTTTTTTCCAGAAAATAAATAAAAGGAATAGTTCAAAAAGGTACTTGTTTGCCTTGTTAAAAATTAATTCAACAATCCCCGGCAACGGCGCCAAAAACTTGGTGGGCAAAATCGCAAGTGTACGATTTCGTCGTTAAGTAATAAAAGATCGTATCCACAGGGATTGTGACCAATTCTTAACTATACCAACGATGTACTATTTGAACTATCGGACGAACGAGTAGTGTTGAATTGTGTAATTCGTGTTCAACAGTGAGATAATGACTAACAAAACAATTGATTTAAATATTAAGGAGAATAGAGTGACTAGGGTTCGAATGCCTTTGTCTCACCCTTTACGCTCTTGAATCCTATTCCAATGCAAGTAATGATTACGTATTTGAAGTTCGAATCCTCTAAATTAGATTAACGAAAATTCCTTTCCTCTTAATCCCTTTAATTCAACTAATAAGCCCTAATCCCTTAGGTTCCAATTAATTAAATCAAGCAATAAGGATAAGGATTCATACAAACTCATACCAAAGAGAATTATATCCCTATAACCCTATAGATATGTCAAAATATCCCAAAGCAAGTTTAAAACTTCAATTTTCCAATTGATGTTAAACCCTAGTTCAACCCCATGGTGATCAAGCATAGAATCACATTAAGAACAGAAACAATTGATCAAATAACATACATCAAACTTGCATTGAAAACTCTGAATTCAATTACATAAAAGGAACCACAAAGTTCATCTTACCCTAGTACAAAGGAATTAGTTCCTCATGGAAGAGAAAGAACCAAGCATTTGAGATGTAGAAGCAGCAATAGACTCCATTGATTCCTCAACTTTGCCTAGAATCCTTGTTCTTGATTCAAACTCACAAGAGGCCAACAACCAGTAGTAAGTCCCTAGGTCAATGTTTCATCTATCTACATATAGTTCTGGACCAAAAGGGTTGAAAAACATCTCAAAATTAAGTCAAAACGCGCAAAAATAAAAGACTGGCCGAGACGCAGCACGGCCGTGGAGCCTGGCACGGCCTGGCCGTGCTGCTTTTAAAGCACAAAAACGCAGCTGAGCAGCCCGAACCGGGCGTGGGGACGAACACGGCCAGGCCGTGTTGTTGTCTGGAAGCAGAGGCACGGCCGTGTTGGATAACACGGCCTGGCCGTGTTATTTACTGACTTCAAATTCTTGATTTTCTTCACGTCCAATAAGGCACGGCCGTGGTATCAACACGGGCAGGCCGTGTTTTCCTCTGATCTTGCCATATTTTGTCATTTTGGCCTCCGAGTTGGTTGCAACATCCGTCTAAGTGATCTAGCTCCGCTTTCCTAGGCCAATAACCTTCTTTTCTGCACAATTGAACTCAAACCAAGTGCATTATCTAATTCAAGCAAAAATGCATGAGAACTATGGGTAAAAACCACTACAATGCCTACTATGCAATGCAAAACTAACAACAAACTATATGCTATTATGAGCGCATCATTCACGCAGGAAGTAAACAGAAGAGAGGCGGCGACTGAGGCAGGAGATCAAAACCTAAACTACTGATACCATGTTAAAGTTGTATTGGAATGTTGTGTGTCTTATGTGATCACACAGTCTCTATTTATAATCAGAGAATACAATCGTATAATAATTACAAAGAATCAAATCAAATCCTTGATTTGTATAACTATATCCCTAACTATCAGCACGTATTAACTCTATAATAAGCACATGTTAAATATGCTTTCTAACAACCATGAATTTATAGATGTACTGCATTCAGGCTTATGATATGGGCTTGTATGAATATCTCTCTATGTCTATGAATATATTCAAGGACCATATTATATGACCATGTGCTTGTTAGATTTATACTTTGCAAAAGTACTCTTCTGTAATTATTATTATTGTTCTTTTTTTAATTTTCAGTAAACTTTTTTGCTATTATTTTCAATGGATAAGTCATGGATTATGATGCCACAAAATTCATCCGAGTATGACCAAGGGATTAAAGATTTTATTGAGTTTGCTATTCGACGTCCTTCTACAGTGTAAATATTATGCCTTTGTCCTCTGTGTGGTTTTAAATATCGGCTAAATAGGGCTGATGTGTATGACCACCTATGTTGGATTAAATTTCCTGAAGGATACCCCCTTTGGTTCTTTCAGGGGGAGTCAAGCATAGGGAAAACTACCGAAGTTGATGATATGAATGTTTCAAATGCAACACAAGGCACTGTGATTGATGAAGATCCAATTCGTAACATGATTAATGAAGCTTTTGGAGTTGATAGGCACTGTGTAGATGAAGACAGTGCCGAAGACGTAGGAGGGACACCAGATATAACTCAAGAAGGGGATGAAGCTAAAGAGTTTTATGAATTGGCAAGAGATGGAGAACAATCGTTGTATGAAGGGTGCACAAAATATTCCAAACTTGCTTTTATAGTAAAGTTATATCATATCAAATGCTTATGTGGGATGACGGATAAGGCTATGACAATGATCTTAGAACTACTACAAGATATATTTGAACATGCAAAGATTCCAAATTCATTCTATGAGGCAAAAAAAACTATAGCCAAGCTTGGTTTGGATTGTGAAAAGATACATGCATGTCCAAATCATTGTATGTTATATTGGGGTGAAGATGAAAATAGGGAAACATGCAAAATACGTAACAATTCCAAATGGAAATCAAGGACAAAAGTTGGTGAGATTAAGGCATCCAATGATGGACGTAGCAAGAAAAAGGTCCTCGCAAAAGTTCTTCATTACTTTCCATTAAAACCGCGTTTGCAGAGATTGTTTTTGTCTTCAAATACTGTTGAGGATATGAGATGACATTCTGTGGATAGTAATAGCGATGGCATGATGAGGCATCCTAGAGATTCTGAAGCTTGGAAGGCGTTTGACTCAACAAATATCTCATTTGCATCAGATCCGTGAAATGTTCACCTTGCATTAGCTACTGATGGTTTTAATCCATTTGGTAATTTAAGTACAAGTTACAACATTTGGCCAGTTATTCTCATTCCTTACAACACCCCTCCATGGGTGTGTATGAAGCCAACATCTTTTATCCTTTCAACACTAATTCCTGGTAAAAAAATGCCAGCAAATAATATAGATGTTTATATGCAGCCTTTGATCAAAGAGCTGAAGGATTTATGGCATGACGGTGTAGATGCTTATGATGCGTCAACTCGAGAGATGTTTAAATTGCATGCAGCATTGATGTGGACGATTAGTGACTTTCCTAAGTTGGGATCTCTCTCTGGATGGAACACGTATACAGGACTGGTTTGTCCGACTTGTAACTTTGATTCTATTCCCTGTCGTCTGCCCCATAGTAAGAAATGGTGTTTTATGGGTCACCGTCGATTTCTTGATCAAAGACACAAATTTAAATTGAACATGGTTCGGTTTAATGGCAAACAAGATAGGCACAATCCACCCAAAATGTTATCTGGTACTGAAATCCTTGAACAAGTTAAGAATATCAATGTCACCTTCGGTCAAAGAGCAGAAATAGGTGGAAGGGGGAAACGATCACGTGGTGGTGGGCGTACCTCGCAAGATGGCACTCAACAATGGAAAAAGACATATTTTTTTAGCTTCCATACTGGGTGCATAATTTATTGCGCCATAACCTTGACGTTATGCATATTAAGAAGAATGTGTGCGACAATGTCATCTATACCTTACTAAATGACGCAAAATCAAAGAACCGTATCTTTGCTCGAAGAGACCTTCAATCAATGGGTTGTAGGCACGACCTTTGGCCTGATGAAAGTGGAAAGTTTCCTTTAGCCATTTATACAATGACTAAACAAGGAAAGAAATCCTTTTTAACAACTTTGAAGAATATCACTGTGCCGATGGTTATTCAAGCGACTTTCCTAGGTGCATCGATGTGGACAGTCTTCGGATAAATGGGATACTAAAGAGTCATGATTGTTGTAACACCCTGTTTCCAGAGTGCTACTAAGTGAACATTCTGACAAAAGTTGACATGTTTCCGAAAGGTGGAATACTCAGCTCGTAGGGTTTTCGAGAAATGTGGTCCTATTTTTTTTTTAAAAGGTTCTTCAAAGAAGTAATCAGAGCATCACAGCGACTTTTAGAAACATGGCGAAAAATAATTTAAGACACCACATAGACCACATTCATTTATTCTGTCAAATCATATATAACAAACGTGTCATGAAACATAACAGAGATTTATTACAATACTAAATTAAAAGACAAATATCCTATAGCTGGTCGACAAGCTATACTCTTTACTAGCCGACTAGTAAGTTCTACAACATAACACAGGTAGAATGCTGGACGACTATCTTCAGCTGTTCCCTTCTGCAATTCCAAATCCTCCGCTTGCTCTGCCATCTAGGTTACATTCATCAATTGAAAGAACCACTGGCAAGGGTCAACTTCTTAAAATAAAAGAGGCAGATACACATATTCGACAACACACTCGGCAATAAAACATGTAATAGCACAACATATTACGGAAAAATAATAAATCATGACAATAGGCAAACAACAGTGTATACAATTCACAAGCGCGACTCAAGACCCAAATCAAGACTCATTCTCTCAACACTTTCGCCACATACCGGAAGTAACGCGGATCCATCCACTGAATACCAGCCGTAGCCTTGGGCTCTCTCCTCACCCTAGGACATTCACCAGGTTCCATTAGCATTACGACGCCTAGCTATTCCCTATCGAACACCGTAGTAGCCTTTAGGGGATTCTAGCACCCTAGGTGAATCGACTCAAGCTCAAAACGTCCCAAAACTAACGTCTAGCCATTCCCTACCGAACACCAGCCGTAGCCTTTTAGGGGATTCTTGCACCCTAGGTGAATCGGCTCAAGCTCAAAAACGTCTCAACGACTCGACCAACTCTCGCACTCTGATGAACAATTCGCATAATTATAACAATATAATTCAGTTCAACAGCATAAGCAACATAGCAATATAACTCAATCCATCAGAGATAAATAACATAAACATCTCATCTCAAATAATCACACTTAGCAGCTACAGTCGACAATCAAATCATAGAATCCTTCCCTCTGCAACTCAATGGAGTTCACAGAGAGGAACAAACAAGTGTGGGGGTTGGGAACAGCTGTCAACCACTTGCAGACAAGCCCACTAAATAATCAGTATATAACAAAAATAAAGCGAAGGGGTACAAGACCCTCACTTCGAACCCTTAGGTTCTCAGACTTCTTCGCATGAACACTTGAAATTAAATTTCTATCGTATCTAAAAGTTGCCCTTACGAATAAATACATAAACAATAACCCTGTAATGTGAAGCGCCCTTACCGAACCCCAAGCTGCACGTCCACGTGTTCCTCGATTCTACGCCGCACGATCTCGGATTTACTCAAAGCCTATCAAATAAATAACTTAGCACAATTCTTAGCTAACTTAAGCTCTCAAGCCTAACCCTTTTCCTAACCAAAAATTCATTCAAACATTTAATTCCTAGCTACTTGAAAATAAATAAGGTTTTAAAATCAAAATACTTTTTGAAAGATAACTTATCACATAACAATTTATAAACCTTAACTTATTTGAAAAGTAAAGTTTTTGAAACCAAAAAGCTTCCTTGATCCTCAAGGTAAAGATCATGCAAGAAATCATAAATTTTAAAACCTAGACACATATTCATACAAGCATTTTCACAATTAACAAACCACTATTTCCTTTCCTACTCCCTTTTTAGGCCTCTCGGCCACATCTATTCTCATAACCATCTAATTGCATGACAAAGCATCAAGACATCAAGTTTCAACAACTTCGTATAACAATTAAAATACATAAGGAAACTTAAATCAAATAGGTTCCAAGATATTTTTCAAATATATTTCAAAGCATCAACTATCGAGACAACACCAAACCTAACTTAAGCACCTTCAAAGATATGTTTCTAAAACATTTTTTTCACAACATTCTAGTGTCATTTCCATAGCCTCTTTCCTTTTAAAACAAATCATTTTCAAAACTAGTTCACAAATCAACTAACTCAACTAAATTTTCACAACTTGTTTTCAAAACATTTCAAGGCAACAAAGCAAAACACCATAACCAACACATAGTCCAACATAGATTTAATGTTTTCCAAAAACAAGGGTTTTGAGAATTCTTTTCAAAGCAATCATTTCCAGAACACTAGAATTATAACCATAATCATTGCCAAAAATTAAAGAATCATCCCACCAATTTTTATATAACATTCTAGTCCTCCAAAAACTACATCTGCATAAAACATAAACCACAATCATACTAACTCATGCATATCTATCTTACTAGCCTTAATATTATTCTGAGCATATTATCTAATACCTAAGCACATAATTTAACATCAAGACCTCATGCTCTCATGTTTCAAGGATAGGAAAAATTCCAAAACAACATGTTACACATACTTACACAAAACTATAACCTAAATCATGTCATAATCATGTTAGAAATTTAAAGAACCTCTTGATCAATTCCTACATGTCATTCTAGTCCCTCAAGAACCAAATTTTGCATAAACATTAACTAACACCTATGCTACTTCATGCATATTCATTCCAACAACCTTAAAATTAACCAAGACATATAACTTAACACCTAGATACATGCTTCAACATCATTTAATCAATTCCTTTCCTTCATCAAACAACAATTAAAACATAGTCCATGGCTAATCCTAAATTCAAGAATCAATGGTTTCAAGAAAATTACTCAACCCAAGTCCCAATTCAAAACTAACAATTAAACTAGCAACAAAAGCACCTCATAAGCATGAAACAACAACTAATTGAATTGATTCACACAAGGATCACACAACCCCTCTTTTTCCTTAGGATTAGCGCCTAGGGTTCCAAGATTTTGGGGATGGAGTGTTCATCTCCTCTATTGATCAAAATCAAGCATTAAGTAAAGCATTAAACAAGATAAGAAGCAAAGAAATCTTCTCCTACCCCTAAAATGGGGCTCACGGTTTTGGAGAATAAAAGGAAGGAAAGATTTTGGGCCCAATCTTCTACTTACTAGCTCATGAGAATAGCACTAAAATGGAGAAGGAAATCAAGAAGAATGGTGGTGCTTTGATGAGGAGGGCTACGGTTTTGAGGAGGGGGAAAGGAAGGAAGTTTTCTCCAGGTTCATAACTTACCAACACCAAAGCTTCATCTAAAAGAAAAATAAATACAATAGAGGGTATTAAAGAGAGGGCTGCGGCTGAACTAAAAGGAAGAGGAAAGAATTTTGATCAAAGTTAATACATGGATAGGAGAACAAAAGAGAAGGGAAATGGAGCTTACCCTGTTCTTACTTCCACCCACACTTCCTATCTTGAAGAAGAAGAAAATAAAATGGGTAAGATGAGAGGGAGGGGGGTCACGCTGATCCTAATAATAAAGGGAGAGGTAAGAAAAAAAATTAAAATGGGTTAGAATGAAAGAGGGAGGCTACGGCCTGAACAAAATAAAAAGGGAGGATAAAAATAAAATAAACCAAGGTTTATTTACTTGGTTGGAAATGGTTTAGTAAAAGTGTTTCCTAATTAACCACCACAACAATGACACCTAGCAATTAAAACAAGATGCTAATCTAATCAATAAGTCAAAACATCTAATCTCTCATCTCTCATGATTAGCCTCTAATCCTAGATTCTTAAGAGTACTAAAACACGGCGTCGATTAACCGCGTTACCGATTTATTTTCTACCGATTAATACGCGAAAATTAATTTACCGAGAAATTAATTCATCGCGTGATAAAATATTATCATAAATATTAACAACAATCTAGAACACTCCAAAAATATTCACAACAAGTTACGATTCGATTTTCATCGAAATCGGAGTTCGTTTTAAATTTTAATGCGGATAAAATTTACCCGGTGATTCAAAACGCGGCAAAACTTCGTTAGAGTTTTCCGACGATTTTCGAACCATGAATTAATATTAAATATTAATTCTTAAACTTAATTTCATCTTGATTTAATTCAATCAATTTTCCAGTTAGCACAAAGTACGCGTTACCGCGTCACGCAGAAAACTTATATAAAGTTTAAATTGATGAATTCACATTAACACAACATACGTCTACGTAGTCTATTAATTTGAATTGACATCATGAATAATATTTATTAATAATAAATAAATTATTCAAAATAGCTCAAAATAATTTCCCGCACTCTCAGTAAATCATCGAGGTGATCAATCTCTCTGACTTATTTTTCGAGTATTCAAGATTTTATTGTTAAAATCACTTTTCTTAAAAAAAATTGGGATGTCACAATACCACCCTCCTTAAAATAGTTTCGTCCTCGAAACTACACGGATAGTAAAATACGGAAAATTATTTTATCAAAACCGTAAAATATTTTGCACACAAGAGCATTCACAATACTTGTTATTGTACATAGTACTATAATATTCGTAATTACATAATATAACATGCCACACTAGCTATCACAAAACATAAACATATAGCACATTGCATAATAGGCGTAGTTAGTGGACGAAGAACTCTTTGTGGTTGACTGATGTTTCTTCCCCGATCACGACATCTGCTCGTCCATGATCACGGTCACGCTCACGATCACGATCACCGGTACAACTTACGGCTTCGCGTCATTCTACGGATAATAACACTAGCCTATTCGCATGCAATCGTGGTTACACATAGCAAGAGTATAAAAGGCCAATTAAACTTCCAAAGGATTAAAATTCTTTTCTAATCAAACATTCCTCTAAAAGAAAACATCAATTTCTTGGGAATAACATCAACACAAAGAACTAATAAAAAAAACACAACTTCATTTTTCTCAAATTTGTCAAACACACTTTAGTTCAAGGATTAAAACCAATTTACTAACTCACTTTTTCTATAACAAATTTTCATAAATCGTTAACTAAGTGTTCAAAACCCGAAACCATTTTTCTCTTTTCAGAGGACTATACAACATATACACTTACTCAAAATTTCGTAACTAACTTTTAACTTGAGAAAAAATCGTTTTTCTTTCGGAACCAAATAATTATGAAACTTTTAAAATAGCTAGTTACAAACTCTAGCACACCAAGCAAGCAAAATTTAGATCAATAATACAAACTACTAATCACTCTCACGGGTTTTAATGAATTTTAACGACACAAATAAAAGTTTTGCACCCAATCTCCGAATTTAAGTTTTTTTCTTTTTTAAGACATAAAACAATGAACTAGTTACACGTAAGTTTTTAGCAAAAGGACTAATAATAAAGTCTTGAAATCATCTTTCCCAACAAGAAACTTAAGCTTTTTCAACAAGGAAAACAAAACCTTCCTAACCTTACTACTAAGTCATAATTTAACAAAATCATTTTTTTTAAAGGGCTTAAATCTATTGCCAACAAGATCATTAACAATTAAGTTCATTACTATAAAAGATTCAAGCAATACAAGAATTGAACAAAAATTGAGATACTCACCTAGAGCTCCTCCTAGAACTCGCAGTGCCAAGACTTTAACAGAAGCAAAACATCAAAATCCTCAAAATTATCAACATCAACAATACCACCCACATCAACAAATAACACGCAAAGAAGGGGGAATCTTTCTCCAAACTCATCCTAAGGCTCGCAGTTTGTCAAGAAGGAAGTAGGAAGAAATGCAACTCTCTCACACACCACTTACTATCACACGATTTTTCTAGGAAAAGAATGGAAGAAAAATGGAGTTCTCTCTTTGGGTTTAGAGTTCGCTCGCGGTACACCGAGAAGGAAGAAGAAAGGAACCTAGTTTGTTTTCCACTCACTCCAATACCTGACAGAATGAATTATTTCCCCATCTTTTCTTTTTAATCGTGGCCGACCAAAATAGTAAGAGAATCAGTAAAAATCTTTTTTTTTCTGGCCGGTCAGAGAATAAAAGAAAGGAAAGAATAATTTCTCAAAAGGTTAGTCCGAGTTCTCGTCACCTCCTAACACTAAGACTAAATGAAATATCCTCTGTTCCGCCTATTGTGGACGAGTAACTGGTCAAGTAAGGAAAGGAAGTAGAAAATGAGTCATCTAACCATACTTGGTTTCTACCTAAAGGAAATCTCTTAAGATATGAAAAATCAGGGTAAAGTTTGGAATAAGAATTTTGGATACTACCCAATGCTAGCTACATAACTTGCCACGTACTAAAACTATGACCCGCAATTCCCACTATCCTTCTAAATTCCATCCAACTTGGTCAAATGGATCTCGCGTGAATAAAATATCATAAGATATTTAATTAACGCTTGCTAAAAATAATCGCGTATAATATTTTCGTTGGGAAAATAAAGATACGCTCACGTAAATAATCAGTCACACCATCAGTCACACATATTCGCGGTAGTGCAAGAATCGACTAATGCGAACACACAAATGTTAGTGCCAAACAGGTCACACTCAGAAAATCGTAAATTAGTTTTGATTTTCAAATTTAGTATGTATCAAAATAATTCAAACAACAAACATTGTGGATTATACTTAGAACCACTAATACTTCAAGGATCACATATATACAATAATGCTAATAACGTCTCCTATGAACTATCTCTATTCCAAATCTCCGCCTAAGCATAAAGCCTTATTGTTGTGTTCCTTGAGATAAACTCTCCAGCTGTTAAGCTCTCTCCTTTGCTCCATCTACGACTAATCTGCTTTAACAGAAAGAATCACTCATTTCTGAGATATTGGATTTCCGCGAGGTTTTACAACCAAATAAAAATCCCACAATAGGTTTGGTGTGTCTCAGCACACGTTGCTTCAATTAAGGAACAATCTCAAACAATTACAAGTGGAATTACTCCACTTGGGGAACAAGCACACAAGCATGGTTTGACTCACCATAAGACCCAGTTTAACCTCTAACAGTTGTTCTTTATAAAACCCGACACTTGACCAGCAATAAATTCCCGACTCACAGTCCGGTAGAACCGAACTGCTCTGATACCACCATTGTAACACCCTGTTTCCAGAGTGCTACTAAGTGAACATTCTGACAAAAGTTGACATGTTTCCGAAAGGTGGAATACTCAGCTCGTAGGGTTTTCGAGAAATGTGGTCCTATATTTTTTTTAAAAGGTTCTTCAAAGAAGTAATCAGAGCATCACAGCGACTTTTAGAAACATGGCAGAAAATAATTTAAGACACCACATAGACCACATTCATTTATTCTGTCAAATCATATATAACAAACGTGTCATAAAACATAACAGAGATTTATTACAATACTAAATTAAAAGACAAATATCCTATAGCTGGTCGACAAGCTATACTCTTTACTAGCCGACTAGTAAGTTCTACAACATAACACAGGTAGAATGCTGGACGACTATCTTCAGCTGTTCCCTTCTGCAATTCCAAATCCTCCGCTTGCTCTGCCATCTGGGTTACATTCATCAATTGAAAGAACCACTGGCGAGGGTCAACTTCTTAAAATAAAAGAGGCAGATACACATATTCGACAACACACTCGGCAATAAAACATGTAATAGCACAACATATTACGGAAAAATAATAAATCATGACAATAGGCAAACAACAGTGTATACAATTCACAAGCACGACTCAAGACCCAAATCAAGACTCATTCTCTCAACACTTTCGCCACATACCGGAAGTAACGCAGATCCATCCACTGAATACCAGCCGTAGCCTTGGGCTCTCTCCTCACCCTAGGACATTCAGCTCAGGTTCCATTAGCATTACGACGCCTAGCTATTCCCTATCGAACACCAGCCGTAGCCTTTTAGGGGATTCTAGCACCCTAGGTGAATCGACTCAAGCTCAAAAATGTCCCGGCAAAACTAACGTCTAGCCATTCCCTACCGAACACCAGTCGTAGCCTTTTAGGGGATTCTTGCACCCTAGGTGAATCGGCTCAAGCTCAAAAACGTCTCAACGACTCGACCAACTCTCGCACTCTGATGAACAATTCGCATAATTATAACAATATAATTCAGTTCAACAGCATAAGCAACATAGCAATATAACTCAATCCATCAGAGATAAATAACATAAACATCTCATCTCAAATAATCACACTTAGCAGCTACAGTCGACATTCAAATCATAGAATCCTTCCCTCTGCAACTCGATGGAGTTCACAGAGAGGAACAAACAAGTGTGGGGGTTGGGAACAGCTGCCAACCACTTGCAGACAAGCCCACTAAATAATCAGTATATAACAAAAATAAAGCGAAGGGGTACAAGACCCTCACTTCGAACCCTTAGGTTCTCAGACTTCTTCGCATGAACACTTGAAATTAAATTTCTATCGTATCTAAAAGTTGCCCTTACGCATAAATACATAAACAATAACCCTGGAATGTGAAGCGCCCTTACCGAACCCCAAGCTGCACGTCCACGTGTTCCTCGATTCTACGCCGCACGATCTCGGATTTACTCAAAGCCTAACAAAATAAATAACTTAGCACAATTCTTAGCTAACTTAAGCTCTCAAGCCTAACCCTTTTCCTAACCAAAAATTCATTCAAACATTTAATTCCTAGCTACTTGAAAATAAATAAGGTTTTAAAATCAAAATACTTTTTGAAAGATAACTTATCACATAACAATTTATAAACCTTAACTTATTTGAAAAGTAAAGTTTTTGAAACCAAAAAGCTTCCTTGATCCTCAAGGTAAAGATCACGCAAGAAATCATAAATTTTAAAACCTAGACACATATTCATACAAGCATTTTCACAATTAACAAACCATTATTTCCTTTCCTACTCCCTTTTTAGGCCTCTCGGCCACATCTATTCTCATAACCATCTAATTGCATGACAAAGCATCAAGACATCAAGTTTCAACAACTTCGTATAACAATTAAAATACATAAGGAAATTTAAATCAAATAGGGTCCAAGATATTTTTCAAATATATTTCAAAGCATCAACTATCGAGACAACACCAAACCTAACTTAAGCACCTTCAAAGATATGTTTCTAAAACATTTTTTTCACAACATTCTAGTGTCATTTCCATAGCCTCTTTCCTTTTAAAATAAATCATTTTCAAAACTAGTTCACAAATCAACTAACTCAACTAAATTTTCACAACTTGTTTTCAAAACATTTCAAGGCAACAAAGCAAAACACCATAACCAACACATAGTCCAACATAGATTTAATGTTTTCCAAAAACAAGGGTTTTGAGAATTCTTTTCAAAGCAATCATTTCCAGAACACTAGAATTATAACCATAATCATTGCCAAAAATTAAAGAATCATCCTACCAATTTTTATATAACATTCTAGTCCTCCAAAAACTACATTTGCATAAAACATAAACCACAATCATACTAACTCATGCATATCTATCTTACTAGCCTTAATATTATTCTTAGCATATTATCTAATACCTAAGCATATAATTTAACATCAAGACCTCATGCTTCTCATGTTTCAAGGATAGGAAAAATTCCAAAACATGTTACACATACTTACACAAAACTATAACCTAAATCATGTCATAATCATGTTAGAAATTTAAAGAACCTCTTGATCAATTCCTACATGTCATTCTAGTCCCTCAAGAACCAAATTTTGCATAAACATTAACTAACACCTATGCTACTTCATGCATATTCATTCCAACAACCTTAAAATTAACCAAGACATATAACTTAACACCTAGATACATGCTTCAACATCATTTAATCAATTCCTTTCCTTCATCAAACAACAATTAAAACATAGTCCATGGCTAATCCTAAATTCAAGAATCAATGGTTTCAATAAAATTACTCAACCCAAGTCCCAATTCAAAACTAACAATTAAACTAGCAACAAAAGCACCTCATAAGCATGAAACAACAACTAATTGAATTGACTCACACAAGGATCACACAACCCTTCTTTTTCCTTAGGATTAGCGCCTAGGGTTCCAAGATTTTGGGAATGGAGTGTTCATCTCCTCTATTGATCAAAATCAAGCATTAAGTAAAGCATTAAACAAGATAAGAAGCAAAGAAATCTTCTCCTACCCCTAAAATGGGGCTCACGGTTTTGGAGAATAAAAGCAAGGAAAGATTTTGGGCTCAATCTTCTACTTACTAGCTCATGAGAATAGCACTAAAATGGAGAAGGAAATCAAGAAGAATGGTGGTGCTTTGATGAGGAGGTCTACGGTTTTGAGGAGGGGGAAAGGAAGGAAGTTTTCTCCAGGTTCATAACTTACCAACACCAAAGCTTCATCTAAAAGAAAAATAAATACAATAGAGGGTATTAAAGAGAGGGCCGCGGCTGAACTAAAAGGAAGAGGAAAGAATTTTGATCAAAGTTAATACATGGATAGGAGAACAAAAGAGAAGGGAAATGGAGCTTACCCTGTTCTTACTTCCACCCACACTTCCTATCTTGAAGAAGAAGAAAATAAAATGGGTAAGATGAGAGGGAGGGGGGTCACGCTGATCCTAATAATAAAGGGAGAGGTAAGAAAAAAAATTAAAATGGGTTAGAATGAAAGAGGGAGGCTACGGCCTGAACAAAATAAAAAGGGAGGATAAAAATAAAATAAACCAAGGTTTATTTACATGGTTGGAAATGGTTTAGTAAAAGTGTTTCCTAATTAACCACCACAATAATGACACCTAACAATTAAAACAAGATGCTAATCTAATCAATAAGTCAAAACATCTAATCTCTTATCTCTCATGATTAGCCTCTAATCCTAGAGTCTTAAGAGTACTAAAACACGGCGTCGATTAACCGCGTTACCGATTTATTTTCTACCGATTAATACGCGAAAATTAATTTACCGAGAAATTAATTCATCGCGTAATAAAATATTATCATAAATATTAAAAACAATCTAGAACACTCCAAAAATATTCACAACAAGTTACGATTCGATTTTCATCGAAATCGGAGTTCGTTTTAAATTTTAATGCGGATAAAATTTACCCGGTGATTCAAAACGCGGCGAAACTTCGTTAGAGTTTTCCGACGATTTTCGAACCATGAATTAATATTAAATATTAATTCTTAAACTTAATTTCATCTTGATTTAATTCAATCAATTTTCCAGTTAGCACAAAGTACGCGTTACCGCGTCACACAGAAAACTTATATAAAGTTTAAATTGATGAATTCACATTAACACAACATACGTCTACGTTGTCTATTAATTTGAATTGACATCATGCATAATATTTATTAATAATAAATAAATTATTCAAAATAGCTCAAAATAATTTCCCGTACTCTCTGTAAATTATCGAGGTGATCAATCTCTCTGACTTATTTTTTGAGTATTCAGGATTTTATTGTTAAAATCACTTTTCTTAAAAAAAATTGGGATGTCACAATTGTCATGTACTGATGGAGCAATTTCTACCATTGGCCATGCAAGTAGTATTGCTTAAGGAGGTATCGACAATTTTAATTGAGTTATGCTCATTCTTTAGGAAGTTATATGGTAAAGTGCTGTGTGTTCCAGATTTAGACAAAATGCAACTTGATATTGTGCTCACTGTATGCCACATGGAAATGTTATTTCCGCCTTCATTCTTTACGGCCATGGTTCATTTAATTGTTCACCTTGTTGAAGAAGCTAAGCTTGGAGGTCCTGTATATTATTGATGGATGTATCCTATAAAGAGGTAAATTATGTGTGGTGATACTTCTTTTTGACCGAATAATATCTAGAAAGATCATTACTAAAAATGTTTGTTATCATTTAATAGGTACTTAGGGTCATTGAAATCATATGTACGCAACAAGGCACGACCAGAAGGATCTATAGCAGAAGGCTACCTAATGCAAGAGATCCTAACATTTTGTTCAAGATATCTGAATAATATTGAGATAAGATGGAATCGACCTAATCGTGTAGATGACATCAATCGTTGCCCAACTGAATTATCTTAATATGGTCAGTGTCACTTATTTTATGGTGAACATAGTTATAGCACTATAACAATAGGTGTTACGAGTTTTCTTCTTTCAGCTGCTTCATTGAATTATGTTGCTTTGTTCTTTGTGATTTATATGTATAAGATATCCCATTGAGGAATAAAATTAGTTAGAATGCATTTTTGTTTACTTAGACATATTAGTTAGTGCAGGTCAATACCTAGTCTTCATCTTAATTTTATTCTGGCTGTGGTGAAACATCTGATTGCTAAAAAGCATATTAACCCTTATTTTTGCTTAATATTATTTTAAGTGTCATCATTAAGGGGTGATATATACATTTATGTATGCCTGCTTATGAGATCTTGATCTTAGAAACTTTGACTGCTTTCTTTGTTATGATACATTAACATTGGCTACATATTTTATAGTGCCTAATCCTCTAACCAAGAATTTGCTGAGTTCTTGGACAAATATCGCAGCCTTTTTAAAGTAAGGTTTAGTTGTCAACTTCTCCGCCATTGTTTGTAATTTTACATTAAGTAAGTTGACTGATTGAAAGTGATAGCTACCTGTCCATCCTACCACTTAGTCCCTCAGTCTAGACTGATTACTTATTAGTTTTACCAAATGTAGAAAACTCTAAATCAAATTTGTCCTCTTCTTTCTTGTTATTTTTCCCCTTTTCCAACTTCGGTACTAAGGGTATGATTAGTTTACAAGAGAAAATGTGAAGAGAGAAATTATGAAGAGAGAGTATGAAAAGAGAGAAAAAAGTGAGAAATTGGGTAGATTTTGGGTATTGATTGGAATAAGTGAAAGAGAAGAGAAAAAGAGTAGAGAGAAGTGTTGATTATTTTTGAAAAGACATTAATGTCCTTGACTAAAAATTTAAATAATTAGAGATATAAAGAGAAAATAGGGGCAAAAGTTGGAAAAGCAACAATTTTTCATGTGCCTGCGCGTTTTCTTCGCAAGTTTGCGATGAAATTTTTTTTCGTGGCACCCAGCGCTTTTTTTCTCTGTCTGCACATTTTCTTGGACATCCATGCAGGAGAAAATGTCATTTTCATGCCATTTTCTTACGTCGCGTTTTCTTACGTTGCATTTTCGCATGAAACAATCAAATACTAAATGTAGAAAACTCTAAATCAAATTCCTGGGTAAAAAAAATAGATTGTATAGACATATAATCTATGTTAGATACCCGATTTGGGCCTTAGCCCAACAAGTGCACTGGATAGGAAATTGGTTACATTTGCTGACCTGACAGTTTGTTAGAGTAGAATGGGAGTTATATTAAGGAGAGGGATTGCAAGGGGGGATTCATTCAGTACATTTTCTATTGGAACCTTAGAGGTTATGGCAGAAAGAGAAATGTCTCTTCTCTGAGGAGCTTTGGCTCTGGGGTTACAGGGGTTTTCCTTCTGTAATACATCTATTTTCTATCAATAATACATTTTCAATTTCTTCTTGAATGTGGGTTCCTATCAATCAAGCATTTAATCTGGAATATGTTTGGGGCTGATGCTGCTGCATTATTTTACGGAGTTAATTGTTCTGATATTGACTTGGTACTGTATTAAGATTGCTGATGGTTGGTCAAAATAATTCATTTTGCCCTTCTATGTTTGTGGTTCTGTTTTGATGAATGTCATCTGATGTGATGTTGTTGTTAGATGTTGGCATGTGATTCAGTTGCCGCTCTGTAGTGGTGGTGCTATTTAGCTGCTTAGGAAATTGGAGTATGTCATGCTTTGGTTGTGTGGAATTTTGCTTAGTTTTTTTTGCCTATGGACTGTGTGTGGTGCTGTTTTTAATGGACTTCTGCTGCGATTATGCTGTTCTGCTCTTGGCCTGGTGCTGAATTTTGTTTGCTGCTGATTGATGAAGCTGTATTATTCTTTTTTGGCTTGTTATGTTCAGTGAGGATTTACATTTTCAGGTGTTGCAGGCTGCTATAACGTGTTATAACGTGCTTATTTGGTATTTAGCTTCAGTGCTGCTAAAGTGTGTTTCTGGATGAATGCTGATGCTTGATTAGGATTTGACTGATTAAGCATTGGTGGCTGCAATGTGTTGTTATCTTTTTCTGGTCTTAGTCACAATAATAATTCTGGTTGATGGAATTGGGATTCTTCTACCTGATGAATGCTGGGTGGGTTTTTTTTTTTTTTTTTTTTTTGCTGTTGTACAAGGCCATATAATATATAATATGACACCATATAATTTTTAAATCTTGTTCAGATTGGAAGCAAACTACACTATGGTGCCCTATTATTTCTAATTAATTTTCTAAAAAGTGTGTTCAATATTTGTTTTTATTTTACATTTTCAGGCTTCAGATTTAGGATCACCTGCAGAAATGAGACGTTTTTCAAATGGCAGTCACGATCTCCCAAGTCATGGACATGGATCTCCAAGTGTCTAGTTTTTTAGGATTTATTAATCAACTGATATTTCTTAGGGATTGAACTGATATTTTGTGTAACGACACTTGATTATTGATTTACGTATTTTGTAACTCATGCATCGTCTTGGTTAATAGCACTTCAACTTATATTTTGAGTATCAGTACTTCAAGTAATGATTATCGTATTTTGCAACTAATGCAGATTCTTTATAATTAATTTTTGATATTTTAAAAACATTGTGATGGTATAATAGTTAGATATTCGATTAGTTTTAAAAAAATCTACATAATTTTAAATGATTGAACAAAAAATTATTTGTATGATTACAAAAAATGTGAAAATTTCCCAAAAAAAAAAATCATGTGAATCAACTTGGGTGGTTACAAACTGCCCCTAAACAGTAGTAAAAAAAATTCCTGTGAATCAACTCGCGGCGGTCACAAATTGCCCCTAAAAACATAACAACAGAAGCCCGCGTTTTGCGACAGTTTCAAACCACCGCAAACTTCAACCGAGCGTGAACCGCCGCAAAGATCCTTCAAACGGTCAAAGCAACATTACGACGGTTAACAACCGTCGCGCGAACCGCTGCCAACTTAAACCACCGCAAACTGTGTTTGTCGGCGGTTATTCTAGCTGTTGGTTGGAACCACCGCTAATTGGCCTCCAACCGTGTAAACCACAATGGTTGGTGAACCGCCGGGAACACCGCAAAACGACTTCTCAACCGCCGCAGTTTGCCAAAACTTTTGTAGTGACATATTTATCATGTTTTTCATTTTTTGGCTTAACAAATATCCCAGAAACATATACCCACATTCTCCCTTTAAAAAAAAAATCTTCAACACCTAATATAACATCCCAATATTTAAGAAAAGTAATTTTAACGGTAAAATCCTGAATACTTGAAGATAAGTCATAGAGATTGATCACCTCAATGATTTACTGAGAGTACGTGGAATTATTTTGACTCATTTTAAATAATTTATTTATTATAAATAATTATTATTCATGATGTCAATTCGAATTAATTGACAGCGTAGACGTATGCTGCTTTTAAAGAGAATTCATCAATTATATTTATTATAAGTTTTCGGTGTGACGCGGTAACGCGTATTTTTGTTGACTAAGAAATTGATTGAATTAAACCAAGATGAAATTAAATTTAAGAATTAATATTTAATATTAATTCATGGTTCGAAAATTGTCGGAAAACTCTGACGAAGTTTTGCCGCGTTTTGAATCACCGGGTAATTTTTATCCGCATTAAAATTTAAAATGAACTCTGATTTCGATGAAAATCGAATCGTAAATTATTGTGATTATTTTTGAGTGTTTTCACTTGTTTTATTATTGATGATAGTTAAATGGGAGTTAATTGGTTTAATTTTAATAAAACATTGACTACTCTACCATACACCCCACTTACATGTTTCCCACCCTAGCACTCTCCCTATCCCCTTTTAATTTTTCCCTGCGTGAGAAAGAAGCTGGGTTGGATAAGTGAAGGAAAAAAAAAAAGAAAGGGAAACGAGGAGCAGGGGAGAAGAGAAGAGGGAGAAGAGAAGAGAAGAGAAGAGAAGGGGCGCGACGGGGGAGGAGAGAAGGGGAGGCCGCAACGGCCCTGTGGTTGGCGGCGCACCACCGCGCCGGTCACATGAGGGAAGAAGAAGCGAGCAGTAGAAAGGGAGAGGTCCGGAGAGAGAGAGAGACGAAGCGGGATGACGGTGAGAGAAATGGAGTGAGAGACCGAGAAAGAGGAGGAAGAAGGGAAGGAAGGGGGAGACGCCGCCATGGCCTGGACGTGGGACGGCGCACCATCGCGCCGGAGGAGCAGGAAGAAGTAGAACACGGCCGAGAAGGTTGAAGCCGAGAGCGAGAAAGGGAGAGAGACAGCTTGAGAGAGAGAAAGAGAAGGAAGGGGGGGGCGAATCAGAGAGAGATCGAGAGATTGAAGAAGAAGAAGATGGATGTGAAGAACTTGGATGGAGCTTCAATGGAGGATGTCTAGGATTTGGGGATTTTTGGAATTGAAATCCCTAACTTGGGATTGCTCAGGTGACATAGAATTCCCCAAAACCTCCCTTAGAGTGTACTAGGTTTTATTATTAATTTTATTAGTTCGATAATCAGCTTATTAGTCATATTGAATGGTCTTGTATGGGGATTGATTGAAATAGGGTTGACTACTGCCCCCAACCCCTAAACCAATGTTTGATGTTTGTTACATTTGTGAGCTCCATCGAGCCTCACTCGGATTATTTATGTGATTACTATGTTTGCTAAAATGTATGAATTGGATTCTGAAATGGCTCGACACCCGAGCTAGCCTATTGGTATGAGTTTGGGCTCCAAGACACTTATTTTAGGTGTAAAGAATGACATGATGAACAATCTTGCAATTATGTGTTGTTTCTATCTTGCTAGGTGTTGTTCTTGTTGTTGTAATGGATAATTTTGGATTAGAAGCATGATTAGGTAATTTATTTGAAGATTGTGGACTCTTGAAATGTTGTAGGGTATTTTTAGACTTGATTAGGCTTGGGTTGTGAAATTGTCATTGTTTATTTGAGCTATTTGAAGTTGTTTGATGCTTGTTTAAGAAATAGTTTTTAAATTGGCATGCTAAACTTGTTGTTTAAGGGTTTAGCCCTATTCTTTAATTTGGGGTAGTAATTTGGAATCAACCTTGTTAATTAGTTGTTTTATGGTTTAAATCTCTTCTTTAAATTGTGGAAATAAGGGTTTATGTTGTAGAATCATATATTCAATTGTTAAATGATATGTTTTTGGTTAATTTTAAGGTTGTTGGAATGAATATGCATGTAGTAGCATGGGTGTTAGTTGATGTTTATGCAAGATTTGGTTCTTGAGGGACTAGAATGACATGTAGGAATTGATCAAGAGGTTATTTAAATTTCTAACAAGATTATGACATGATTTAGGTTATAGTTTTGTGTGAGTATGTGTAACATGTTGTTTTAGAATTTTTCCTATTCTTGAAACATGAGAAGCATGAGGTCTTGATGTTAAATCATGTGCTTGAGTATGTCTTAGTTATGGTTGTTGTTTAATGCTTGAAGTATGAATATGGAACTTGAAAATGATTTGGAAATGGTTTGTCACATTTAAAAGGAAAGGTTTTGGAAGGAAAACTATTTTGTGAACTTAGATTTAATACTTGTATGGGATAGGTTTTATGCCTTAGAAATTTTATGAATATGTGTTAAGGTTTTGAAAACTTATGAAAATGGTTTGATGTTACTTAAAATGCAAGAAAACTTTTTATTTTCAAAGATCTTACTCTTTTCAATTAGCTAGTAGTTTAAATGCTTGCTTTTGGTTAGAAAAAGGGTTAGGCTTGAGAGCTTAAGCTAGTTTAGAAATTATAGAATTTTACTAAGTTGTTGTGGTGTTAGGCTCGAGTAATCCGGGATCGTGCAGTGCAGAAATCAGGGAATACATGAATACGCGCATCTTGGAGTTCGGTAAGGGCACTTCTAGACATTCTAGGATTTTTATTGTTATATTCCTATGTATGGATTCCTTGATTTGTGTCGAGCTTGAAGTGTTGTGATATGATTGAATATATGCCACGAATTGTGTATTGCTGTTGAACTGTGTTTCTTCATGTTGAGCCTGCTCGTTTTATTTGACATGCGGTTGAATATCGTATGCGGCGAATTGTTCATTGAGTGAGAGAGCTTAGCGAGTCGTTGGCGTTTGAAGTTGCGACCCGGATAGCGGAGAGGGTGCTAGGTCCCCTTTTCCGTTTATGGGGACTTCTAAGCGTCGCCACGCTATGGGACCTGAGTTGACTGTCCTAGGGAGAGCGAAGATCCCAAGGCTTGGCTGGACTTTCCAAAGATACTGATGCAGCGTGTGCATTAGGAATAATTGTCGAGTTGAGAGAAAATGAGTAGTGAGTCGAGTCGAGTCTAGAGTGAGAGAGTTGAGTCACGTTCTGTGAATGATATACATTGTTGTTTGCTTAATGCCTGTGAATTGTATAAAATGTGGTTGCTTATTGCTTTATGCTTTGGTTTATCATGATCTGTTGAGAAGTTGACCCTTGCCAGTGGTTCTGTCAATTAATGATTGTAACCCAGATGGCGGAACAAGCAGAGGATTGGAACTGCAGGAAGAAACAGCTGTAGATGGTTAACTAGCTTGATTGTATGTAGAGTCTACTGGTAGTCTAGTAGGGAATGTATTGTGTCGGCCAGCTATAGAATAATCATCGTTGTTCGGTATTGTAATAAATATCTATTATGTTTCAGGACATGTATTGTTAGACGTGAATTGATGAAATAATTGAATGTGGTTAGGTAGTGTTTTTAAATAATTCCGCCATGTTTCTAAAGTCGCTGCAATACTCTGACAGTCATTTTTGAAAAAGAAGTTTTAAAATATATATATATATGACCACATTTTTGGAAAACGTGCAAAACAGAGTATTTCGCCTTTCGGAAATATATAAACTTTTGTCAAGATACTGGCTTAGTAGCGTCCTGGAAAACGGGTCGTTACAATAGTGGTATCAGAGCAGTTCGGTTCTAACCGGACTGTGAGCTGGGCAAACTATAGCTGGTCAAGTGTCGGGAGGATAGAAGTTAGCCTGTTGGGAGTCAACATGTGTTTTGTTGGGAGTCAAACTATGCTTGTGTGATTGTTCCTCAAGTGGATTAACTCTACTTGTAATTGTTTGACATTGTTCCTTAATTGAAACAACGCGTGCTGAGACGCACTAAACCTATTGTGGGATTTTTATTAGGTTGAGAAACCTCGTGGAAATCCAATACCTCCAAAACGAATGGTTGTTCCTGTTTTGGTAGATAAGTTAGAGATGGATCAGAGGAATTGGATGGCTCAGATTCCAGACGCAGGGACGTGTCTTCCCATTAAGCAAAGGAAAGAGCTTAGCAGCTGAAGAATTTATCTCAGGGAACACATCAATGAGGTGTTATGCACAGGGGGAGATTTGGAATAGAGATAGTTCATAGGAGACGTTATTAGCATTATTGCATATATGTGATCCTTGAAGTATTAGTGGTTCTAAGTATAAGCCACAATGTTTGTCGTTTGAATTATTTTGATACGTACTAAATTTGAAAATGAAAATTGTTTCATGATTTTCTGAATGCTACATGTTTGCTACTAATATCTGTGTTCACAATAGTCTACTTTAGAATTCTTTGTGAATGTATGTAATTGATTGTGTGTTTGTTATTTGTGTGAGCGTATTAATATTCTCCAAAGGAAATATTAAACGCGACTACTTTCTAGCAAGCGCATATTAATTGTCTTGTGACAACTTAATTTATGTGGGAACCATGTGACTCAGTTGAATGGGAGCTAGAAAATTAGTGAGAGTTGCGGGTAATAGTTTAGTACGTGACAGGTTGCCTAGCTAGTAGTGGGTAGTAGCCAAAATTCTTTTACTAAACCTTCTCCCGGATTTTTGATCACAGAATTTTCCTTTTAAGAGGAGAGCCAAGCAAAGCGGAATAATTTATTTTCATCTTTCATTGTATTTACTTGGCCGACCACACGCTTGTAAAGAGTGCAAAAGGAAATATTCTGTTTTAGAATTAGTGCTAGTAGATGATGAAGACCTTGGACCAAAAGTTTGTGAATTTTTCCCCTCCTTTAAATTTGCGTTGGCGGTTTTAAAAAAATAAAAAAGGGAGAATAATTCATTTTGCATTATTGGTCCTAGTGTTGGATTTGGATTCCTTTCTTTTCCTTCTAAGGTATATCACGAACAAATCCTATTTAAAGGATCCCCACTATTCTTCAATTCCTTCCTTAGGTGACACTAAGTTTAGAAAAGTGGGAGAGAATAATTAGTTGTCTTACGAGTTCTATTGTGGGCATAGAAGATAGAGGGAACCTAGTTCTCTTTCTTTTCCCTTCCCTTATGCACAGTGCGCCCTTCTTACACAAGGGATTCTCATTCTTGTCCAATCCTTTCCCTAAATAAGCCGTGTAATAGTGAGAAGTGGGAGGAACCGTGAAAAAAAAATAAATTTAGAAGAAGGTGACAACCCTCGATTCCTTCCTTCTTTTCCTCTTATGCGTTTTGGACAAATTCTATTAAGGGACCCCTACGCTATTCGATCCTTCCCTTAAGTAGTGCTAGACCTTGTGGCATTTGAAGTGTGTGAGAAACTTGGAAATTATTTCCTTCAAGTCCTTAGTTAAGCCAAAACTTTAAGAGATGTCAAGTGAGGACTATTCCTTATACCCTTTGTATCCTTGGGTGATGTTATGGGCGATTTTATGGTTGGTGATTATAGCAATCCTCCTGTCCCTCCCCAAATCGCGAGTTCCTGGAAGGTTCTAGGTGAGTGTCTTAGTCCTTTTGTTTCAATGTCGTACCTTTGTTAATGATCTAGTTGACAATAGTCTTAAGTTTTCTTTATGATTCTTGTTAAATCCTGATTTTTGTAATGAAGCTTGAAAATGATTTTGTTCTCTTTTGTGAAAAAGATAGTAGTTTTGATGATTAAACCTTTTACTATAAGTCCATATATGGGTAAGTATGGTTTTGAAAAGACTTTTGGAGTAGAGTACTAGAAACTTTAATTTCATTTGGTTCTTGTTTACTTTCTTGGAAACTTATAAGTGATTTCAGCCTATTTATAAAAAAAAAAATGGTTTTTGTTGAAAATAGTTTCAAGTTTTAAAAGAATTCTATTAAATCATAAGTTAATGGGACAAGTTTGGTTAAGCTAAGAATTTTGTAAAATGTTATTGTAGTATTTTGAGACAATGAAACATCAAACGTCAAGGGAATCCTAGTATTCCTAAACGAGGTGGAGTCTTAGGGACTTAGACATTTAAAATTTTCAATTTGTTTTAGCATGAGTCCTATAATTACAAAAGCTCTTGAGAGACGAAAATTCGTAGGTACTATCTTATTATTTTGAAACCAACTGAGCGGCGATTTAAAATTTAGAGTACTTTTAGACTTTAATTAAAGTATGTGTAATGATTTTGAGACAATGAAAACCTAATCTCAAAGGGACTCTAATGTCCAAGAGAATGGTTGAGTCTTGAGAAAGTTTGTTTTACCAGTTCTTCATTTAATATGATTCTTAAGATCTTTGATGTTGTTTTATGAAAAATGAATGATTTGAGAAAAGAATTTTAACCTTTCTGTAAATTTTAAGTGAATTTTTGATATTCCTGATATGTGTAAACGTGGATACCTGCGAATAGGTTAGCATTATTTTCGTAGTAATGGTGTGAAGCCATAGTTGTTCTCGTGTCCGTGTTCGTGTTGGTATTCGCGTTCGAGATTAAGCAAAGAACATGGATCTGGAATGAAGCATCAGTCAGTCGCAAGGAATTTTTCCGTCCACTAGCTACGCTTACTTTGTGGTGTGCTGTATGTTGCGTCTTTGGTTGCTATTAATTGCATGCTATATTATGTAGCTATAAATATTATGACACTATGTGCAATAATAAATATTGTGAATGCTTATATGTGTAAATTATTTTACGGTTTTAAGTAAAGTAATTTTTCGTATTTTACTATCAGTGTAGTTTCGAGGACGAAACTATTTTAAGGGGGATGGTATTATAACATCCCAATATTTAAGAAAAGTAATTTTAACGGTAAAATCCTGAATACTTGAAGATAAGTCATAGAGATTGATCACCTCAATGATTTACTGAGAGTACGTGGAATTATTTTGACTCATTTTAAATAATTTATTTATTATAAATAATTATTATTCATGATGTCAATTCGAATTAATTGACAGCGTAGACGTATGCTGCTTTTAAAGAGAATTCATCAATTATATTTATTATAAGTTTTCGGTGTGATGCGTGGCGTATTTTTGTTGACTAAGAAATTGATTGAATTAAACCAAGATGAAATTAAATTTAAGAATTAATATTTAATATTAATTCATGGTTCGAAAATTGTCGGAAAACTCGACGAAGTTTTGCGCGTTTTGAATCAAGGGTAATTTTTATCCGCATTAAAATTTAAAATGAACTCGATTTCGATGAAAATCGAATCGTAAATTATTGTGATTATTTTTGAGTGTTTTCACTTGTTTTATTATTGATGATAGTTAAATGGGAGTTAATTGGTTTAATTTTAATAAAACATTGACTACTCTACCATACACCCCACTTACATGTTTCCCACTCCTAGCACTCTCCCTATCCCCTTTTAATTTTTCCTGCGTGAGAAAGAAGGTGGGTTGGATAAGTGAAGGCAAAAAAAAGAAAGAAAGGAAACGAGGAGCGGGGAGAAAGAAGAGGAGAAGAGAAGAGAAGAGAAGGGGTCTGACGGGGAGGAGAGAAGGAGGCCGCGACCCTGTGGTTGTGGCGCACCACCGCGCTGGTCACATGAGGGAAGAAGAAGCGAGCGGCCGAGAAAGGGAGAGGTCTTTGGAGAGAGAGAGAGACGAAGCGGGACTTGAGAGAAATGGAGTGAGAGACCTAGAAAGAGGAGGAAGAAGGGAAGGAAGGGGAGACGCCGCCATGGCCTGGGCGTGGGACGGCGCACCATCGCAGCCGAGGAGCAGGAAGAAGTAGAACACTAGAGAAGGTTGAAGCCGAGAGCGAGAAAGGAGAGAATCTGACTTGAGAGAGAGAAAGAGAAGGAAGGGGGGGCCGAATCAGAGAAAGATCGAGAGATTGAAGAAGAAGAAGATGGATGTGAAGAACTTGGATGGAGCTTCAATGGAGGATGTCTAGGATTTGGGGATTTTTGGAATTGAAATCCCTAACTTGGGATTGCTCAGGTGACATAGAATTCCCCAAAACCTCCCTTAGAGTGTACTAGGTTTTATTATTAATTTTATTAGTTCGATAATCAGCTTATTAGTCATACTGAATGGTCTTGTATGGGGATTGATTAAAATAGGGTTGGACGGCTGCCCCCAACCCCCCTAAACCAATGTTTGATGTTTGTTCTGTTGTGAGCTCCATCGAGCCTCACTCGGATTATTTATGTGATTACTATGTTTGCTAAAATGTATGAATTGGATTCTGAAATGGCTCGACACCCGAGCTAGCCTATTGGTATGAGTTTGGGCTCCAAGACACTTATTTTAGGTGTAAAGAATGACATGATGAACAATCTTGCAATTATGTGTTGTTTCTATCTTGCTAGGTGTTGTTCTTGTTGTTGTAATGGATAATTTTGGATTAGAAGCATGATTAGGTAATTTATTTGAAGATTGTGGACTCTTGAAATGTTATAGGGTATTTTTAGACTTGATTAGGCTTGGGTTGTGAAATTGTCATTGTTTATTTGAGCTATTTGAAGTTGTTTGATGCTTGTTTAAGAAATAGTTTTTAAATTGGCATGCTAAACTTGTTGTTTAAGGGTTTAGCCCTATTCTTTAATTTGGGGTAGTAATTTGGAATCAACCTGTTAACTAGTTGTTTTATGGTTTAAATCTCTTCTTTAAATTGTGGAAATAAGGGTTTATGTTGTAGAATCATATATTCAATTGTTAAATGATATGTTTTTGGTTAATTTTAAGGTTGTTGGAATGAATATGCATGTAGTAGCATGGGTGTTAGTTGATGTTTATGCAAGATTTGGTTCTTGAGGGACTAGAATGACATGTAGGAATTGATCAAGAGGTTATTTAAATTTCTAACAAGATTATGACATGATTTAGGTTATAGTTTTGTGTGAGTATGTGTAACATGTTGTTTTAGAATTTTTCCTATTCTTGAAACATGAGAAGCATGAGGTCTTGATGTTAAATCATGTGCTTGAGTATGTCTTAGTTATGGTTGTTGTTTAATGCTTGAAGTATGAATATGGAACTTGAAAATGATTTGGAAATGGTTTGTCACATTTAAAAGGAAAGGTTTTGGAAGGAAAACTATTTTGTGAACTTAGATTTAATACTTGTATGGGATAGGTTTTATGCCTTAGAAATTTTATGAATATGTGTTAAGGTTTTGAAAACTTATGAAAATGGTTTGATGTTACTTAAAATGCAAGAAAACTTTTTATTTTCAAAGATCTTACTCTTTTCAATTAGCTAGTAGTTTAAATGCTTGCTTTTGGTTAGAAAAAGGGTTAGGCTTGAGAGCTTAAGCTAGTTTAGAAATTATAGAATTTTACTAAGTTGTTGTGGTGTTAGGCTCGAGTAATCCGGGATCGTGCAGTGCAGAAATCAGGGAATACATGAATACGCGCATCTTGGAGTTCGGTAAGGGCACTTCTAGACATTCTAGGATTTTTATTGTTATATTCCTATGTATGGATTCCTTGATTTGTGTCGAGCTTGAAGTGTTGTGATATGATTGAATATATGCCACGAATTGTGTATTGCTGTTGAACTGTGTTTCTTCATGTTGAGCCTGCTCGTTTTATTTGACATGCGGTTGAATATCGTATGCGGCGAATTGTTCATTGAGTGAGAGAGCTTAGCGAGTCGTTGGCGTTTGAAGTTGCGACCCGGATAGCGGAGAGGGTGCTAGGTCCCCTTTTCCGTTTATGGGGACTTCTAAGCGTCGCCACGCTATGGGACCTGAGTTGACTGTCCTAGGGAGAGCGAAGATCCCAAGGCTTCGGCTGGACTTTCCAGCATACGGTACGGCGTGTGCATTCCGGAATAATTGTCGAGTTGAGAGAAAATGAGTAGTGAGTCGAGTCGAGTCTAGAGTGAGAGAGTTGAGTCACGTTCTGTGAATGATATACATTGTTGTTTGCTTAATGCCTGTGAATTGTATAAAATGTGGTTGCTTATTGCTTTATGCTTTGGTTTATCATGATCTGTTGAGAAGTTGACCCTTGCCAGTGGTTCTGTCAATTAATGATTGTAACCCAGATGGCGGAACAAGCAGAGGATTGGAACTGCAGGAAGAAACAGCTGTAGATGGTTAACTAGCTTGATTGTATGTAGAGTCTACTGGTAGTCTAGTAGGGAATGTATTGTGCCGGCCAGCTATAGAATAATCATCGTTGTTCAGTATTGTAATAAATATCTGTTATGTTTCAGGACATGTATTGTTAGACGTGAATTGATGAAATAATTGAATGTGGTTAGGTAGTGTTTTTAAATAATTCCGCCATGTTTCTAAAGTCGCTGCAATACTCTGACAGTCATTTTTGAAAAAGAAGTTTTAAAATATATATATATATATATATATGACCACATTTTTGGAAAACGTGCAAGACAGAGTATTTCGCCTTTCGGAAATATATAAACTTTTGTCAAGATACTGGCTTAGTAGCGTCCTGGAAAACGGGTCGTTACACCTAACCTCGAAACGAATAATTATGCCATTTCAGTTGTACACACAAAGACTGAAGAGGATCATTCTTTTCACCAATCATTGCTATCTTTTCCAAGTATCCAGAAAGCTCACAAACACAAATAGACAACTTAATCAAGTACCAATCAATTAAACGAAACTAGAAAAGAAATGAGGAGACGTTGCGATCAAACGAGTTGTTGCAAAGATGTCCCAGATGAAACGAAGAAACAAATAGGTCTGCCACCAGAGAAACTACCTGACCCAAAAGGCTATATCTTTCGACCTATAGAAGAGAAGACAATGCTTTTCGATCCTAAAGATAATAACCCAAACTGGCGTCGCTGCCGAATGAGTTGCTTCATAAATGGTTCGCAAAAATGGTTCGTTGTTGCAAACAAATGGGCAGCAAAAAAAGTTGTTGATGGAATGGACCTTGTTTTTGTTACCATGTTAATGATGCAAAGCAAAGTAAAAAAAAAAATGGAGAAGAAGAGAAAGACAAAGGGAAGAGATAACAATATGACTAGGATTTTCTACTACGATGGATTGATTGTTACAACATGAGTAAAATAAAATATATACATAATAATAGAAAAAGACAAAAAAGACTAAACTACAAAGACATGGGTGGGCTCTAGCCCCTCCCTCCCTCTCTTCATAGCTCCTCTCTTCATAGCTCCTTAAAATGTGAAAAAAAAAAAAGAAAAATCAACAAGCAGGTTTCAAAAATAATTAAGTAATTCGTTTAATTATTCTAAAATATTTTAAAAATATTCAATTGTTTCAAAAAGTTATCCAAAAATTATGAAAATAACGGATTATATTTATCTTATTTTATATAAATATTTATAAAAAATAAATAAATAATGTGATATGTTTATAATCATTTAAAAAATAGAAAACAAAGTATTTAAACCAAACGTATGAAAATAATTACCTCCATTTTATAGATTTATGGATCCGTCCCCGCTAAACTACCCTAAAATACCCAAATAAATAACAACTTCTTAACACCCATAAATAAGACTAGCCTATCACGTATCGAGTGGATATATGATACTCTGAATCCCAAAAAAAAACCATGTTCCTAAGATTTCATATTTTTTCAAATTTTTTTTTGAATATTTTATAGCTCAGGAAGTTGTATGGCTGAAAAATATTGTATAATTATTTCATATTTTTTAAAAGTCTATATTATACTCCCTCCGGTCTCAATTATAAGCAATAAAAACCTCATATTTTTTGGTCTCAAATATAAACAAATTTAACTAATTTTACACTAATATTCATAAAATACTCTTATTAAAATCATTTTTTGGTCTCGAAAGTTGCAAAAGTAGCCTCAATAGTGTCTTGAAAAAATGAAAAGCAGTCTTAATTCCTGTGCCTTGTCAGTGGCCGTAAGTGGCCTTAATTCCTGTTTTTTTTTTTGTTTAAATTCAAGATTAGAGGGAGTATTTGCGTAAAAAAAAAGTCTATATTATATTAAGAGATAATTTAATTTATTTATATTTGTTAATTTTGAAACTTTATTTTTAAATCTCATCAAATCATGTCACATTCTCATTTTTATGGAATCACGCGTCATTTTCATGTCATTGAATGTATTTACTATATATTTCTATATTAAATTAAATAAAATAAATACTATTTTTCTCTTAATTAACTCTACAAATAAATGAAAATTCTGTTTTTCTCAATTTATTAAATAAATATATAACTTCTTTAAATTAAATGTTAAATACAATAAAATAATTATAAATAAATATTTTAAATATCTATCTTTTATATTTAAATCATTTTTATTACTATTAAATTTATTATCAATTAAAATTATTTTTATAATGCTGCTTAATTGAATTTTTACATTTTACAAAAGTTTGCTTACATTACAAGGGAATACTTTGCTAATCTTGTAAAGATCATACATTCAAATGTAAGTCTGACATCTACTCCAAATGTAATTCAGTTCTCAAAAGTCCCTAAAAATTGCATTTCACGCTTTATATGAGTCACAAGGTAACCTATGAGCACAAGTGATGTTTGATTTAACGATTCACATCATTGAATCTGTATTTGATATTAGATAGGTTTCAAAATACAGGCTCAAGGGATAAACGTGATTTAAGCGTAACTTTGGGATCTTTGTGATTTTCCCAAAGTTAGGTTGAAATTATATTTTTTAGAAATATATTTAAACTTGTATGTCCTAAACCAGAGATTTAAGTTATATTAGTTGAGCAAAAATTGTTTAATTTATCTTTATGAAATAATTCATGCTTTTCCAGCGTTTCAGTTCTGGCGCATGTTTATTCATGCCTTTATCAAAAGTGAATTCAAACATACACTTAACATAGATAATAGAATTAATATACCCATACCCATGGCTCTTTGTTTTCAGATATCTGCTTAGAGAGAGCATGCAATCGTATGTCACAAAAATGTAAAAATAATTTGCAATATCGCTACGGTTAAAGACGATTATTAGTTAGATAAGAAAGACTACCATTCGGTTTTCTCAAACTCAATACTAATGGTTTCTCTTTGGGCAATCCGGGAGAGGCTGGTTATGGGGGTATCTTGAGAGATGATGAGAGTCGGTGGATTGAAGGATTTGATGCCAACATTGGGGAGTGTACAACTTATGTAGCTGAAGCTTGGGGTCTATTTTATGGTTTGCAAATGGCTTGGAGACATGGCTATGGGAACCTTATTGTTGAGTGTGAAAATGCTTCCCCAGTGACATCCATTTGTAAAGGTGGCTGCAAAAGCAAAGGGAGTGCCTCAATCAACAATATCATCGAACTAGTGAACAAAGATTGGTGTTGGTGATAATTTGTTGTAGAGATGCTGCAACTAATAAGAACAAACAACAGAAATGATAAGCTCAAATAAAGATAAGATGCTGTAAAATAAAGAATAAAGAAGAAGATGATCGCGCAAGACTTCAAGGCATGTGTAAACACTAGGCTTTATGTTCGATTAGCCCCCACCAATCCCTTTAGATTGGATGCAATTGGTTGAACAGTGAATCCTCTTCAGGATACAATGGAGTTCCATTGATATAGTTTGCACACCCACACCAAGTGTATCGCCAATGGTATTTTACAGAACAATAGTTTCATAACTTCAATTTGTGCATAAGAGAAGAGAGGAAATGATTTGGAATAGATGAAGTGGTGATGGGAAAAAACATCTAGAAGAAAAAAGAGTACTCCCCCTAAAATTTTATTAATAAAAAAAGGAAAAAGATAAACAAATAAATATGGGGGACTAGGCCAAAACCCATGAACATAAACAAAATTGATACCAATAGGAAGGAGAACCAAACGTATAATAAAGAGACTAGATCTAAGAAAAGCAATAATGGCATGCAAAAGAATCATTATAATGACTTTAATCCCAACTATGTTGGCACCAAAGACATTATCAATCATTTGCAGTACACCAAAATCAAAATATAAAAAGGAAAAAATCCACATGGGAGGACTAGCAACGAACCCAGGGAAAATCATCTAAACCTATAGCTAGACAAACCTAACCTATTTCTGAAAAATTCCTCAGCAATGAAACTAGGAATAAGATCCCATCAAACAAAACCACTGATGCTAGAACCATGACCAGCAAGCTTATCAGCGCAAACATTTCCCTCTCTATAAATATGAGTGCAAATAAAACTCATCTGTTTGGTCAAGTGAAGACAATTATTCCATTTATTTCTGAGCCTCTAAGGAACCACCTTACCATTCTTGAAAGCTGAAACTACCAACTGAGAGTCACACTCCAACCACAAAAAGTTTCAACCTTTGTTAAAAGCAATTTCTATAGCCAGCATGGCTCCAATTAGCTCAGCATGAAGCGCATAATTGATACCAATGTTAGCAGAGAAGTAACCAAGGATAACAACACTTTTATCTCTAAAAATACCACCACAAGAGGTTGGTCCAGGACAACCTTTGATAGCTCCGTCAGTGTTGCATTTAACCACATAAGGAGCTGGGGGAATCCAAGTAACCTCTTTAATATTCGGAGAATTTCTATAATTACCATTCACCTTGAAAGCCTCAATAGTCATAAAATCATCAATAGAAGAAGACATAAAAGAACTGGAGGCATTGCCTGCTAAAGCCACATTTGAGAGGATTAAATTAATAACCGAATGCAGAGGGATAATTTTATTATCAAACCTGGCGTTGTTCTTGCAGTGCCAAATCTCCCAACAAACATTAATAATAGCAGCAGAGACAATGTCACACACCTGAGGGCACCATGAAGAGGTAAAAATAAAATGTTCAGAAAAGAGGAACTATCTATCGAAGTATTCAGGATACCTCCAAGCCAATTCCAACTAGCTTTGGCAAAAGAGCAGTCAAGGAAAAGGTGATGAGTAGATTCTGAAGAATTACCACAAAGACTACAAATAGAAACAACAATGCAACCTCTATTCCAAAGTTGATCATTTGTCAGCATCTTATTATGAAGAATCCTCCAAATAATAAAGGATTTAGAAGGTGGGATAAAATTCTTCCAAACTATTTTTGTCCAAGGAACCACATGTCCCAAAGGGTAATGGAAGAGGAAGGCATCTTTAAAAGACAGATCCCCCGAAGTAGATGTATTCCATATCAGCTGGTCATCCACCGGAACAGTAGGAATAACTACTTTTTAGATTTCAGAATAAAGCTGGAAATGTATAATAAGAGCAGCAGGAATGGACCGTCTCCCATTAATAATAAAGTCACTCAAAGTAGCCTCTAATAATAAATTCACTCAAGGTAGTCTCAAAGTCCCTGTGCAAATTAGAAGGTATACCAAGAGCATCCACAATTGGTCTAGAAATCCAAGAATCAGTCCCAAAATTTATTTTGAGACCATTACCAATCTGCCAAGTGGAATGCTCCAAGATCTCAGAAATACAAGATTTAATCCCAGGCCAAATAGAAGAGGAAACATGATAGTTCACATAGGCATTATTTCTATAAACCCTCGCTTTCATTAAGAGAGGCCAATTTAAATCAGAAGAAATGAAATGCCACCCAAGTTCCAACATGCCATCATTATTAATAGCTTTGATAGATCTGAAGCCTAAACCACCTTCTTGAAGCGGCTTACACACCTTACTCCAAGTCACAGTAACAATTTTCCTGTTACTAATATCCCCAGGCCAAATAAAGTTTCTAATCAAAGTATTAACAAAATTGAGAAAATTGGCAGGTCAAGCATAAATGTGAAAACTGTAAACCATCATACCAAGAATAATAGAATTCACAAGTTTAACTCTACCCACGATAGATAATAAAGAGCCTTTCCAGGAGGATAATTTTGCCTTTATTATATCAGCAATAGGAAATAAATGCACTCTTCGAGGCTTACCTTTAAACAAAGGAACCCCAAGATAAGTCAAAGGAATAATACCTATAAAAGAGCCAAGCATGTCCGAGATAGCCTAAATACTAGTTTGAGAGATGCTACCAGTGTAGAATTTAGATTTTTCTTTGCTAATAACTTCGCCAGATACTTGCTCATAAGTAGTAAAAAGACCCAATAGATTAGATAAGCTCTTTTTTGTAGCTCTGCAAAAAAATAATTATATCATCAGCATATAACACATGACTGGGCATACGAAAACCTCTGGGGCCATTCATCAGTTGAAGCTGACCAACATCAACTAGCTTAGAAATACTTCTGCTTAAGACATCTTCCGCCAGGCAAAAAAGGAGAGGGGACAGGGGATCTCCCTGGCTAACACCTAGCTTGCAACCAAAGAAACCAACAGTAGCACCATTAACAAAAAAAGAGAGATTAGTAGAATGAAGAATAATGTTTATCCATGAACATAATTTATCATTGAAACCAAAGGCTGTCAGAACTTGAATTAAGAAATTCCAATCAATAGCGTCAAAAGCCTTCTTAATGTCAATCTTCAAGGCTAATTGACCCCCAAAAGCTTTTTTCTGAAGCAGGTTAATAGATTCTGAAGCAGTGCAGATACAATCAGAAATGTTCCTGCCTTTCAAAAAAACCTCTTTGATTATCAGAAATAATTTTTGGAGCCACCAAAGCAAGCCTATCAGCTATAACTTTAGTAATAATCTTGAATTTAAAATTGGCTAAAGCTATAGGTCTATACTGCTCAATTTTATCAGCTCCTAGAATCTTAGGAATCATGGTAACAACATTAGAATTAAAATTAGGAAGCAACCACCTTGTTAAAAATGCAGGACAGCATTATAAACATCTTAAGCAATAATATCCCAGTAATGATGGAAGAAAAAACCCCTAAAGCCATCAGGGCCAGTAGCTCTATCCCCATTAAGAGAAAAAACTGCATTTTTTACCTCCTCAAGAGAGGGCAAACTAGTAAGCATAACACTATCTTGATCCGAATCTTGATCCGAGACTAAAGCACGAATAACCTCATTGACAAGACCGTTAGGATGGCAATCATTATTAACAGAAAACAAATTATGATAGTAGTTCAAAACATGGTTCTCTATATCACTAGCCTTTGAAAGAATACGATCACCATCCTTCATAAGAGAGGTTCTCTTAGTAACATTTCTGATCTTAGTCATTTTGTGGACAAAGGTTGTATTTCTATCCCCAAAAGAATGCCAGTTAATTCTAGATTTTTCTTTCCAATAAGCTTCTTCATAATTCAACGCAATCTGTAAACTAGTCTGAGCCTTCTTCTCAAGAGAAAATAAGTTGTCAGAACCTCCATGAGTATTAATCTGCACCTGGATATAAGCTTCAGTAACATTAGTAAAAACATTACCAAAAACAGAAACATTTCAATCCTTAAGCTTAGCCTTCAAATTTTTTAATTTCTGAGAAAGGACATGCATAGGGCAGCCAGCTATAGAATTCTGCCAAACCTTAGAAACGACCCTCTTACAACCAGGATGTTGAGCCCAAATCTTTATAAATTTGAAAGAAGAACGTTTCTGAGAAGCATCCTTTGTTATAATCAAAAGAAGCGGGTAGTGATTCGACTTACTTCTAGTAATGGTACTACAGCCAACAATGTCCCAAAAATTAATCAAATCCTCATTACAAATTAATCTATCCTATCTATTCTCAGTATAATTATTACCAACTCTACCATTAGACTAAGTATATTGAGATCCCCTCGTATTGATATGAATCAATTGATTCAATTCAGACAAATTCACAAAATCACTGCAGGAAATAACTGAAGGAAGACCCTTACCTCTCTGTTCATGAGCACCCAAAACAACATTAAAGTCTCCTATAAAACCCTAAGGAGCTGGATAAGCATGTTGCAATTGATTCAAATCACTCCAAAGCTGTCTCCTAGCAATGTAATTTGTGGACGCATAGACAGCTGAGAAATAAACAATATGATTATCCATAACTAAAGAGAAGGCCACCTGTTGATTAGTAGAAGAAATAATAGTAGGACTGAAAGCATCAGTATAAAAGCACCATAGATTTGAGGACAAGGAACCTCTATTATTTTCTGCAAACATCTTTAAATTTAATTTAAAAAAAAATTAGAAGGGATTTGATGTAAACCAATCCAAGGCTCAGATATAAACAAAAAATCAGGCGCAACTTGCCAAGCTTTTTTAACACTACTCTAGTGTCAGAATTACCAAGGCCCCTGACATTCCAGTAAACCACTTTCAACATTGAGGATAGTGTTAGAGACTACCCTTAGAACGGGTCATATATACAGCCTTTTTATGTGCTTGTAATTGCTTTTTGCGCAATTTTTTCTTCTTTGATTTAGACATAACCTCTGTAAAATTAGCATCAATATTCTCAACTAAATACTTAGATGATGCCACATTGGAATCCTCTTCATCTGAAACTTCTTTAGCATCATCAACAAAATCACTCCAAAGTTTCTCAACAATTTGCATATCTTTAACAACATTAGCATTAGGATGAGCAATAGGGGTGTCTATATTTCGGCCACTGATAGTATCATTAACAAAAACAGGAAAAACACGAGGAATTTGAGGAGAAACTTGGGCAGCAGAATGAGTAACAGAGGCCGCCGCTGCATATTATTGTTCACTCTGCATTAGAGGTCCATGATTTGTAGAACAATTCTCCCCCAAAACTTCATCCGCATCGGAACCAGAATTGTTAAAAGAATCTGGCACCACAGTATGTGATGCCTTGCTCCCAGTATGGTGCATAACATCACCTAAATGCTCGCCCACAGGAGCTTCGATCTACTGCTTATTAGAGCCTATATCTTGCTGTAGCGAGCCAACCTTATCAGCTATAATTGAATCATTAAGCAAGCCATCATGAGAGTCTTTTCCTTGAACGTGAGTTGCATCAATAAAACCAATTAAGGGGTTAGTTTTCAACCCATTACAAGGGACATTGTTCACTCCTTTAAACGCATCCTTATCCACAATAGATTGAACATCTATAACCTCCACTTGCTGCAGCATAACAGGCCTAGAAGAAGAGCCCACTTCCAAATCCTTAGCAGAATTTTCTGTCAACATTGCAGCTTTGTCATTATTCTCAATTGCTTTGCCTTTATCAAGCAAGCCACACTGCTGCAAGTTCTGCTTAGGAACAGCCCCTGCATTCTTTGGAGCATACTACATAGAAGATTTCTTGGCTTCCTTATTTTCTGCAGAAGACCAAGCTAAAGATGAAGTGGTGATGATTTTCTTATCGATTTTGCATGTAGAGTAGAACAACTCATATCACTTGTTGAGAAGAAGCAATTCTACACAAAGTGTTGCATTCTTTCACGAATTGATTCAAAGAAAAGATGTATTGATTCATGAATAAACCCACATCATATTAATTTAAATCTCAATTCTATGAAAAGACACAACCTTTGGAACTAAAACTAAATTCTATTATTTTTGAAATCTCTGAGAATTGAAATGTAGTTATCAATCATATGTGCAGGGAAGCAAATATTATTGCTGATTGGCTTGCTAGATGGGATTCTACCCAACCTCTAGGAGTCCACTTTGTGAATGCTAACGATATTAATAATCTCTTGTTAGGAGCTTTGAGTGAGGCTTCCATATCCTGTAGAATTCTTTTGATGTAATTCCACTTGGGCTTCACGCCCCATTTTCACAACAAAAAAAAAATAGATGATTTATTAGTACACCAAAAATAAGATGATTAATTTATTATTGAATAATAATTACTAACAAATTCGAATAATTTTTTAATTATTTTATCTTTCAAATTAAATATATAACCTTGAATAACGTTTATTATATTAGAGTGCTGTGGTTACCAACTTATGCGTAACTTCCTTACATTAATATTACTTACATAAGTACAAGATCAGGTTCTGCAATTTTAGCGGGAAAAAAAAAGATCAGGTTCTGCAAAGTCTGTGAATAGGATTTCAACAGTACTACGTTAAATTAAAGTGAATTTTCTGTACGATAAAATATGAAAAGCAAATTTTAAATTGAGGATGAACTCTTTAGATCTAAGTGTGTGTTTGGCTCTGCTGTAATGAAAATTGATTATGAATAAATTAATTTTGTAAAATTGATTTTAGGTAGAAGTGAGTTAAATGTAAAGTGTTAGGTAAAACTTCAAACTCATTTAGAACCTCCTTTACTGGTTGTATTATGTCACCTTCCTGGGATGGACACTCTTCTATGTTGTTACAATCCACAAAAAATCCATTATCTTGGTCTTGTAAGGCTTCCATTGTCGATTTCATGGAGGCGGCTCAGCTCTGTTTTTGCCATTAATAACCTTCCTTGTTCTCCTATCTTAAACTTCTAGGATAAAACATCAAAATTTGCTCTTATTTTTCCAAGTCTAGATAATCATTCCAGCCTCAAAACAACATAGCTCCTAATTATTCGAAAAGGAAAAATTATGTTGAATTTTTATTTCTTAAATTTCAATTAGACACATGTGTAATTAGACCCCCACTTATGGGTCTAATTATAGTTAGGGATACCCCCTTTCTATAATTGAGTCTCCTAAAAATATGGGGCATTTTCAAGAAAAATTAAAGGGAATTTTTAAAAAATATAGTGTGACCTACCCTATGAGGCAAGTACACACTTTCTGTATTTTAAGTTACTAAGTATTACGTCTTTTGACCGTTGTCTCGATTTTACTTGAGATCCCAGTCCAGATGGCATTTGGACCCCAAAAAAGTTACCAACAATTAAGATACTTGCATCACACTTAGGAAACACATATGTGAGGGAGAGCATCAATTAACGTCAATAATCAAACACCAAATCAACATAATCTTTACTTAGGGCATATTCAACTTACACTAGTGCAGAAATAGGAAAAAAAACAGGGATTTAAAATCGGTTATAACGAAAACCGATTTAAAAGATAAACGCGGTGGTAATTTTGTAAATAAATTTCTAGGCGAATACCTTTTAAATCGGTTCTTTCATTTTTTAAATCGGTTAAAAACAACCGATTTGAAAGGACTTAGAAAACTGGGAAAAAAATGACAGAAACTCTTTTAAATCAGTTTTTCGTGACGACTGATTTAAAAAGTCGCAATATTTTAAAACAGTCATGTAAACCCACCGATTTTAAAGGTCAGATTTAAAATGATCTAATATTTATTTTTTCTCGTCCCTCTCAAACCCGTCACTCTCAACTTAACCCTACAGTACTCTTCATTCTACTCTTCTTCAAGCTCGGGAGACGAACCTTTGCTCGCTGCCGTTGCTGTTTGAGAACCTCTCCTTCGTGCCTCGCCGCTGTGCTCCTTTGTGCCTCCATCTTTGCTCGTGTTGTCGCCGTCACGGCCTCTGCTCGCGTCGTCGCTGCCTTCCCACCACCTGCGCATCTTCTTTGGCAAGCGAGCTCCGTCCTGTACGTGCATCTTTCGGTCTCCATCGCGGCGAAGCATTCTGCCGTTTCAGACTGCCGCCACCAGTGTTTCTGTGTTTCTGATCGAGTATTGATTTCTGTTTAGGGTTTGTTTTTTCTGTTTTGGTATTTCTCTGTTGGTGTTGGGACTTTTAGTCCCACATCGGGTAAAATAGTAAAGAGGAGTGAACCTCTTTGTTATAAAAGGAGGCTTGGGCCTTGGTTTTATGTACACCATTCAAAAGCTTGTCTAGCAACTTTTGTCTCTAGATAAATTCCTCTCTTTGTTTTAGAATTTAATAGAATTCTTAGTATGCTCTGTGGTTGCAGCTTGGGCTGAACCTCCACATCAGAAAAAGAATTTATTAGGAATATTTCTTGTAAAAGGAGAGGTGTGAGGAATAAGTTTTGCTAGTGGGGAAGCTTTGCTCGTCAGTTCCTCCACGCGAAGGTTTCTAACACGCCTTCTCTGGTGCTGGTGGTTTTTCTCCTGGTTTGGGAGTTTTCCACATTAAATTTTTGTGTTGTTTTTATTTCTCTATTTTGTTTTTCCAATTTTCCACAAGTGCAGTTTCTGGGGAAGAGAATTTGAAGAGTCAAATTCCCAACAAGTGGTATCAAGAGCACAGGTTCTGCCAAAGAGGATGTCGGGAAGCAGAGTTTCAAATGCAGTCAGATTTGATGTAGAGAAATTTGACAGAAAGATCAACTTTGGCTTGTGGCAAATACAAGTCAAGGATGTGTTGATTCAGTCTGGTTTACACAAGGCTTTGAAGGGCAGGGTTACTCCTGAAAGTAGCAGAGATGCTGATAATGAGGCTAACATTATCTCCGATCTTGATGTCTTTTGAAAGAAGGACATGTATATCCTTATGGCATGGGTCCCAAAGTTGCCATGATAAAGGATATTAAATGTTAGCGGGACCACATTTTGTACACGAGACCATATTAAATTTATTCCTGCTCCTTCTTTAAAGGTCACTCCGAGTTAATTCACAGATAAGAACTTAGAGATACTCAGATCGAGAAAACTAGGATCTTATGAGCACAGTTTAACAGAATATGATGGTAAGATAACCAATCCATCCTGAGGATCACATCAAGATGTTTTAGAGGCAGGCAAATCAAGTTAACAAAGAATTTTCTATCTTGAACAGTCATAGGACAATGCAGAAAAGCAGTATTTGCAGTCAATGTTTTATCAACAGGAGTGGTAACAACCAAATCAAACGGCAATGTAGAACAGGAAGATTCATATGCTTCACACAATCCACAAAAATGAATGAATGTGTCGCCCCGAAATTTACGAATGTTTGATTGTTTTTGGTTTTACAGGTGTTTTAAGAGTCCTTTCAAGACATTTGGTTTCATTCAGAACCGATTTAGTGAGTTATGTATTCCCATTAGATGTTCGAATGGTGTCATAAGAGAAAGGGGGTTACCTTAGAGATCACAAAGATATCAAGAATATAGGTGTAAATTGGAATCTTGTGTCATGATTCATGTTTTGATGTTTTTTTTAATGTTTAATGTGTGTGTATGTGCTTTAGATAGGTTTAGTCCCATCCCTAGTGATGGATGGTGGTTAATCACGCTTAAGTATTGAGTGATATATATATACTCTATGTGTGTGTGTCTTGTAAGTTGCTTCTTAAGTTGAATATACCTTAAGTAAAGATTATGTTGATTTGGTGTTTGGCTATTGGCGTTAATTGATGCTCTCCCTCACATATATGTTTCCTAAGTGTGATGCAAGTATCTTAATTGTTGGTAACTTGTTTGGGGTCCAAATGCCATCTGGACTGGGCTATATAGAGGCTTAAATGCCTAAAATTCGTTGTTTTGGGTATGTGCAGAGGCGCAGGCGCCTGGATGGGTGCTTGGTGCCTAGCCTTTGTTTTCTTAGGGCACAGGCACAGGACTAGGGGTGCTTGTAGGCTCTAAGCACTGGTGATGATGGAAGAATTAGCCTTAGGTTCCTGCATAAGAGTTGTATCTCTAGATGTTATCTAACAAATGGCTTTGGCTTCAGCTTAAAAGGAGTTTTCGAGCACTAATTATGCTCAAAATACTGAGCACATGCCAACCCATCACGATTAGGATTCAGCGCTGAGTTCATCGTAAGTTAGCACATCTTAGATGGCTAAACTAGATTGTAGTGCCAACATCAAAGTTGTAGATAACCTTCTTACCTATCTAAAGAGTCAAAGATTAGTTTGAATGGAATAATACAACTCTAGATATGCCAAAATTACCGAGCAAATGTCAAATACAAGGTCATGGTATCTTATGAAGAATTCCATGATTAATGTTTAGAAGTTTCATGATATGTCTATTAGACCCATTAAGACCTAGGTGGGTAGTAAGATGGAGATAAAGATGTTTATTTCTAATTAGGAAGTGAGTAAACTTGGTTTGAATATAAACTTGATGTGTGAGTACATAGGCACTTACGAAGAGCTCTAATTTGCTAACATTGCTTGAAATGTGTCTTGCCTTTATGGTGGATGTGTATGATTGAGACTTTGATGCTAGAAATAGATGTAAGTTATAGTTTTACGCTTTACTAAATGTGAATTATTAACCCATTAATTGTGCTCATATAGGGATACCCCGTTTAACTCACTTTATACTTAGTAATATCCCTAGAGATACTCTCTCCGGTCCAAATTATAAGAAACAAATTAAGCTAAATTTGGTTCATTGAATAACTTATGTATTTGGTCTATAATATAAACCAAATACATAAGTTATTTAATGAACCAAATTTAGCTTTATTTCTTATAATTTGGACCGAAGAGAGTAATAGTTTAACCTTTGTATTCATCAACTTGATATTAGCACTTGGTCCATCAAATCTTTTCCTAATGATGTGATTAAAGTGAGTTAAATCAACTCACTTATCAAATATATGAGTTATTCTTGAGCCAGATTTGAAAACATAGTCTCGGTTTTGAAAAGTCCTAGGGTAACAGCATTAATACTTTGGTATAGGTGATGCTTAAAAAATTTATGTGGGACTAGTACCAAGTGACTTAGGCGTAAATAGGACTCATCTATTCTGAAATATATGCGACGTTTACATTTACGCAGCATCTTTTACAAATATATGTGACTCATCTATTCTAAAATATAGCGTAACTATTATCTTTAGGGATATTTCAAATTAATGACTCTGATCAGGCCAGAATAATTAGGTTTATTTGGACTCTTAAAAAGGCCAACTAAATTTAGGGATACCCCATTTCACTCAAAAGAGTTATTTGTGCCAGGATACTGTGTAAACATGGACTTAAAACGTGATTTGTAAATATATTTACAAATATATTTGTGATTTAAGGCCAAAAACGTTTAAATCACATATACACAGCTTTAAATCACTTGATATATGCTGTGTAAATGTATTTGATCTAAAACTTTGTAGAAGCAACACAAAAATTTGTAGCTGATATTTTATCTAGGGATGAAAGCTTCACAGTACTGTTGGTAATTATATTTAACACTTACACTGTTGATTTCCTAACATACATAAACAATGTCTTTCTTGTCATACTATTGTTTTCTATTTTGCCGTTGATCCCTATAAATATAGTACGGTTCATGCCACATATTATGCTAGAAGATGATCAGACACTAGTGTAGAATACACCTTTAACTGTGGTTAAAATAGACTTTTAATCACGATTTTCATACCGCCGTGTATTCTTTCGGCATTGTAAGTGTGAACATTTAACGCCGGTTTATAAACCGGCGTTAAAACTCGGTGTCAAAAGAAATAAAAAATTTTGGAAAAAAAGAAAAAAATACTTTTAATCGCGGTTTTTAATAAAACCGACATTAAATGTTACCGCGATTAAAAGTTACTTTTAATCGCAGTCTTACTAAAAACCGCGATTAAAAGTTTTTTTTGTTTTTTTGTTTTATCCTTTTATGTCTGCTCGTATTATCATTTCATAAACATAAGTACTTCAAATTCCACCCAAAGGCAAGTAAGAGTCAACAAAAACTGTCCATGAAAATCACATAGAACAATATAATTTATAAACACTGCATGAACAACAAGCATGAGATAAAAACTGAAGACAATATGGAAAAATGTAGAAAGGGAAAAAGGCATGCAAAGTGATTATATAAGAAAAATGAGAGCAGAAATCATTAAAAGAGCACAATCATCAGCCATTGGACCAAAATCATCAAACCTTTCTTAAACAAACAATAAATATAATTGTAACTTACACAGTACAACAATACAACAACAGAAGCAAAGAAGAAACAAATCAAAAGAAAGCAAAACAATAACAAAGACATCACGAGCAGTAACAACAGTCATCAATTTACTGATAGGCACTCATCAATTCTACAATAACAAAGAGCTTTCACCATTTTTTTCAAGAGTGGGGCCATTATTAGAGCTTTCACCATTTTTTTCCACTTGAGATTGAGATGATTCATATTCCTTCCACAACTTTATCAGTTCTTGCATGCTTTCACCAACTTTATATATAACAGAAGATACTCCTGCTTTACCTGAAATACCAGAACATACATATAATGGACATGTAAATGAAATAATAGAAAGATATCCAGCTCTATTTTTTTGGTTTCACCATTAAGTGCTAACAATTGACAAGCACATTATAATAATATTCCACCACCCAACACAACACATTAAAAAGGAAGTATAAAGGAGACAAGTCAATATGAACTGAAAGAAGAGAACATATCATGAATTATAAAACAATGGGCTAATTAAAGCAGTTTCTGCTGAAACCTCAAACTTATTCATGAAGGCGCAAATCTACAAGCTAAGTAGCTTTGAGCCAGTGAACAAAATATGACAGAATACCTTGTGACCTGCAAGACAAAAGAAACAAAGTAATTACTAAAAGAAAACAAATAGTACAAAGGACTATAAATCCAAAAACTACAATGGTAGGATTAACTAAAGGCATCAACTTCTGTCAACATGATGCCTCAAGGCACAAAGAGTAATGAAGTAAAAACAGAGGAATAAAAAGAACAATTTGACATAAGAGAAAAAACCAAAATTATTTTTGTCAACATGAAGCAGTTACCACATCTAGATATATTTTTTGTCTTCAAAGTTCAAAATTTTTCAGTTTGAAAACAACTATTACGACCTAGTTACAGAGATCACTACAAAGAACGACCCAGTTACAGAGAATTTCATTCTACAATTTCTTCTTTTCCACCCAAAAATCATATCAACAATTCAGATCTGGTTGCAAAATCAAATCTGGTTGCAGAAATAAGAACAACCACCAACGAACGAATCTGGCACCTGAAGAACAAAGCAGCAAACAAAGCACTAAAAATCAAATCTGGTTGCAGAATCAAATTTGTCACCTGGGAGGATTATTTAAAACCGGTTTAAATCAAATGAAGAGAATTTAGAGAGTGTGATGAACAAAATCAAATCTGGTTGCAGAACCCTAACGAAGCGTAGATCTAAGAGAAGAGAGGGAGAGAATAGGAATAGAGAGGAAAAAAAAGAAGAAGAGATTAGAAGAGAAACAAGCCTGGATTGGGTTGAAACCCTCCCCCTCACCCTCAGTCTCACTGCGCACCGCCGCAGCTGAAACCGAATCCCTCTCTATGGTCATAAATCGTCGCCGCCGCTGAAACCGAAGACCGCCGAAATCAAATCGGCGTCGTTTACCACAAAAGAAAGCCTCGCTACAACATTTTTTATTTTAGCCCACGCTTTCCATGCCCACGGCTAAACAAATGTGGCCTGAATACCGAATAGGCCATGTTTTTACAGATGTTGACAATGAGATAGATATTATGTGATGTTTGTGTTAACCTGTCGTTAGGCAACGTTTTGAAAATATATAGACCATGGTTGGAAAACCAAGGATATGTAAGACCACATTTGTCTAAATGTGGCCTTTAAAAATTCAATACGCAACGCCCATAAACGTGGGCAAAAAGAATGAATGTGTTGCCTTTTCTCGTCTTTGAGCGGAATAACTTAAAAAATTGAAAATTTCCATTGACCAGCGGCATCATGTACGCGCGGAATCTATACTTCACTAAAAAATCACTAAAATCAGATTTTCATTCCAGTTTTATTGTTTTAATCTTCCCCCAATTTTCTTTTGAGAGGCGAGTCACACCCTAACTGGCCGAGAAGAAAGCACAGAGGGGTGTGCTCCGCCAACCCTAACCGGCACGGCCCAGAAGAGAGATGTAGAGGGTTTACTCGCAACCTTAATCTCTCCTCCGTGTGACATCTCCTCTGCGCACAATTCAGAAGCTCTGCAACAAATCACCTCTGCGTGCGACACCATCGCCGTGACAAAATGCGTAACCGGCCCTCCACCGTGACCGATTCACGTGCTGTACAGTGAGAATTCTCACCGACAAATCTCATCATTGTAAGTGAAAACTCTCTCTCTTTCTTTCCCCCTCTCTCACTGATTCTGTCTTCCTTTAGGTTTGTTAAAAGTCATTTAAATCTGTTTAGCAAAGTAAGATACTATGAGAATGGGATTGGCCTTTGTCACTGAGAAGTGCATGTGTTTATGAAATGAGCTATTTGTGTTTGGTCTATGTCTTTGGAGGCATGTATTTTTACATTAACAAGTAGAAGTGGTCATATGTTTGATTGACAAAGAGAATTGGTGAAGTTATCAAGTTAATAATAGGCTTGGAGTAGCTTTTATAATGTTTCAACCAAATACTTTAGTATCTGTCATATTTTTGTCACTTAAGAGACTGCAGCTTCCAAAAAGACAATGTCACTTAACCCAGCCAGTGTTGCAGGATAATTTGTTGGACGTATAGTTTCTTCAGGTTTGATCACAACACTGGAGCTGAGGAATCCTTTGCCTATTCATTCTAAGACATGTTCCACAAGTGCCCCACATTCTGGTGGAGTTTTGCCTTCTGAAGCTTGGATACAGGTACAGTGTTTCTACTCTACTCAAATGGTTGGATGAATGGTGTGGCACAATTGCTCTTAAGCAGCCAGATGCTACAAGTTCAACATCTATCCATAGTTGGATGTTATTGGACTGAGTTATTTGGATTCCATTTGTGCAATTAAGTAATATGTCAAGCTCCAATTTATAAGTAATATATGGTTATTTTCATAAGCTGGTGTGTGATGCTTATTTTTAGGAGTTCTTAGAAGCACCAGAGTGACCCACCTAGCTGCCTCCTAGTGCAGGGAGTGAGGGCCATGCAAAAGTGAAACGTATGTTCCTAAGTGCTTTTTCTAATAACTACACACAATGCAGTGCCTAATGTACGTCAGTTGTCTATGTCTGATTCCAATCTCGGGTAACTTAATTAAAGCTGAACTCGATCTGCTTTAGTTTGTACAAATTATAGAATCTTCAATTTATTTGGTTTTATTATTGTTCTTAACATGGGGAATGTTGTTGTTGCGCACAGGGGATTATATATAGTGTGGAATGGACTGCACAGCCAGAGTTAACTTTTTGTGTGCATAAACAGGTAGCAAACAGAAGAACATGGGCGTTGGTGGAATGCTCCATTCTACGAGAGATGATATTTGTGGTTTGCAATATAATGAAAAACCTTAAGTTCTATTTAAGACCTATTGTCTAAATATTATTCAAATTTAGCGATCCTTCAGGAGGTGGAAGATTGGCTATGTGAGGAAGGTGAAGATGAATGTAACAATAGAAGTTTTTTTAATTTTAATGGATATTTACATGATTGCAGCAGGGTGATCTTTTAGAAGAGCATTACAAATAATACATGGATAAGGGGATTAATAATTGATCAAACTCTTCTATTGTGCGTGTGTGTGTATCAACGAGAAATATAAGGTAATTGGTTGCCAATTTTCTCACTCCCTGATTTGTTTTTGGTTGCCATTTGATGTGAAAGTGTTCTTTTTTTTTTGTAGGTCTTGCATGAATTTGTAGAACTTACAACTGACTTAGGAAGAAGCAACAACAATAGGACTTGCTTCCAACGAACATAATATTAAGTGAACATAATATATTGTTCCTAAGCCAAGTTCTAAGGTTTCTTAGGTGGCTGTATGTTTTTGAATAGTAGCACATTAACTATTTGTTTATTCTTAGTATCTTGATTCCTATTAGTGTCATCACCAATCAACTATTATTGCATACATAAAATAAACACTATTGCTTATAAGCTTTTTTAGAGCGACAGTGTGATTACAGAGCAAGATTGATATGGTAAAATTTATTCATTTATTTTTTAATATTTTCAGGTATAGCTTGAGTATAAATTTTATCATTGTGAAAAGTAGTCTTTGATAGATAATGATGCAGAGGAACCCTCTCAGGAACTTTTAGTATATATCAACATTTAGTATATACTTTAAAAAAGTACTCTTCAAAGAATTTAGAAAATCATTTGATACAAAACTTGGGGAACTCTTTTAAAAAGTACCTGTCTCAGCAACTCATTTGGTAGATAACCTATATTAATTTTACTCAATATATCCCCACATGGCATAAAATATAAATAAAAAAATCAAATCACATCTACAAATTTTGTGGAGTCCATATTTGGCCACATCAGCTGGTTGATCTACCTTGGAATTTTTATCATTTTTCAAGGAGATATACACTAGCTCTAATTTGAACTAAGGTTTTTCTTCAACTAATATCTCGAACCTTGTGCATTCTTTTTTTTTCTCTCTACCTTTGTTTTGTAAATATGTGCGGTATGAGCTGTACTGAGAAGGAGTGAAAATACCTGATATGGATAAACTGTATTTGCTTTTACATTGCTTGAATGAAAAACTCTTGAAATATATGTCAGTTAACATTGGATTTGGATAAAGTTTGTAATAATCTTGTATATTTTTTCTTGGTGCCAGGTAAGTTTGTGATAAAGTTAGCTTATTTGTTTCTAGTATAATGTTAGAACAAAACATTAAACTTTTCTGTTAGTGATTATGTAACCTAACTATATATTAACATGTTTTTATATATGTAGTCTGTACACGAAGATTATCCTGACAAAGATCATCCTGAAAATGAATGAAGATAATGGAATGCATGGAAGATTTAGATGTTTTTAGACTTATGATAACAAGATACTAGTGTTTTATGCATGCATAATAGTGTTATAATATTTTGATATACATAGACAAAGTTGTTAATCTTTGCTATTGTATATTACGACTTGGTTATATTGAACTCTTGTTTATTATAAAATGGCTATAATAATTATCTATATTGTTTAATTACATTTATAATTTATAATATTTATACAATTATGCGTTGTAATCATTTTATTGAAAATGAGTTGTCTATAATGACATTTCGACCACATTTAGAAGAAATGTTGCTTAAAACATTAGACAATGAGTGTATATTTATGGCCTAAATGTTGCTTAAAACATCTGACAACATGTAAAAAAGTGTTGGCTAAAACAGTTGGCAACGTTTGCATACGTGTGGCCTAAAGGTATAGGCAACAGTTAGATACAAATTGCCATAAATTGTAAAAGTGTTGCATATACTGATTGGCCACACTTAAAATTGTGTTGCCTAAAAGATAGGACTATAGGCAACATTTGTCCTCCGTGGTCTAAAATAAGACTAGAAAATCGTTGCCTGAAACAGATCCAAAAAACTTGGTCTGTTCTTGTGTTATAGACAACATTTATTTGAATGCCGTGGGCGAAAACAAAAAAATCGTGGCTTAAAGGAATAGGCAATGGCTGCATACTCCACGCCTACAAACCCGTGGCCAAACCGTTGCCTAAAGTTTAGACCATAGTTTTTCCATTTCTGGCAATGGTTTTTGGTTGTTGTCTAAATTGATTTTTGTTGTAGTGCCTCGCCGAAATCAACCAGAAAGATGCTACCACCTTGCGAGAACGATGAAGAAGAGAAAAGAAGAGGGGAGAGCTTCGCGGATCCTCAGAGAGAAAAAAACAAAACAAAGGGAAAAAAAAACTTCACTTTGTTGGTGGATTTTACAGATCTGCTGCCCTGGTAGAGAAGAAGAGGGGAAAGCTTCACTTTGTTGGTGGATTTTACTCGCATCCTTGGGAAATCGATGGAAAATAGGAATGCGAAAACCTGAGACTTCACTCGCGTCCTTTGTTGGTGGATTTAACACTTTTAATGCCGGTTTTTAATAAAACCGGCGTAAAAACCTGTGACTTTTCATTTTACCTATTTTTTGCACACTTATAACGCCGGTTTTGGAAATAACCGGCGTAAAAAGTGATGCGTTAATTTCAAAAATGACACCGCATTACTTTTTACGCTAGTTATCTCCAAAACCGGCATTATAAGTCTATTTTTTAGTTATATTTCGCACTAGTGAGAAATTTATCTATTTAATAGGTGATGGTTCCAAAGGTACAAATGTAAAATTTTGGTATACATAAAGAGTGTAAATGACCGTTATATCGGAGACGTCTGGTATGAATTTTATAAGATGAAGAATCTGAAAAAGGGTGACAAGCTGAAGTTTTCCAACTACCACACATCCTATTGAGATGAATTTCTTGTTGAAATATTTTAGTTTTTGGAAGGAACCTGTGTCTGTATGTTTTTTTGTTTTACACGTGTTTTAAACCTCTGTTTCGTTTCTTAGGCATTTCAATCAATAGATGAACTGGGACTATGTTTTCCACTTTGGGATAGGTGACGTTTTTCAGAATTTTTGTGATTTAAGTTATTAGAAGTTATTAATAGGGATGGCAAAATGGCCAACCCAGCCTAGCCCGACCCAACTCGTCAGGAACCTGCTCAAAAATGGGATGGCCCAACCCGACCCACTAAGGGTGGTGGGTTGAGATATTGAACCTAACCCAACCTGTCACAGGCTGGCGGGTTGGTGGGCCAGCAAGTTAAAAAATTAAAAAACAAAAAATAAATATAAAAACTAAAATTCGAGCTAAAACTGGGGCCCAAATGGTGGGCCAACCCGCTTAAAAGTGACTAAAATAGTGGGCTGGCCTGAACGAAATATGTAAAAGAGAAAAAAAAAAGAAATTTGTTACTCTTTCTGTCTCATTTTACTTGTCCTATTAGTTTATGCACACCAATTACGAAAATGATTTAGTTTACAAAATTTTCATGATAAAATGATACTTCTTGATTAAAATACCTCTTATTAATTGGAGTAGTGAAGTAGTTAAGTAGAAAAAATTCATCAATATAGTTGGTTGAAATATAAGGGGTATTGTTGGAAAAGAAGTAATTAATAGTTTTTAATTTTCTAGAGAGATAAGTAATTTGAGACAATGAAATATTCCAATGAGAACAATTAAAATGAACCGCAGGGAATAGAAAATAAGAAAATAAATAAATAAAAAATATATGTTAACCCGACGGGTTGGCTTGGCCCGACCCGTCCCGCTTGTGGCCCGACGGGTTGACGGGCTAGGCATGCTGGGCTAGATGGGTTGGTGGGATGACATGTCATATTATTTGTCCTATTAGTTTATGCACACCTATTACGAAAATGATTTAGTTTACAAATTTTTTATGATAAAATGACACTTCTTGACTAAAATACCCCTTATTAATTGGAGTAGTGAAGTAGTTAAGTAGAAAAAATTCATTAATATAGTTGGTTGAAATATAAGGGGTGTTGTTGGAAAAGAAGTAATTAATAGTTTTTGATTTTGTAGAGAGATAAGTAATTTGAGACAATGAGATACTCTAAAAAGAATAATTAAATGAACCGCAAGAAATAGGAAATAAGAAAATAGATAAATAAAAAATATATGTTAACCCAACGGGTTGGCCCGACCCGCTTGTGGCCCGACGGGTTGACGGGCTAAGCGGGTTGGGCTAGATGGGTTGGTGGGATGACATATCGTAGCCTAACCCGACCCATTTAGGCGGGTTGGTGGGCCGACCCATTGGGCCCAACCTACTTTGCCATCCTTAGTTATTAGATACAAATATGTTTTTGATCTATCTTCACTCAGGTATATAAACTATTATATTAGTTCATAAATTGTCATAGATGGATGCCCTTTAAGAAGTAAATTGGAGGAAATTTGGATATAATTTTATGGGAATAGCTGGTGCATTTCTCCAACCACCACATGACAAGTGGACTTTTTTTAAAAAATAAATAATTGAATGATAATTGGTAATATAAATTAAATAGTACCCATGTCATGTGGTGGCCAGAGAATAACACCTACAATCAAGGTCGGCCAAACCCTAAAGCCATTAAGGCTAGGACTTTAGGTCTCCAATTTTTTTTTCTTTATTTAGGCTTAACAAAAAGATAAGTTAAAACCCGAAAAGTCTAGCCATAAACTATAAGAAATCTTAATAAGGTTGTATGTACACACTCAACCATAATACTCTCTCCGAAATGAATTATGAGCAAAAAAGTACTTGTATCTGGTTGGCCAGATACAAGTACTTTTTTGCTTATAATTTATTTCGGATGGAGTAATTACATTTTAAAAAATATAGAAATTTATAACAAACATAAAATTGAAATAAAAATATAATAATTTAATAAAATAATAATATTAGTTTAAAAAAGGCTTCATATCAAATTTAGTTTTAGGAATGTTGGGTCGGCCATGTCTACGATACTCAAAAAAAAAAAAAAAACTTTTTCCTAATTTCATGCTTTTATATAGTCTGTTTGTATAAGATTTTGGTGGGCCAAAATTCAGGAAGAACATGCCGGTGAGAAAAATTAACGAAGGGGGAGCTTCAACTTTAATCGATTTTGGCGCATCGTAACTCGTGTTTTCCAATTCTTTGTTGGAAAAAATCTTAAACAAACAGGCTGATAGTTTCTAGTCGAAAGGAAGGACATCAAACTGCCTTTTGAAATTCCTAGAATAGGCTTTGATTGTTAAGGTAGAAAACTATCATTCAAGAGAAGTATTTTTGGGAAAGGAGGAAAAGGACTAAAAGGAAATGTCCCATACCCAACTATGACAAGGTAGAGAAAATTGTCCCTGGCAATACTACCGCAAGAGTAGAAATGATGGGTGTACCGGTACACTGCTTTTGAGAAACAGGATTTACTGTACATCTCGTTATTAGAGTGTTAACTAGTGAAATTACACGAGTTTTAAACCCGTAATAATTAATTAAATTAAGTAATAATATACAAAAAATAATTATTGTCATATAATATGTAATAATTATTAACTTTATAAGATAAGTTAATAATTATTTCATCATTAATTCTAAATATAATAAATGATGATTGATAAAAATGAATGATATATAATTTAAAATAAATAAATTATTTAAAAAAAAAAATTCTGATTGTTAATGACATTTAATTGAGATACTTTTTTGTTTATTGTTTGCCTGTCCTCTACTCCTTTTTCAGTTTTTACAAGTTTTTACGATTTTTTTGAGTAGAAGAAAGAACTGTGCCATTCTCTGTTCTGTTGCTCAGCATTTGGGGTTATTTCCCTGATTCTAATCTTCATTTTGTTTCACCTAATCACCTCTATCCGTGTTCTGTCGTGATTGATTTGCTTTTTAACCTTGACATTCTTTGCAGCCATGGCATTATTCACTCATAGGCTTAAACTTTTATTCCTTGGCTTTCGTTATTATTGACTGGTGTAATTAGATTAAAAGTATGACTACTTATTATTAATTATGAACATTTCTTTAATTATATGTAATCTTTTATTTTTGAGCATATATATATATATATATTATTAATATTAACTTATATTACTGTCTTCATTATTGCAGTCATCCTACTGACCACTATCTTGCTATAGTAGTTTTGGGTTTGAATAAGTGTGTTAGGTACCTAGAGAGCACCTAAACAGAAACTGATAATTTCCCCTTGTTTGAGAGAGGGAAGAACTCTCCTAAGAAAATAAGAGAAAAGAATAGATTGATTTCTTCATTCATTAATTCTTCATATCCACGTGCAAGGCTATTTATAATTTTATATAACAGTAAAATGACCCTATATCTGCTCAGGCAGTGTACACGTCACAGCAACACTACTAACCTGCCTCTAACAAACTTCTTCTAGAATACTCTAAATGAAAGATACATTTTATTTAATAATAAGGCCTCTCTAGCAAAAAGCCCAATAACCCTACTAGCCCATGACTCCAGGACCGTAACAATACCCACCTCATCAGACCAACCTTGTCCTCAAGGCTGTAGAAGTTGCCCCCTTGAACAAATTTTCCTGGGTCCCACTGTTTGAATGGAGAGAACCTAGCTGTTGTAGACTTGTCCAATTGTCCACCAGGATCCCATTGTTGACCTATTCCAATTCATAATGGAGGAATCAACATTTGTTGTTGTGTCGCCGTTTGCATCAATTCAGCCTTGATGTCCCAAATAATGCTTTCAAGCTTCCTATCAACCTCCTGAACAAACAATAATCTTGGTTCTTCTGCATATCCCTCTTTTGCCAAAGCACTCAGCCACAGTGATTTTCTTCCTACACTTCTACTCTCGTCCATCAATATCAACCTTTTCCTCAAGGAAGTAGGGGTCCTTCCAGTATTTCCAAATCCCACATGAGTTGTCAATAGAGGTAGCAAAATGGGACAGTCCGAAAAAGCACGATAAAACATAAGGTTTAGGCATTAAATTTTGAGCCCGAATTGAAATTGAGCCTTTTTTGCCCTGCCCGATAAAACCCGACCCCATACCTGGCTAGCCCGGTCAGGCTTCGGGCAGCCCGCCAGCCCGCATATATATCATATATTATTAAAAAATCACAGGCTTAATACTCACGCTTTCGCACTTAGCATTACTGAGAAAGAAATTGATTGAGAGACCCAAACCGGCAAACCCCAGTCCCTCATTTTCTAATTTTTGAATCTGATTCAGACACACACACGCACTCTCGCACGGCGGCGGATGCCTAACCATACCCTCCATTCCTATCTCTCTCTCACACGGCGGCACGGCCTCGTAACCAGTGAACTCCAAAACCCACGAGAATCGACGTTCAGTCCTGCAACAGTGAAACCACCGAGCTCATCCTCGCATCCACCAAACCAGCCACAAGGTGATAATAACATGTAATGTGGATGAAAGAGAAATGTTTTTGTGTTGAGGAATATTGAGGAGAGTGGGTTGGGATTTGGTGGTGCGAGGGAGGTGGTGCACTGATTTGTGCGCTTCTCTTTGTTGATCTCTTATTTCAATCCATCGAAAATGAGCTAATCAGAGTGGAGGGTCTTTTGTTGAATTTGGTGCTGGATTTTTTTAGTTGTAGCAATTTGATCTGTTATTCTGAGTGGATTGAATTTGGTACTGGTCTTTTTTGTCTTAATTTTATTTTTATTCTGTTATATTCGTTTTTATGTTCCTTTCCTTTGGAAAAAAAAAATATTGTTTTCTGTTTGTCTATTTTACAGGTGTTTATCTTTCCATTTGCATCAAAAGGAATTCGATTATCTTTCAACTTGGTGCACTAATTTTTGTTCGAACAAGAGTTTTGTTTTTCGGATCACTATTTTTTCCAGTACGAGACAATGACTGTAGCAAATCAAAATAAAATTCCAACGACATTCTGGAATTGAAAATATGAGACGGGACCATGGATAAATAAGATTTCTGTGTAAAAAATGTAAGCACTTTGTATAATCCGGGGTGCCCGAAAAAGCCCGTAGCCCGTATAGGATCAGGCTTGGGCTGTCAATTATGAGCCCGAATTTTACCCTGGGTTTTTTTGCCCAAAACGATAAAGCCGTGTTGGTTTTGGGCTTAAACCACTGCTCCATTACGACCACGGTTTATCGACCGGTCTACGTCACGGTCTCTTACGGTCTACGGTGCCTGGTCTCTTACGGTCTACCGGCGTCTGGTCTCTCCTCCGCAAACCAAATACGGTTGATGGGCGTCGATCTCACTTCTGCTGTTGGGCTTCGTTTTTGAGCCTTAGTTTAGTTCAGTTACTTTCTGTTATTTGTTGTTCTGGTGAAGTAACAGAATTGCTTCCTCTATTTGTTATATATAGAGGATGATAAGCAATTGAGTAACATACTCTTGTAATCTGAATTCATAGTGAATTTCTCTCTTCTCTGCCTGTGGACGTAATCCTCACTGCGAGGGTGAACCACGTATATGCTTGTGTTGTTTTCTATCTCTTTCTCTGTGTGTTCTTGTGAGTTTGAGTGCGATTTTCCCAACAAATCGGTATCAAGAGCGAGACTCGATCCAAGCCTCCTCGTCAGTCTTCATTGCGCTCTCGGTGGATGTTCAAGATCCACATTGCATTCTGTTAATCTTGTGACTCAGTGTTTGTTCAGTTTGTGGTGCTTCTCGGTGAAGGGCATCACTCCCAGTTCTTTCTTTCTTCTGTTTTTTACTGTGGAGTTTCTCCACCGTCTGTCCAAGAAAGATGTCAAACACAATCAAGATCGAGAAGTTTAATGGGAGGAACAGTTTCAATCTCTGGCGCATTAAGATGCGTGCACTTCTCAAAGAACAAGGGGTTTGGGCCCTACATCGGGCCAAAGCTGGAAAGGTCGCCAAAGATTCGTCAACACAACATGAGGAGAAAGCTCACTCGTTGATTCTCCTATCCCTATCCGATGAAGTCCTCTATGAAGTTGCTGAAGAGGATACTGCTGCCAAGTTATGGCTCAAATTGGAGAACCTATACATGACCAAATCTTTGAGCAACAAGTTGTTGCTTAAGAGGAGGTTATTCAGTCTTCAAATGAAAGAAGGGTCAAACCGAAAGAGCATCTTGATGAATTGAATTCAATCCTCGTTGAATTGCGGGACATTGATGTCAAGATGGAGGATGAAGACATTGCCATGGTTCTTTTAGCTTCTTTGCCACCATCTTATGAAAACTTTGTAAGTTCTATTAGTGTTGGTAAAGAGAGCATCACTCTAGAAGAAGTCAAGACAAGCTTGTATTCTAGAGAGCTTCGATTGAAGGCATCTGGAGCAGGTGATGATTACGCCTCAGATGCATTTGTCAAGAACTCCGCAAATTCAGTGAACAATCAAAACAAGAAGAAGGAAAGGGAAGAATTCCAAAGGAAAGGTTAATCCGAAAGATATATGCAACTATTGCAAAGAACCTGGACATTGGAAGAAAGAGCATCTAAGAAGAAGAAGAAGAAGGAATGCATTTGTTGCTATCGCTCAAGAAGATCGCTCATCGGATTGAGTATGCTCTCACCGTTAATGATGATCAAACTTCGGTCACGAGCAGTGGGTGCTAGACTCAGGATGTTCTCATCATATGTGTCCTCACAAAGATTGGTTTGTGACGTATGATGAGAAGCTTGGAGGAAATGTGCTCATGGGAAACAATGAACCGTGCAAGACAATTGGTATAGGTGCTATTCAAATCAAAATGCATGATGATGTGATTAGAACCTTAACCAATGTCAAGCATGTTCCTGGATTAAAAAGAAACCTCATCTCTGTTGGTGCTTTGGATTCAAAGGGCTTCATATGCAGTGTTCAAGGAGGGATTATGCAGATCAGAAACAGGAAAGGGACTGTGGTGTTACAGGGCTCAAAACACAGAAATCTATACATTCTTCAAGGGACAACTCTGATTAATGCAGAAGCAACTGCAGTTGTGGCACATGAGATTGGGGCACATGAGTGAAAAGGGGCTGAAAGTTCTCGTTGATCAAGGGCTGTTACAAGGTCAGAAAGGAGGAGCATTGGAATTTTGTGAACATTGTGTTTTTGGTAAGCATCACAGATCCAAATTTCAGAAGGCTTCACACACAACCAAGGCTACTCTGGACAGCATACACTCAGATTGTTGGGGTCCATCAAAGGTTCCATCTATAGGTGGAGCTAGGTACTTTCTTTCCATTATTGATGACTACTCTCGCATGACTTGGGTTTATATGATGAAACACAAGTCTGAGGCTTTCCAATGTTTCAAGAATTGGAAAACTTTGATAGAAAATCAAGTGGGAAGAAAGATTAAAAGACTAAGAACCGATAATGGTTTAGAGTTTTGTTCTGAAGAGTTCAATAAATTCTGCACAGCTGAAGGTATTGCTAGGCAATATACAGTGAGGAACACACCTCAACAGAATGGCATAGCAGAGAGAATGAACCGGACCTTATTGGATAAGGCTAGATGTATGCTATCCAATTCAGGGTTGAAGAAACATTTCTGGGCTGAAGCTGTTGCTACAGCATGCTACATTGTCAACAGGTCTCCCTCCTCACCCATTGACAATAAAACTCCAATTGAGGTATGGTCTTCCAAACCTGCTGATTATTCTAGGCTTAAAGTTTTTGGTTGTCCTGCTTATTACCATGTTAGTGAGGGCAAACTTGAACCTAGAGCTAGAAAGGGAATTTTTGTTGGATATGGTGAGGGTGTCAAGGGATATAGGATTTGGTCACAATCTGAGAAAAGGGTGATTTTGAGTAGAGATGTAAACTTTGATGAGAGGTCTCTACTGCATAACAAAGCTGAAATTGCACAATCACCAAGCTGTGACAAAACCTATAAGCAGGTGGAGTTTGAAGAAATTGAAGGGCAGAATGATCAAGCTGAGAAAGGCACTGATCAAGCAGAATCGGGTAGTCAAGCAGACCAATCAGAATCATCCGCGAATTGCAAATTCTGCGGCGAAGCGGCGAAGCAGTCTGAGGCATCGAAAGTCTCAAAGGAATAGAAAGGCTCCAGAGAGGTATGGTTATGAAGATATGCTCTCATATGCATTTCAAGTTCTTTGAAGATGTTGATGCACAAGAGCCAGCAAATTTCCAGGAGGCTATTACTTGTTCAGAAGCAGAAAAATGGCTCACAGCCATGCATGATGAAATGCAGTCTCTGCACAAAAACAATACATGGCAGCTTGTGAAGTTGCCTGAAGGCAGAAAAGTGGTGGGAAGCAAGTGGATTTTTAAGAAGAAACCTGGAATCTCCAAAGTAGATGGAATCAAATTCAAGGCCAGATTAGTTGCAAAAGGTTTTAGCCAAAAGGAAGGTGTGGACTACAATGAAATTTTCTCTCCAGTTGTAAGACACACTTCCATTCGGGTTCTCCTTGCCTTAGTAACTAATATGGACTTGGAATTACAACAACTTGATGTAAAAACAGCTTTTCTACATGGGGATTTAGAGGAAGACATTTATATGAAGCAACCAGAGGGCTTTGTAGAACAAGGAAAGGAGAAATTAGTTTGCAAGTTGAAGAAATCATTGTATGGCTTGAAGCAATCTCCAAGGCAATGGTATAGGAGATTTGATCAGTTTATGATTCACCATGGATTCAAAAGAAGTCCTTATGATTCATGTGTGTACCTCAAGAACTGAAAAATGATTCCTATGTCTACCTATTGCTCTATGTTGATGACATGCTCATTGCATCTCAAAACATGATCGATATTAATAGGCTCAAGTCTCTTCTCGATTCTGAATTCGACATGAAAGACCTTGGTGCCGCAAAGAGGATTTTGGGAATGGAAATCTCTGAGGGACAGAGATAAGAAGAAGCTTTTCTTGTGTCGAAGTCTTACATTGAAAGTGTTAAACAGATTTGGCATGACTCTGCAAAACTCGTTACCACTCCACTCATCGCAACCATCGAGAATCGATGAAGTGTTTGAGACTGGTCGAGTGAAAGGGACTACATGGAGAGAGTTCCATATGCTAGTGCGATTGGCAAGATCATGTATGCCATGGTTTGCACTAGACCCGATCTTGCACAATTTGTAAGTGTCATAAGCGGATACATGAGCGAGGCCAGGGAAGCAACAATGGATTCTTTGTCAAGAGAGTTTTCAGATATCTCAAAGGAACCAAAGTGATGTTGGTCTTGTGTATGGGAATGATTCTACTTGTTCTCTTCTTGGTTTCTCGATTCGACTATCTTTGGGGATCTTGATGGTAGAAGGTCCATTCGGTTATGCTTTACGGTTGGCAAGTGTTTAGTAAGTTGGAAAGCTACATTGCACCTCACAAGAGCGTTATCAACCACGTAAGCGAGTACATGGCTCGACAGAGGCAAAGAAAAAGAAGGCATTTGGCTTAAAGGCCTTATCGGTGACTTAGGCTTTCCACAAGATAAAGCCATCATATTTTGTAATGACTTAAGTGCCATTTGTTTGGCAAAAGATCAAGTGCACCATGAGAGAACCAAACACATAGATGTTAGGTATCACTTCATTCTGATTGAAAGCAGAATAAAGGTGCTCAAGGTTGATACTAAGGACAATCCAATGATATCATGACCAAACCGGTTCCCAAGAGCAAGTTCATGCATTGTTTGGACATGCTCAATGTTGATATTTGGAAATGTGATTGAATGGCGGTTTAAGGAAGATGAGAATTTGCTAAATGTTTACGATAGTGGTTTGACCCCAAGGTGGAGATTTGTTGGTTTTGGGCTTAAACCACGCTGCTCCATTACTGACTTTTGGTTTATCGACCGTCTACCAAATACTGGTCTCTTCGGTCTACCAAATCCTGGTCTCTTACGTCTACCGTCTGGTCTCTCCTCTGCAAACCAAATACGGTTGATGGGCGTCGATCTCACTTCCATTGTTGGGCTTCGTTTTGAGCCTTAGTTTAGTTCGATTACTTTACATTATTTGTTGTTACGGTGAAATGAAATTGCTTCCTCTATTTGTTATATATAGAGGATGATAAGCAATTGAGTAACATACTCTTGTAATCTGAATTCATAGTGAATTTCTCTCTTCTCCTGCCCGTGGACGTAATCCTCACACTGAGGGTGAACCACGTATATGCTTGTGTTGTTTTCTCTATCTGTTTCTCTGTGTGTTCTTGTGAGTTTGAGTGCGATTTTCCCAACAAGCCGGAACCCGATGCGGGTTAACCTGATACGGGCCGAGTAGCCCGTTTTTCCAGCTCTAGTTGTCAACAACAGCGAACCCCTGCCATTGATCTATGGCAGCAACACACTTTCCAAGCAACCAATGTATATAGCTAAGCAAGCATACATGTTCACAAGGCCTGAATAAGGGTAGGATGGAATAAAAAACCTGAACCCTTCGGCTTGCATTTGCTTGGGGTCAAAACAATGATCACGAACTGAAATAATACGCTCCAATAGATCAAGAGAATCTACACCAAAAACATACATGGAACGATTAACATAAGAGTGAGTTGCATGCAGCCAAGAAAAATGCCAAAGCAAGAGTTGTAGACGGTTATGGGGTAAGGAAGGAGAGAGATCGCAAGGGACATCAAGCGAAACTAAAGATGCAGGAATAATGATATGGAATTGTGGAATTGCCTCACATGGGCGCTGCAGATCAAATTGGTGAAAGGGCTCATGGGTTGATGTGTGAGAGTCCCACGAGATGCTTAAAATCGGCACACTCTGTATAGGTCTTTCACGCTCATGGGTTGGAGAGGCACACTAGAGGGAGCGTAAGAATCCGTTGTCGTAGCAAGGGATGGTGTATGGGGTAACGCTGGAAAAGCATTTTGGGTATCTGGATAATTTATCAGTACCGCTATTTGGTACGAGATATTCCAATGCGAATCATACGAAAGCGTGACTTGAACGTGTAGTTGTCTACTTGGCACCTCAGGAATTTATCGCTGCGGCAACCACCTAACCACCTCTGCAATCGTCGCTGCAACCACCATCGTAACACCTCTTCACCCCACCGCTCCTGACCCCAAGTCTTGGCTTGTTCCGTTATTTTCAGTTGCGACGTAATTAATGACAAGTAAGTATCTTGTTTATTTATTTATTGTTTTTATATCATAATAAAGAAATCATTCTGTCAATTGATTGATTTAGTTGATTAATTTAAGTTTTTTTTTTTTAAATTATTGCATTAGTGCTAGAAAGTTTTGCATCTTCTGATGATGAGGAAAGTCAGGAAACAAACGAAGGAAATAAAAAATATGATGATAGTTTTGAAACAAAAATTGTTTATAAGGATGAAAATACTAAGCGTGGGATGATGTTTAGCTCTGAAGATCAAGTTACTGAGTATTACATGAATTGTGCTCGATGTATGGGTTTTGGAATTGCTAAAATAAGTTCAAAAAATGGAGCTGATGGGAAAAAGTATTTTACTCTAGCATGTAGTCGTGCAAGGAAGTATGAGAGCAATTCAAAGAATCTTTTGAAGCCAAATCCTATTACAAAATCATAATGTAAGGCTAGATTGAATGCATGTATGACTTCAGATGGAACAATTACAGTTTCAAGTGTTGTTCTTGAGCATAATCATGATCTAAGCGCAATGAAAGCCCGATATTTTAGATGCAACAAGAATTTGGGACCTCATATAAAGAGGAGGTTAGAGCTTAATGATCAAGCTGGGATTAATGTAAGCAAAAATTTTCGATCTTTGGTTGTTGAAGCTAATGGGTATGAGACTCTCACATTTGGAGAAAAAGATTGTAGAAATTATATAGACAAGGTAAGACGGCTATGCCTTGGGATAGGAGATGCTGAAGCTATCCAGAACTATTTTGTTTGAATGCAAAAACAAAATAATCAATTTTATTATGTAATGGATGTGGATGATAAAAGTCGTTTACGAAATGTGTTTTGGGCAGATGCGAGATGTAGGGCTGCATATGAATATTTTGGTGAAGTCATAACTTTTGATACCACTTATTTGACAAATAAATACAACATGCCTTTTGCCCCTTTTATTGGAGTAAATCATCATGGTCAATCTCTTCTATTGGGTTGTGCTCTATTGTCGAACGAGGATACTAAAACTTTTACTTGGTTGTTCACAACATGGTTAGAATGTATGCATGGACGTGCACCCAATGCCATAATCACCGATCAAGATAGAGCAATGAAAAATGCAATTGAGGTTGTCTTTCGAAAAGCTCGTCACCGATGGTGTTTGTGGCATTTAATGAAAAAGATTCCAGAAAAGTTGGGTAAACACTCTGATTATGAGTCTATCAAAACACTTTTGCATGATGTTGTGTATGATTCTTTCAATAAAAGTTATTTTATGGAGAAATGGGAAGAAACGATTAAGTATTATAAACTACAAAATAATGAATGGTTGAAACGGCTATTTGATGAACGACATCGTTGGGCTCCTGTTTATGTGAGAGACACATTTTTGGTTGGAATGTCAACTACTCAACGAAGTGAAAGTATGAACTCATTTTTTGATGGGTATGCAAACTCAAAGACAACATTGAAGCAGTTTGTTGAGCAATATGACAATGCATTGAGAGATAAAATTGAAAAGGAAAGCATGGCTGATTTTGGTTCATTTAATACAATAATTGCTTGTGTAAGTCATTTTGGTTTTGAGTCTCAATTCCAAAATGCATTTACTAATGCAAAATTCAAAGAATTTCAAGTAGAGGTTGCTTCTATAATGTATTGTGAAACTTGCTTTGAGAAATTGGAGGGGTTGAATTCAACATTTTCAGTTACAGAAAGTAAGAAAGTATATGATAAAATTAAAGACATAATGTTTGTAACGACCCGTTTCCAGACCGCTACTAAGCTAGAACAATTTTGAATGCAAGTAGGTTTTCGAGATAGTACTCTTCGTGTCTTTTGAAAAATGCGGTAAATTTTTTTTTCTTTTTATAAACAAGCGTCTTTTGTAACACACCTTCAGAGTATGAGCAATGTTTTCGAAACATGATGGAATTATAAATGCAATCGACTACAACAACTGAATAAAGACATACACACATGCTACCAAAAGATAATCAGTTAAAGAGTTTTACACACCGGAAGCAGTAAATGAATATGCATAAGCAAGAATATATCCTAAGTATGAAAACCCTACAGTATTACTACCTGAGGTACTCTTGGCAGTTACCCACGCAGGGGGCTGCTCCAAAAGCAAAACCTTGACACCTAAACAACAACTGTCACAAAGCCAAACAAAATGACAGACTGGTCACCAACCCAAAGCCATAAATAAAATAGTTAAACATTCTTAACTACACAACTACACCAATTTCCTGGCAGTCCTCCTCCGTCTGGTCATTCGCATCCTCGTCAGTTCCTCCACGCGAAGGTTTCTAACACGCCTTCTATACAAACATATCGGCCGAGAGTGGGGGTTTAACTCCAAGCCGAGGGAATCTCCATGCTCGGGTAGTCAGAAGCCACCTTTGGTGATGTCGTCGTCGCCGGAATCTCCACCACGTCCGTCATCACCTGGGTTACCATCATTAATTAAAGAAACCACTGGTAAGGGTCAACTTCTCATCGCAACAAGATATAGCAAATCACAAAGCGATAAACAAACAACAGCATACACATTTCTCAAGGCGCAACTCCAGACTCTCTCACGACTCACCTCACGACTCATCTCACGACTCATTCTCTCTCGACACTTCGACAACTTCCGGAACAACGAACAACGCCCTTGAATTCTGGCCTTAGCCTTGAGCTCTTCCACTACTCTAGGATATTCAAGTCGAAGTTACCCAACGCCACGATAATGGACCACGCCTCTGAACATCCAACCGAAGCTTTGAGCTCTTCCACTACTCTAGGATATTCTGGTCGAGGTCACCCACTACACGACAATGGACAACGTCCTTGAACATCCGGCCGAAGCCTTGAGCTCTTCCACTACTCTAGGATATTCAAGTATAAGTCACCCACTACTCGACAAGGAACGACGCCCTCGAACATCCGGCCGAAGCCTTGAGCTCTTCCACTACTCTAGGATATTCAAGTCGAAGTTCAAAAACGACACGACTAGCTCTCACACTCGATGAATAATTCGCCGCATACGATATTCAAAGAGCGGTACGCAACATTATTCGACTGCATATCAAATAATTTAGAGCATGCTTAATATGAAGAAACGCAATTCAACAACTTAAGCAACATAAGCAATTTGCATGGTGAAACGCAATTCAACAAGTATAAGCAATTCGCAGCATATATTCAATCACATATTAAATATTTGCATAACTCAATAATATCGACAAACATCACATACTTGACACGTAAATCAAGGAATCCTTCCCTCTGCAACTCGATGGAGTTGATAGAGAGGTACACAAATGTGGGGGGTTGGGTTCAGGAGACCAACCACAAAGTTTTCACCCACGAATGACTCGGAAAATGGACGACCGCAAGACAATAAAATAAACGAAGGTGTTCGGAAACCCTAACCTCGAACTCGGAGAGTTCTCAGACTTCTTCGTATCTAAATAAACATTTAAATAACAAAAAGCCTAAAAATATCTAAGTTGCCCTTACCACGAACAGTCGCTAACGTCGCTCAAAAATCCTCAAGTCCGCGTTGCTCTGTCTTCGGAATCACGATTCCTATCACGACGAACAACTTAGCACAATCTATAAGTTCTAACTAACTTAAGCCCTCAACTTAGCCCTTTTTCTAACCAAACTCACTTAAGCATTTTAAATAATTAGCTACTAGAAAATAAATAAGGTTTTAAAATCAAATACTTTTTGAAATGGTAGCATAACACATAACAATTTAGAAATCTTAACTTACTTGAAAAAGATAAAGTTTTTGAAACTAAAATCTTTTCTTGAAAGCTTTAAGCAACTACCATGCGATTAACAACTTTCATAAACTTTAAAGTCTAGAACACATACTCATGAAATCATTTAGACAAGTTCACAAATAAAATCTTTCTTGTCTTACCCTTTTAGGCCTCTCGGCCACACCCTTCTTTTCTTAAAGAAATAGCAAAAATCTCTTTTAAATATACAATCAATACGTATAGAGAAATGTAAATCAAGTATCAAAACTATTTTCCAAATACTCATAACCAAAGGATTTTCACACAACTTCTTAACTAACATTTGAGTCCAAAACCTTTTTACCAAACAACTTCAATGGAAGACCACTTTTTCATAATTTTCTAAAGCCTAGAAATACATCCATACAATCATTTAACAAGTTCACAACAAAATAGTTTGCAAAACTTCTTTAAAATAAGTGACCATTTCCATACATGATTTGCAATGCTCAAACAACAACAAGTAACATCTAGTACGCATAGGAAAACTCACATCAAACATCAACTATTTTTACCATTTCTCATGACCAAAAGGTTTTCAACACATTCTTAATTAATACTTAAATTCAAATCTTTTTTCACCAAATCAATTTCATTCCCAAATCACTTTCCAATACCACTTCAACGAAAGTTACAAAATGATTTTCTCTATCCTACTCACCTAGGCTCACGGCCCTTACTCCAATTTTTCCAAAAGAATACGCAAATCTCCCAAACAATTACTAACACCATTCCATTTAGCATTTTTTTTCCTATTATATGTAACAAACCATTTTCCAAGTTATTTCAATTACACTTCAAGGCAACAAAACATCATGTCACAACCAAAGCATAGTTTCAAGCATATTTCAAGACATGTTCTAAAACATTTTCCAATTCCTAATTATCATATTCTCATGTAAGTGTTCCCCACCAAATTAGTTACTAACTCAAGCTTACAAGATAATGCACATTTTCCTTTCAAATGATAAGTCTTGTTCAAGATCAATTTTTTTACTAAGTTGCATAACTCACTTACAACAACAATTTCATTTAAAAAAAGCAACTCCTATAGCAATTAACTCAATCAAAGCATGCTATTCATCACTCAACACATAATTCAACAATTAAACTTACAAGGTTTCAAAACTCCTTTTCAAGCATTTTTCCAAAACTTCAAGAACCAAGTTTCCAAAGGTCCTTTCAATTTTTCCTTTGATTCAAGCCACAATCAAAGCTAAGTTTCAATTAAGTTCCAATCATTTAAATCATGATGAAAACAATACCAATTACTAGAAAGCCAACCAATCAAATTTTACATGCCATATTAGTCCTTCAAGAACCCATTTTTTTTTCAAAACCTAAACTAACTCTCTATTAATTCATGCATAATCAATCCAATAACAATTAAATCACTCAAGGCATGTTATTGATCAATTAAACACATGGTTCAACAATTAAAATCTACATTTTCCCTACTTAAAGAATAGGTATCAACCCTTAAATAACAAGTTAAGCATGCCAATTCCAAAACTACTACTCAACAATGATCAAACAACTTCCAATAATTCAATTAAACCTCTAATTACTTGATTCAAATGAGGATCACACAATTTCCCTCTTTCCATCACTTAGGGTTTTTGCTCTAGAGCTCAAAGAAAGGGGTGAGAGTGTTTCATCTCCTCTTGATCATCATCAATCAACAAACAACACAAAACAAGCAAGAAATTAAGATTAGAAACAAGAAAAATCACAAAACAAGAAAAAGGGGTGGGGGCGCTGTTTGGGGCTGTTCAAGGGAGGAAGAAAATGGGTTTTCCACTTACTTAGATGGTTGGGATGGAGATGATGAAGTAGAAGAAGAATTAGGAGCAAGTTTGGTGGAGGTTGGAAACCAAAAACTCAAGAAATGGAGGGTTGGAAGCTATGGAACCTTGAAACCCTTTTCTCTCTCAAGAAGAGGAAATGAAGAAGATGAAATGAGAGTGATGAGGGAAGGTCACGAGACTGAGGGGCTGCATATAACCCTTCTTTCATTTTTTTTTATAAAAAAGAACATAGTTAATAAGAATAGTTTAATAAAAGGGATTTTCAAATTAATCACACAACTAATGACACCTAGCAACTTTATGAGATGCTAATCACATCATCTAATTCTACACATCTAATCTCACATCTCTCATGATTACCCACTAATCCTAGAGTCTAGGGGTTGTTAAAACATGGCGTCGAAAAACCAGCGTTACCGATAAACTCGCGAAAATTAATTTAGTGAGAAATTAATTCATCGCGTGATAATATTTAATTATAAATAGTAAAAACAATATCAAACACTCAAAAATAATCATGACAAGTTACGTTTCGATTTTCATCGAAATCGGGGTTCATTTAAAATTTTATCGGCGGCAGAAACTGTCCGGTGATTCGAAACGCGACGAAACTTCGTTAGAATTTTTCGAAAATATTCGAACCATGAGTTAATATAAAATATTGACTCTCAAATATAATTTGATCTTGATTTAATTAATACACTTTCTTAGAGAACAAGAAATTGTTTTATTATAGCGTAAATACGAAAAATACACTAAATAGCGCTAATTAACGCATCGTAAAAATACGCGTGTTACAGTGTTCAAGGTATCCTTCAATGAGAAAGACTCTGAATTACAATGTACTTGTTGCTTATTTGAGTTTAAGGGTATTTTATGTACACACATCCTTTGTGTGCTTAGACTCACTGGTAAAATAGAGTCAGTGCCACCTTGTTATGTTTTTCCACAGCAGAGGAAGGATATAAGGCGGAGACATACAGTTATTAAATGTGGTTCTGATCACTTAGTTGGAAATCCTGAACTTCAACGTGTTAATAAAGCCTGCGATGCTTTTTACGAAGTTGCTTCTACAAGGATAAATACCGAAGATGACTTATTAAAAGTGATGAATTGGATTGAGGATTTGAAAATTGGGTTAACTTGTAAAGAAACATCACCCAGGATTATAGGAGAAGATAGTTCAGTTCGAAACCATGTTACTAGAAATCTTGATCCTACTGTGACTCGAAGTAAGGGGCGTCTTCCTTCAAAAAGAAAGGCTTCTAAAGTTGACCAAATTGTGAAGAAGCTTGCTGGAAAGAGAACTCAAAAAAGAAGCCGAAAGAGTAAAAATGATCAAAGTCAAGAAGAGGTGATCTTGAATTATTCAAATTTATTTTCTAAACTCATGTTTTAGCATATTTGTCTAATCTTGGATTTTTGATAGCAGGGCCTCTTGTACATCTAGAGTTCAAGTAATTGAAAATGAAGAATATTTTAGATCTCAAATTATTTATAGGATTGGTACACAAGAAAGCATTCAAGTAAATGGAATTTATTACTTTGATTCTTAATTTTTATTTAATTAAGATGATTGACTACTTTGATTATTAATATAATACTTCATACTGATTGTCTATGTTTTGTTTGTATATATCTGTAGTGTGAGCAAAGTTATTTTCAAAAGAGTGGTACTCTAGATAGTTTAGCTCCCTTCAATCCAAATCAAGAATATACTAATGAAGTAAATCAAGTGCAAACATGTAATCTTGTGCTCCATTCTGACTTTGTGCAGATATTGGTTCTTTATTTTGTAGCAATATGGTCAAATTTCGATATAAAATTACCAGTTCTTCTCACTGCGAGTACTTTTTGTTGGAACAACACCATATGAATTATCAGCAATTACTTTGAAAGCATGAATCATAAAGATATCTATTCTGAACTTTTACAGGTATTGGTTCTTTATTTTGTGGCGACATAATTAAATTTTAATTATAATCACTAATTTTGTGTCTATTTTTGTAGGCTCAGCACAACATGAATCATAAAGATATCAGATGAATGATCCAGCCATCATCACCGCTACTTTAGGAATGAGAGTCAAATTTATTTGCTATGTTGAAAGAAGAGGACTGTTGTTTGTGTTACCAATTTAATATTTTTATTTGGAAAGACTTTAGTGTTATTGAACTTTGATGTTACTGTTTTAAGCACATGGCACATGGAACTTTGCAGCATGGTGAACTTTGTGACCAAATATATATTTCTATTGCAATTACATTGATATCAGTCAAATGTCACTTTAAGTGCACAAAAGATATATTTTTATTGCATTTAACATTCAAATAATACAACAAAAACAAGAGTTTTTGTGGAAATACAACAGCATTGTGCAACTATTCCAAAACACTTTAAGCTGTATTGCTTGTTCTTAGAAAAGAATAATTTTGATTCTGCTATTTCTTCCTTCGATGCATATCTACTGCCATGGTAAAATTTGCCATTGTCTCCCACTGAAATGTTATTGAATCCATTTTGTTACTGCTTGCATTAAATGATTTTCCAAGAACAGGTCCTATCACACACTTGCATGACATTCTTGCTTAATCTTCCTCATCCCCGTGTGAAGACTCTTCCTCCTGAAAGAGGATAAAAACTGAATTAACCAAAACAGGAAAAGCTAAAACAATTCTTAGCATATCAGTGCCACAGAAGAACAATTTCATTTCAGTTCATTTTTAGGCAGTCAATACCATCCAAGTTTAAAAAAAAAAAAAAAGGATTACTTTCATTAGTAAACGGTGTTCTCCAACAACTACATATATCTAATATGTCAAAAAAATAGCAAAACTAACCCTAATGTTCATTGGCTACTACCTCTGTTTGAGCTGTAATGATTAGGAAGTAAACTAATTTTCTGTCAAATGTAATTTTCAATCAAACTGTCTCCATGAAGTGCCTTAGGTCACTTGAGTTACAGTCCAAATGCAATAGCAAGCCTCTCACCGTGGCTACTGAGCAATTACTCCTTCACATCTTCTTCCATGTCTTGAATTGACTTGGTGTCAGGCATATAACTAGCAACCCTGTTCTCATTTCTTCCACATTTTTCATTATTTTCTTTCTATTGTCTTCTTGCTTCAATACAAACTTGTCTCTTGCATATTTTAAGAAAGCTCCACGAAGCAGCATGATAAAGAACTAAACTATTAATTTAGCACATGGTTTTACCATAGTTAAGAACAATTATGGAAAATTGTTAATGAAATATTAAAAATTAAATAAAGGATATCTTTATGCTATGAATTAGTAAGTGCCTGTATCTTTATTGTCAAATGTTATCACCAGGGCAGCAAAAGAGACTTAATTTACACCCTAAGAGACATTTTATCAAACACTCCAAAGACTCTCTTTAAAACTATTAGAGGTGAAGAAAATATAAGCTACGCTACTGGGAAGAGAAGTTAACAATGAGGAAGAATTATAGAGAATAATAGGCCAACAAGAAAATTGATGGTTGCTAAAGAGATTCCAACCAGTCAAATCTCGTTTACTCATTGCAAATCCACGTTTGGACTTGTCACGTAAATACTCCTCTGCTAAAGTTAGTAGATTTGAGGAAATGTGACTGCCCAGAACTCACTTCGATGGACATGCTCATTCATCTTTTTATTGGAGGTCTTCCTGAGTTGCCCCGTTTCTTCTGGTATTTTTTTCACCTTGGCATAAAAAATCGACTTTGCTTCGGCTAAACGAAGAAGAGAGAGAAAATGGCTAATTTGAAAGTTTTTTTCCACGTAGGCGCCACGTTCGTTCGTAGGTTTTCGTTTAAACATGGCTTCGCACCGACGAACAAAGATCACTAACACTAAAAAGATATCTGAAAATATGAAAAAATATCAGAACAAGCAAAGCTAATAGTCCTGATCATGATCGAGATGCCCTACACCATCTGCATCATCGACATGATCATCAGTATTAGGAGGTGGAGGCGGTGGAGGAGGTTGCTGGCGAGCTAGCAACTGGTACATCTGGTCCTGTCGCACCAGAACCTGAGCTAAAATGGCACTTGTCCGACGGGTCTCCTCCTGCTGCTCGGCCACAACCCGCTTCAGCTCAGCTATCTCCTGCTCATCTGTGGCAGAGCAACCAGTGGCAGCACTTCTACTCTACGACTCTCCGATGTGGAGGAGGTGGGCCCCTTTCTTGTAGTTGCTGGCAAGGTTGCCAGCACCGTATAGGTGACTCTTCTTCTTGCAGCCAACAACATCTGCCAAAACCCTCAGCAGTATAGATGGATCCTCAGGGCTCTGAGACGGGGAACATGATGATGTCTGAGATCCGATCTGAGACATCTTCGCCTCAAACTCCTCCTGTCAAACATAAACAAATAAGTCAATTTTTTTAATAAAACAATATAAACATTATTAAAAAACTATTTATTATATTTTATAATTACTTGGGTCCGCCTCGACCGCTCATCGACGAAATCACTGGTACTCCTCTTAATATGAGTTACAAGATGGAGCTCGTGCAATGTACCTCTCTACCCAACTGCTTTGACTGTAATTATTTAATAAAAAACTTTAACTAAATATTAAATAATAAATAGTAACTAACAACAACAACAACAACAACAATAATAATAATAATAATAATGATAATAATAATAATAATAATAATAATATAAAACGTGCAAGTCGAGCTGCATGCTGCGCCTGACTGACCGAACCTCCAGTGTGCAAGCTCCCACCCTTCTCAGAGGCTCTATTCTTCTTCGCCTTCTCGCTTACCGCCTTGAACTCAGGGGAGTTAAAGTGCCCTTGCAGCTGCTGCCAGAGCTGATCCCTTATCGATCCAGTGGGGTTGTCCATCGAGGCAGGCATCTCTAAGCATATCAGAGAGGCGGTGGGAGGCCTTCATATGGAAGCTCTTCTCGATCCACTCCTCATCCTCTTCCTTCCAAGTAACCTTCTCCTGTATGAATATAATACATTATTAAACATAATTGAAATTTATGGAATAAAAAAATAATATGCAACAAAATAAAAATTATAACTTACTTTGAAAGATTTGAACATATGCTGCCACTCCCTATTCTTCAACTTGCCCCAACTGGTCCAAAAGGTTTGGTAATTATCTTCAATTACTACTGTGATAGCCGTCGCAGCTGGCTTTGAGGGAAGAAACTTGAACAATAACAAAATGTCAAACAAATTAAAAAAATAATATATATATATATATATATATATATATATATATATGTGTGTGTGTGTGTGTGTGTGTGTGTGTGTGTGTGTGTGTGTGTGTGTGTGTGTGTGTGTGTGTAAATTATTAATAACTCGAAGAAAAAATGTAAATACTTACCCTTTACCAGCTGGCCTGATAGCAACTCGGCCATCATGCAGCATCTGAATATCCTCAATGTCCTCCTGGTTAATCTCCTGCAGCTCAACCTCCTCCTGCTCATCCTTGTCCTGCTCAACCCCGGTCTGATCAGGTGTATGGCCCGTACTATACTCATGATCAGACAGATGAGTATCGGGCACCGTCTCAGGCACAAAACGGGAGGAAGAAGCGCCAAGTGTCTGTTGGAACCCCGGGTTGGGGATCATGTAAATGGGAGGCAAATCGGGTGTCGGTGCAGAAGGTGTTGGACGTTGTGTATGTGTCGAACGCACTGGAGGCTGTGTAGGGCCGAACGCGCTAGAGCCTGTGTAGGCGTAGATGTATGCAGATGTTGTGTGGATGACAACGTCGCATAGCCAGCATCGTCAATCCTAATAATGTTCGACCTCGGCCTCTGACGACGAGGGGGGTCGATGGCGATGCCCTTACCCTTCGATTTACCACCAGTTGGTCTGGGGGGTCGGATCCTGAACCTCCTAATGCCATGTATGTCTATAGAGCAATTCAACAATAACAGTCATGAAATATTATATTTAAACATAACAATATTAAAAATAAATTCCATAAAAATAAACAAGTTATATGAAAATAACTGACAAATTAAAATATATTGTTAGACATTAATTTCTCTCAATGTAAAATGTTAAACAATTTCATTCTGCCCATTCTGCTTCGACATCGTCTTCAGATCTTGATGGTTCTGCCACTTCTTCATTTAATTCCTCATCTCCATCTACATCTTCATATGTGATTGGATCGTCACGTAGTCGAGAAATGGGTTCCACTTCATTTATTACGTTGACATGAGACATCTCATCCACTTGATAAGCCACTTCTTCCTATGGATCATCTGCTTCAATGCGACCCCTTGGTTTTGTCTTTATTGCAACACACCAACCTTGTTTATCCCTTCGAGTTGATGGATAAGAGATATAATACACTTGTATTACATATTGTGCTATCCATAATACACTTGTCTTACATGTTGTGCTATGATAAACGGATCAAACATTCGGGATCTTCTGCTCATGCATATGTCAACAATATTATATTTTCGATCCACTCTTGTGTCTCTACTTGACGGATCAAACCAATTACAATAAAATAACATTATTCTTTTAGTATAGTCTAAAGTATTGTACAACAGTTCATATATATGTTGAATCACGTCGTAGAAGTCGTCTTCACCTCCATCTATGGCACCTTTTACATAAACTCCGCTGTTAACTGTTTTTTTCCCCTCTGTTTTTGACTGGGTTTGAAATTTGTATGTGTTTACGAAAAACGTGTGTCATTCCTTTACACGTGATTTAGGACCATGAGATAAATTTCTCAAGTGTTCGATTTTAGATGATTCTGACTCACTGTACACCTACGTATACACATGCACAAGTGATTTTTGGTTCATTTTTCCAAACAATCTTTTGTATTTTCAAACAATAAATAGTTGAAATAGGACTAAAAATACATACCTGGTTCATAAACCACGTTGGAAAATATTCATAAATACAGGCAAAAAAGTCTTGTTTGCTTGTGGGCTTAGTTAACAAGAATGCCCTGATCAAGTCATTATCAAATAAATGATCATGAGTAGTTGTGGATAAAAGAAATTGAAAGTGGTCAAAATTATACATACGTAAGATATGGTAATACTTCGGCATAGTTGATCAACACGTGAATGTGGGCTGACTTCCACTCTTCTCCCGTTAACCAGTAAGTCAGCTCATTTCCAGCATGACGACCGGGAAGGCAAAATACTGATAAGGCTAGCGGGTGTCTTTCACTTTCAATTTCTATTTCATTCCTATTATTTGTTGGTGTCAGCATGAAGTTCGTAAAATAATGGGAACAGAAATGGATTATCTCACGGTGTAAGTAAGTTGCACAAATAGATCCTTTAACCCTGGTCTTATTTTTTACCGACCGTTTTGAGTCACCCACAAATCTACAAAATAACAAGGTTGATGATAAAAATTGATACATTTAACCCTTCAAGTGAATATTTATTTTAAAGAATGTTTTATTACATTACCTTTCGAATTGATACATCCATCTGTATTGAACCAGTCCACAAAGCCTAGCTTCATGTGCAAGATGCACTGAGAGATGCTCCATAGAGTCAAAGAAACCAGGGGAAATATTCTTTCTAACTTACAAAGAATGACTGGTATATTCTGCTTCATCTTTATAAGATCATCCTCTCTCAATGTCGTAGAACACAAATCTTTAAAAAATTGGCTGAGTTCAGTAAGTGGATTTAAAACATTTGACGGCAAGGAACTAAATGCAATAGGAAGCAAACACTCCATGAATACATGACAATCATGGCTTTTCATCCCAATCATGGTCCCTTTGTTCACATTGGCACATCTTGCCAAATTAGAAGAACAACTGTCTGGCATTCGAAGTTCTTTTATCCACTGACAGACTGACATTGCTTCCTCAATAGTTAAAGAGTAACAGGCTTTGGGTTTCAGGGTTTTCCCATCCGACCGAGTCGTCAAATGCAAGTCCTTTCGCCTACAATAAAGTGGTAAGTCCAGTCTGGCCTTATCATTGTCTTTCGTTCTTCCTTTAACATTCATTATTGTGAGAAAAACATTGTCAAAAAAGTTCTTCTCAATGTGCATAACATCAAGGTTGTGTCTCAATAAATTATGCTTCCAATATGGCAGATCCCAAAAAATACTTCTTTTAGTCCAATTATGCCATTGTCCATATCCTTCAAATCGACCCAATTCACCAAAATCTGTGATTTTTAGTAGATCCATAACTCTGCTCCAAATCTGTTCGGATGTCAACCTTGGGGGCGGGCCATCTAATTCAACTTCCCCCTTCTTGAAGGCATTCTTATTATTTCTAAATGGATGATCACCTGGTAAAAACCTGCGATGTGAGTCAAACCAAGAACTCTTTCCCCCGAATTTCAAGGTAAAGGCCTTTGTATGCTCCATGCAATGGGGACATGCCATTTTACCATGAGTACCCCAACCAGACAATATGTCATATGTAGGGAAGTCATTAATGGTCCACATAAGAGCTGTCCTCATTGTAAATTTCTTCTTTCGTGCAATATCATAAGTCAAAAAGCCATTTCACAACCTTTTGAGATCGTAAATGAGAGGCTGTAAGTAGATGTCAATACCATCTGTTGGATTATCTGGACCCAGTATAATACAAGTCAAGAACATATAAGGCTTAGACATGCACATTTCAGGAGGAAGATTGTATGGGGTAACAATAACTGGCCAGCAAGAATAATGTTTCGCTGTTGATTGAACATATGGGGTAAAACCATCAGAGCATAGGCTAAGTCATATATTACGTAGATCTGTTGCAAATTTGGGATGCACACGATCAAAGTGCTTCCAAGCTTCACCATCACATGGGTGGCGCAACATACCTGAAGTGCTTCTATTCTCATAGTGCCACATCATTTTGTCTGCAGTCTGTGTTGATGCAAACATTCTCTGTAGCCTTGGAATAATTGGCAAATAAAACATCGCCTTTCGTGGAAATGGTTTTTGTCTATCCTTCCCATTATCAGTGTGTGAAAAAATTTGCATTCAACAAGAGAGCCATCATTTTTACCGAATTCATTGTCGTAATATAACATACACTAATCAATCCTTTTAGATTCCAACCCCAACTTGGACACTAAGCTTTTAGCCTCATAATAACATTTTAGGAAACCATTTCTGATAGGTGACGAGTCCAACATCATCTTCGTTACCAGATCCAAACACACATCTGTAGCACCACAGTTGGACTTAAGAGCTAAAAGCCTCACACACATTGATAACTTAGAGTCTGCAGACCCTTCAAACAACGACTTATTTGTTTCTAACAAGAGATTATAAAATTTTTGTGGTGTCTCATTTGGAAGTTCATCTGTGTCATCATACTGTTGCTCCTCGAATGACACGTTGACCCCCAAGGCATCACAAACCATATGTTGCATTAATTCAATTTGCTCACCATATTCCGTATCTACGCAACTGCTTGAAGCACCTGCGCAATTATTGCCAACCCCTAAATCAACTCGAGGCAAGTCTTCACCATGTCTAGTCCAAATCCAGTAATTAGGCCTAAATCCAACTCTCTACAGGTGAAATATGACCTCACCTGGGCTCTTGATCCTTCTGCAATCACAATTAAGGCACAGACATCTAATCCCTCCATTAATTTCAAAATCTTCATGTGCCATTGTGGCTTAGACAAAGTGATTAAGCCCATCGCAAAAAGACTGCTTCAAACCCCCTCTCCCCGGATACAACCTATCGTACATCTAACTACGACTCGAAGGGACAAAATTCCATCTTCTGCATGTTAAAAAAAATGACAATTTCAGCAGCACGGCGTTCTTACAACTGCTCTCTTTCTTTAAATGGTATGGCCCTATCCCATTCGAGGAAAAACTTTTTCAGAACTCGTATAATAGTCATTCCTTAATTCTCATCTCTTATACTTGACAAAATTTCAGCAGCATTTCCCATTGGTATCTGAGTATACTAAATGATCGCAGTTATGAATACCGCGATCAAGTATGCACCCAAAAAACAAAAGAAAATGAATTAAACCGAAATTTCATCAAATATCAAGATACGAGAATTAAGCAACAACTATTATACGAGTAAAGAAAAAGTTTTTTCCCAAATTGTCCGACTTAGACAATTCAAGGTTCAATAAACAATGAACACGTGGTACTCTAAAAGAGTACATGAACTCATTAATATATTGAACCTCAAACGGGAAGTTAAGGCTTTTCTCTGATACTAATAACATTAATCAAACATCCACTTCATCAATAATTAACATAACAATTAGACAAGCAGAAGTGACAAGGATAGAATTAGAAAATCGACTTAGTCATTTGAAAAGAAACAGGTTGGAAGTTGATATCCTCTTAAAGGATAGAATTAGACAAGCAGAAGTGGCTTATAGGTTCTGTTTTAATTCTTTTCTTTTATTTTTTGGTCAATTGTTTGTAGATTCTGTTTAGTCCACCATTCCGCCGCGCCACCACAGCCACCAACACCGCTCGTGCCTCTACCACTATTGTGCGATCGAGGTATACATTCTAACGAAATGTTAGTTGACTCATTGGGTGGAAAAAGGTTGGCTGTTGACCCCCACATCGTCATATTTCTTTGTTTTCTTCGTAGTTCTCTCCACAGAGGGAATTTTGAAGTGATGTGTGTTTTTTTGCTGCCAAAAAGTTATTATGTTGAAGTGATGTATAGTTTTCTCCACAGAGGGAATTTTGTCTGATGTATATTTCAGTGTTATCAATCCCGGATAGTGGAGCGTAGCGGCCGACCCCAAAAACGCTATAGCGGGATAGCGTATAGCGGGATGACCGCTATTCAGAAATTTTCATACAATTTATAGGATGTATATTGTATGCATATAAATTCTCAAAATTGATAAAAAATACTCAATATTCTCAACATTAACAATAAAAAGTCATAGGTGTCTCAAGCAAAACATAGTAATATAAACCAAATACCAACCAAAGGTGGCTTCTAGGGTGAACTTATCACCATATGGTTCACCGGTGAACCACTTATAATATACCGTTGGATTTAATCAATGACTCAGATGACTTGGAAAAAAATGAGTAACACCTACGTTTTCCCCCACCCAATCTCTTTCAATAAATGCTGGAATTTGTCATTATAACTAAAAAAAATGACTAGTTAAAAAATTAAAGGTTTTTTTATGGATTAAAAAATTAAGGGTTGTTTGTTACTGATTAAACAAAAGTGATTTTGACCAAAAATAATTTAAAAATTATTTTTTTAGAAATTTTTAAGAAAAATAAAAGATAAATTGTGTTTGTTTACAACCACAAAAATCACTTTTAAAAAAAATGAGTTTATCATGTTTGGATATAACCACGTAGAAGTAGTTTTATCGTAACAAGATAAAAATCATTTTTTTTAAAAGCAATTTTTATAGTTGTAAACAAACATAATTTAGGGCCTGTTTGTTACGGATTAAGAAAGAAGTGATTTTGATATTCAAAAGTTTAGAGATTATGTTTTAGAGATTTTTATGAAAACCAGAATCGATTTTGTGTTTGTTTACTATCATAAAAATTATTTTTAAAAAAATTTGGGCCCACTTGTTATGAATTAAGAAAAAAGTGATTTTGACATTCAAGATTTTAGAGTTGTGTTTTAGAGATTTTTAAGAAAAGCATAATCTATTTTGTGTTTGTTTACCATCGTAAAAATCATTTTAAAAAAAATTGATTTTTACCCATAAAAAGCTAATGAGAATAGCTTTTCATCGTACCCATAAAGGCCTGTTTGTTACGGCTTAAAAAAAAGTGATTATGTTTTAAAATAATCTAGAGATTATTTTTTATAGATTTTAAAAAATTCTGAAGTTAATTTGTGTTTGTTTAGGATTATAAAAATCATTTTTTCAACTCTTATGAATGAGAAGTTACTTTTTTCAGCTTTTCATTTTTAACCTAAAAATCATTTTTTAAAAAAAATCATTTTCTAAAAAATCTGAAACAAACACAATTAAAATTAAAAAAAATGATTTTTAACACAAAAAAAGTGATTTTATTCTAAAAAAAGCTGTAACAAACGTCCCCTAAAAATGATTTCTTTTAAAAAAATGATTTCTTTGAAAAGCTATAACAAACACAATTAATAGCACTAAAAATGATTTTTAACTTTAAAAAAGTAATTTTTTCATAAAAAAGAACTCTAACTAATGGGATTCTTACCCATAAAAAGCTAACAAAAATAGCTTTTTATTTTACCCATAAAAATGATTTCCTTGAAAAGCTGAAACAAACACAATTAATAACAATAAAAATGATTTTTAACTTACAAAAAGTGATTTTTTTAATAAAAAATTGTAATAAAGAGCTCTTGACTTTTGCTTTTTTAAAAAATCTCTAAAACATAATCTCTAATATACCATCATAAAAATCATATTTTTTTTAAAAAAATTGATTCTTATCCCAAAAAGTTAACACAAATAGCTTTTTATTTTATCCATAAAAATGATTTTTTTTAAACGATATCCTTGAAAAACTTAAACAAACACAATTAATAACAATATAAAAGATAGAGAGATAAGGAAAAAAAATTGATGTGTGTAGTGCATTATAAGATTTGGTAGACCTTTAAAATCTAATCGTTAATCAACTGGTCAACCCATGAACCATCTATTACATGGTCCACCCTAAATGCCACCCCTGTGAAGAAGATTTCCTTCTTAAACTTGGCTGGGTTTCGATGATGACAAGTTTGCTGATCAAAAAGAAGAAAAGACTCCGATAGATCAAGTCAAAGATTCTACAGAGTTGTTAATTATGTTTTTTCAATTCTCTGTAAGTATGGTTCGTATCTTTGACATATTGCAAAACTGTGATTATATAACTTAGATGTGCTCAAACAAATCATTCCTTAAGTTTAAAAACTTAATCTAAGTTATTTGCAAAGTTAGTGTTGAAGCAAACCTTTTGAAATCTTAAGAAAAACATTTTTCAGTTTCAGTAATCGATTACCTCAAGTTTGTAATCGATTACATAAATGCTCGGTGATGTGCAAAAACATTTTCTTAGTTTCAATGAATCGATTATCTATAATGTGTAACCGATTACATAAACTCCGTGATACACATGTAATCGATTTCTTTAATTGTGTAATCGATTACATTAACTAAATTTTGAATATCTGATTTTCAACGTACACATGTAATCGATTACCATAACGACGTAATCGATTACCATCGCTGCAAAATCAAATTTTCTGAAACGTTGTGATTTCAAATGGTGTGGTTTGGTTTACAAAAGTTGCCAAATGATCACCTTGCTTCATACACGATCCGATGGTTATATATATACCTTTTTACATCGTAAAATATATACAACTTTCATTCTTTCAATCATAAGAGTTCAATATCATTTTTACAAGTTTTAAACCTTCAAAACTTTCTTGCCTAGAACTTTGATATAATTTTCATATTAGAAAAAGTTCTTGAGCACTAAGTTGTATAGTTACAAAGTGATATTGATCCGATACACCATACCATTCTTCATTATTGTAAATTCATCCTTGTGTTGAGTTTTTGGTTTGAAAAGATAGTGGGGTGCTATCTTGTCGTTGTATAGATATTGTTAGGGAGCCTTGGGGTGAGGCTTGCTTGTAACAAGAATTCTATCATAGTGAATTGTTCTGCAGTGTCAAGAACTGGATGTACCCAAGTGGTTAGGGAACCAAAGTATAAATTCTTGTGTCTCAATCTTCTTCCTTATCCTTTTACTTTTGTTTTATCAATCAAACTTCATCTGCTTATCCATAAAACAAAAGAACAAGAAATCTCTAAAAGTCACTCGAAAATTGGTCAACCTAATTCACCCCCTCTTAGGTTGCATACTAGATCGACAATTGGTATCGAGCGAGTTAAGGTAACTCGCTCCTTCGATCCATGGCTTCCGCAAGTAACAATCCTACTTTTAGAGATGGTGGCGAATAACAAGCCTCCATGTTTTGTTGGAGAACACTATGACTTACGGAAGATTCGCATGCAATCCTATCTTGAAGCACAAGGTGAAGAAATATGGGATCTTTGTAGAGAATGGTCCTTATGTGCCTACAAATCATCAACAATGAAGTGCAAGATAAAGTCAAAGCGCATGGACAGATGATGACAAGAAGAAAGTGCTCTATGACAAAAAGGCCAAGAACATTCTACAACAAGATTAGGTATGGATGAATTCTTTCAGATCTCACATTGTAAAGCTGCTAAAGAGATTTGGGATACTCTAGAAGTGACCCATGAAGGAACAAGAGAAGTAAAGAGATCTAAATCAATACTTTATCACAAGAGTATGAAATGTTTAGAATGCAGCCCGATGAATCAATACTTGATTTGCAAAAGAGATTCTCTCATTTGACAAATCACTTAATGGCTCTTGGAAAGAACTTTACCAATGATGAGTTGAATCTCAAGATTCTTCGATCATTGACTTAAGCAATGGCAACCAAAGGTTACAACAATTTACGAAAAGAAAAGTCCATCAAAAATGACCTGCGGCATTATTTGGAAAACTCCAAGAACATGAATTGGAACTTGGAAGATTGGAAGAGACTGAAGTCAAAGAGAAGAAGAACAAAAGCATTGCCTTAAAGGTTGAAACCAGAAAACAACGTGAAGAAGAAAGCACTGATGAAGAAGAGAACATCACTCTCCTGGTAAAAGGTTTGGAAAATTTCTTAAGAAAGACCAAAATATTAAATTTGATAACAAAAAGAAATTTTTCAAGAAAAGGGATACATCCACTTCAAATCAGAACTTCACATGTTTTGAATGCGGTAAGGAAGGACATATGAAAGCAGAATGTCCTAATCTGACAAAGAAGAAGTACTTCAAAGGGAAAAAGGAATTCAAATCCAAAAAGGCCTACATTGCATGGAATGACAATGAAGTAAGTACCTCCTCCGATTCAGAAAGTGGAGAATCTGAAGTCAAAGCACTCATGGCATCACATCACTCAGATGATGAACAAGAGGTTAGTTCTTCTATGTCTAATGAAAAACCATCTTATATAGAATTACAGAATGCATTTCAAGAGTTACATGAAGAATGTTTGATACTTTCTAGAACAATTTCGAAACAAAAGAAATTAATTTTAGAACTAGAAAGAAGTTCTAATGACACATGTGTGGAGTCAGAAAATGTCAAAAATTCTGTATGTAATAAATGTTTAAGATATGAATCTAAGATTGTTGATCTAAACCAAGTGATCAAAAGATATGAAAAAGGTCAAATTGGTTTAGAAGAAGTGCTTGGTAGACAAAGGTATTCAAACAACAAACATGGTCTTGGTTTTTCAAATTTTCAAACACCAAGTCCTAACAAAACTATATTTGTCAAAGCAAGCACAACTACCAACAACTCAGAATCATCTAAATTGCATATTGGAAACTCTTCTAAAGCAAACTCTGGAAATATGGTTAAGAATGGAAATCATTCAATTTCTAGAAATGTAAAAAGAAACGAGTCTAGTAGTTCTATCACTAGTCATATTTATAAGAATTGTGATTACTGTATGTCAAAAGGCCATACCCCCAATGCTTGCTACATAAGAAACTTTGGAGTTCCTTATGGAGAATTCATATGGGTAAGGAAAGGCATTAACCTATCAGGACCCAAATCACTTTGGGTACCTAACATACATTAAATCTGTTTTGTAGAAATGCCTGAACAGCACCAGCAACACATGGTATCTTGATAGTGGTTGTTCTAGACACATGACTGGTGATTGTACAAAGTTTACATCTCTGAAGCTGAAATCTAAAGGATATGTCACATATGGAGATAACAATAGAGGAAAGATTCTTGGGATTGGAAAGATTGGAGCTTCTCCCTTCACAACTATTGATGATGTCCTATATGTTGAAGGTTTGAAGCACAATTTGATTAGCATAAGTCAACTCTGCGATAAAGGATTCAGAGTAAACTTCATCAAAGAAAAATGTATCATTGAAAATGAAGCCTCTCCTGAAGAGAAGTTAGTGGGAAATAGAATCGACAACTCCTATAAGGTATGTCTAGATGATTTATCTTTGAAGATTAAATGTCTAGTGGTAAACAATAATGATGCATGGCTTTGGCACAAAAGAATAGCACATATTCACATGGAACATTTGAATAAGCTTGTCAAACATGATCTTGTTATTGGATTACCCAAAATGAAATTTGTTAAAGATAGATTATGTGACGCATGCCAAAAGGGGAAACAAACAAAATCCTCTTTCAAACCAAAGAATGTGGTATCAACTACAAGACCACTTCAGTTGATTCACATGGATCTTTTTGGTCCCTCAAGAACTAGAAGCTTTGGAGGTAATGTTTATGCTTTAGTTATTGTTGATGATTTTTCAAGATATTCTTGGACTCTATTTTTAGCACAAAAAGGTGATGCATTTAAGGCGTTCAAGAAATATGCAAAACAAGTGCAAAATGAAAAATCTATGAAGATTGTGTCAATTAGAAGTGATCATGGTGGGGAGTTCCAAAATGCTCTTTTTGAGGAATTCTGTGAAGAACATGGAATCACTCACTACTTCTCAGCTCCAAGGACTCCTCAACAAAATGGCGTGGTAGAAAGAAAGAATCGATCTCTAATTGAACTGGCTAGAACAATGCTCAGTGATTCAAGTCTACCAAAGTACTCTTTGGCGATCTGATTAGTACGACTTGCTATGTTACTAATCGAGTTAATATAAGGCCAATCTTGAAAAAGACTCCTTATGAACTATATAAGGGAAGAAAGCCAAACATCTCACATCTTCATGTCTTTGGATGCAAATGTTTTGTACTCAACAATGACAAAGACAACCTAGGTAAGTTCGATGAGAAATCTGATTTAAGGTATATTTCTTGGCTATTCTCTTTCAAGTAAAGCTTATAGAATTTATAATAAAAGAACCTTAGTTATAGAAGAATCTATGCATGTTTCCTTTGATGAAACTAACCCAACTGTAGAGAAAGGTTCTTGTGATGATGATGATGATGATAGAATGGAGGCATCTACAAAAGGCATTAGTAAGGAAGCTCGAGTCGAATTACCTATGGAAGACTCTCAAAGAAAAACAAATTGATTCACCAATCACCAAGACGACAATCTTCAACAAGAGCAGAATCATCCTGATCTACCTCGTGAATGGAGAATTCATTGGGATCATCCTCTTGACAAAGTAGTTGGTGATATTGAATCAGGAGTAAAAACAAGACTAAATCTGAAGGAAGCTTGCCTATACATGGCTTTTGTTTCTCAAATAGAACCTTCAAAGATAAATGAAGCTCTTGAAGACGATCAATGGATTCTTGCCATGCAAGAAGAGTTAAACCAATTTGAAAGGAATCAGGTTTGGGAACTTGTCCCTAGACCACAAGACAAACACATTATCGGTACAAAATGGGTGTTTAAGAACAAACTTGATGAAAATGGGATAATTATTCGAAATAAGGCAAGGTTGGTTGCTCAAGGCTATAATCAAGAGGAAGGAATTGATTTTGAAGAGACATTCGCTCCTGTTGCCAGGTTAGAAGCTATACGTTTATTACTTGGTTATGCTTGTTCTCTAGATTTTCAATTATTTCAAATGGATGTCAAAAGTGCCTTCTTAAATGGATACATAAATGAGGAAGTTTATGTCAAACAACCTCCTGGGTTTGAAGATTTCAAACACCCCTCACATGTATTCAAATTAAAGAAAGCTCTTTATGGTTTGAAACAAGCCCCTAGAGCTTGGTATGACAGAGTTAGTCAATTCTTATTTGAAAAAGGATTTGAAAAAGGTAAGGTAGATACTACTCTATTCATCAAGAGAATTAAGGATCACACTCTATTGGTCCAAATTTATGTTGATGACATCATTTTCGGATCAACCAATAAAGATTTGTGTGAAGAGTTCTCAATGATGATGCAAGGAGAATTTGAAATGTCCATGATGGGAAAGCTGAATTATTTTCTTGGACTTCAAATCAAGCAAACTAAGGATGGTATCTTCATAAATCAATCAAAATATTGTAAAGAATCATAAAGAGGTTTGACATGGACAATCGCAAAGAGATCGCAACTCCTATGGGATCTGGTACTTATATTGATCAAGATGAGTCAGGTTTATCAAGAGACATCAAGAAATATCGAGGTATGATTGGTTCTTTATTATACTTAATCGCGATCGTCCTGACATTATGTTTAGTGTATGTCTCTGTGCTCGATTTCAAGGCAATCCAAAAGAATCTCCTCTTTCTTCTTTAAACAGGATCATGAAGTATCTGAAAGGAACAACAAATGTTGGCCTATGGTACCCCAAAGGTAGTATTTGCTCTTTAGTTGGTTATTCAGATTCGATTATGCAGGTGCAAACTGATCGAAAAAGTACTAGTGGCACATGCCATATGCTTGGAAATGCTTTAATATCCTGGTCTTGCAAGAAACAAGCAAGTGTTGCTCTCAAAGACCATTGAAGCAGAATATATTGCAGCTGGAAGTTGTTATGCTCAAAGTCTTTGGCTAAAACAACAACTATGTGATAATGGAATCAATCTTGGATGCATTCCTTTAAGGTGTGACAACACAAGTGCTATAAATATATCAAAGAATCCTGTTATGCACTCTCGTACCAAGCATATAGACATTCGACATCATTTTCTACGAGATCAGGTTCTAAAAGGAGACGTGGAGATTACATTTGTTGATACTCATGCTCAATTAGCTGACATCTTCACAAAGCCATTAGCCAAAGAACCCTTCTTCAAAATAAGAAGAGAACTTGGCATTTTGGATGAAAAGGATATATGAAGACCAACACATTTGGTGACAGGTTCTTTCATTTAACTTATATGTTTTTATTGTGTCATTACGGTGTATGTATGTCTTTTTAATCATAAATCTATGTGATATGTGTGTTATGCATAGAATAGATACTCATACATTGCATGTTTTATCAATACTTTTTCAAAATTAAATTTTTTTAACAGTGTGTAATCGATTACATATTATGAGTAATCGATTACATTTTCAGAAATTTCAGATTTTCGCTCACGACCGTATGGTAATCGATTACCACTTGGGTGTAATCGATTACATATCCGCTGAAAATTTGGCGAAAACCGACAGCTCTGCATAAAATCAGTTTTCTAAATCATTTCTTTCACTCTTGCAATCGGTTACCACTCATCCTCTCTCAACCACCCACCTTCCAATCCTTATTTCTACCATTGTTGCTCATATCTTTCACTTCTAATCCCTTGTCCTCCTCCAATTCGTGGCCCACTTCTGATTTTTCCCTACAATTTCGAACCCTAACCCTCTTTAAACACTTTCATCACCATGGAATCTTCAAGGAAATTCAGAAGCAAAAATCCATCTGTGACTGATGCAAGGAGAGCAAATCCAAATCCTCTGGACTTATCAAGGTTGTTGGCGACCTCTGAACAAAGAACTCGCTTCCAACAATTCATTGGCAGGAAACTTATCACTCCCAAGTATGTGAGTTTTATTGCATTTGCTCGTTTCAATTTTCCTTCGTTGCTAGAAAGACAGGGGGTAATACAACTTGCTAATGGTTTTGGAAACTACTATCCTGATCTTGTTAGAGTGTTCTATTGTAATTTAGAGGCTAAGGGTAGTGGTCTGATTTCTTGGGTGAAAGGGGTTCCAATTAAATTGTCATTGAAGCAAATTGGAGAGTTTCTGGAGATTCCATTTGAGGGAGAAAGGATTCACACTGATTTTCTATGTGATTGGGAGGAGTATGACAAGAAAGAATTCTATTTATCAATGTGTCGCTATGGTGAGGCTGAAATTACTCAGAAAAGACAACGGTCCGGTGCCGCCTCCTCTGCCAGAAATATTCTATCTGTAGGACACTTGAATGTTGATGATAGACTTCTTCACTATGTTATCTGCTATGTCTTGGTTCCTAAGGCCTCCAACTACTCTCAAATCAATGATTTTGAGATGCAAATCATGTATGCTATTAAGAATAGCAAACCTATCAACTGGGCCTATTTGGTTATGAACCACATGTTGTCTCTGAAGAAGCGAACTACTAGTTTGCCTTATGCGCGTCAAATCTCCCGGTTGTTGGAATGCTGCAATGTGGACACCAGCAATGAGGTTTATCTGGAAATGACACCTGCTGAGAATGAAATCCACATGGATATATTACCAAAGATGGGTATAAACTGGGATGCTGCTGAGCGAGTCTACAGGTATCGAAGCGATCTGCTACACCCTCCTGTACAAGAGGATGAGGAACCTCAAGATCATGATGGAGAGGTAACCAATCAAATGATTATGGATGAGCTTGAGTGCCCGTGGCTACATGACTGAGAGGTTTGATGAACTGTCTGCTCGCATGGACCGCCTTGAAGCTTTTAGAAATGACAATGAGGAGGATGACGAGTAGCCTGATTTGCTTCATCATGCATGCATCACATTTATCATTATGTTCTGTTTGTCTATGTTGGATTTCTACATCTAGTTCTGTACTGTTTCCTTAAATTGCACTTTGGTTTATGTTTTCTTTATTTGGACTTTACTAAGTAGGAACTTTGAACAGTTTGTATGGATGACTCATAGTAAGTATTTAGTGTGTGTTTGCATGAGCTTGGTAAATCTATTATATTTATGCTACTTTTTCTTCTTTTTGATGATGTCAAAAGGGGGAGAAAGGAGATATTATGTGTATGTGTATGTCTTGTATTTTACTACCTTTTCAGGTTTCCCAACTCCAAAACAAAGGGGGAGATATACAAGACAGGGGGAGCTTTTCCGTCAAGAACTGTTAACAAGATTAGTGTTTGTCATCATCAAAAAGGGGGAGATTGTGAAGAAGATTTCCTTCTTAAACTTGGCTGGGTTTCGATGATGACAAGTTTCTTGATCAAAAAGAAGAAAAGACTCAGATAGATCAAGTCAAAGATTCTCTGAGAGTTGTTAATTATGTTTTTCAATTCTCTGTAAGTATGGTTCGTATCTTTGACATATTGCAAAACTGTGATTATATAACTTAGATGTGCTCAAACAAATCATTCCTTAAGTTTAAAAACTTAATCTAAGTTATTTGCAAAGTTAGTGTTAAAGCAAACCTTTTGAAATCTTAAGAAAAACATTTTTCAGTTTTGATGAATCGATTACCTCAAGTTTGTAATCGATTACATAAATGCTCGGTGATGTGCAAAAACATTTTCTTAGTTTCGATGAATCGATTACCTATAATGTGTAACCGATTACATAAACTCCCATTGATACACATGTAATCGATTTCTTTAATTGTGTAATCGATTACATTAACTAAATTTTTGAATATCCGATTTTCAACGTACATGTAATCGATTACCATAACGACGTAATCGATTACCGCTGCAAAATCAAATTTTAAAACGTTGTGATTTCAAATGGTGTGGTTTGGTTTCAAAAGTTGCCAAATGATCACCTTGCTTCATACACGATCCGATGGTTATATATATACCTTTTACATCGTAAAATATATACAACTTTCATTCTTTCAATCATAAGAGTTCAATATCATTTTTACAAGTTTTAAACCTTCAAAACTTTCTTGCCTAGAACTTTGATATAATTTTCATATTCTGAAAAAGTTCTTGTGCACTAAGTTGTATAGTTACAAAGTGATATTGATCTGATACAGCCATACCATTCTTCATTATTGTAAATTCATCCTTGTGTTGAGTTTTTGGTTTGAAAAGATAGTGGGGTGCTATCTTGCTGTTGTATAGATATTGTTAGGGAGCCTTGGGGTGAGGCTTGCTTGTAACAAGAATTCTATCATAGTGAATTGTTCTGCAGGTGTCAGAAGAACTGGATGTACCCAAGTGGTTAGGGGAACCAGTATAAATTCTTGTGTCTCAATCTTCTTCCTTATCCTTTTACTTTTGTTTTATCAATCAAACTTCATCTGTTTATCCATAAAACAAAAGAACAAGAAATCTCTAAAAGTCACTCGAAAATTGGTCAACCTAATTCACCCCCCCTCTTAGGTTGCATACCAGACTGACAACCCCAACCAAATTGTCTAACATAAAGCAAACAGTGACGCATAACATAGTAACATAAAACAAATTCCAAATACCAATCAAAGTACCAAACCAAACATAGTATAGAAGTCTTAAAGTAAATAAATTGTCTAAAGTCTAAAACATTAAAATTCAATCTTCATCTTCTGAAAACAAGTTTTCTTCTTCATCATTTTCACCACTCTTAGGGTTGTCGATTTCTTCATTCCCCTCCTCTTCAACTTCATCACTTTCTTCTACATCTTCTTCCACCAAAACCTCTTTTCCCCTAGAGCTTGAAGCCATATTTTCAGGAAGACGTTGGGGAACATTCATGTGTTTTATAATAGGAACCTGTTGAGTTGGCACTTTCAATGTTTGCTAGGCACACCCCCAGCAACGTGTATAAGCATAGTTTGATTTTGCTTATCAAATTCGTTTGCCTTGTAGGAAACCTTATGGTGTCTTTATTTGGTCGCGTCTCCCCTTCAGATTCTTAAACTTATTAAACTCTCTCGTTAATGGGTATAATTTTTTTTAAACTCGGTGCCTTTATGAAAAATTAAGCACTTGATTCAACACTTTGATCTTCTCTTTTTCTTTTCCTGGTCATTTTATTTTCCCATTGTTGCTGCAGAATATGTCTTTACAAAAGCTGTAAAGGCACTATATATGTGGGCACTAGAAAAATATATCTGGGAATCTGATAATACTGACATCAAGATCTAAAAGTCATACATAAATTAATATATCATTTTATCCTAACTTTGATTCCTCCTCTTTTTCCCATCAATTTGAATGGTGCATGTATGTTTTCATTTTCTTTAATTATTTCGTGCAAGAAATATTCATTAGACGTCATGCCTTACACGGTTGTAGAGTTCTCTCGTATTGACTTCCTTACGAGAAATAATGAAATGGGTTTTAATTTTTTATTGAAAAGGATAAGGAAACATTTTTTATCAAATAGGGGGGGCATAATAGTATAGTGTTAGGTAATTATTCTTTTTTGTATCAAGCCACTTATAATGATGCAAACTGTGCTAATTAGTAGTACTGCACCATCGTAAATTCCCCAACCGTCTATGGGAAATAATTGGGACCTCTTTGTAACTCAAATTGGAAGGAGGACTCACTAAGATGTAGACGTCGGATTAGATGTTTGGGGTTAAAATAGACTTTGAGAATGTGCATCAATTATATAGACCAAAAGCTACTTTTTTCTGCATCGAGTTTAAAAAAAAGTATACCCATTACCAAAAGAGTTAAATAAGTTTAAGAATCTTAAGGGGAGACGCGACCAAATAAATACACCATAAGGTTTCCTACAAGGTTTTGTATATAGATATAATAAATAGATTGATTTTGCTTTCATAAACCTTCAAATCCTAGTTGTATCTTATGATCCACTAGTTTTACACAAGTTGTGTGTATGTGTATAAGCAAAGTTTTCTATGAGAATATTAGGGATAAGTTAAAAAAATAAGAGGATTGTATAAGCATAGTTTTCTATGAGACTCATCTTAGATAAATAAGTTTGGCTTATAAAAAGCCAAGTCAGACTTTTAAAATTTCAGGACAAACTTATAAAAAGTCTATCACAAATAACATGTCAAACTTAGGCTTTAAATTTTTAAAATAAGTTAGACTTATTTAAGAAAGTTTTACTTAACCTAATCTACTTTCATCTCTATTCATAATTAGAAAGTAGAGAAACAAAAAAAAAGATCTAATTCTATCATTGGCTGCAATTTGTTTTGCACATCTCTTTGTACTTCTTTTCCTTGCCACTTCTGCTTGTCTAATTCTATCTTTTAAGAAGATGTCAACTTCCAACCTGTTTCTTTTTAAATGACCAAGTAGTTTTTCTACTTTTATCATCTCTGCTTTTGATTTTTAGTGAATCATTTGCTTTGTTATTAGTATCGGAGAAAAGCCTTAGTTTCTCGTTTGAGATTCAATATATTATTGAGTGCATGTACTCTTTTAGGGTACCACGTGTTCATTGTATATTGAACTTTGAATTGTCCAAGTCGGACAGTTTGGGAAAAATACTTTTTCTTTACTCATATAATAGTTGTTGCTTAATTCTCTTATCTTTATATTTGATGAAATTTCGGTTCGATTCATTTCCTTTTGTTCTCTGGGTGCATATTTGATCGCGGTATTCATAACTGCGATCATTTAGTGTACTTAGAGACCAATGGGAGATGCTGCCGAAATTTTGTCAAGTATAAGATATGAGAATTAAGGAATGACTATTATACGAGTTCTGAAAAAGTTTTTCCTCGAATGGGATAGGGCCATACCATTTAAAGAAAGAGAACAGTTGTAAGAATGTCGTGCTGCTTAAATTGTCATTTTTTTTGACATGCAGAAGATGAAATTTTTCCCTTCGAGTCGTAGTTGGATGTACGATAGGTTGTATCCGAGGAGGGGGGTTTGAAGCAATCTTTTTGCGATGGGGTTGATCACTTTGTCCAAGCCACAATGGCACATGAAGATTTTGAAATTAATGGAGGGATTAGATGTTCGTGCCTTAATTACAATTGCAGAAGGATCAAGAGCCCAGGTGAGGTCATATATCACCTGGAGAGAGTTGGATTTAGGCCTAATTACTGGATTTGGGCTAGACATGGTGAAGACTTGTCTCAGGTTGATTTAGGGGTTGTCAATAATTGTACAGGTGCTTCAAGCAGTTGCGTAGATACGGGATATGGTGAGCAAATTGAATTAATGCAACATATGCTTTGTGATGCCTTGGGGGTCAACGTGTCATTCGAGGAGCAACAGTATGATGACACAGATGAACTTCCAAATGAGACAGCACAAAAATTTTATAATCTCTTGTTAGAAACAAATAAGCCATTGTTTGAAGGGTCTGCAAACTCTAAGTTATCAATGTGTGTGAGGCTTTTAGCTCTTAAGTCAAACTGTGGTGCTATGGATGTGTGCTTAGATCTCGTAACGAAGATGATGTTGGACTCATCACCTATCAGAGATGGTTTGCAAAAAGTTATTACGAGCCTAAAAGCTTAATGTCCAAGTTGGGGTTGGAATCTAAAAGGATTGATTGTTGTGTGACAGGGTGTATGTTATATTACAACAATGAATTCGGTAAAAACGATGGCGTGCTGGTTGAATGCAGATTTTGTGGTGAGCCAAAGTATATTTCACACACTGATAATGGGAAGAGTAGACAAAAACCAGTTCCACAGAAGGCAATGTTTTATTTGCCAATTATTCAAAGGTTGCAGAGAATGTTTGCATCAACACAGACTGCAGACAAAATGACGTGGCACTATGAGAATATAAGCACTTCAGGTATGTTGCGCCACCCATGTGATGGTGAAGCTTGGAAGCACTTCGATCGTGTGCATCCCGAATTTGCAGCAGATCCACGTAATGTACTACTTGGCTTATGCTCTGATGGTTTTATCCCGTATGTTCAATCAATGGCGAAACCCTATTCTTGCTGGCCAGTTATTGTTACCCCATACAATCTTCCTCCTGAAATATGCATGTCTAAGCCTTATATGTTCCTGACTTGTATTATACCGGGTCCAGATAATCTCAGATGGTATTGACATCTACTTACAGCCTCACATTGACGATCTCAAAAGGTTGTGGAATGGCATTTTGACTTATGATATTGCACGAAAGAAGAACTTTACAATGAGGGCAGTTCTTATGTGGACCATTAATGACTTTCCTGCTTATGGCATGTTGTCTGGTTGGGTACTCATGGTAAAATGGCATGTCCGCATTGCATGGAGCATACAGAGGCCTTTACCTTGAAATTCGGGGGGAAAAGTTCTTGGTTTAACTCACATCGTAGGTTTTTACCAAGTGATCATCCATTTAGATGGAATAAGAACGCCTTCAACAAGGAGGAAGTTGAATTAGATGGCCTGCCCCCAAGGTTGACATCCGAATAGATTTTTGCCAGAGTTATGGATCTGCCAAAAATCACAGATCATGGTGAATTGGATTGATTTGAAGGATATGGACAATGGCATAATTGGACTAAAAGAAGTATTTTTTGGGATCTACCATATTGGAAAGATAATTTATTGAGACACAACCTTGATGTTATGCACATTGAGAAGAACTTTTCTGACAATTTTTTACAGCGATGAATGTTAGAGGAAGAACGAAAGAGAACGATAAGGCCAGACTGGACTTACAGCTTTACTGTAGACGAAAGGACTTGTATTTGACGACTCAGTCGGATGGGAAAACCCTGAAACCCAAAGCCTTTTACTCTTTAACTGTTGAGAAAGCAAGGTCAGTCTGTCGATGGATAAAAGAACTTCGAATGCCAGACGGTTATTCTTCTAATTTGACAAGATGTGCCGATGTGAACAAAGGAACCATGATTAGGATGAAAAGCCATGATTGTCATGTATTCATGGAGTGTTTACTTCCTATTGCATTTAGTTCCTTGCCGTCAAATGTTTTAAATCCACTTACTGAACTCAGCCAATTTTTCAAAGATTTGTGTTCTGCAACCTAGAGAGAGGATGATCTTATAAATATGGAGCAGAACATACCAGTCATTCTTTGTAAGTTGGAGAGAGTATTTTACCCTACTTTCTTTAACTCTATGGAGCATCTTCCAGTGCATCTTGCACATGAAGCTAAGCTTGGTGGACCGGTTCAATACAGATGGATGTATCCATTCGAAAGGTAATATAATAAAATATTCTTTAAAATAAATATTCACTTGAAGGGTTAAATATATCAATTTATATCATCAACCTTGTTATTTTGTAGATTTATGGGTGACTCAAAACAGTCGGTGAAAAATAAGGCCAGGGTTGAAGGCTCTATTTGTGCAACTTACTTACACCGTAAGATAATCCATTTATGTTCCCATTATTTTACGAACTTCATGCTGACACCAACAAATAACAGGAACGAAATAGAAATAGAAAGTGAAAGACACTCACTATCCTTATCAGTATTTTGCCTTGCCAGTCGTCATGCTGGAAATGAGGTGACTTCCTAGTTGACGGGAGAAGAGTGGAAGTCAGCTCACGTTCACGTGTTGATCAACTGTGCTAAAGTATCACCATATCTTACGTAGGTATCATTTTTACCACTTTCAATTTCTTTTATCCACAACTACTCATGATCATTTGTTTTCAAATGAATTGATCAGGGCATTCTTGTTAACTAAGCCCACAGCCGTACAAGACTCTTCTGCCTATATTCATGAATATTTCCCAATGTGGTTTATGAACCAGGTATGTATTTTTAGTCCTATTTCAACTATTTATTGTTTGAAAATACAAAAGGTTGTTTGAAAAAAGGAAATATAAATCACTTGTGCATGTGTATACGCAGGTGTACAGTGAGCCAGAATTGCCTCAAATCGAACACTTGAGAAATTTATCTGATGGTCCTAAATCACGTGTAAAAGAATGGCACACATTTTTCATAAACTGATACAAATTTCAAATCCAATCAAAAACAGAGGGGGAAAAAATAGTTAACAGTGAAGTTTATGTAAAAGGTGCCACAGATGGAGGTGAAGACGACTTCTACGGCGTGATTCAACATATATATGAACTGGCGTACAATACTTTAGACTACACTAAAAGAATAGTGCTATTTTATTGTAATTGGTTTGATCCGTCAAGGACAGTTACAAGAGTAGATTGAAAATATAATACTGCTGACATATGCATGAGCAGAAGATACCAAATGTTTGATCCGTTTATCATGGCACAATATGTAAGACAAGTGTATTATGTCCCTTACCCATCAACTCGAAGGGACAAACAAGGTTGGTGTGTTGCAATAAAGACTAAACCAAGGGGTCGCATTGAAGCAGATGATCCACACTAAGAAGTGGCTTATCAAGTGGATGAGATGTCTGATGTCAACGTAGTAAATGAAGTGGAACCCATTTCTCGACTACGTGACAATCCAATCACATATGAAGATGTAGATGGAGATGAGGAATTAAATGAAAAAGTGGCAGACCCATCAAGATCTGAAGACGATGCTGAAGCAGAGTGGACAGAATGGGCAGAATGAAATTGTTTAACTTTTTACAATTAGCGAAATTAATGTCTAACAATATATTTTTAATTACTGTAACCGATGTATAAAATTCTTTTAATTACTCTCGCCATATGGATATTTATCCACGTATTCTAACTAGAATATAATATTACAACCGACGTCTGTTAATCTAAGTGGTAAGAAGTTTAGTTTCTTTTAATTAAATAATGTCCCGAGTTCAAGTCTTTGAATGGTAAAATAAGCGTTAGAAGAGTTTTGTCTTAATATGGGTTCACACAGCTCGACTCAAATTATACCGAGAGTCTAAATCAAAATAAAAAATATGTACTATGATGTGACACTATATGAGATAATTCGTAGATATACAATTTGAATTTCATTATTATGCATTCATAATGTAAAACGTTCTGCACATCTCTAATCATATCTCACTATGTAGATATTTATACGTATTTTGAGAAATATTACTGAGACACGACACCATAGCTAAATATAATTGGATGTTTGTGTAAAAAAATTTGCTTTGGTACCAAAAAAATCGCAAAGGGATGTAACTTGTTTATTTTTATGGAATTTATTTGTAATATTTTTATGCTTAAATATATTATTTCATGATTGTTATTGTTGAATTGCTCTATAGACATATATGGCATCAGGAGCTGCAGGATCCGAGCCCCCCGACCACCCACTGGTGGTCAACGGAAGGGGAAGGGCATCGCCATCGACCCTCGTCGTTGTCGTCGGCCGAACATTATTAGGATTGACGATGTTGGCTATGCGACGTTGTCATCCACACAACGTCTGCGTACATCTACACCTACACATGCTCCAGCGCGTTTGGCCCCTACATAGCCTCCAGTGCGTTCGGCACCTACACAGCCTGCAGGACCTTCTGTTTCGACACCCCATTTGTCACCCATTCACATGATCCCCAGCCCGGGTTCCAGCAGACACCTGACGCTTCTTCCTCCTTTTTGTGCCTGAGACGGCACCCGATACTCATATGTCCGATCATGACTATAATACGGGTCATACACCTGATCAGACCGAGGTTGAGCAGGACGGGGATGAGCAGGAGGACGTTGAGCAGCAGGAGGTTGACCAGAGGGTCGCTGATGATAATGAGATGCTGCATGATGGCCGAGTATCTATCAGGCCGGCTGGTAAAGGGTAAGTATTTAGTTTTTTTTTTCGAGTTATTAATAATTTACATGTGTGTGTGTGTATATATATATATATATATATATATATATATATATATATATATATATATATATTTTCTCTTGTTTGACATCTTGTTATTTTTTCAGGTTCCTTCCCTCAAAGCCAGCTGCAACGGCTATCACAACGGTAATTGAGGATAATTACCACATGTTTTAGCCCACCTCGAAGAAAGTGAAGGAGGATGCGAGGGATCATATGTTCAGATCTTTTGGAGTAAGTTGTAATTTTTATTTTGTTGCATATTATTTTTTTATTTCATAAATTTTAATTATGTTTAATAATGTATTATATTCATACAGGAGAGGGTTTCATGGAAGGAAGAGGATGAGGAGCAGATCGAGAGGAACTTCCATATGAAGGCCTCCCACCGCCTCTCTGACATGCTTAGAGATGCCCGCCTCAGTGGACAACCCCACTGGATAGGGGATCAGCTCTGGCAGCAGCTGCAAGAGTACTGGAACTCCTCTGAGTTCAAGGCGGTAAGCGAAAAGGTGAAGAGGAATAGAGCCTCTGAGAAGGGTGGAAGTTTGCACACTGGAGGTTCGGTCAGTAAGGCGCAGCACGCAGCTCGACTTGTACATTATATATTATTATTATTATTATTATTATTATTATTATTATTATTATTTAGTTAAGGTTTTGTATTAAATAATTACAGTCGAAGCGGTTGGGTAGAGAGGTACAGTTGCACAAGCTCCATCGTGCAACTCATATTAGGAGGAGTACCAGTGATTTTATTGATGAGCGGTCGAGGCGGACCCAGGTAATTATAAAATATAATGAATAGTTTTTTAATAATGTTTATATTGTTTTATGACAAAAAAATTGACTTATTTTTATATGTTTGACAAGAGGAGTTTGAGGCGCGGATGTCTCAGATGATGTCTCAAACATCATCATGTTCCCCCATTCAGAGCCCTGAGGATCCATCTGCAGCGCTCAGGATATGGGGCTGATGTTGTTGGCGGCAAGAAGAGGGTGGCCTATACGGTGCTGGCGACCTCGCCGACAACTACAAGAAAGGTGCCCGCTGCCTCAACATCGGAGAGTCGTTGAGTAGTTGATGTGATCCTCATAGAGAATCTTGAAGAGAAGGATCTTTTCCATGATTTGGTTTTCAATTTTTCAACAAATTCAAGAAGAACAAGAACACAAACAGAAAATCAAACTTACAAAATTGGAAAAAGGAAGTAGATGATGATGGAGATGAAGATCGCCACATCCAAGGAGGGATGATAAGATCAAAGTGTGATCGCCACAAAGGATTTGGTTAGCCCCTTGATGAGATCCATAGCAAGGGTTCTTCCAAGAACCAAAGGAGAGAATTTCTAAGCTCTCAAACAAATGAATTTCTATTCAGAATCAAAGGTCCTTTTACAATACAAGAAAAGCCTATTTATACCTTTGTGCATTTTTACTATGCACACCTCCTAATTTTCTAATCACAACCTATGTGCCTAAAAACAAATAATAGGCTTCTAAGTAGGAAAATTCATCAAAGTACCATTATTACAAATTGAAAAGAACAAACAATACAAAACAAGGATCACAAATTTATTATATTTCCCAATAAAAGACTAGTCACTAATGAGTAGGATTTGGTAAATTTTGTCTTCATTAGATTCTCCTCCAATGGGAACCAACAAAGAACTAATCTTCTTCTCCATGTCCTCTTGGAGCTTCCTTGCTTTGCTCCTAGTGACTACACCTTTTTGTGCTTCCTTCCCTTGAGCTAGGAGGTCCTCATCACACCCTCCTTCTTTAGAAGAACTCGCCCACGAGTTATGCTCATCTTCACCTACATCAAACAAGGTCAAATCACTTACATTGAAAGTAGCACTTACCCCATAATCCCCGGGAAAATCAATTTTATAAGCATTGTCCCCAATCCTTTCTAGGACTTGGAAGGGACCATCACCTCTAGGTTGGAGCTTAGATTTCCTTTGTGAAGGAAACCTCTCCTTCCTTAGGTGTACCCACACCCAATCTCCGGGTTGAAAGATAACCTTTTTCTACCTTTATTTGCTTGCTTAGCATAGGTCTCATATTTGTGTTCAATTTTAGCTTTGACCTTTTCATGTAATTTTTAACAAATTCGCCTTAGCCTTGCCATCACTATGTATTATGGAAGAATTAATGGGCAAAGGCAACAAATCAATGGGGGTGAGGGGATTAAAACCATACACAACCTCAAATGGGGAATGGGAAGTGGAACCATGTGGAACCCTATTGTAAGCAAATTCAACCATAGGCAAACAATCTTCCCAAGCCTTTACATTATTTTTAAGAAGAGATCTAAGCAAAGTACCAAGAGTTCTATTTGTTACCTCGGTTTGTCCATCCGTTTGAGGATGACAAGAAGTAGAGAAAAGCAACTTAGTTCCAAGCTTACCCCACAAAGTCCTCCAAAAGTGGCTTAGGAATTTTGGATCCCTATCCGAAATAATGGTTCTAGGCACACCATGTAGCCTTACCACTTCCTTGAAGAATAGGTTTGCAATGTGACATGCATCATCCACCTTGTGGCATGGAATAAAGTGTGTCATCTTTGAGAAGCGATCCACCACTACAAAAATGGAGTCACGGCCATTCCTTGTCTTTGGGAGACCTAGCACAAAATCCATAGAAACATCCACCCAAGGTGTAGAGGGAATAGGGAGAGGGGTATATAATCCATGAGGCATGCTCCTAGATTTAGCCTTTCTACATGTAATGCATTTAGAACATACTTTATGCACATCATGTTTCATTCTAGGCCAATAAAAGTGTTCATGCAACATTTCAAGTGTCTTATGTTCCCCAAAGTGGCCCATCAATCCCCCCTCATGCACTTCTCTCACCAACAATTCCCTAATAGAACATTTAGGAATGCAAAGCCTACTTCCCTTAAAAAGAAACCCATCGTGCTTATAATGCCCCTTAAATGCACCATGATCACAAGATTTATATATATGTGCAAAATCAACATCACAAGCATACAATTCTTTCAAATGTTCAAAACCAAGAATCTTAGTTTCAAGAGAGGAAAGTAAAGCATGTCTCCTAGATAAGGCATCCGCAACCACATTACTTTTGCCTTTCTTATGTTTAATCACATAGGGAAATTGTTCCAATAATTCTACCCACTTGGCATGCCTTTTATTTAATTTTCCTTGGCCTTTAAGATATTTAAGAGATTCATGATCACTATGGATCACAAATTCCTTAGGAAACAAGTAGTGTTGCCAAGTTTGTAAGGCCCTAACCAAAGCATATAATTCTTTGTCATAGGTGGAATAATTCAAGGAAGCACCACTCAATTTTTCACTAAAATAAGCAATTGGGTGCCCCTCTTGCAATAAAACCGCACCTATGCCAATGTTGGAAGCATCACATTCCAACTCAAAGGCCTTAGAAAAATTAGGCAAAGCTAGGATAGGAGCATTTGTCAATCTAGTTTTGAGCTCTTGAAAAGCTTGCTCTTGCTCTTTTCCCCACTTAAATGCCACATTTTTCTTGACAATATCATTCAAAGGAGAAGCTAATGTGCTAAAGTTTTTAACAAACCTTCTATAAAAGCTTGCTAGCCCATGAAAGCTCCTCACTTCACTCACATTCCTAGGGGTGGGCCAATCTTTGATGGCCTTTATCTTTCCTCATCAACTTTCACCCCTTGGGCACTAACAACAAATCCCAAGAACACTACTTCACTTTTACAAAAAGTGCATTTTTCTAAGTTAGCATACAAGTGTTCTTTTCTCAAAACCTCCATGACACTTTTCAAATGATTAACATGATCTTCTAGTGTCATACTATATATGAGAATGTCATCAAAATAGACCACCACAAATTTTCCAATAAAATGCCTTAAAATATGGTTCATCAAACGCATAAAGGTACTTGGGGCATTTGTCAAGCCGAAAGGCATGACTAACCATTCATATAGACCAAATTTGGTCTTGAATGCCGTTTTCCATTCATCCCCTTCTCTCATCCTAATTTGATGATACCCACTTTTTAAGTCAATTTTGGAAAAATAACAAGCACCATGTAACTCATCAAGCATGTCATCTAATCTTGGGATTGGATGTCTATATTTAATGGTGATGTTGTTAATGGCCCTACAATCCGTACACATTCTCCATGTGCCATCTTTTTTTGGCACTAAAATGACGGGCATAGCACAAGGACTCAAACTCTCCCTTACCCATCCTTTTTCCAAAAGTTTTTGAACTTGTTTTTCAATCTCTTTAGTCTCTTCCGGATTACTTCTATAAGCTGGCCTATTTGGTAATGAAGCACTTGGAATGAGATCCATTTGGTGCTCAATACCCCTTATAGGAGGTAGACCATGAGGTATGTCCTTTGGGAACACATCCTCAAATTCCTTTAAGAGATTTTCAATACATTTTGGCAATTCAAGAGAAGAAGTAGACAAGCACAAATCATTATAATACAAACAATATAGGGGTTGCCTACATGTCAAAGCTCTCTTGACTTTCTTTTCTCTCAAAAACAAGTTTTGTACTACTTTCTCTTCTTTTTCCTCAACTTTCTTTTTATTCTTTTTATTCTTTTGCTCTTGGCCCTCAATTGTTTTGCTACTTTCTCCACTCATTTTCTCACTCATTTGTAGGTTTTCTTTCTCTCTTTTGAGCCTAAGAGCTATTTGATCTTCACATACTTCCTTTGGACTAAGAGGTGATAAAGTAATTTTGAGATTGTTGTGAACAAAGGTAAATTTGTTAGTCAAGCCATCGTGGATGACTTGCCTATCAAATTGCCATGGTCTACCAAGCAAAATGTGACCGGCTTCCATTGGTACCACATCACACAAAATTTCATCTTTGTACTTGTGGATGCTAAAGTTCACCAACACTTGTTTGTTCACAACAATTTCTTCATCCTCTCTTAACCATTGAAGTTTGTAGGGCCTAGGATGGGAAATGGTGGGTAGGTTGAGTTTTGTAACTAATCTAGTGCTAGCTACATTAGTACAACTACCACCATCAATTATCAAAGAACATAATTTCCCATTAACTAGACACCTAGTGTGAAAGATGTTTTCTCTTTGGGAGGAGTCATCTACCTTAAGGTGCACTCCTAGTAATCTCCTCACCATAAGCAAATCCCCTTGGAGGGGTTGATCTTCAACTTCTTCCTCACTCCCACTAGAAGACCTAGAAGAGGAGGTAGAACTTTCTTTCTCACTTTCGGTCACCATACAACCATCTTTGATGACCAAAGCTCTTTTATTTGGGCATTGGGAAGCAATGTGCCCCCTCCCAAGACATTTAAAACACTTAATGGAAGAAGTAGAAGAATTAGAATTAGAAGGGGTAAAGTTAGAAATTTGTTTACCTTTATGGCCTTGTTTGGCCGAGGCTTCATCATGCTTAGAGGAAAAAGATCCCTCCTTCTTTGGCTTATCCTTATCCTTCCAATTTGAAGCCTTGTAGTTGGAATTGTAGTTAGAATTAGATCTCTTGTAGGAACTCTTTCTTTTGAATTGTTGCTCCACTTTGGTAGCTTGATGAACTAGCTCCTCAAGATCAAGGTGGTGTTGTAACTCCACTACATCCCTTATTTCATAATGCAACCCATTCATGAATCTTGCCATAGCCACTTCTCTACTTTCCTCCACATTAGCTCTAATTTTTGCAACTTCCAATTCTTTGTAATACTCCTCAACACTTTTCCCACCTTGAGTGAGCCTTTGGAGCTTGTTATGTAATTCTCTATGGTAATGACTTGGTACATATCTTCTTCTCATGATAGCTTTCAAGTCTTCCCAAGAATCCATAGGCCTTGCTCCACACCTAGCTCTCTCTTTTTGTTGTTGATCCCACCATAATAAGGCATAATCCGTGAACTCCAAGGTAGCCAAACTTACTTTCCTTTCCTCCCTTACTTAATGACAACTAAAATTTTGTTCAACCTTGAGTTCCCAATCTAAATACAATTCCGGATCTCCTTTGCCTTGAAAGTTGGGAATGTTGAGCTTCTTTTTCTTCCAATTTTCTTCCTCCCACCTTTGTCTCCTATCCTCCTCATCATAATGATGCCTATGCCTCCTATCATTTTCATCATCATGATGGTGATGCCTATGCCTCCTTTCATTTTCATCATCATAATGTCTATGTCTTCTAACATGCCTCCTTGTCCTCCTTGTTCATCTAGGTGTCTCATCTTCATCCTCCTCCTCCTCATACTCATGAGTTGGAGTAGGTTCTCTAGATCTTGCCCTCCTTTCCACCAAATTAATTCTTTCCCCAAGATCTTCACTAACCCTCCTAATCTCCAATTGTGTTTCTCTTTGAAGATTAGTCATATAAGCCATGAGGGCTGCTGTTCTTGGTGATGGTGGAGCACCTGACATGATGCCAAAGAAACAATACAATGTATAGGAAGAAAAAAAAATTGGACCTCACCACTCAACTAAGTGTTTACACTCTTGAAATTTCACTCGTGTTTACACTCTTTGTGGCTTTTGTGTAATTTAATCTCTCTTGCCTTTTTCCACTCCCTAACTTCCTCTCCTAGAGGTTCTTAAAAGGATCCAAGTGGATTTCAATCACCAAGTTGTTGATGTTACTACCAAAGCAATTAAGACAATCACACAAAGAAATTATCACACAAGAGGCCAAAAAAATGACAAAATGAAACTCTAAGACACAACCAAAGAATTTTAAAGACAAACAAGAAAATCTAACAAGACAAAGCTAAACCAAATAGAGCATGAAAAAGACAAAGCAAGGAAGGATATCTATGTGGTCAATGAAAGCCAAATGTGCATATGTAACAAATATGTATATGTAACAAATGTATGTATGTAACTTGTGGAAGGAAGGATACTAAAATTCACAATCCAAAGAATGAATATGGTAACTATTTGTGAAATGAATGAAGAATCAAAGCCTCAAATCTGGATATGTGCCTTTTTTTTTTATACTTGCCTTTTTTTTTATAAGTACTTTTTTTTTTCAGAATCACTTTTTTTAAAAAGCTGTTTTTATGGCTTTTTCTATGCAGAATTGGATTGCTCTTTTTTTTTCTATACAATTTTGGCTTTTGAAAATCCAGATTTGAGCTAGTATTGAAGAAATAACACGAAAATCAAATTTGCAAATAGAATGGAAAATCAAACACTTAGAAATGAGCAAGATGATGATGTGCAGAGAGGCACTTTCCAATACTGCAAAACTCGAAAATGCCAAGATTTCATCCAGTTTTCAGCAACAGATCATCTTTATACACCTTCCCACACCTATTGTAACACTTGTATTTAACATACAACACCAAATGACATCAAAATTCAATGGACAGTAACACCAAAGGAAATCGCACAAACTGGAAAAGCTCAAGAAAAACAGAATTTCGAAAATGGCTCAAAAGAAGACAGAACTTGCGATTTCACTAGTAAGATCAATGGAAACAACGAATCACACAGCTACAATGCATCCACACAAGTTGCAAATTGCAGAATTTCGAATTCCAAAACTTAGGTTTTTTTTTCTTTTTTTTTTTTTGGTTCCAAGAACAGAATTTCAGATCTTAATTTGTTTTGTACAAACTGAACAATAGATCAACAGACAAATGGAATTAGTGCGAATTCCTGCGAATTGCACTAGCAATCAACGCACTCAACACGAAACCGAAAAGAAAAAAAAGGCACCGATCAAACGCGATTGGCACGAACCCGATGCAAACAACAGAAAAAAAAATTTGAACAACACAGAATCAAGGAACCTAAATCTGATACCAATTGATGTGATCCTCATAGAGAATCTTGAAGAGAAGGATCTTTTCCATGATTTGGTTTTCAATTTTTCAACAAATTCAAGAAGAACAAGAACACAAACAGAAAATCAAACTTACAAAAATGGAAAAAGGAAGTAGATGATGATGGAGATGAAGATCGCCACATCCAAGGAGGGATGATAAGATCAAAGTGTGATCGCCACAAAGGATTTGGTTAGCCCCTTGATGAGATCCATAGCAAGGGTTCTTCCAAGAACCAAAGGAGAGAATTTCTAAGCTCTCAAACAAATGAATTTCTATTCAGAATCAAAGGTCCTTTTACAATACAAGAAAAGCCTATTTATACCTTTGTGCATTTTTACTATGCACACCTCCTAATTTTCTAATCACAACCTATGTGCCTAAAAACAAATAATAGGCTTCTAAGTAGGAAAATTCATCAAAGTACCATTATTACAAATTGAAAAGAACAAACAATACAAAACAAGGATCACAAATTTATTATATTTCCCAATAAAAGACTAGTCACTAATGAGTAGGATTTGGTAAATTTTGTCTTCATTAGATTCTCCTCCAATGGGAACCAACAAAGAACTAATCTTCTTCTCCATGTCCTCTTGGAGCTTCCTTGCTTTGCTCCTAGTGACTACACCTTTTTGTGCTTCCTTCCCATGAGCTAGGAGGTCCTCATCAGTAGTAGTGTTGCCACTGGTCGCTCTGCCGCGGATGAGCAGGAGATAGCGGACCTGAAGCGGGCCATGGCCGAGCAGCAGCGGATTACGACCGAGCAGCGGGAGGACGCCCGTCGGACGAGTGTCATGTTGGCTGAGGTGCTGAAGCGACAGGAGGAGTTGTACCAGTTGCTAGCTCGCCAGGCGCCTCCTCCACCGCCTCCGCCTTCGCCTCCTCCGCCTCCTAGTAACGATGGTCATGATCAGGACTACCAAGATTATTAGTTCTGTTTGTAGTCATATTTTTTTCATATTTTTCGATATCTTTTTAGTTAGCATTGATCTTTGTTCGTCGGTTTTTTAATTTATTTATTACGTTTCTTTTTTTTTTATAATTATTACTGATCTTTTTCGTTTACGTTATCGTATTTTTAAATATTGGAATAAATTAAGAATTAAAAGTAATAAATATAATTAAACTAAATTACTAGTAATTAATTTATTAAATAAATATTTTTTAATATTGGAATCAATTATTTTTAATAATTAAATAAATAAATAATTCAATAAATTAAATTCATTAATTACAATATTTCAATTAATTAAATTCATTAAATTAAATAAATATTTCAATTATCTTTTTATTAATTAATTAATTCAATAAATTCAATTCAATTATAAATTAATTTACTCATTTAATTTAATATTTTAATTTAATAAATAAATTAATTACAGAAATTAATTAATTTTTTATTTTAAAAAAAAGGCCACGGCCTTACCGATGGCCACGACCGTCGGAAATGTTTTGCCCATTTACTGACGGCTAAAGCCGTCGAAAAATTCCGACGGTATGTTTTTGACAGCATTAACCGTCGGTGTTACCGACGACCACGAAAGCGCCGTCGGTAGGCATTTGCGAAGCCCGTTTTACCGACGGCCTAAAGACCATCGGTAACCCGTCGGAAATTCAGCATTACCGACGGCTTTTTTGGCTTACCGACGACTTTGGTCATCAGTAATCCCGTGTTTTCTTGTATTGAAAATCTCAAAAAGTTCAGGGACCTCCAGGATAATTAAACATTTATTAAACAAATAGTAAATTACAACCTCTCCCTTTACACTCCTCTTCCCTCTCATTTCAATACGGACATTCCCTCCCCTAGCATTCCATAATAAATACATTTTAATTCATTTTTTAATTTTCTGTTAAGTTTCTATTAATCTCTGAAATATTCAATCATGTTCTATATTTCTATTACTAAATTAACCTTTCTTTAATGTGTGCTCCATTTAAAAGGATGTTGGGTTTCTATTTTTTGTTGGATTGTATGTATTGCATTCAGCCTTGTTGAAGGTCATTGAGTGCCGCCGGGGTAAAAAGGCAATCTCCTTCAATCCTCTTGATTCTAGAATCTCCCACACAACCTCCTCTTCCATATTCATTAATGAAGGGTAGTTTAGTAAACTAAAATATATTTTAAATGAAAATATATTTTAGAATTTTTAATTTTTTTTTTAACGGTGTTAAGTTTTTTTTAACGGTGTTAAGTTAAATGGACTAAATTATATAATTTAACATAAGAGGGGAGGGAAGTGAAATACTGGCATGAGAGGGGATGTAATTTACTCTTAAACAAATTAACAAACTATTACTATCTTTTGAGTTTTTTTTTAAAGACTATCTTTTGATTTTAGCTGTGTAAAAAAAGGTTATTATGAATATTAACATTCAATATGATTAAATATTACCCTTAAACTAACACTAGTGGCGGAACTTGAAGGATGGACTGCAAATGCACAACATAATCAGGAAGGAGTCCACGCTTAATCAAGAAATGACTCACTTTCAGTTCAGCAGGGAAACTCAATTTGATCAATTAATTATAATTCCATAAAGGTTTAGTGTCAACTACAATATGCATATATTCATTTTTTATGAAAAAAAATTAATTCGGCTAAGTTAATTCGGTAAGTACAAACACTACTCAAGTATGCTAATCTCAAACTTTGTGATATATAAATAACATATTCAATGACATGGATAACAAGGAAAGATTTGGCCAAAAAGAAATTAGGTTTTCAAAAGTTCTCTTTACCCCATTCACAAAACTACTAAAGATTTGGAAACAAATTTGTAATGCAGGAACGTTGCACCAATTAAAGATTATAGAACTCCGGAAATGGCATATTGTGCATGTGAAGCGAGAAACATTTCTACAACACAGAAAAGCAACCTTTTAGGCTAAAGAGAAAAAAACCAAAAAGTAGAGACCAACTTCAATCGCGAAATTCATGATGATGATTTACATTAATAACAAAATTATTGTGCAATGCATCTTAAAAAAAGAGTAGCAACTGATAGTTAAATTACTTAACGAAGATGAAAATATATACAAGGGGCACCTAATCCGAATACATAGACTAATAAAAGAAAACTTAGTCCAATGACCGCCAGAACCGTCAAAACAAGACAGGAAAACACAACAAAAAATCAAAGATTTAAGTACCAATTTGAGAGGAATCAAGGATCAACTTCTAGTTCTTCTTGATCAAATTCATGATCCATATCAATATGATCATCTAAAATATCATTTGGTAGCACTAAGTCAGGAGACATTATGCCTCTAAGAAAGTCAAAATCAATGTCCTCAAATAGTGGAGTTGATGAAGTCCAAGAAAGAGGAGAAAGTGTTGAGTTTGAGTGCAATGATGACTTTGAAAGATCAGTGGAGTCATTGTCCCATGATAGGTCTATTATTGGAGGCAAAGAAAGAAGATCATCAGTTGAGTTTTGGTCTAATGATAGCATATTTGGGAGCTGAGGTAGAGTCAAGTTTGGGTGCCGGCTAGGCCAAGAAAGAGGAGAAAGTGTTGAGTTTGAGTGCAATGATGACTTTGAAAGATCAGTGGAGTCATTGTCCCATGATAGGTCTACAATTGGAGGCAAAGAAGGAAGATCATCAGTTGAGTTTTGGTTTAATGATAGAATATTTGGGAGCTGAAGTAGAGTCAAGTTTGGGTGCTGGTTAGGCCAAGAAAGAGGAGAAAGTGTTGAGTTTGAATGCATTGATGACTTTGAAAGATCAGTGGAGTCATTGTCCCATGATAGGTCTACAATTGGAGGCAAAGAAGGAAGATCATCAGTTGAGTTTTGGTCTATTGATAGCATATTTGGGAGCTGAGATAGAGTCAAGTTTGGGTGCTGACTAGGCCAAGAAAAAGGAGAAAGTGTTGAGTTTGAGTGCAATGATGACTTTGAAAGATCAGTGGATTCATTGTCCCATGATAGGTCTACAATTGGAGGCAAAGAAGGAAGATCATCAGTTGAGTTTTGGTCTAATGATAACATATTTGGGAGCTGAGGTAGTGTCAAGTTTGGGTGATGGCTACTCTCTGACGTTGCGTAACAAGTAGATAGATGAGTCTCTTCTTCTTGTTGCTCCTCATGATATTGTTGTTGAGTCACTGATGTGGGAACTACCTCTATTGATATTGCTACTTCATGTCCCTTCACTTCTTTGATGTTCTGATTCCCTCCTTCGCGTATGACTTGATAAATTTTGCAAAGAACCCAATCATCTAATAGCATCTACATATATACATACATAAACATATACATATGTAAGAGAGATGATTACTATTTTGTCAATATGTAATGCAAAATAAACTTCAAAATAATACAATTATTTGCCACTAGTTATGATACCATGAAATTAGTGAAACAAAAATTCACCCCTCCATGATATTTATTTTATAATTTTATCCCTACACCTATTTTAAACTAATTATATATCCTCTAGTATCTCATTTTTTCGTGTCAAAAAAAATCTCTTTTTTTATTTTAAATATTCATATTCTGAATATTTTGTTATAATTTTATAATAATTCATATTAAAATATCATAAAATATATAAAACAGTACATGATAAGTCTAAATAAAATAGAACCGAAAATACATGCATCATTTTTAGAAGGAAAATAAAAAGGACCTATATCTTATTTAACGTTAATAAAATTGGAATGCGTTGAATGCCAAATTGTAATTTCCATAAAATTTGTGTACTTTAATTACTTAATTGTTCTTCATGTTTACAGCAATGTTACTTTTGCGGCGTCTTTTCTTTCGTTCATCTCATAGAAATCTTTATTTCAAACAACTTATCCATCCATTATTCGTCGTTTTCTTTAATGTTTTGTTTCAAAAAATACAATAGTATAATTCGCTCCTTAATTTATCTTCATTTAAAAATATCTTTTTATTTTTTTTCAAATTGAATATTTATATTTCTATTTCTTTATATCTTCGTTTCTAAGTTATCTTTTTGTCTTTTTAAACTGAATATTTATCTTCATTTTATACTTAATGTTTACATTTTTTTCTTTTTTATATCTTCATTTCAAATACTCATATAATTCCTTATCAACAAAAATATTCGTATAATTTCAAATATTGTAACCTACAAGTCTAACATTTATTTTTTCTACAGGAATGGATTTGATATTTTTTAATTAGAGAAAAATTTATAGCTTTTTGTAGCTACCTAGCTAAAGTTAGAAAAAATAAAACTCCAAAGAAGATAGTAAAAACACAAGTATCATTATTTACATGGTCTTATGAATTAATATCATACCTTGTTGGTAGCTACACTTGAACTTCCATGGCTCTTCTTCTGTTTATATATTTCTTTATTAAGGGTGAACTCTTGCATATGCCAATTCGTCTTTTCTGCTTTTTTAGGTTTTCCATAATGAAAGACCAAAGACTTCTTGAATCCAACTATTGTTCCATTTTGCTTTATTTCATAATCTTTCCCACTAGCTTTCCAGAATCCAGAGTCTACAACAGCACGATCAGGGCGTTTCCCATTTTGGTATTTTCGACTTCTTGGAGTGAAAAAATACATATGTTGCTCTCCTTCGCGCATATACAAATCTGTGCAACACACAAAAATGCAGTAATTCAATAAAAAAAATTATTTCCCAAATCAAATTAAAAGAATGGATCCCATATTTTAAAATATTTTTATTCCAACTAATTAAAAGTTAATAATATTATTTAAAACTACTTATAATAAAAGTCTTACCTTCAAGCGTGTCGGGACAAAGTTTGTAGACGTCAACATGATGGATTCGACCAAGAATTATGGAATCACCATCAATTTTGGCCTTCAAGTATTCAATCAACTCTACATCGTCAGGATAGAACCGGTAACCAGGTGGTATTAAATTTAGCAATTCATCAAGTTCTTTGGCTTCGTCAAGAATAGGAGGAAGGTCCATGTTTCTATTCAATGACAAAAAGGGTTGATTATATATTTTTGGAAGAGTATAGTCAGACGTGAATGGGGAAAACTGAGCAAAAGGAAAAAAGTGTTGTATCATGTATTTAATTATGCATGTGAACCCAATATATATAATAGAGTATTTATTTAGCCTAATGAATCACGCTTTTAGCAAAGATTTGCGTGAAGTTAAAATATTAGCTTTTGATTTTTGAATTGGAACCTTAGAAGAATATAAATCACATATTCAGATAACATTTACGAAGATAAAGCTGTACTTGAATCATTGGTTTAACCGTAAAAGGATATATAATTTATTTATTAAAAAATAAATGAGTTTAGTTTATATGCATCGACAGTTTAAAAAAAGTTTTAAACCATCATCCAATCACATTTCATCATTGTGTCACATTGTTATATAATTTCCTAAAATATCTCAACAAACATTTAGATGGTGAGATGTGATTGGATAATGATTTAAAACTTTTTTAAATCGTCGGTGCATATAAATTAAACTTAAAATAAAATAAATATTTACGTTGTCAAAAAAAATATTTACGGAAGAGTATACTTTCGCATGCAAAAAAAAATGTCAGCAAACTAAAAAACAGGGGGGGTGGGGGAGGTTCGTGTCATGCATGTGAATCTAAATCTAAATATATAATATAATAAGCAACAGAATAAGAGAATATCTAGCTATGGTTCACTAGATTTGTCAAAAAAAAAGCTGTGGTTTACTAGAATATCCAGTTAAACGGCCATTTAGGATGAGCTTTCACCAAACTATTCATATCTTTTGTAACAAAAGCTAAACAAATAATTTGTTAATGAAACTATTCCTATATTTTGATTCCCACTGTGTACACAAAAGTTATAATTATTAATATTAAATAGGATATAATTTTCTGTCAAAAAAAATATCATATTGGGTAAAAATTATGGGTTTTTCCGTATGCAACCTTGCACACGATAATGATCATTAATTATTCATTTCTTTTTCTTATTAGTAACTCGCTTTCTTATTTATTTTATAGATCCATGTCCATTAGGATATATTTGGTTCAAATGAGAGGAAGGGAGATGAGGGATTTTAATGGAGGGGGAAGGAATTCAACTTGATATTGTGTTTGGTTCATAGGAGAGGAGGGGAGGAAGAGGAGAGTTTTGCAAGTTTGGTTCAGGAGCACTAGTGCAGTTTGGAGTTTTTACATCGGTTAAAAAGAGGTTTTTACACAGGTTATGTATGTAATATTAACAGGATCTAATTACATGAATTTAGAACACCGAGTATTTTGATTACTTACTTGTTGAAGACATGATTGAAGTTGTCGTTTTCTCTAGAGCACCGCAGCACGAACGGCCAAATCTTCCTTTGCCTGGTCACACACTCCAATTCTAGGTTTTCAATGGGGCAAACCGTAGATGAGCACAATCTGTCGTATGACGGCAAAGGGGACCTAGCCTATTTATTTCACAACCCTAGGACCACCCATCATGGGCCTAGTGATTGGGCCTACACTGTCTTCCACATAAATCTAAATCAGGTGTCCAAAAGGCCCAATACAATCAATCACATATTTGCGGCCTTGAGCATCATCAATTGGATCACAACATTAGCCCGTTTTGTAAAAACCAAAAGACATAATTGATTGTAGCCCACAAGGATTATCAGAAATAATTCTAACATTCTCCCACTTGGGCAAAATCAATTATGTAATTTTAATTTGTAGAAAACATTTTGAAAACGACTCTCGGGCTAATAAACTATTTCCTAACGTGGCCACTAAACACATGATCCCAAGATGCAACACCTAATTAAGACTCCATCCAACAAAAGCTAAGTGATACCGAATCATGGCGGTAGTCATATCTTATGTCGACATAACACCTTCCATGGTTACAAATACCACCAACTCCGTCGACTAGTCATTTATGTGGAGTGTAGCAAGAAAATGACATGCCAATGTGATCTAATAGCCATGCTGTCATTTTCTTTGTCAGTCCTCAATTTCTCTCAAATGCATTAAAGCCAGAGAAATTGTATGGCTTATGTGAAACCATTATGCCTCAGCTCCAATATGGCGTCGATCACCGGCATAGTGATCCCATTGACCCCGAGCTCTAATATTTTAGCACTTGTGCCTCAGCTCCAATATGGCATCGACCACCGGCATAGTGGTCCTAAAGATACCGAGCTCCAATACTTTTGCATTTGATATACACATATAAAATTAATCATAATAAAATTCATCTCATCATTAATCATAAAATCAAATGCAAAGTTTACATCAATATGCTAAAAGTAAATAATTTGAAATAAAATGTTCAATAATATAAACCAACATAAAACCTTGAGCTCCCACTAACCAAACACATCAAAAGAACCCACAATGCCCATGTTCTCAACATGTCTATTGAAAACAACGGGCCTGAGTCCTTTGGTTAAGGGATCAGCTAACATGGAATCCGTGCCAATATGTTCCACCATTATAGCACCCTCTTTCACAAGGTCTCTAACGGTTAGGTACTTCAACTCCAAATGTTTGGATCCACTAGAAGTCTTATTATTTTTCATATCAAACACTGCCGCACTATTATCACAGAAAATTCGCAGTGGCCTGGCAATGGAGTCCACAATGCGAAGTCCTGTCACCAGATTCCTCAACCAAACAGCATGAGTGGCAGCAGCAAAACAGGCAATGAACTCTGCCTGCATAGTAGAAGAGGCAACAAGAGTTTGTTTCTTACTCTTCCAAGATATCGCACCTCCAGCCAACATAAAAATGTATCCAGAAGTCAACTTCCTGTCATCAGGGCACCCGCCAAGATCTGAATCTGTGTACCCCACGATCTCCAAGTTGTCCACCCTTCTGAATGCAAGCATATACTATTTAGTCCTTTTCAAGTACCTCATCACCTTCTTGGCGGCCATCCAGTGATCATTCCCAGGGTTCGACTGGTATCTACCTAGAACGCCAACCACGAAAGCGATGTCAGGCCTAGTGCATACTTGGGCATACATGAGACTACCTAAGGCACTCGCAAATGGTTTATCATTCATCTCTGCTCGCTCAACCTCATTCTTAGGACAGTGATCTTTGTTGAATTTGTCACCTTTAACAACTGGAACATCACCGGATTTACAATTCTGCATATTAAATCTCTCCAAGACTCTATCAATGTAAGCCTTCTGAGATAATCCGAGTATGTGACGTGATCTGTCTCTATGAATCTCGATTCCCAACACAAAAGAAGCCTCACCAAGATCTTTCATGTCAAAAAATCTAGTCAGCATCCTTTTCGTCTTATGCAGCACACCAAGGTCATTAGAAGCTAATAATATGTCATCGACGTACAACACAAGGAAGATAAATTTGCTCCCACTGACCTTGAGGTATATACATTGGTCAACTTTATTTTCCTCGAACCCCATAGAGGTCACCACTTCATCAAATTTCAAATACCATTGTCTAGAAGCTTGTTTCAGGCCATAAATCGATCTCTTCAGCCTACAAAACAAGTTCTTACTGTCACCAACATGGAAACCTTCAGGTTGATGCATGTATACTTCCTCACTCAAATCACCATTTAGAAAAGATGTCTTCACATCCATTTAATGCAGCTCCAAATCAAAGTGAGCCACTAGAGCCATAATGATCCTAAAGGAATCCTTTGTTGATACTGGCGAAAAAGTCTCATTGAAGTCAATACCCTCCTTTTGTGTATAACCTTTTGCCACTAGTCTAGCCTTGAACCTCTCAATGTTGCCCTTTGCATCCTTCTTTGTCTTAAAGACCCATTTACAACCAATTGCCTTACAATTGACAGGCAACTCAACAAGCTCCCATACACCATTAACTGACATAGATTGCATTTCTTCATCCATCGCATGCCTCCACTTATCAGACTGAGAGCAGGTGATAGCTTCCTGATAGCTCTTTGGATCAACAATGTCTCCAATGTCATATGCATCCACTCTGAGATAGACGATGAAATCATCACTAATAGCAGATTTCTTTTCTCTAGATGATCTTCTCAAAGGAATCTGTGCCTCAGGCTCTGTAGGTTGTGCAGCCTCAACCACAGCCGGAGGATCAATAACATCATCGGTCTGAGGAACGACTACATCCTCAGTCGGAACAACCATCCCAACTGGAGCAACTGACCGAACACTGACAATGGAAACAGGTAAAGGTAAAGCAACAGTCTCAGGTGAAAGCATATCGGTCTCATCGGATGGAGCAATGGGGTCTGCTACGTCAAGTTCCAAGAATTTGGCATTTATGGACTCTACTATCCTTTCCCCTCTTCCGGGACAGAAGAACCTGTATCCTTTAGCACGTTCTGGATATCCAATGAAAAAACAACGACTAGTCTTGGGGTCTGTTTTCTTCTGCAAGGGATTATAAATTTTTACTTCAGCTGGACAACCCCAGACTCGAAGATGGTTCAGGCTGGGTTTTCTTCCTGTCCAAAGTTCAAAAGGAGTTTTGGGAACAGATTTACTAGGAACTCTGTTAAGAATGTATAGAGTTGTTTTCAAGGCTTCACCCCACAGATACTCTGGCAAGTTACATCTACTCATCATGCTTCTCATCATATCCTTAAGAGTCCTATTACGTCTTTCGGCTACACCATTTTGTTCAGGAGTCCCAGGCATGGTGTATTGCGGAACTATTCCGCAATCCTGCAAGTATAAAGCAAATGGTCCCATATGTTGTCATGTGGCACCATATTTACCATAATACTCTCCACCACGGTCGGACCTCACAACGTTGATCACTTTTGCCAACTGCTTCTCAACTTCAGTTTTAAACACTTTAAATTTTTCAAGTGCTTCAGATTTTTCTTTAATCAAATAAAGATACCCAAATCGTGAAAAGTCATCAATGAAAGTAATGAAAAACCTGTTACCGCAGATTGTAGAAGTAAGAGGCCCACTGATATCTGTGTGAATAATCTCTGAAAGATCAGAACTTCTAGCTGCACCTTTCCTTTTGGTCTTCGTGAATTTTCCCCTGATGCAGTCCACACAAGTACCCAGATCATTAAAATTCAAGGAAGGTAGAATGTTTGCCTTTGTCAATCTCTCAACCCTTTCCCTAGAAATGTGACCTAAGCGCTTGTGCCATAGCATAAAAGATTTTTCTTCAATTTTGGATCTCTTAGCAACAGAACTTTCAACAACTAAGGATGAAGCAACATCATCGGAAGCTAAAGACAATTTATATAAACCATCAACCAAAAATCCATAACCAACAATTCGGGAATTCAACATCAGACTCATTTCACCATTACCAAAAGTAAAACTGAAACCAAGTTTATCCAATAAAGAAATTGAAATTAAATTCCTCCTAAAAGAAGGTACATAAAAAGTATTCTTCAAAATAAGTTCAAAACCAGATCCTAAAATTATGCTGACGTCTCCCACTGACTCCACAGCTACTTCAAGATCATTTCCTACCCTTAGCTTGCTTTCCCTCAGACTGGGATCCCTCAGATTTACGAACCTCAGAAGGACACAAAGAATATGGGTTGTGGAACCACTATCAAGCCACCAAGAATCAATTGGGACATCAACTAGATTAGACTCAAAACAAACAAAAGCTAAGTTATTACCTCCAGATTTCTGCTTGTTCTCTAGCCAAGCTTTAAACTTTGCACAATCAGGTTTCTTATGCCCCTTTTCCTTACACCAGAAGCACCAAATAGTTCTCTTAAAAGCATCTGGCCTAGGACCTCCTATAGGATGACGTTGACCCTTACCTGGTTTCCTTAATTCCTGATTCTTGTGAGAAGCATTAGGAGTATTCCTGTGTTTCCAATTGCCCTTCCCAGAATGGGGTTTGGTATGGACCAGACAGGTAAAGCTACATCACTCTTTTCATTCTTGAGTTTCTCTTCCTCGGCAACACACTTGGTAATAAGATCATTCACACTCCAATTCTCACCAATGGTATTGTGGGCGCTTTAATTTGTGTGAAATTAGCAGCAAGCAATTCAAGGCATGACCGACAATAAATTTTTCATTCAAATTTCAATTTTGTGGGATTTCACTTGGTTTGGATGTGAACCATCTTGAGAATAAATTCCCTTACACCCCAATATTGTCATACTTCATGTCCATTAACTCTTTCATTAGACATCCGGACTCGGCATTGTCGGATACCTTGTACCTGTTCTAGAAGCGTTGAGGAACTCCTTTCTTTGTCCCTTTGTCGTGCAGACTCATCGAGAAGGTGTTCAGAGACAGTTCTCTTGATAGCAATCAGACCCAATCTATCAGACCTCTCCCACTTAGCCAAGAGTTCTTTCTGTTCAGGTGTGCTCTCCGCAGTGATCACAGGCTTATTCTGGCGCAAGGCTGAATCTAGATCAGGAATTCCTAGAGAAAACTCCAAGTCTTGCTTCCATTTCTTAAAGTTCGATCCGGTCAAAATCTCAATGGAAGCAGAAGAATTATTCATAGAGAAAGTCACTGTTAAAACAAAACATGAATGCATTAGATCATATCACAAGACAAGATATAGCTCAATAACGAAATAAGCTATCATCGTGAGGCCAGGATAACAAAGACATTCCCCTTGGGCGTAATGCACATACCAAGGTCACAACCTCAGTCAAAACCTCAGATGGGTTAATCCATGAGCATACATTGAGTTCAGAAAATTGTCCCCTTTGGGTAGACAAGTCCCTTAGCCCAATGCATTCTCCAATAACTCCATCTTCAATCAACTTTCAATCACAACACATAACAACCCCCTTTGGGCAGGCAATCACATGCAATGACCAAAAGCATTCCTCAAACTACAAAGAAATTCTCATGAATTAATACAAACGGTCCCACTTTGGTGGTAACGGCTCATAACAACGCATGAAACTCTTGCATAGGAATCAATTTTCTCTTGTCTATACATACGACACAGTCAACAGGCAAGTACATCAATTAAATGAGCACCTTTACTGGTCATGTAACAAAATCAGTAGCATTCCAAACTGTTTTGCAATATACAGCGTGATAGACTAGCCTAACGAGAGCATGTACATAAAAATAATAGCACGCAATTATGCACAAATTTATAGGGAGAGTGATTATCACAATTAAATCCAAAATACATCACATTATTTTCTTGACAACATTTCAGTTTAATTTCAGCCAGAAAAATAATCAAAAAATAATTTAATGCATTATATTTTATAAAAAAATATCTAACGCAGCGGAAAAATTTTCAAAAAAATATAACAAATACAAGCATTAAATTTAGAGCGCAACACAAAAAACCGCGTCGAATACGGGTCCCTGAAGGCCCTACACGCGCTACCACGCGCTACACCCGCGAGTGCGCTTTGCGCGCGCGTGAACAGTACTCGTCTCCTACCTCTGGCGGGTCACGCGGGTCACGAACCGGGTCGCGACGCTGGCGTTCGGGTCGGACGGGTTTTCTCTCTCGTTTCTTATCCGTTTCACGCGATTTTTGTTGGGTTTTGTTCAGAATCAAATTTCCAATCATTTGAACTTAAAATCTTGAATTATCAGTGCTTAAATCGTGAGTTATTGTCAAGGAAATCACTGACACGGGTCGCGATGTGGGTCACTATTTTCATCAGAGTTTTGGCTCGATTTTCACTCTTCTCATGACTCGTTTGTCGCGATTTCATATGGGCTTGATTCAGAAACAAATTCTTGATCATTTTAACACAACAAATCCAAGTTTAAACAAGCAAAAACGGAATCTACGGACCCTAGAAACAGTCACGGTTCTTGCTTAATTTCTCCTTCTACGATGTATGAAAGATTACGAAAAATATGCCATTAGATTCGTATGAGCGTGATCTGTAATAACCCCATGGTTTGTGGTTCTAATACTTTGTTGTTCATTGATTGAAAAATTCAAATTTGATGTAAACGCAAGGTATGAACAGACCAAAGAGATTGTTGAAAACGAAATCGTAATTGTTGAAAAACAGTAAAAACACAAGGGTTCTAAATCATATAATATTAATCTCTGATACCACATGTAATATTAACAGGATCTAATTACATGAATTTAGAACACCGAGTATTTTGATTACTTACTTGTTGAAGACATGATTGAAGTTGTCGTTTTCTCTAGAGCACCGCAGCACGAACGGCCAAATCTTCCTTTGCCTGGTCACACACTCCAATTCTAGGTTTTCAATGGGGCAAACCGTAGATGAGCACAATCTGTCGTATGACGGCAAAGGGGACCTAGCCTATTTATTTCACAACCCTAGGACCACCCATCATGGGCCTAGTGATTGGGCCTACACTGTCTTCCACATAAATCTAAATCAGGTGTCCAAAAGGCCCAATACAATCAATCAAATATTTGCGGCCTTGAGCATCATCAATTGGATCACAACATATATGAGAAATAATTCTAACAATGTAGGCCATGTAGAAACTGCCGTTATAGAATGTATTGCCTTTTTACATCGGGTGGGAAACCGTTGTAAAAAATCCCTTTTTACATCGGTTGAAAGGCAGCCGTTGTATTAGAATCAAAATATAATTTTGAAACGAGAATTTTTACATCGGTTGCTCGTACAACCGATGTAAAAATGGGGATTTTACATCGGTTTTTCTTAATAACCGATGTAAAAACCCCATTTTTACATCGGTTGTAACTATAACCGATGTAAAAAGTCAATTTCTATATCAGTTGTTGTTGTAACCGATGTAAAAAGTCTTTTTTTTTTAAATTGTTTTTTGCCACGGTTTTACCGTGACTAACTTCATTTTTATTTTTTTGATAAAAAAATTGACTCATACATCACTTCGGTCTCTTCATGTAAAGACCAATCCCTAAACACACCCATTCCAGAACACACAAGGGTTTCCCCTATTTTGCCTAGAAGATAATTGTAATTGGAAAAAATAACATTTAAATATATGAAATCAAAGATAGTACAGAATGTTAAATCAAAGAAAAGAAAATGTGACATAATAGAATGGAAAATTAACTCAAAAAAAATGTGACAAAATACTCTAGGAGTCTAACTTGCTGCTTCTATCTCATTTGCTGCTATCTCCATCTCTAAACCTGCTATCTCCATCCTCAATGGCCCTGAAACATACAATAACAAGTATAAGGATTTCGCTGAGTGTCCAATAAAACAAGCCTTCCTATAACAGACTATAGTAGAACAGGCCCCAACCTTAGACTGTCAGGCTCATAAACTATAAACTGTGCAAGCCCTCCTATTACATGAAGTCAACCACATTTCAATAAATGCAGAACCAGGACCACATACCATGATAAACCAATTTTGCAAGATTGATTGATATATTAAGTTAAGAAAAAAAACAAATTCTTTCACTAATTGTACCTTTAGCTCTAACCAAACTTCTGAGTTGTCCTCCAAAAATACCACTTAATTCTGATGGAACAAATGTTTGAGTCCTTGTTACAGTAGATTTATTCTTTGGCCCCATTGTTTCCCAATCATCATCTTCCACAGAAGAAACTAGAGAAGATTTGCTACCATTAAGGCTTGAAAAGTGCCCTTCAAGCTTCAGTAATTCATCATGCATTTGAATCCATTACAAAGCCCAGAAATTCCTGAGCATCTTTCTGCCTGAAAGTGGCACGTTGGAACCATGTATATCATAAACGTGCATGTATATCCTAGGAGAAAGGAGAAATTTTAATGGAGGGAGGCATTAATTTACTTATGTATCCTTATAATCATCTATATTATTTTTTATATAAGATTATTTAAGTCATTTTATTCTAAATGATTTAAGCTCCCCTCCCCTCCAAAAAATTCCAACTTTGGAGGGGAGAAAAAATTGCGTTAGGAGGAATTTTGCTCCCCTCTCATCTCCTCGATCCTAAATATTGAATCAAACATAAAAAATTTAAAATAACTCCTCCCCTCCCCTCCAACCAAACCCTACATTAATGTCTCTCTAGCTACAAAATAGGAAACTAGGTAATTAATAAGAAAAAATACAAAAAATTAATTATCTTTATCGTATGCAAGATTGTACACGTTAAAAAAAATCCTAAAATTACTACCCATCAAAACAAATGAATAGAACATCATCAAGAAACCCTAGACTGAACCTCATAATCACAAAACGTTCAAGAAACAAAATAATGCTAATAATTTTGTTTATAAAACAAAAATTTGGTTTTAAAGTTTTGGCTTTGAGGTCTCGCTTTTAATATAAAAAAAAAAGGTTTGCTTTAAGAAATGCAAGGAAATCACTTACAGCTGGGCGATGATAAGTATCAAACTAATTCTTTCTTATTGTGTAAGAAACGAAGAAGAGATGGTTGTCCACTTTGTAATCATCTACACCTTTATTTCAGACATACACTATCTACTATCATTTATGCCAATAACTAACCCAATTTTAATTTGAATTTTAAAATGTTTTTTTAGAAAACCACGAAGTTAATAGTTATGCTCTTGTTTTTTTTTTTCCCTCTCTCTATGAGAATCCCTAGACACATCTAGGTTTTTTCTTCTCCAGTTTTGTGAGAAATCAACCAAAGAATCCTATTGCGTGTTATCTGTTTTTGTCACCGATGTAGCGTTTTGTGAATCTGAATCTAGAGGAGGATGAAGCGGAAGTCCTGAATTTTTCCACGCAATCATCGCAACAGCAATGTGCAGACCCTGCGTTATGTTTGGTGGGAAGGTTTCTGTAACACCCTAATTCAATTTTCACATCAAATCATAGCATTTTATATATTATCAGATATCGACACAAGGATAAATTAAACTTGATAGAGCACAAGTCATAAGTCATACATAATACTTGTCTCACGAGTTTTAGTACATCACTTAAGACTCAAAATACAATCATACATCATAAAGGTTACAAAAGGTAAGGTCCATAAGCCCACATACATCACTTAAACAAAATACATAAAACTAGCGGATAAGCAATACCTTCAGTTAGTCAATCTTCTGCACCTGCTTATCTGAAACAATTAAATAAAAGGGTGAGATTAAGAAATCTCAGTGAGTCCTGCACGGACCCCTCACCTCACTTACCCCCTTAAAACATAATGTCCAAGTTAGGCAAATGTAATAGTAATTTTCAAGTCACATTTATACCTCTAACATATCTATATAAACATCTATTAAGTATTGCTTACAAACAAGTCACAAATCATAATCACAAATGATGTACCCACTTGGTGCCACTCAATAGCCCAAGAAAAGAGTGAGAGCTATTCAATTATATACCGCTCCACCAAGGGGTCCTCGTCAGTGGAAAAACCCTATATAACCAAAAACGAGTTGCCATACAATTGCAAACACCCTCAGGCTCAACCAAACTCAATTATGAATCATTAACTCATAACAAATCACAAGTCATTATCAAATTGTGTATAGCTCTAACACATTCCTCATAAACTCATATAAAGATACATAAGAGTAATACCTAAGCATAGCAAGCATATTAGCATGTTTAAGGGAGTCAAATGGTCCAAAACTAAGCATTTTAAGCCTAGGAAACAGATTGAAACACGGCCTGGCCGTGCTGCATAACACGGCCGTGCCAGGCCTTCTGCAGAATTTCTGCAGCAGAGCATCAACTTCGGGGATTTTATTAATATATCAAACGGAGTCGGAATTGGGTAAACGAACACACGTTAGAAAGCTTAGAATGTCTAGTTTGCTAATATAATTTTTATTTTAGAGGATATTCTCTCAACTAGTACAGTTTTGACAAACAATACACAGGTGTCAGGGCAACAGGACAACATTCATACCCTAAAGTATAAATTCTATATGTAATTCGTTTCTTAACATTTTCCAGTGATTCTTGTGTCTAAAATGAAGCCCCTCCAGTCTAGTTTACATAGAAATAAAAACCAATTCAATACAAGGTCTAAATAGAGAGTTACCCTCGAAATACCAGAGGCAGTTTTAACATGCAAGTTCACTGGGTTGTAACCCAAACTTCTACAAAGTTCAACCTCAAACCCTCACTCAAAAATCTCAATCTTAGACCAGCAAGGCCACATGCAAAGGGAAATAAAATCCTAATGGGGGTCTTATTGGTTACCCACCACCTAAAGGAGAAGAACTCACCTTAAATCAAGAAGAAGAATCAAGGGCTTGGAAGACTTCCTATCCTTCCTCTTCCTCCTTGTGATTTTCGAGCTGAACTCCTTCTTCTCCACTCAACTTCAGTTTGGTCCACCAAAGAGGTTGCAGTCCTAACCTTCTTCTACCCAAGGACGAAAATATGAGAGTGTTTCCTTCTCTCCTTTGTTCTTCTTCAAGGTGCAGGACTTAGCTTATTTTTTTTTCTTCTCCCCTAGGGCATGGAGAGGAAGAAATCGTGGGTGAGGGTAGAGAGAAGGCTAAATGTGTGTTGTGTGAGGAAATGAGAGGTAATGGGGGTCTTCTAGAGGTATGTGGTCCCAATTATCCCTTATCTTCTAATGTAGGTTTACTATCCTACCCTTGGTTAAGACTCATCTTACTAATAGCCATCTCCATTCACACCCCACAAATCATACATTACACCTCAAAAGTATTCTACTCAATTAATTAACAATAACCTATATGAATCCTAATTTAAAAGCTAACTAATTAAATTAGGCAAATTAAGCAATTTAAGCAAATCATACAATTATGCAAATTATACAAATTAGGCAATTTTGGTGGGATGTTACATTACTCCCCACCTTTTTAGGATTTTTGCCCTCAAAAATTAGATGCACATACCTAAGGAAATAGATATGGATATGCTTTCCGCATCTCTTCTTCCACCTCCCAAGTAGCTTCCCCCGGAGTGGATCCTTCCCAAATGACTTTAACCATAGGTATGTGTTTGTTCCTTAGTGCCCTAGTGTCCCGATCGATGATTTGGACCGGCATAGGTTAGTACGCTAGGTCCGATCTTATTTGTACAGACTCATGAGCCAAGGGTTGGAAAGGATCGGGAATGTATCTTCGGAGTTGTGACACATGAAACACGTTGTGCAAATTGGACAAGGAGGGAGGAAGTGCGAGTTCATATGCAACAAAACCAACTCGTCTCAGGATTTGAAAAGGACCGATGTAACGAGGATGCAACTTTTTGGCCTTTAGTGCTCTACCAACACCTAACGTAGGAGACACTTTCAAAAACACATGTCGTCCTCTTCAAATTCAAGTGGTCTAGATTTTAAGTCTGCTAACTCTTTTGTCGACTTTGAGCGGTCTTAAGTTTATCCCTGATCATCCGAATCTTATCCGTTGTCTCCTGAACTAGGTCAGGACCTATCAATTTCCTTTCCCCAACTTCATACCAGCACAAAGGTGTCCTACACTTCCACCCATAAAGGGCTTCATAAGGAGCCATCCCTATGCTCGAATGATAGCCATTATTATAAGCGAATTCAGCCAAAGGTAGATAGTCAATCCAACTTCCTCCATCCTCTAAGACACATGCTCTAAGCATGTCCTCTAAGGTTTGGATGGTCCTCTCAGTCTGACCATCGGTCTGGGGGTGGTATGCGGTGCTAAAGTTCAACCTAGTTCCCAAAGCTTGCTGAAAAACCTTCCAAAATCTAGAGGTGAATTTGGGATCTCTATCCGAGACGATGCTCGTAGGGACCCCGTGGAGCTTGACTATTTCCTGGATGTAGACTTTTGTTAGCTCAGAGGTGGAGTACGTAGTCTTAACGGGTATGAAGTGAGCTGATTTTGTCAATCGGTCCACAATCACCCAAATTGAGTCATGACCAGCTTGGGTACGGGGTAATCCCGCAACGAAGTCCATGGATATACCTTCCCACTTCCACTCAGGTATTTCTAGGGGTTGGAGCATGCCAGAAGGTTTCTAATGTTCAATTTTGGTTTTTTGACACACTAGACATCGGGCTACAAACTCAGCTACATCCGTTTTCATCCCCGGCCACCAATATCGGTGTCTGAGGTCATGGTACATTTTGGTGGTACCGGGATGGACTGTGAATCCGCTTGTATGAGCTTCTTCTAAAATTTGCCGCTTAAGTTCTGAATTTTTAGGGACACAGATTCTATGTTGAAATAGGATAGTTCCCTCATTTTCTATGGAGAAGTCGGGCTGATTCTTCCTAGATTGCAATTCTTCATCCAAGAGTTGAGCTTGCCTAATCTGAGACTTGAGGTCACAACTAATTTGCAATTGATGCACTAGAAGACTATAACCAGTAGAGAAGGATTCTAAGGTTAAGTCTCTAAAGGACTCCAATAACTCTAATTCCTTAATCATCAAGGATGATATTTGAAGGGACTTCCTACTCAAAGCATCGGCGACCACATTTGCCTTGCCTGGGTGATATTTCAGCTCAAAATCATAATCCTTGAGGAGTTCTACCCATCTTCTTTGTCTCATGTTGAGTTTCTTTTGATCAAAAAGATATTTCAAACTCTTATGATCACTAAAGACCTCGAACCGGGCACCATATAAATAGTGCCTCCAAATTTTTAAGGCAAAAACAATTGCCGCGAGTTCCAAATCATGAGTTGGGTAGTTCTCTTCATGAGGTTTCAATTGTCTTGAAGCATAAGCTACCACCTGCCCACCTTGCATAAGTACACATCCTAATCCCTTAATCGAAGCATCACTATACACTTCAAACCCTAATGATGGATCCGGAATAATCAGTACCGGAGCAGTGGTCAGTCTAATCTTGAGCTCTAAGAAGCTATTCTCATAACTATTACTCCATACAAACGGCTACCCCTTACGGGTTAGCCTCGTTAGTGGAAGTGCTAACTGGGAGAACCCTTTGATGAATCTCCTATAATACCCAGCTAGACCCAAAAAGCTTCGAATTTCAGTAATAGTGGTCGGCCTTTCCCAATCCAGCACTGCTCGTACTTTATCAGGGTCAACCGACACTCCTGCGTGTGAGATCACATGTCCTAGAAACTTTACTTCTTCTAAACAAAACTCACACTTGGAAGGTTTTGCAAACAATCTCTTTTGCCTAATGGTATCTAGCACGATCCTAAGATGTTCCGCGTGCTCCTGGGAGCTTTTAGAATAAATCAGAATATCATCAATGAACACCACCACAAATTTATCAAGAAAAGACCCTAGAATTTGATTCATGTAGCTCATGAACACGGCTGGAGCATTGGTAAACCCGAAGGGCATAACCGAATACTCGTAGTGGCCGTACCGGGTTCTAAAAGCGATTTTAGGAACATCTTTGGCCTTAACCCGAATTTGGTGGTAGCCAAACCTTAGGTCAATCTTGGAAAAGTATGAAGCTCTCGTAAGCTGATCTATGAGATCGTCTATCCGTGGAAGCGGGTACTTATTTTTTATGGTCACCTTATTAATCTGCCTATAGTCCACACACAGTCTCATACTACCATCCTTCTTCTTAACTAACAATACAGGTGCTCCCCAAGGGGAGGCACTAGGTCTGATGAACTGCTTGGATATCAGTTCCTCCAATTGGGATTTGAGCTCATTAAGTTCGGCTGGTGATATCCTATACGGAGCTGTTGATATTGGTCCCGTCCCAGGGATTAAATCTATTGAAAACTCAATCTCCCTCTCGGGAGGTAGGGACATCACCTCTTCAGGAAACACATCTAAGTATTCGTTTATGACCAGGACAGTGATCAAATCTAGTCCAACCTCTAAAGATGAAGAGAGTAGCAGAACATAACCGAAATACTCCTCTCCTAAGCATTGGTTTAGTCGAGCAACACTGGCCAGCACATCAGGATGAATATTCTTTTGGGGAGATTGTAAATCAGCAAATTCTATGGTTTTACAATAACAATTCAAAACGACTTGATTAGCCGCAAGCCAATCCATCCCCAAAATAATATCCATACCTTCCAAAGGTAGACACACTAAATTGACCTTAAATACTCTTCCCTGTATTTTGAGAGAACAATTCTCGCATAGAAGGGAAGTAGGAATGCTGCCCTCAGCGGGGGTCAAGACATTCAAGGGAACTGGTAATGAAGTATGTGGCAACTCTAACCTCACAACACATTTGTAGGAAACGAAAGAATGGGTAGCACCAGAATCATAAAGAATAATAACAGGCTGCTCATTCAAGAGACACATACTTTTCATCAGACCGTCCATACCCTTTGCCCTCTTGGCATCTAAGGCAAACACACGTCCTTGGTTAGGTTCACCACTTCTCGCCGCTTCTCTTTTTTCACCTTTCTTTTTGAGTGTGGGACAATCATTAGTAAAATGACCCTTTTCTTTACAGTAGAAGCAGTAGCCCTTGCCCAAGCACTCCCCTCTATGGTACCTACCACAAGTGGTACAAGTTTTCAATTTGTCGGTGTCGGATGATTGAGCTTGCTTTCCTTTGCTGGAGTTGCCCTTTTGTTTTGGGGGTTGGCTAGTCTTACGGTCTTCATTCCTTTTCTTCCATTTCTCTTGTCTCTCATCCATTACCTCCTTCAAACTTATCTCTGCCACCAAGCTTTGGTGCACTAGAGTGGCATAGTCATTAAACTTAGTCTGGGACAAACTGTTTCGAATTTCAGCCCTCAAACCCCATTTAAATTAGTCAATTTTCCAAGTCTCATCGGGAGCATAGGTGGCCCAGGGAGCATACCGAGCCAACTCTTCAAATTTCATCACATACTCCCTAACTGTCTTATCTCCTTGCTTGCAGTCTTGGAACTCCCTATGTTTTTGCTGCCTAATGGCTTCGAGAACATATTTGTTGAGAAAGGCCTTGCGGAAGTTTGCCCAAGTAAGGGGTGTATGAGTAGCTTGGAGATGAGCTTTCTTTCCTCTCCACTAATGTTCTGCCTCCTCTTTCAGCATCTGAGTAGCATTTATTACTTTTTGTTCTTCAGTATAGGGAACCACCTGAAAACCCCCTTCCATCTCATCCAGCCAATACTGAGCTTTGGTGGAGTCTAAGGCACCGACAAAGGTGGAAGGTTTCAGCTTGAAAAAGTTAAGGAACAACTGCATGGGGCGGTTATGGGGCTACCTGCGGCTGTTGCTGTTGTGCCATAAGGGCTGCCAATTGATTAGTTGCTGCTGCTTGAGTTTGAATTGCCTATAGTATTCCCTGCATGATGTTGTCATTTTGTCCCGGTGGGTCATTAGGGTCAGCAGCATTCCTCCTAGGCCAACCGCGTTGTCCAGCACCTGAGGCCATAATTCTGCATAAAATGCACAAAACATTGAGTTGATCAGGCTCAATATCTCATAGCATAATAAGGAGAAATATAACAACAGTTTCTAACAACACGTTAAGCAGTTCCTAGCTATTCCACAGTCCGATAAGAATCGAACTGCTCTGATACCATAATGTAACACCCTAATTCAATTTTCACATTGAATCATAGCATTTTATACATTATCAGATATCGACACAAGGATAAATTAAACTTGATAGAACACAAGTCATAAGTCATACATAAGACTTGTCTCACGAGTTTTAGTACATCACTTAAGACTCAAAATACAATCATACATCAAAAAGGTTACAAAAGGTAAGGTCCATAAGCCCACATACATCACTTAAATAAAATACATAAAACTAGTAGATAAGCAATCCCTTCAGTTAGTCAATCTTCTGCACCTGCTTATCTGAAACAATTAAATAAAATGGTGAGATTAAGAAATCTCAGTGAGTTCTCCACGGATCCCTCACCTCACTTACCTCCTTAAAACATAATGTCCAAGTTAGGCAAATGTAATAGTAATTTCCAAGTCACATTTATACCTCTAACATATCTATACAAACATCTATTAAGTATTGCTTACAAACAAGTCACAAATCATAATCACAAATGATGTACCCACTTGGTGCCACTCAATAGCCCAAGAAAAGAGTGAGAGCTATTCAATTATATACCGCTCCACCAAGGGATCCTCGTCAGTGGAAAAACCCTATATAACCAAAAACGAGTTGCCATACAATTGCAAACACCCTCAGCCTCAACCAAACTCAATTATGAATCATTAACTCATAACAAATCACAAGTCATTATCAAATTGTGTATAGCTCTAACATATTCCTCATAATCTCATATAAAGATACATAAGAGTAATACCTAAGCATAGCAAGCATATTAGCATGTTTAAGGGAGTCAAATGGTCCAAAACTAAGCATTTTAAGCCTAGGAAACAGATTGAAACACGGCCTGGCCGTGCTGCATAACACAGCCGTGCCAGGCCTTGTGCAGAATTTCTGCAGCAGAGCATCAACTTCGGGGATTTTATTAATATATCAAACGGAGTCAGAATTGGGTAAACAAACCCACGTTGGAAAGCTTAGAATGTCTAGTTTACTAATATAATTTTTATTTTAGAAGATATTCTCCAACTAGTACAGTTTTGACAAACAATACACTGGTGTCAGGGCAACAGGGCAGCATTCATACCCTAAATTATAAATTCTATATCTAATTCATTTCTTAACATTTTCTAGTGATTCTTGTGTCTAAAATGAAGCCCCTCCAGTATAGTTTACACAGAAACAAAAACCAATTCAATCCAAGGTCTAAAGAGAGAGTTACCCTCGAAATACCAGAGGCAGTTTTAACATGCAAGTTCACTAGGTTGTAACCCAAACTTCTACAAGTTCAACCTCAAACCCTCGCTCAAAAATCTCAATCTTAGACCAGCAAGGCCACATGCAAAGGGAAATAAAATCCTAATGGGGGTCTTATTAGTTGCCCACCACCTAAAGGAGAAGAACTCACCTTAAATCAAGAAGAAGAATCAAGGGCTTGGAAGACTTCCTATCTTTCCTCTTCCTCCTTGTGATTTTCGAGCTGAACTCCTTCTTCTCCACTCAACTTCAGTTTGGTCCACCAAAGAGGTTGCAGTCCTAACCTTCTTCTACCCAAGGACCAAAATATGAGAGTGCTTCCTTCTCTCCTTTGTTCTTCTTCAAGGTGCAGGACTTAGCTTATTTTTTTTTTCTTCTCCCCTAGGGCATGGAGAGGAAGAAATAGTGGGTGAGGGTAGAGAGAGGGTTGAATGTGTGTTGTGTGAGGAAATGAGAGGTAATGGGGTTCTTCTAGAGGTGTGTGGTCCCAATTATCCCTTATCTTCTAATATAGGTTTACTATCCTACCCTTGGTTAAGACTCATCTTACTAATAGCCATCTCCATTCACACCCCACAAATCATACATTACACCTCAAAAGTATTCTACTCAATTAATTAACAATAACCTATATGAATCCTAATTTAAAAGCTAACTAATTAAATTAGGCAAATTAAGCAATTTAAGCAAATCATACAATTATGCAAATTATACAAATTAGGCAATTTTGGTGGGATGTTACAGTTTCTCACACAGAAACCTATACGATCACAAATAATGAAAGAAAGAATGGCAGCTATTTGGCAACCTGGGCGCAAAATGTCAATCAAAGTAGTCAGCAGAGGAATTTTGTGTTCCAGTTCTTCCACAAACTGGATATGCAAAGAGTTATCAACGGAGGGCCTTGGTCGTTTGATGGCCACTTATTGCTGTTAAGCCCAATGGATGCGGGTGTCATTCCAAGTCATATTCCTCTATTCTATGCGGCATTCTGGGTGCAAATACATGATATTCCTGTTGGTTTCATGTCACTAGAGGTTGGAAAGGGACTTGGAAACTTCATTGGTGAATTTTTAGAATACGACCCAAAGAATTCATCAAGCTTCTGGAGGAATTATATGAGAATCCGAGTTAAGTTGGATGTTAGAAAGCCTCTGAAAAGGAGTAAAAGAATCAGCCAAAATAGAGGAAACATGGTTACAGTCTGCTTTAACTATGAAAGGCTCACATTATTCTGTTATTTATGTGGACTGCTGGGACATGGAGATAAAGTGTGTGAATAATTATTCAACATGGAAGAGGACACTGGGATTCGTGGCTCGGGTCCTGACCTGAAGGTTGATCAGAGGAAGAACAGCGGCGGTAGAGGTAGTTAATGGTTGTACGATGTAAGAGAGGCTGAGGAGACAGAAGCAAACCCTAATCCGGGAAGCACGCAAATGGAAACTAATCACGGGGCACACAATCCGCGGAGCAATAATACTAGAAGGCAGCAGTTACCAATTTTGGTGCAAGGCGGTTTTGAGTCAGAAGAGACATTACTGCAAGGAGAATATTCTGGTAATAATGGTACAATCAACCATGTGCCATTATTAACACAGGGTATGGAGGATGACGTGGAGAAGGTGGGCCTGGAAAAGAAGAGAAAGAGGGGGTACAAGTAGTAAATGAAGGATCAACGTCAACAGCGATTAATCAGCAGAACTTCGTAGCCAAAAATGGTAACATGGGTCAATATTTTTTAGAGGTGGGTCCTGGACATCAGGCCCACCAGGACCAATGATAGTGCTGAGTTGGAACTGCCGGGGATTGGGTCACCTGAGTGCAGTTCCTTCCCTGAGGGACCTGGTCCGGAGCAACAAACCGGATGCGATATTTCTTTGTGAGACTTTGTGTAATGATAGCAGAATTGAGGAAGTTCAGAGGATTTTAGGATTTGAATCATGCTTTGTGGTTGACAGACAAGGAAGGAGTGGTGGTTTGGCTATTTTATGGAGACAACAGAAGCTGTGTGAGGTTTTGAATTACTCTAAAATCTTCATAAATGTGCTTATCAAAGATGAAACAGATGATCAGCACTGGAGATTAACATGTTTTTATGGCATTCCAAATCGGGGTCGCAGAAGAGATTCTTGGAACATACTGAGAACATGTGCTGCACAATCAAACCTACCATGATGTATTGTTGGAGATTTCAATGATCTCCATTCCCATGATGAAAAAAGGGGTCAAGTAGAGCACCCACAATGGTTAATGAATGGTTTCCAGGAGGCAACAAGAGATAGTGGCCTGATTGATTTACCTCTTCAGGGTCATGCTTATACTTGGTGGAAAAGTCTTGATTCAGAGAATGTGGTGGAAGAAAAATTAGATAGAGCAATGGCCACAAGCTCTTGGATGAGTCTTTTTCCAAATTGTCACCTGAGAAATTTGGTTGCTACAGCATCAGACCACTCACCTATTCTCTTATTAGCAGAAAACAATTGCTACATTTTTCGGAAAAAACAATTCAGATTTGAGAACTCCTGGCTTGTGGAGCCGAAGCTTGATGGGGTTGTGAAAGATGGATGGAATAAAGGGATGAATGAACCCCTTCTTATAAACTCTAGTTTTGTAAGCAGGACCTTGATGTTTGGGGAACAAAAATTAGGAAAAGATACACTGAGGAAATCAGGAGGTGCAAGAAGATGTTAGAAGAGGCGAGGAGTGTGGGATCAATAGAAGCTGGGAGAGAGGTCATTAGCCTTAGAAACAAGCTAGCATCGTTGTTGGCCCAATAAGAAGTTTTCTGGAGACAAAGAGCCAAGACCTTCTGGATGAGAGATGGAGATATGAACATGAAAATTTTCCAACCTGCAGCAACGTCTAGAAGATCCTAAAACTGCATCACAAAATTGAAATGGGAAGATAATTCAATTGTGGACTCCCAAGAAGGCCTTTGTGATCTGGGCCGAGAGTATTTCATTCAGCTATTTACAGTAACTACTAGTAACTATAGGCTGGTCCTAAATGTGGTGAATACAAAGCTCAACCATCAGGATAATTCAATGCTTCTAGCACCCTTCATTGAGGAGAAATTCAGACATGCAACTTTCCAGATGCACTCTGACAAAGCCCCAGGTTCAGATGGTTTGAACTCAGCTTTCTATAAACGTTTCTGGTCACTATATGGTACCGGACCAATGATATGTCGAGTGCTATGGGTGACACAAACATAGTGGTTGTTCCAAAATGTGACTCTCCACAGGCAATGAGAGATTTATGTCCAATCTCTCTTTGTAATGTTATGTATAAGATTTTGGCCAAGACTCTTGCAAATAGATTACAACAGGTACTTCCAAAACTTATCTCAATAGAACAATCAGGCTTTGTTTCTAGAAGATCTATTGTTGATAATGTTTTAATTGCATCTGGAGTTATTCATTATTTAAAACGTAAAACTGGAGGAAAAAGGGAGAGGCAGCTCTAAATTTTGATATTAGTAAGGCCTATAATAGGGTTGATTGGGGTTATTGTTTCGCAATTTTGGAAAGACTTGGTTTTCATCATCAATCGATTAAATGGATGCAAATGTTTGTCACCTTGGTGAACTATTCTATTTTGGTGAATGATAACAGAGTTGGACTATTTTTCCAGAAGGAGGTCTTAGACAGGGAGATTCATTGTCTCCATATCTTTTTATTATATGTGTGTGCAGAAGCTGCAAGAGACTTTCATGGTATCCAAGTTTGCAAAAGGGCTCCTAATATAAGTCATCTGTTATTTGCAGATGATAGTTTTCTTTTTCTTTTTAGGGCACAGAAAGAGAAGCTACTACTATGCAAAATATTTTATCGCTTTATGCTAATGCTTCTGGTCAGGCAATCAATTTGGATAAATCTGAAATTTATCTAAGCATGAATGTTGAGGACCCAGTGAGATCAAATGTGATGAATATTCTAGGAGTGAAAGAATGTCTTGGCATGGGCAAATACTTAGGACTTCCCTCTATGATAGGAAGGAGCAAAAAAGCTATCTTTCAATACATCAAAGATAGAGTTTGGAGGAAAATTTCCAGTTGGAGTAGCAAGATGCTTTCTCAAGCAGGAAGAGAAGTCCTTATTAAATTAGTTGTACAAGCTATCCCCATTTATTGTATGAGCGTGTTTCTCCTTCCTACTTCACTTGAGGAGGAGATCCAACGTATGATGAATTCTTTTTGGTGGGGATCCATAAAAGAAGATAGGAGGGGTATAAATTGACTAAGTTGGGATAAGCTCACTATGAGGAAAGAATGGGGAGGAATGGGTTTTAGAGACCTTCATGGGTTTAATCTGGCGATGTTGGGGAAGCAAGGTTGGAAATTTATGACCGACCCTGATGCTATGGTAACAAAAGTGTTCAAAGCTAAATACTTCCCAAGAGGGGACTTTTTAGGGGCTACAATTGGGCATAACCCCAGTTATGTATGGCGTAGCATCTGGTCTTCTCAGATATTGTTGGAGGAAGGATACCATTGGAGGGTTGGAGATGGTTCGTTAATTCGTATTTGGAATACCCATTGGCTTCGTTGTTATTTGAACCCACGGTTGCAAACTTAACCACAAAATCACAATGAATTTATGACAGTGCAGAATTTAATTGACTCACATAATGGGGTGTAGAATGTTCCCTTGCTAAATCAATTGCTAGTTCAAAGAGATGTGGAAGAAATTCTTAATATTCCTCTCCTTCAATTGTCAAAACCGGATGAGATTATATGGACATTTGATAAGAGAGGGACATATTCGGTGAATAGTGCTTACAGGGTCTGTATGGAGCACTTAATTAATAGAGAGGCCATGAAAGTTGAAGGGAATTGGGATACGTTATGGGCGCTACCAATTCCTCCTAGGATCAAAACATTTATATGGAGACTTGGAAGGAAATGCTTACCAAACCGAGAGTGTCTGCAGAGAAGAGGAGTAAACTGTATAATAGCTTGTATATCCTGCGATCATTACACTGAGAGCAACTGGCATGTGTTTCTGGATTCCCCAATTAGCATTGAGGTTGGAGGAAAACACCATTATGGCCCACCTTAGAACTGATCAAGTTAAATGCAGAAGGTTTCTCAGAATTCTTCTTTCAGATTTTGGAGATGCTAAACAATGAGCAATTGGCTCTCTTTGCAATGATTTTGTGGAGTCTTTGGAAGAGGAAAAATGCTTTGTTGTGGGAAGGAGCTGATGAATCTGTGTCAAAAGTTGTTGCTCGGGGTCAGGAGGTGCTGCATGCTTGGAATTAGCTCGCCGACCTGCAAATCGAACTCAGGAAAATACAGTAACAACTCACGATCTAAAGTGGAAACTGTTACCTCTCAATTACTTAAAATGCAACCTGGATGCGACTATCTTCAATCAGCAAAGGTGTGTCGGTATTGGCATGTGTGTTCGTGATGCTCATGGTAATTTTGTGATGGTAAGAACCAATTGGTGTAAGGCCAAAATGAGTGAGGCAGAGGGAGAAGCGTGGGGACTACTTGAAGCTATCAAATAGGTTATTACAACAGGTGTTCCAAAAGTGATATTTGAGATGGATAGCAAACAAGTAGTAGATGATGTGCACAAAGCTAAATCCAATAATTCTGAATATGGTTCTATCATAGAAGAGTGTAGAACTTACTTATCAATGTACAACGAGTACCAAGTTGTTTTTACTAGGCGACAAGCTAATGGTAGCACTCATGCTCTAGCAAAAACGACTATCTCAAATGCTACTCACAGTGACTTTCATTATATTCCTGGTTGTATTGCTTCTATAATTGGCAATGAAATGGGTTGATTTTGCTTGTGTCAAAAAAAAAGAAACGAAGAAGAGACATTAAGAGTAAAATCCAAGAAGTCAAAACTCCTAAAAGTGCAATCTCACTAGGTCTATTTATAAGGTAGAAGTGGCAATTCCGTAACCACTTTCCCCCCTAAAACCGTCTCAAATTTTAACCATATCAAAACTTAAAAATGAATTATTTTGAATCACTCGCCAATTTTCAATCGATAAATCAATTAACATTTTGCCTTACTTTTTTTTGGATAGCTTTTTTTCTGAGTTACAGTTTTTCGGATAACTTTTACCATACAATTGTTGGGGAAATCTCTGGGCTATTTTACGATGCAGGACAAGCTTAAGGCTACATGGCAGCCTACTGGGGAATGGACATGATAGATATTGGGAATGGCTTCTTCATGGTGAAGTTTGATTTAGAGGTTGATAGAGAGCAAGTGATTAGCGGTGGGCCTTGGATGATTTTTGATCTTTATGTTGCGGTGAGGCCTTGGGTGCCGGATTTCATTGCATCAGAGGTGCAGATTAACACGACGATGGTGTGGATACGGTTTCCTTATTTGGGCATGGAATATTATGATGAGAGTATCCTCATGGCTCTAGCTACGGTAGTGGGCAAACCTGTGAAGGTGGATATAAGAACCATTGATGGCTCTAGAGGAAAGTTTGCTAGAATTTGTGTGGAAATCAATCTTGATCAGCCTATTGTAGGTCGTATCTGGTTCAGAAATTGTTGGTTCAATGTACAGTATGAAGGGCTTTATTTGTTGTGAAAAAAATGCGGTCTCTATGGCCATGTTGGGAGGAATTGTCTTTTAGCAAAAGAGAGGGATGGCACAGTGGCGGAGAAACCTACAGAAACGGGTGATGGCAATCAACCAGTGCAACATGCACCTGATAGTGCTCATGCAAACCCTAACCCTAGCTCCAAGGGTCCAGCTGTCAATTTTGAGAAGGATAATTGGGGGGACCTGCATCATGATTGTTTGGTGGTGGAAACGAGGAAGAAATCTGTTAGACAAATTAATAAATCCTGGCATAATAATATGGTAAGTGGCGCGGGTGTTAAGGGAAAAAATGAGGTTGACTTGAGGAGCAGCAATCAATTCTGTATCCTAACCAATAATGAGGCACCGAGCAAGATTTTTGCGCCTCATTTCCATCCAGGTGAATCTTCAGGATCGGGAGATAAAATCTGGTACAAGAAAAAAGGCAAAGAAGTGAGAGTAGCTCCAAATTGAATGCCTCAAATCTGGTGAAAAATATTGTCCAACATGATAAGGTGGTGCACAACCATGATAAGTAAGTGATGCAACCCCAACTTATGGTTAATAACAAGGAGAGTATGGTGGAACCTAATATAGTGGATCGCAGTGTATCTGAGCCTCATAAAATTGCAACTTCTCGCAGAAATATGTGCATGAGCATGTCATTGTCACCGCCATGAATATTCAAGTGGTGGGGCCGAATCAGATAGTTCTTCTTGAGGATGAGCCCGAGCCCCCTAAACTACCTGATCCAAACGCGATGGAAGAGGTTGAAGGAGAGGTGGAAGAGATAGGAGAGGAGGAGAGTGGTGAATCTGATGATGAGGATATGGTTGAGGAAACACCTGCATTGCTCTAAGGTTAGGGTGTATATTCTTGGGGTCTTCTCTTTATCCGTTGTTTTAATGATGAGTTTAAACGACATTTGCATTTTATCATCGAATGTTCTTGGCTTTGCTAGTAAAAAGAGTCATCAGCATATGAGGGAAATTATTAGAAGATATAAACCTGAGTTAATTTTTGTTTTTGAAACCCACACACCTTTCGCCGCTGCTGCTCGCTTCTGGGATAAGGTGGGTTATGAAAGTGTGGCTATTCAAGAGGCACGAGGCCATGCAGGAGGTATTTGGTTATGGTTTGTCGTGGTAGCCCCTTTATGTTCACGGTGTTGGACTCCATGTATCAATACATAACTTTATCTATTGCGAAGGGTGGTAGAAGTTGGGCTATCTCTGGGGTTTACGCTAGCCCTATTTATGATCGTAGGTGTCAGCTGTGGGATCACATATATGTTTTGCGAACAAATATTGGGGTTCCTTGGACAATGATTTGGGACTTCAATGAGAGTCTGCTACCTTCAGAGCAAAAAGGAGGTTTATTTTATGGCATGAGAGCTGACCATTTTGCAGAGATGCTGAATAATTGTGATATGCATGATATGGAGTTTTATGGGACTAAGTTTACGTGGTAGCGTAAGTGCAGAGGGGACTGTCTGGTTTCGAAGAGGTTGGATAGGGCAGTTTGTGATCGTCAGTGGATAATACTTTTTCCTGAGGCCATTGTGGAGCATTTGATAAAAAGACATTCTGATCATAATCATTTATTGTTGAGATGTTGTGATGCAAGCACTACTTTGCAGGGAAGGCCTTTCCGGTTCCAAGCTGCGTGGTGTACTCATAAGGATTATTTAGGAGTGGTGAAAGATGCTTGGAGAAGGGATGCTAATGATATTATGATGGCTCTCCATAACGTATCTTCTAACTCCATTACCTTCAATAAGGAGGTGTTTGAGAATATTTTTGATAAAAAGTAAAAGCATGAGGCAAGGTTGTGAGGGATCCAACGTGCTCTAGAAGGCATTGATTCTGCAAGTCTTATGGTACTCCAAAAAGAGTTATTATGTGAGTACGAGGATATCCCATTTTAGGAAAACACTCTTTGGTTCCAGAAGTCTAGAGAGAATTGGATCAAGCTTGGTTAGAAGGAAGAGAAGTAAAATCAATGCCCTCCATCTTCCGTCAGGTCAATTGTGTATGGATCCTATTGTTCTTCGTGAGGAAGCTGTTAATTTCTTTAAAAATCTTTTTTGTAGTACGGAAAGATTGAGTAATTAGCAACATGGAGAGATTAGCAATCCTTTGGGAGAGGATTGCCGCATAGCTCTTACTAGTCCTGTTGACGAAGGAGGAGGTTTTTAGTGCTCTCATGAGTATGAAATCGTACAAGGCTCCTGGGACGGATGGATTTCAACCAATCTTCTTCAAAATGTTTTGGGATGAGGTGGGGCATGATACTTGACAGTTTGTGAAGAATGCTTTTGAGAATGGTAGGTTGGATAACCGTGCAGCTGAGACGTTGATAGTCTTGATTCTGAAAGGAGATCATCCAACCTCCTTTAAGGAATTTAGGCCTATCACTTTGTATAATGTTATTCATAAGCTCATTTCTAAGGTCTTGGTGACTCGTTTGTGGCCTTTTTTAGGGAGCATTATTAGTCCTCTGCAGAGTAGTTTTATCCCAGGGCGCGGCACCAAAGATAATGCTACTGTTTTGCAGGAAATAATTCATCATATGCAGAAGAAGAAGAGTAAAAAAGGGGACATGGTGTTCAAGCTTGATTTAGAGAAAACCTGCGACAGAGTTGATTGGGATTTTCTGAGAGGTACTTTGAGTATGTTTAGAATCCCTGGGCCTATCATCTCTCTTATTATGCATGGCATATCTTCATCCTCGATCTCTTGTTATGGAATGGTAGCAAGACGGAAGGTTTCATGCCCAGAAGAGGTCTCCGTCAAGGGGATCCTTTGTCACCTTATCTTTTTGTGCTTTGCATGGAGAGATTGGGGGAGATGATTGCTAAAGAGGTGAGGGATAATAATTGGAAGCCTATGTAAATTTCTAAAAATGGCCCAACATTGTCTCATCTATTTTTTGCTAATGATGTGTTGTTATTTGGTAAAGCTACAGTAGCTCAGACTAAGGTGATTAAACGTGTCTTAGACTCTTTTTGTGCCATCTCTGGGTTGAAGGTGAGTATTGACAAGTCGAAAATTTATGCATCACAGGGGTGCCTAATGCTAAGAAAGATAAAATTGTGCAACTTACTTGTATGTCCTTTACCAACTGCATTGAAAAGCATTTGGGTTTCAAGTTATTTAAAGGGAGAATTAAGAAGGAAGATTTTAGTGAGGTAATTGATTGAGTTAATTCTAAGCTTGCATCTTGGAAGGGTAGGCTCCTTAATAAGCCCGGGCGCCTTACTCTTACGAATGCAGTGTTAGCCTCTATCACGTCTTATGGTATACAAATTCAATGGTTTCCTCAATCAGTGTGTAATCAGCTTGATAAGACCATCCGGAGTTTTATTTGGAAGGGGCATAAGGACAAAGGTATGCATATAGTTGGCTGGAGCACTATCACAAACACTAAAAGTACTGGTGGTCTTAGTGTGAGGGTTGCTATAAATCACAATTCTGCTCATTTGGGGAAGCTTGTGTGGGACTTATTAAATGAAGAAGACAAGCTCTGGGTGTATCTCCTTCTTGCTAAGTATGCGCCTAATGGAAACTTTCTGACCGCCAAGCATAGCCATGGGTCTAATGTGTGGAAATCGATTCTCAAGGCCATGGAGGTTCTTAAAGATGGCTTTCAGATTAAGATTAGTGACGGGAATAGTAGTTTTTGGAATGATCCTTGGGTGTTCAAGGAACCATTATGTAAGAAAGTCTTTATTGTTGATATCCATGATGTGGCCCACAATATCAACGATGTCTATGTGAATGGAAGTTGGAATCTCCAGAACTTGTATACACCTTTGCCTCAGGATATTCAGAATGCGATCCTTAATGTCAAGCTGAAACTGGTAGAAGGTATATGAGATAAGTGGACGTGGCACCCTTGTTCATCAGGTATGTATTCTACTAGTAATGCTTACAAATGGCTTTCTAGCACCTCTGTTCACTTGCATGAGTCAAGACATTGGGGTTGGATTTGGAATATGCATGTCTCTGCTAACATCCAGTTTTTAATTTGGCAATTATGCCATTTGGCTATTCCGACCAAAGACATTTTTATTAGAAGAGGTATCTCGTTAGACAACACTTGCCTTGTGTGTGGTGATGCGCCTGAGACCATTCATCATTGTCTTTTTGAATGTGAGTCTGTGCAGTTAGTGTGGAAAGCTTGTTTTTCTGATTCTTTCTTGTTGCCTGGTTAGGATGGCTTCGACCCCTTTGTTTGGGTTCATGAGGCGGTGCTTAAACATGGTGTGCTAGTGGTTATTGTTATTTGGAAAAGTTGGTGTGCCCTAAACAGGTTAGGCTTTGACAATGGAACTACCACACCCTTCATGCTTGTTGCCCAAATCATGGCTCTTCATCGTGACACTATCATGGCTTTTTAGTCCTCTCCTAGCTCCCCTTCATAGCGTATTGCTCCTAGGGAGGTGTCTTGGAGGAGGCCAGATATTGAGTGGATTGCCCTTAATGTGGATGGGAGTGCTCTCACGAATCCGGGTATGGCGCGTTTTGGTGGTCTCATTCGAGATCATTCTGGAGCTTTCCTTCGAGGTTTTTATGGCTCTGCGTGTTACTCTAATATCTTGCATGCAGAGTTGATGGCGTTATTTCATGGTATCTCCTTGTGTTGGGAACTGGGATTTAGGAGGATTATTTGTTACACAGACTCTCTCAATACTTTGAGGTTGGTTCAGGACGCTAATCACAACTACCATCAATTTGGTAATAAAATTGCTATGCTGAGACTCATACTCCAAAGAGATTAGGAAGTCCAATTTCACCACTCTCTACGAGAAGGAAACCAATGTGCTGACTTTCTTGCTAAATTAGGAGCCAGAAGTAGTGAGCCCTTCATGGTGCTTGAGGACCCTCCTGTGGGGATGGATAACTTGCTTTTAGTTGATGCTTCAGGCTTTTCTTTCGTAAGACATTAGGGCTCCCCTTGGTGTCTCTTTTTTCTTTTCTTTCTCTGTTGTAACCAAAAAAATACAACTAGTATAATGACTCGTGCCTAAAGCATGGGGATCGACTAAACAATATTTATCTTTTAATTTTTCAATTAATTTTTTTTATTTTTAAGTTTAATAAAATTATATGTTAGTAAATATGAATATGAATATATGAATACCTATGTAGTTTTATTATATATATATATGTCTTATATTATCGCAAGTGTTGCAAACATATGTTTTTAATAAATTAAATATTTTATAACATTTATAAAATTTTAAAATTATATTAAATATCATAGATCTAATTTAATATAAATATAATAACTAATCAACAATATAAATATAATTACTATCGTTTCATTTTTTTTAAGTCTCATAATTTATACAAATAAATTTATAGCAAGTGGTATTAAAATTTATATTTAAAATTATTATTAGAATTTATGTTTAATGTTTCAATTTAAACAGATTTGGTTTATTTGGTTTATTACAGTTAAAACATTTAGATTATTTACTTTTAATGTTCAAATTTTAAAATTTATTATGAATAAATATGGAGATGATGACATATGACATAATTCTTGTATATAAATAATATTATAAACATAGATATAGATAATAAATAATAGATATACATATATTAAAATTCAAAATTAAACTTTTTAAAATTCAAAACTGAAATATCATCTGGAATTAAATTCTGATAACAAATTAATTTAATTTAAAAAGATAATATAATTTAAATAAATTTTGTTTTAATAATCAAACTAAAATAAATGTTGTGTAAACATGTGGCCTAACAGAAGGTAACAAAATATTTTATATAATAATAAAATAATAATAATAATAATATAAATATAAATGTAAAAAAATCAAGGCTTATCTTGTCATCTATACCTCGAACAAAAAAAGAACATTCGAAACAAAAATAAATAAATGAGTGAGAGAAAAAGAGAAATAAAAAAGAATAAAATAAAAATAATAGAAGAAGAGTTGAAGAGAGAAAAACTATAATAAAAAATACGTATAAGAGAAACAAAAGTTGAAGAGTTGAGAGAGATGGAGAAAATGTGTATAAGAAATGATATAGGAGAAAAGAAAACATATGAATTGTTGAGATAAGAAAATGAATGGGTGTAGAGAGAATATATATAAGAATATACTCTAAAAGTAAACTATCCTAATTTGAAATTTAAAATACATCTAAGTATTACAATTTCTTAATTAATTAGAATATGTTGTGAATGAATTTGGTAGTAACACGTGGCATAACAAACATAGAATAGATATATAGATAGAATAGATAGAAGATAATAGATAAATAGATAATATATTTGTTTTAAATATATTAATTAATATATTAATTTAATTTAAATATAATTTTTTAAATTTTAAACTGAAATGAATATGGTCGTACCACGTGACATAACCGAATGTAACAAAACCTTCTTTTTATATATATATATATATATATATATATATATATATATAATTGATTTTGACAATTGTATGAAAATAATATAATAAATTTATTTAAAACTAAATTGAATTATTAATATCATACTAAGCTAAATTGAATTATTAATATAAATCCATATATTTCTTGATAATTTTTGAATTTGTGATTCGTAATTTTAATATGTAGTCACAATTTGAAAAAAAAATATTTTTAAATTGTAATTTTGAAGCTATCATAACTTCATACGTAGTGTTCACCTTATATATTATAATTTCAAAATAAAATTCATTTTTATTTGTTACAATCAAATATTAGAATTTGAAAATTTATATTAAAATTTGATTTTATTAATCAGTTAACTCATGCTAAAAGTTAATATTTGGATTTTAACAAAATCAAACAAATTAAAACTAACTTATAAATTATGTGACATCTCTTAGAGTCACATTAACCTAAAACTCAAATATATGTTTTAAGCGTGAAGTTAACGATATTGACACAAACAAGAATACACGTGTATAAAATTGTATACATATATAAACATGAAAGTAGTATATTTACATTGAATCAAAATCATATATTTACAACACGGCCGAGAGAGTACAACAAAAAGTATATAAAAAGGGCATGGTACACATAAGCGGACCGATGTGTTCTTCAGTTACACCTCTTGAAAAATTAAAAATACTATTTACTCAAAATAAAATTTATATTTTGACCTCTTTTAGTATAATAATTTGTTAGATATTTTATATTTCAAAAGTTTAATATTAATTCAATCACATTTAATTACACGTTCACGTTAACTTTTTCGTTTTCCAGCACTTATGTTTTAGTCGTTTCTTTTCTGATATAAATAAAAATAATTGATATTTAATTTTAAAAGACTTTCTTTTGCCAATTGGTCGCCTGTAGCAAAACGTATAAAAGCCAAACGTTCATATTCTTTAATCTTTTTAGCCGTTTGAGTTTTGGAATTTATGATCATTTAATTACCTTGATGTTTCTTTCAATGAGAAATTGCTCTTCATTCCATTTTTAAATAGGCTGCACAATAGCTACTAATCTAGAGTGGCCAAAAGGCCCACTCCGTATGGGCTGATCCGACCTAACAAAGAGGATCAATGCCGAAGCAATACCGACTCGAAGAAGCCCGAGGCCCACTTCTGGCAACCGATCCGACCTGGGAGTTCCACCCTCGGAGTGATAAACCCTGTGGATCACATCGCCACGGTGCGAAATCCTAGAACACAAACATTGCGGCGCTAGCCCTAAAAGCAACTTTCTAACCACACAACCCTAGAAACTACATCGGCCGTCGGATACATCCAACGGCTGACAATCGATCTAGGGTTACCTGAGAACATTCACACGTCAGCAACATGACCTCACCTATAAAAGGTCCATGACCTAATCAATAAAAGTGTGCACTGTTCATTCCTTACCTCACCTTATTCTAATACTGACTTAAGCATCGGAGTGTGTGCAGGTACACCCCCACCATCATCTCCGTCGTGCCCCGCCGTTCGTGATCCTACTCCAGCCACCTCTAAGATCCACTTCGGATCATTGGCGCTGTCTATGGGAACTCCTAGTTCTTCTATCCCCCTCAAATCTTCCGATTCACCATGGTCGGATCCAGACGAACCATTAACACGCGGAACACAACACGCATGCCTACGTCTACTAACGTTCCTAACCAGGGCGATGACATACCTGTCGCCGTTGAAGATGTCTCTCAGTCCGACCCAAACGTGGAAATTGTTCCCATCCCGGCACCGGAGTCCATTCCAACCGTCGAGCCTTCTCCGACTTCTACGACTAATGCATCCGTCAACGAGCTCCTCAGCCTCGTTTGACACCACACAGAGACCATAGCAGCCTAAAATCTCCGTCTCCTCCACATGGAGGACCAACAAAACTATCTATCAGGCAAGGTGGACGCTTACCGTCGCGCCCTACATCGGACCCCATCGAACCGATCAGAGGCCTTCGACGAACGAGATCCAACGGAGAGCAGATCCAGGGACCGCTAGGTTTCTAACCCTAGATCCGCTGACCGCTCTTCTCTGAGCTTCAGGACGTCCGAACCGTCGTCTCCGAGGCACCACTCACCAAACAGGTCTCGGACGCGTTGTAGCTCTGCTAATTGATCCGCTCCTCGACGTCGTTCCTCGGGTGCCAAGCGCCGCCATGGGTGTCGCACACCGGAACGCTCAACCCCTCCACGTTCGTCCTTATCACGGTCTCAACACCGCCACAAATCCCACGAGTGATATCCTCCAGGCTCCAATGCGCACCCTCTTTTCTGACGCTCCGTATCCCCCCTGAGATCGCGAGAGCGGGCCCTCTCCCTCGACGCCGCCACCACCATAGTAGGCATTCTGGCTAGAGGGTTTCCCCTCCTTGCCGTTGTTGCCCAACAGTATCTCCCTCTAGTCGGAGCTCCAGCTCCCCTCCTTCGTACTCCGAATCTTACGATTCTGGAGACAATGATGACCTTCTCTCTTCAAGACCATTCACCTCCAGGGTAGCTCGGTTTTTGATACCTCGAGCCCTTTAGAAGCCACCCTCACTAGAAACTTATGACGGCACAAGAGATCCCGATGAGCATATCAGATGCTTCGACACCATCATGGGCTTTCGCGGGGCAAAAAGCCCGGTCAAATGCAAGATCTTTCCGCTTACCATGAAGAAGGCGGCCCTCACATGGTTCCAGGGATTGAAGAAAAACTCCATAGACTCATGGACCGAACTAACTACTCAGTTCTGCTCTCACTTTGCCGCATCTCGTGTCCAACCGAAGTTGGTGACTACCTTAAATGCAATCCACCAGAGAAGGGACGAACCACTTTGGGATTACATCAAACGCTTCAACAAAGATGCAGTATTCGTCAAGCAAGCCTCTGACAAAATGAAACTCTACATATTGGAACAAGGCTTAATCGAGGATACCTTTTCAGCATCAACATCGGCGTGGACAAGCCCAAAAGTCTGAACGACATCATTCGATTTGCAGAGAAGTACATTAACTTCGAGGAGAAGCAGATGGCCTTAAGGTCGAAAAAGCAGACCTCCCAGGAGAAAAACTCTGGATACAAAGAAGATCGGCCTCGACGAGATAAGGACCCCAAGGGTCCCCCTGGAAGGTACGAAGACTATACCCCATTGAACACCTCTCGATCCCAGATCTTGCATGAGTGTGCCAATACGGAGTTTAGAGATGCCAGAATCCGATTTCTGAAGCCTCTGAAGGAGAAGCCCGGCACAGACAAATCAAAATATTGTTGGTTTCATAAAAGTGCATGTCACAACACCGATGAATGCGTTCAACTTAAGAACGTCATCGAATCCCTCATCTAGAAAGGGAAGCTGCAGAAATTCAAGAAGCTGAGAACGAGCAAAGGACGGGCCCGATCTCGATCCCCCTAATCTAAGCGCGACAACCATTCTGTACTGACTCAAATTGAACGTCGCCCTCATCTGGCTGACAAAGAAAAACCTAGGCCCACATCTGTGGCTTTAGTAATTTTTGGTGGTTTGACAGGTCGAAGTGAAGCGTCCATCAATTCCGCCAAAAGGAAGGTGCGAGAAGCGATGTCCATCAATGTTGTCTACCCACTTACCAACCGACCAAGATCAAGCCGACCACCTTTAGCCTTTTATGATGAAGACCTATTGAACGGTCACCCAAACGACTAAATTCCCTTGTTGATTTGCACGTATATGGCCAACTTCGACGTAAGGAGAATCTTAGTTGACCAAGGGAGCTCTGCCGACATCATATGTATCGATCTCTTCAAGACTTTGAAACTAGCCGAAAAGGACATGATTCCCTATCATGGCTCCGATCTCTAGGGTTTCAATGGTTCCACAACCAAACCTCTGGGGTATATCGAATTGATGGTGACATTCGGTGACAAGCCCGAAACAAAAACCGTCAAGGTCTAATTCATCGTCCTTCGTTGCCCACTATCCTACAACTGCATCCTAGGCCGACCTACCCTAGGAGAGGTTGGAGCAGTCACTTCCACTGTCCACCTCAAAATGAGGTTCCACTCATCTGAGGGTAAGATAATCACGATCCTTGGCGATCTCAAGGCAGCCAGAAGATGTTATCTGCTGTCAATCAAAGGGCAGGACAATAAAACGGCCCCACCAAAAAAGGGCACCGGATCCTACAATGTCAATCTCGCTGACTTCGATGCCAGAATCGAGCCCGAAGATGAGATCGAAGAGGAGACTGACCCTCTTGCAAAAGAGTTTCAAAAGAAAATAAAGCGACCCATCCCAGATGGGTAATTTTTGAAAATTCAACTAGGGGAAGACCCGAAGAAAACTGTCCAGATTGGCATCGACCTTCCCACAGAGGTAAAGGAAAAGCTGATCAAATGCCTCAAAGCCAACACCGACCTCTTTGCATGGACAGCAGCCAATATGCCTGGGATCTCTCCCGATATCACATGCCATCATCTCGCCCTGAATCCCGCTATGAAGTGGGTCGTGCAGAGGAGGAGGAGGCAATCTCCAGAGAAGGCCGAAGCTGCTAGGAAAGCTGTTAGTGATATAATTAAGGCTGATTTTGTAAGAGTGCTCAAGTACATAACTTGGCTCTCAAATGTTTTTCATGTTAAGAAAGCTAATGGAAAATGGAGGATGGGCATTGATTATATCGATCTCAATAAGGCCTATCCAAAAGATGCCTATCCCCTCCCCAACATCGACAAACTCGTGGATAACTCTTCGGGTTTTTGATTACTGTCCTTTATGGACGTGTACTCTGGGTATAACCAGGATCTGGAGATGAACCTGAGCCGAGGAAAAATTCGGCGTTTATGGCCAGCGACAACTCTGGCGTAAAGTAATGCCATTAGGTCTCAAAAATGTCGGAGCAACTTATCAACGCATGATGAACAAGGTCTTTAAGGACCAGATCGGAAACATATTCGAAGTATACATGGACTATATGATCGTCAAGTCAGCCGAAGAGCTAGACCATGTCACCGACCTTTCAAACGTCTTCGAACTGGCACGCCGACACAACGTGAGGCTTAAGCCAAAGAAATGCACGTTTGGCGTCAAAACGGGCAAGTTCCTAGGCTTTTACTTAACAGAGCGCGGCATCGAGGCCAATCCGGAAAAATGTCGCACCATCACCGAAATGCGACAACCGAAGTCAAAGAAAGTTGTTCAACAACTAATAGGGATGATAGCCGCCCTAACCAGATTCATTTCCAAGTCTGCCAAGAGAGTGCTTCCTTTCTTCAAATTACTGAAGAAGGGGGCACAATTCGAATGGACTTTGGAATGCGAGGAAGCTTTCACAAGGCTAAAAAAAACCCTAAGTGTCAGGGAAACCCTACGCCTATACTTGGCGGTCACCCAAGAGGCCCTAAGGGTGTGATTGGTTCACGAGAGAAATTATGAAGAGAGAAAATGTAAAGAGAGAGTATGAAAAGAGAGAAAAATATGAGAAATTGGGTAGATTTGGGGTATTGATTGGAATAAGAGAAAGAGAAGAGAGAAACGTTGATTATCTTTTAAAAGACATTAATGTCCTTGACTAAAAATTTAAATAATTTGAGATATAAGGAGAGAATAGAGGTAGAAATTGGAAAAGGCAAAAAAAAAATGTTGCGCCCAGCCCGTTTTCTTCGCAGTTTAGCCGAGAAAATAAAAGGACATGGGACCCACCATTTTTTCTCTCTCGCGTCACTATTGAAGAGAACAAATTAGGCAAAATTTATGTTTTCTCGCCATTCTCTCTCCAGCTATTCTCTCACTTCATTTTCTTAGCATTTTCACTTCTGCCAATCAGACGCTAAGTGTCGTTCTGATAAGAGAAACAATTGAAGGGAAAAGGCAGGTTTACTTCATAAGTAAAATGCTCCAAGGTCCCGAACACCGATACCAAAAAATTGAAAAGATCGCTCTAGCACTGGTCATCACAGTGAGACGACTACAACAATACTTTTTATCTCACCACATAGCAGTTCGGACCGACCAACCAATCAAACAAGTCCTACACCATCTCTACTTGGCAGGACGAATGATTTAGTGGTCCATAGAACTATCCGAATTCAGAATTTCCTTTGAACCTCGGCAAGCAGTCAAAGCTTAAAGCCTAGCTGACTTCATAGTAGAGATGACCTCAACGACAGAAGACTCGAGCACCAAATGGACCATCCACGTCGATGGATCCTCGAATTTGAAGGGAAGCGGAGCAGGCCTAATCATGGAAATGTTGAAGGCATGATAATCGAATTCTCTCTAAGCTTCTCCTTTCCCACGTCGAACAATCAGGCCGAATACGAGGCATGCATCACTAGGCTGATGTTGGCCCGTGATCTGGAAGCCTCTGAGGTCAGTCTTCGCATTAACTCCCAACTTGTAGCTTCTCAAGTCAATGGGGAGTATCAAGAAAAAGATCCCCTGCTACAGAAGTACCTAGCTGTAGTCAAAGAATTAATGAATAACTTCCAGAAAATAGAGATCGTACACGTTACACGAGAGCAGAACTTAGAGCCGATGTACTCTCTAAACTGGCAAGCACAAAAACAATGGGAAGCAACAGATCGGTCATTCAAGAGACCCTTTCCCATCCAAGTATCATGGCCACAACGAGGACACCAGATGCCCCAAAGCAGGTCGACCAAAACTTTGAACGTGTCCTCATTACCCCTTCAGTGTACACCATCACTGACTTCGGCGACTTATGGATGACACCGATTCTTAAATACATTTGCTAAGGCGAACTTCCTCTCGATGACAAGGCAGCATCAAAAATCTGCCGCAGAGCGTGTTCATACTCCCTCATCGAAGATCGTCTATATCGGAGAGGTTTCTCATCACCTTTCTTGAAATGTCTTGACGCAGCCGAGGCCCAGTATGTACTTGCCGAAATCCACGAGGGTGTATGTGGTCACCACCTCGAAGGTCAATCTTTGGCCAAGAAAACACTGCGATCCGGTTACCACTGGCCAACCATGGATGCAAATGCCATTGCCTATGTGAAAAAGTCTGAGAAATGTCAAAAGCACGCTGATGTACATAGCGTCCCTCCTTGTGAGATGACTGCTCTATCTTCCTTGTGGCCTTTCTCCTGGTGGGGAATCGATCTCCTCGGGCCGTTCCCTATGGCCCTAGGCCAGATCAAATACTTAGTCGTAGCGGTAGACTACTTCACAAAGTGGATCTAAGCCGAACCAGTGGCAACACTACAACAGATTATTAAAAAAATGGTGGCATCTTAAATAGTGCTTCTTTCTAAAAGCACTGGCTAAAAATATGTATGGTCCTTTACTAGCGTTTTCTAAAATAAGTGCTAGTTAAAACAAACAAATAGACAGTGCTTTTTCGGTGAAACGCTACTAAAAATACGCATAAGGATATCGCTAGCGCTTCCTCCAAGAAGTGCTATTAATTATCTGATCTTCACTAGCACTTCTCTAGAGAAGTGCTATCTATGATTCTGTACTGGCCTTCCCTAGCACTTATCCAAAGAAGCGCTAGCTAGTATCCTTACCTGATCACTTTATTTTAACCCTCCCTCACACGCGTTCCCTCATTAATTTGCTCTCTCTCGCTCTGAAACCATATTTCCTCCCACGTATTCCCTCTTAATCTCTTCCCTCGCCCTCCTCCACGCCATCTCTCCCTTGACCTCCTCTAAGCCATCTACGACACCCTCTCACGACGTCGTTTCCCTCGCTCAACAGTCCCACTCCCCATAACCTCTTCGACTCCCTCCTCGCCACCCTCGACCACCATCTCACTAACTGCGATGTCCTCTTCCGTAGCGGCAACCACTCCCTCTTCCTCTCTTCTTCTCACTTTCCTTCATCCCTCCACCATTAAACCCTAACCTAGGAGATGACCGCGGCAGCCACTCCCTCTTTCTCTCTTCTCCTCCTTTTTTCTTCTATCAACCCTAACCCTAACAAGAGCATTTCCGCAGCGCTGAGCTCCAGGTTTAATGGAAGCAGCCCCAACATGCCATCATGAAATGAAATTTAGGAATTGTGTCTTGTTGTCTAAAACATGCATGTTCATGTTTTCGGAAACAAGACACAATTGCCTATATTTCATGTGATAGGCATTCGCTCTGTTCTTAGCTTGGGATTCGTCTCGCAGCTTTAGGTGGACACCACTGTGAGTGTCTATATGTCTTTATGTTTTACCTTATGGGTGTTGTTTGTTGGAAAAAGTTAGGGGAGGGGGTTTCTAAATATTTTTTTCCTGAAACTCTAAGTAAACTTGTTATCGCTACGTACTATTAATTTTAGTGTTTAATGGACTGTCAAATTATAGATTGAGTGGGAAACTATTTTGTTGATGTTTTGGTATGTAGGTAGCACCTTTTTGTCAGAAACTCCTTGTTTCATTTTACTATATACTTGCATGTTTTGGGTTTAGACACTTTTGATAGCCCTCCTAGAATAATATAAATAGGGCACCGTCCATGAATGTACCGTCCAACTAAATGCACTATCCGCCCCTACCGTCCACTTAAACAATGCAACGTCCAGCACTTACTTTGAACCATTTCCAGAATTTTCTTGTAATCACTAAATGCTTTAAATGATTCTAGATTTTTCTGTATTTTGATAGCCCTCCTAGAATAGTATAAATAGGGCTCATCACTTACTACTTCTTGTGGTCACAGGTACATATCAAATCTAGATTATATCATAGTGTTCTGCCCTGATTTGATTAAGTCTATCCCTCCACAAAGCTGGAATTACATCTTCATCATCATCTATGTTTCATATCCATTTGCTTTTTATGCTCAGCATTTTTAGAATGCAGTTATTCCCTGCATTATTCTAAAAACGCTGAGCATAAAAAGCAAATGGATATGAAACATAGATGATGATGAAGATGTAACTCCAGCTTTGTCAAGGGAGCTTTAGTACTAGGGATTTTCATTTGCTACCAACATATAATTTCTGGCATGTCAAGGGATCTCTAGTAACTATGTTACTCGACTGCAACCTGTTCCAAGAAGTGAAGTTTTTCATCTGTTCTCTGTTAGAAGTAGAAAACCTAAAATTTCTGATGGCATGTGGGCTCGCATAAAGAGAGTGGTAATTACAAGGGGGACTTAGCACAGGTACTGCATGAGTACCTATAATAAATCCCCCTTGTAATTACCACTTTTTATACATGTATCAATATTTTGTTGTGAATTAAATGTTTAATATATTTGAAACATTATTTGTTATAATTTGTTATAGCTACTTATGTTATACTGCTATTGTAAAAAAAAAAAAAGGAGAATAGCTAGTGCTTCCTTGAGAAAGCGGTATCTATTGTTGATAATAGATAGCACTTCCTTTAAAAAGCGTTGTCTATTCTCGACAATAGATCGTGCTTCCTTAAAAAAACGCTATATATTATCAAATATAGCTAGCGCTTTCTCAAGGAAACGCTAGCGATTCCAGTGTTCACTAGCACTTTTAAAACGCTATCCTTTCGAACCAGGATCGCTAGCGCTTTTAAGCGCTAGCGAAGGCAAAAAATAAGCTCTATTTATTTCATTTTATGTTGTAGTGCAAAGATCATAGCCAAAAACATGATCAAGTTCTTCAAAAAACAAATCCTTACAAGGTTCGACATTCCCGAAGTTGTGGTGACCGATAACAGAACACAATTCGTGGATAAGGGGTTCCAGAAAACCTTAGCTAACTTCGGGATAAAGCAGAGATTCACTTTGGTCGAGCATCCCCAAACAAACGGGCAAGCCGAAGCAGCAAACAGAGTTATCTTAAGAGGTCTGAAAAAGAGACTCGACGAAGCCAAAGGAAATTGGGCAGAAGAGCTCCCACAAGTGTTGTGGGCATATCGAACGACGCCCCACTCTTCAACCGGAGAAACGCCATTTCGGCTTACCTACGGATTTGAAGCAGTGATCCCAGTCAAAGTCGGAGAGCTGAGCTGGAGAACACTCCACCCACTTCGAACTTCATCCAATCACCAATACTTAAGACAGGAACTGGACCTCCACGAAGAAAATCGGGAGCTGGCCTCCCTGAACGAAGCTGCTGTGAAACAAAGAATTGCAGCAAGACACAATCAATGAGTTATTCCACATGAGTTTGAAAAGGATGACCTCGTCCTAAGAAGAGCCGATGTCGGCCTCAAGAACACCAGCCAAGGGAAGCTGGCACCGAACTGGGAAGGCCCATATCGGATCTCTTCAAAGACCGGAACTGGCGCTTACACCTTGGAAACACTTTAATGTCAAGTAATTCCACGAACATGGAATGCTGCGAAACTTAGAAAATATTACAGCTAACTACTCATGTAATTTCCTCATGAAAGGGATTCCACTTCTTGTCAAATTTCAAGCATAAAGCATAATAAAACGAGTCTTCAGCACATAAATGTTTTATTGTCACAGTTTTGTTAAGGTTATGATACCATATTGGGTAGACGAGTGAACCCCGACTACAACGAGATTCTGCATCATCACGCCAGTCATTTGGGAGTCTTAACCGACGTGACTAGCCATTACGTTGGTCTACGGACATTTCCATTACATCGTTCACCCGAAACTTGACAACAAGTCTAAGCTTCCTGGGTAGAGGGAAGGTTCCCTTGGCCAGGCTCCCTTCCCGAGATGACGACCATGCAAACTAAAACAAATTGTGAAATAACAAGTTACATATGCATTGTTCCACCAAAGCAGGTCGGAAAACCCCAAATTTCATTCAAAAATCATCAAGTACAAATAATCTGATACAAAAGGATCAAGTACAAAATGATTAAAGCAAAAGACAACTTACAAAACACAAGAAAAGGAGTTAAGCATCAGCCGAAGAAGGGGAAGGGCGAGCAACGAAAACGACTCCGGCTTCAACATGAATGATATAGTCCCCTGAAACCATCCCAAGGTTTGTGATGCCCTCAGTCCGAACTGCCACACCGGGTTCAGGAACACCATTTGTTGAAACCCATTCTCAAACTATTCCGCCCTGATCTCCACCATGGTCTGGTCACTAGCCTCCCTTGCAGCCACTGCAGTCTTAAGCTCTTGATCTTTCGCTTCCAGTGCCTTCTTCAACTTGGCAACTTCGAACGTGCAGCATCCCTTTCCTTCAGGAAGGTATCTCTTTCCTTAGAATCCTTCTCCACCTTGGACTTGAAGTCTTCCCTCTCCTTCGTGAGTTCTTCATTTGCAGAAGTCAACTGGCAAAAGTTCCTCTCAGCCTCATCGGCCCAAAGAGACTCATTCGTAAGCAGGGTCTGAAGAGCCACTGCGTTCTGCACCTTGAGCTTAAGGTCTTGATTATCCAATTCAAATTTGCGAATCCGATCTCGTAAATCTAGATCTTTCTTGAGGGCCTTCTCAGCCTGCCCTTTCACCTTGCACAAGCGCACAACTTCTTCCTCTAAAACCTTCACTTGCTCCCCAACTTGCTGCCAAAGGGGGCGACTGACCTCCCCTGAAGCTTGGGCAGAATCTTTAGCAACAAACAACAACAACTGCTGCGTAGATCCCTTAGATTTCTTGAGAGGAGGTGGAGGAACATCCGATGAAGTAGGCCTGTTGTGAGTCTCTACATCGACATTGTCGGCTGTAGCACTGACCATTTTGGGCACAGTAGAAGGCTCTGAAGTCGCTTCAGGAGCCAAGGCAGCCGATCCAGTACCTCCATCCTTCGACGTGCCAGAATTAGAAGCCCCAACGACGTCGGCGGCAATAGGAGAGGGCCGAACTTGCTTCCCCTTGTCTGAACCTTCTTCCAACTTCTTGGCCAGGGCGGTTTGAGTGGCAACAAACTTGGCAATGTTCGACATGGATTCTGCACAAAAAGAAACATACATGTCAGATAAAGACTTGTATAAAACAAAATTAACACAAGTAAATAACTCCCTACCTAAGCAACTTCGAGTGTCCCCCCAAGTTGGGTACCGCAGGAGAGTTCGGGTGTGGATGAACCGCTTAATGGACGATTGTTTTTTAGTCTTGGGGTCAGTATAAACAATGGGCTCGAAGCCGCCGATCCAATCCCTGATACTCTTCACCCAAATCTGCTCAAGTTCGCTAAGATCGGATAACTTGAACGAATAAGATCCAACCGGACGGTCGAAGAACGACCTCAACCAATATAATGGGAACTTTTGAACTTCTGAACCGTCTTCGGCGAGATCAAATATACACTCCTAAGCAACATTGTTCATCGGAAGAAGGAAAAAGTACTTCGTCTTGAAACCCTTGAGGGATTCGCTGTATAGCTCGAAGACTTTGCCGTTAGGCTTAAAAGAAATCCAACCTTGCCTTTGATCGGCTTTCTCCGAAGTCTTCATCGGCGAGAATAGGTGGAAAAAGACGCGGTGCGAGGCCGGTATCCGAAGATACAAACAAACTAGGCCGAACACCCGCAAAAAAGCCCAACTGTTGGGATGTAGTTGAGAAGGTGCCACACCTAGATGCCTAAGAAATGAGATTTCGAAGGGCTTAAAAGGGAAGGCCAAATGAAGTTCAGTGAATAGCACCTCATACATCGGGAGATGATCCACATCGCTCCCCTCCACAGAGCAAATCCTATAATCTCCGGTCGTAGGGAGAAAGGCCCACTCCCCTCCGGACTCCGCTTCTTTGGACACAGAAACCTGACACTCCAAGCCGGCCATGTCTTCATCGGTGGAATACTCAGATCAGAGGCTAAGAACTTCGGGCGAAACCCACCTGTAATCCTCCACATCGGCAGGAAAAGCAGAAGGGTCGTTCAAGTCGATACTCCGCTTCTTTCCCATGATAAACCTGTCCATGTGGACTTCAGGGTAAGAGACGGCATCATACACTTTTTTATACCACTGAGCTACTTCACGGGGGTTACATGGACGCTGAAACTTGTTTTCCAAAACCACCCGAAAATGCTCTAAGCGTTCGGGAGTAATCTCTACTCCACGCTTCTCTGCCCCTTCCTCACGGGAAGGTGGCAGCGCCACCGTGGGCACCGTCGCAGAGGCACAAACAGAAGGAGAGGTTTCTGGTTGAAACCCCCCACTACTGGAAGCATTGGCTCCGAGTGAAAACCCAGAACTAGAAGGGGGAGGAAGGGCCCCATCCTCAGGGAGAGACCTTTGAGAAGCCATGAAATCTCGAAGATTTTGAATACATTCCCTTTATTCACTTCTAGTAAAAGAATATATAAGCAAAGAAGAGAGAAAAAATACCTCTGATATGCGAAGAAAGGGCACGAACAGGAAGGTGAAACCTAATGGCTTGGTGCTCACACAAATGATTCTCTGTTACTAAAATGGCAGAATCGCAGGGAAGAAGAAGAAGAACGAAGAATGAAGAACGAAGAACGAAGAGGGATGAAAGCAAAGAGACAAAAACAAACTTCCCTTCAGAATTTATAGATTCTGAAAGAAGGTAGTAATTAATGCGAAAAGCATAATGATGACAAAGCACAGGAAACGAGGCGACTCCCTAGCGAATCGTCACCAAATCCCTGCTGCTACTGTCTTGGAAAATGAGCGCGTCTTTTCAAAACCTCGAATTTGAAAACGAACTGCCTCGGCCTAAAAATCTCCTCTCTGAAGAAACAACAAGCATAACACAAGTAATCAATTCCCACGTCAGACTCAGGACTCATAAGCAGACTGAAGTACAATAGTTCAAACCCTTGAATAAGAATATCCGAAGTCATTAGTAATAGATGACATCGGCTAGGGGACAACTGATCTGGAGTGGCCAAAAGGCCCACTCCGTATGGGCTGATTCAACCCAACAAGGAGGTTCCATACCGAAGCAATACCGACCCGAAGAAGCCCAAGGCCCACTTCGGGCAACCGACCCGACCCGGGAGTTCCACCCTTGGGGTGATAAACCCTAGGGATAACATCGCCATGGCGTGAAACCTTAGAACACAAGCATTGCAGCGCTAGCCTTAAAAGCAACCTTCTAACCACACAACCCTAGAAACTACATCGGTAGTCGGATACATCCAACAGCTGACAATCGATCTAGGGTTACCTGAGAACATTCACAGGTCAGCAACCTGACCTCACCTGTAAAAGGTCCATGACCTAATCAATAAAGGTACGCATTGTTCATCTCCGCCGTGCCCCACCGTTATGTATTGCAATTTTGTTTTCTTGATTTTGCATCACACTTTTTCTGGGTTAATAATGAAAATACTCTATGAAACAAAAAAAACAATGAAAATACTCTCGTAGTTCTGTTACCCAAGATCTTCTCGGAAGAGCCTGTTGAATCCTGAGGATTGTCGTCTTAAGCGAATAAATCCTTGAGGACAGTGTGCCTCCACACGCCTTAGGAACAGTGTTAGTGGTTTATGATCAATAAGTTCAATGTTCGATGCTACCTTGTTCGTTGTTCATGATCAATGTTCTAAGCATCATGTTCATAGTTGTCCTAGTTCGTGGTTTGCGGGTCATGATGTTCGGGTTCGGGACAAATTTTCCTACAATCTCAAGGATTTAATATTCTATTGTGTGCGCAAAGTTGTGCCATGATTTGTCCATTCAGTTGAGGCAAGGCAGTCACCATTCGAACCATAAGATGCATGTTACAGGTTCTATCTCTTCAATTTTTCTATGCTATTATTAAATCATTATGGCTTAGCAAATGCTCTGATATGATGCTTGCAGTCCTGATACTATGTTTTTTTTTTCTGGGTGAGATTTAGCACTAATGTGTTCATGTAAAAATTTAACTTTGGCTTGTTATGTTTGCTTCCATGGATGTTATTGGATTCATGTGTGATATAAATATTGAGTGTTTTAAGCGTTTGACATAATCTCTGTGAATGTCTCATTATTGTTATGAATGATAATTTTTTTTGGTTACAATTATGAACGATGATCTGATTAAACTATATTTGAGTTTTCATTCATTAAAAACTATATTCGAGATCAAAGCGCTTCTATCGCAAGGTGAGGGGAAATGGTCATGCGCAGTACATTGGAGTAAAACTAACAATATTTAGACAAAACTTTAGCAAACTAACAATGTTTTGACAGATACATTAGATACCACAAATGTTTTGATATAAGTAATTATTTTTTAATATTTGCGACTTAGTCCCTTCCCTTCCCAGTATTCCATCGCTGTCGCACTAGTGAAAAACCACCTTTAATCGCTGTTTTTTTGGACTTTTAACGTCGGTTTTCAATCCAACGTTGCTTCTTCCGACGTTGTAAGTGTAAATATTTAACGCCGGTTTATAAACCGTAAAGTCAGTTTTAATCGCGGTTTTTAATAAAACCGGTGTTAGATCCTGAAGTAAAGGGACAAAAAATTTTGAAAAAAAAAACGTTTTAACCGCGGTTTTTAAGGAAAACTTGCGCCGTATGTTACATTTAACCGCGATTTTCGGAAAACCGGCGCCGTATGTTATCTTTAACCATGGTTTTCTGAAATCCGGCGCCATGTCACTTTTAGTGGCAGTTTTACGAAAATTCGGCGCCATAGAGATATATATATATATATATATATATATTATACATTTTTTTAAAATTTCTGTTTCCAGGATACAAACAACATCAGAATTCACTACCATACGATTCATAAACATCACTGCTATACAAAATTCACAAACATCACTGTCATACAGAATTCACAAAACTCCACTGCTAGACAAAATATATAAACCACGACAAATACCATAATAATCCCACAACAACCTATCCATTATGTAAATAATAGAATTAATCAAAAAGAAAGACCAAAAGTCATGACATCTAAGAAAAGTTAAAGGCAATTAAACTCAACAACGCAATGAAAAGAAACCATGTCATTTTTGTTGTATTGCTTTTCTTGCTCGGCGTCTTGGTGGTTCTAGGTTTAGATTTTGCTCCTCAATCTTAGTCACAAAAAACGTGCCCAAGTTTTCCGAATCTCGACAATTTCTTCACGATTGTATGGGTTTGTGCCACGACCATCAAATAACTACAAGTTCAATTCAAAACATATCTAATTAACAAACTACAAATATTGTAAGGTATCAAAAAGATCGATTAAGGAGTTATGAAATATTTTAGGCTAAATTACAAAATTGGTTCTCTATGTTTATTTTAGGTTTCAATTTGGTCCTCTATGTTTTATTTGTTTCGTTTTGGTCCCTTACGTTTTAAAAGTTTCAACAGGTTGGTCCTTTCCGTCACTAAAAGCCAATTGTCCGTAGCTAAAAGCCAAATAACATTTTGAAAAATTGACTTCTAGCTACGGACAATTGACTTTTAGTGACGGAAATGACCAAATTGAAAACTAAAATAAAACGTAGAGGACCAAATTGAAACCTAAAATAAACTTAGAGGATCAATTTTGTAATTTAGCCAATATTTTATTACCAAATCCCATCCAGAGGTAATCCTCATCGTGACAATGAACAACATGGTCTTCATGACATAGTAACCACATGCCCATGAGTTGTCTTTGTAAGGCCCCTACAAATGACAATATAAATTAGTACAAATTATATATACACATAACTAATACGGCTTTCAATATGTAAATATCATATAAAGACAAACTACTAACCGCGAGTATGTTCCAACTAGGCTTCTTTCCTTTTCCCAGACCTTTCTTACTATTATAGTCCATCACAGCTCTGATAAAATAATATAAGTTATAGATATAAGATAAATACCTATATGACATCACAAGTATGACAAATAAATTAAAAGTTTACCCCTCAAGTACACGCTTAATCTGTAGGTTTGGCCTCTGATGAAGTGAGCATATCCAGACTATGAGATTATGCTTAGGACAAATGACAATCAACTGCCAATGATTACTAGGTAACAACAATAAAGGTATATTAGAAACACGGAGAGAAAAACGTATGCTATAAATAAAAATGTACTCACCTGTGCCAGTACGGTCCTAAGAAAACATCTTTGTCCTGCTAAATTAGCTTGTCCGGTATGTAAGTTTGAACAGATTCATTAGACTCTTTTGGGTTGGGCTTGACAACCATCAATGTTGGATCCAAGAATCCATATACATAACTATTGTTGTTCTGAATACAGATACGATGCAGATACCTAGGAGTTGAAACAAAATAATGTTAATTATATATAATTAATACAAAGGAGATAAAAATATACAAATATGTTAATTAATACTTACGTGCACCATAATTGCAAGTGTTGATTGGCAAGCCAGAACTCATCACCGAGTGACAGGTCCGTTAAGTCTTTCGCGAAAATGTAAAAAATTGGAATATCATTGTGCTCCAAGGTAATCCCAACTTGTCCGTTGGGAAAATCAAAAGCCATGTGACCAATGTATTTTAAAATGTTGTCTTTAGGATCCTCCTCATTTTCTGGCGAACAACTATCCTTGGTGTTGACATGCGCAGTGGCTTTAGGAGAAGACACTATCTGCTGACTTATTTGGGCTTCCACATCTGACTTGAGCTGAGATTTGTAAGCTTCAAACCTAACTTCAAACATTTGACTAACCTCCTTCATGATCTGATGTCTCATGGCATCCATGTCCATTTGCTTTGACTGACTGTGTGAAGTTCCTCTAAAGTATTTCTTAAAGCCCACACCTCAACCAGCAGTGCGAACACGACCATAGTGCTCGGGTGTTCCAAGGGCAGTAGTCAAGATATCTTGATGTCCATTTGGAATAAAAGTACCCTGAGATTCATCTTCAACCAATGACTCCTACAACCAAATTCAATCACAGAGGTCTTTGATCAGTCGACCTAAATTGGTTACAAATCACATAATATTAAATAAGGCAGATACACTTACAATTTTAGAAGCAACTGAGGCCATAACATCAGATGTATAAGATCCTAATGGTTTTGTTCGAGCCATAGTCCATAGCTCATACCGGTTTGGTTTTGGAGGGGATTCCAAGGCTTCATCTCCAGCCTCTTCCTGCAAGGCTTTCCTACTGTTTGCCATTACATTCTTCTCAAGTTTATCATAACCCCCACGAGACAATAAGTGGGGAAATATATTCTTTGCAGCATTTGTCCTTCCTTTTTCTCTTTTTTTGTTACAAATAACGTAACACACCACAAATTAAAATAAGTAAAAAATTATATTAGTCAAGTTAAAAAATATAATTCAAACTAACCAGAAACGTTTGTTCCTTGCGGCTCCTAACAAACTCATTCCATATGTCCTCTGAAAGGAAATTATACTTCTAACAAGGATTTGTGCAATAATTTTTTGTCTCCATTCCCAAATACAAATGTCCTAGAGAGTTTAGACTTAAAGTCCTTCCAACGCTCACCCACATAGGACAACCATCGGTCCCTAAACTTTTTATCATGGGGAGCATAAAAATATCCTACAATACATAACAAAATGGTGGTGTTAGTAAATACATACACACAAAGATTAATAAAGCTACACATATATGCATACAACTAGTGATAAAGGTCAATACCACGACATCTTGCCATATCATATCTTTGGTTTTTTCAGAGACATCTCTCCATTTAGGTATCAGAATGGAGGCCTTGCTTCGTGCAAGGTACGCAAAATAAGTGTTGAAGCTGGTTGCATTATCACCATCAGGTCGCCCAGTATCTGGATCAAATTCAATAGAAAACTTCTGACCAGGAAGAAGTCTATTTTTCAATTGTGATGTAGTGGTAACACCTCTAGTCCTTTTTTTGGAGGACTCTGATGTGGATGGATCAGCCATATATGATGCCTGTTTAAATAAACAAACAAATGTAAGAAACAATGTGAGATAATCTAACAAACATGTATCAATATACATAATTATAATGGATAATCTAATAAACATGTATTCACCTATAAAATTCTTTAGTTGTCAAGTTTTAATGTCCTCCAATATCCCTTCTTGATGATCATCATGAGTGGCATATACATCGTCTACTTCATTTTCATCAATGAAGATGGGTCTTTGTGTTGAGAAAGAAGAGGTGTCATTAATATCTAGTGTTGAATATTGATTTTCATCACTCTCATGCATACTTCTTCTTTGGAGAACCACAGACCACCTTTTGTTAGAAGTATCCATGACATAAAACACTTGTTTTGCGTGAATTGCCATGATGAAAGGTTCATCCTTATAACCTACCTTGTCAAGATCCACCATTGTAAATCCTAATTCATCGGTTTGTACGCCACCGTTACTGTTAACCCACTTACATTTAAAAACAGGCAATTTGAATTTATTATAATCGATCTCCCAAATCTTTTCAATGACCCCAAAGTAAGCTATGGATGCCAGAATGGGGTTTTTATCCTTTGAACTAGAGAAATGCATAGAAGAAGCCATAACCATAACCCCACTATTTTGTACGGTGCTCTTGTCATCCTGTGACTTTGTATAAAAAGAAAATTTGACGATATCGTATCCTCTCCATGTCAAGACATTAAATTTAGGCTCATGTGCTAGTCATGTTAATGTCTTAGAAGCAGTATTATCACTCAAAATTTGTTCTTTAAACCAAAGTATGAATTTCTTGTTATGCTCCTTCAACACCCAATTTTCATTCATTCGAGGGTTTTTGGCCTTGAAATGATTTTTGTGAGCAGACAAGTAAGGTTCAACCTCATCAATATTATTCAATATATACAAATGTGCTTGCAACACTTTCGCTCGACCCACGCTCTTAGTTTTTAGACCTATTGTACCCTTACCTTCACATCTTCCCTCATGACGAGACTTAGGAAGCCCTACAGGTGCCGCTTCTAACAAATAATCTGAACAAAACTCAATGGCTTCTTCTGTTACGTACCTTTCAACAATAGATGCTTCGGGACGATATAGATTATTCACATACCCTTTCAATATTTTCATGTATCGCTCAATAGGGTACATCCACCTTAAATAAACTGGGCCACACACTCTAATCTCTCTGACTAGATGAACAATTAAATGAACCATGATGTCAAAAAATGAGGGAGGAAAGAACATCTCCAACTGACACAAAATGATAGCAGCCTCATTTTCCAACTCGTCCAATTTCTGAGGGTCAATAGCTTTGCTACATACTGCATTGAAGAATAAACACAATCTAATTATGGCGTGTCGAACATTTTTTGGCAAGATGCCACGAATAGCCACCGGTAGTAATTGTTGCATCAAGACGTGACAATCACGAGACTTTAAGCCAACTAATTTGAGATCTATCATCGATATAAGACTCTTTACTTTTGAAGAGTAACCCTGTGGCACTTTCACACCCCGTAGACACTCGCAAAAGCTTTTTTTTCTCTTCTTTTGATAATGTATGACAAGCTGGTGGTAAATATGTCTTGTTACCTCTTGGCTGAGGAGCTAACTCCTCTCTTATACCCATGGCAACAAAGTCTAGATGAGCATTCACTCCATCCTTTGTCTTGCCCTGAATATTGAGAAGCGTACCGATTACACTATCACACACATTTTTCTCCATATGCATCACATCAATAAAGTTTCTTACATCAGGATTTGGCCAGTATGGAAGATCAAAGAACACTGACCTTTTCTTCCATATGTTTTTCACAGAAGAATGTTTTTTACTCTTTTTGTTTCCCAACTTAACATTGATGGAGTTCACCCGTTGATAAACTTCTTCTCCGGTTAAAGCTTTTGGAGCAATTTCGTTCTCTTGACATCCATTAAAAGCCTTTTTTAACCTGCGATACGGGTGATCACGTCTCAGAAATCTTCTATGCCCAAGGTTCTTTGCATCATTTACATTGGCGAACAGTCGCTTAAACCTTGGAATAATTGGAAGATACCATAACACCTTCACAGGAGAACCTTTTTTGCTCACATCATCACAACTATCATCACCATCCTTCTTTTTGTAGTGTGGTGTATTACACTCGGGACACTCTTCTTTGTCTTCATGCTCTTTCCAGTACAATATGCAATCCTTCGGGCATGCGTGTATTTTCTTATACTGCACACCCATCAGACATAATATCTTCTTCGCTTCATAATTACTGTTTGGCAATGTGTTACCTTTCGGAAGCATGTCATTCAATAGTTTAAGCAATTCAGTGAAGCTCTTATCAGTCCACCCATTTATCGCCTTCAGATTGAACGATTTCAACACCGCTGACAACCGTGTGAAATTTTTGCAGCCCGGATACAAAGGTTTTTCCTTGTCGCTGCATAGAGTTTCATACACATGTGCCCGCTGAAAAGACTCTTGTCCAATATCACGAATCATGTCCTCTAGTCGATCGTCCATATCTACATCAACTTCCTCTCTTGTGGACACACTTGGCTTGTTTAACACTTCACCATGGTAGGTTCATGTTGTATATCTTTGCCAAATCCCAAAAACACAAAGATGATTCCGTATCTCTTCAACTTTTAGTGTTGGCCCATTCAAACACTTAATTAACACAAGGACAATGAAAGTTGTTTGATTAGGAAATTTTGCTTGGGAAAATTGTAAGAACTCTTCGACCCTGTTCTTATACTCATCACCTAAACTATATTTCTGCATCCAACTACGATCCATAAATGTGTTCTGAAATAATATACACACACTTTTATGCTTAGATATTTAACTAACATTGACATGAACATTGATGTACTCATGATAAGCAACGGAAATGGATATCATTATACAATAGGCCCATAATGGGTCCAATATCAAAGCTAACATCCATCAACATCATCATTCAAATGCAAAGCTACATTCTAAGAGTTCCTTTGCATGAACAAATATGTTTTAAGAAAGAAATGAGAGCTAAAGATTTTAGATACCAATGCAGCTCCTAAATCTTCAACACTTCAATATGTTTTTCAAAATGAAAGCTTAAGAAAGTGATGAACAGGATCACATTAGCATTAAAATAAAACACCACAATATAATTTTTTTAACAAATCAAAAGTATGATCATTTTGTTAAATAAAATGTAAAAACCCAACATCTACGAGGCCATGACATACTAAAAATCAAAGACTAAAACACTAACTTTTAACCACTGTCACTACCACTACAAAGCTTGAAGATATTTAATATGGCCCTAGTGTTTGGCACTCTAGCTTTTTCATTTTTTTTCCTTTGTTAACTCCAAAGACACTCAAGTTTTTTACACAGATGTTTCACCATTTACAACGCCAGAAAGTTTAGGTTAGATTAAGAGTCTACCTAAAGCTGCTGCCTCCAAGGAAATGTAGTATTTCAGGCAAACAAGTAAAGTTTAATAAACAGACTCTATAAAAAAATCTGAAAATTTTAATACCAACAAGAGCAAAAAAGAATAGAGAACCATATATTTAATGGAATTCAATTCGGGCAATAGCAGCAAAGTAGATAACAAGCAGCAAAGCTTGACAAGAGTTAGCAAATTATACCTTGAGTATTCGAAGAATGCGAGAAAGTTGTCAGGGCGCCTTTCTATTGACCCACGGTGGAGAAACGGGGTTGTGCCTGGCCGAGTGGGTACGACGGATGAGCCTCTCGGAGAACCGGGGTGTTGCTAAAACTCAACGCGGGTGGTGAACCGAAGAAGGAATGAACGACGAGGAAGGAGGAGAGGGAGGAGTGTCGTGGTGGAGGCGGTGGTGGCAGTGGAGGCACGAAGAAGGAATGAACGACAAGGAAGGAGGAGAGAGAGGAGTGTCGCAGTGGAGAAACGAAGAAGGAAGTAACGACGAGGAAGGAGGAGAGGGAAGAGTGTCGCGGTGGCGGGAGTTTCAGAAACAGTGTCGCGGATAAAGGAGGAAGGAACGACGCGATTGTAATGAATGAGACAGAGGGTGAGCAGAGTACTAGGTATAAGGGAGGGAAATTACTTTTAATCTACGACCGCGGTTTTTCACAAAAACCGGCGCCATAAGTTGACATACGATCGCGGTTTAACAAAAACCGGCGTCAGAGGTATAGATATAACCGCGGTTTTTAGTAAAACCAACGCCATATCTTTTAGCCAGATTCACATTTTCACAATATTTTATTTAAGACACATACACCCCGGTTTTATATGAAAACCGACGCCATATCTTTTGACCAGATTCTCCTTTTTATAATATTTTTAATATATAACTCTGGTTTTTTAAAAAACCAGCGCCAAAGCATTTAACCGCGATTGTTTTAAAAAACCGGCGCCATAGGTTAAACATTTAACCGTGGTTTTTTAAAAAACCGACGTCGTAACGTGACTCCCCTTTAGGATATTTATCTTTTCACTTATAACGCCGGTTTTTTAAAAAACCGGCGTTAAAAGTTACATGTTAATTTTAAAAATACCACTGCGTTATAGTTTACGCCGGTTATCTCCAAAACTGGCGTTATAAGTCTATTTTTTAGGTGTATTTCGCACTAGTGTTGCCTCAGATTAATTGGACAATTTCTCCGGCGACTGTGAGTAGATCTTCGATGCATCTCACACAATGAGGGGGCAAGAAATGGTTGAAAGATCGTCGTCGCTGTTCAACAACAGGGTGAAGGGCCGAGGCACCAGGGTCGATGGTGTATTCGCGAGCTGATGACATATCACAGTGCGCGGTATCGCTGGGATCCCCAGCTCCAGCAAGGATTCATAAGCCGATTGACTATAAAATTCGCCATTCTTTGTCAAATTCCACACCACCTTGTCCGGACCTCCACCGGGCGGAGACATTTTCAGAATACTATCGATAGCCGCAGCTGGAAGCAGGTTTATCAACTTGTCTGTCCTCCAACCCATTTAGGGGTTCACAATATCCGCAATCCTCCAAACCTCAAGCAAGTCGGTAAGAGGAAGATAGGCCCAGTTTTTCAAAGCTCCCATCTGCGAAACCCAATTGTCTTCCCAACAAATAACACCTCTCCCATCTCCAATTTTCCAAAATAAATTCTTCTCCACATCTTCCCAGGCGCTACGTATGCCTCTCCAAAAATTGGAGCCTGATCTATTCCCAGAAATCTTCGAAATAATAATCATCACCACAACAGTATGTCATCAACGAATTGAGAGCCATAGCCTTACATGGCCCAAGCCCAATACCCATTTCCTAACCCTGAAAACAACACCCACACACTCATATTTCCAGTTATTTACATAGAACCGTAAATAGCATGGAGGCATATTTCCGGTTCTTGAAAAAAAAGATTTTTTTTTTGTTTTACATAGAACCGTAAATAGCTGGGGCATATTTCTAGTTCTTCAAAAAATCTTTTTGTTTTGTTTTACATAGAATCCTAAATAGTGGGTGGGCATATTTTCGGTTCTTAAATTTTTTTTTCTAAATATTTGAATACCTGTTGACGGGAGATGCGTCGTCGAGGTATTGGGGTGATGGGAGATGCAGACGAGGGGTGAGTGCGTGATTGAAAATGGAGTTGCAATAACAATGGAGATCCGTTGTCGAGGTAGTTTGGTGGTGGAGGAGAGATGGAAAATAGTTAGGGTTTTTCTGAACAAATTTTCGTTCTTTTGATTTTTGTAATTCAACCCTCCCATTGGGTCTATGTTATAAATACATAAAAATTATAAATTCTAAAACTAAGTTAAAAGTCTGTGCAAAGGTGTGCAAAATGTGATATTACTAAACATTTTTTACTTATGTATTGTACAGGGCCTAGATGACCCATGCACGGTAGACAAAGCCTTGAGGATCATGCATTTGGGTTTGTACGTCATACAACAAATATTTTTCTGAAGGCATTCTTGGAATTGATGATGCTTTATTTTATTGATTTGCTGAGATTTGAATTGTGATCTACTAATATAATTTTGATAAGATCAAAGACAAAGTGAAAGGGATGCTTGTTGTACTTGCATGTTTTTCTCTTATTAATATGCTACATGAATTACTCAAGCCCATGTCCTATTTTTATAAAAGAAAAAATTTGGGCTTCATATGTATGTTTATCTCCTTTCGCATACACATATATTATGGGAGGCCTACAATAGTCATTCTCATTTTGTGTATCACTGATCTTTCTATTTTATCTCAGTAACAAGCCCTAGAAGGGCACACTATATATTTAGTGATAAATATTTTGTTTTTGCATTTTAAAATGGCAACTGCACTTGTGAGAGAAATTGTTTTTGAATTGAAGAGAAGTGATTTTTTTTATAAGAGAAGTGATTCTTTTGTACACATATTATTACGTGGTGTGTATAATCATTATTTCCTCTTGACATGTGTATGTGTAAGCACAATGATTTGAGAAGTTTTATGTTGATATGAGGTACACTCTTAAAATGTATTTTGATGAGATATTATTGAGAAATTTATCAAATTTATATATGATATGCATCAGAAAACCAAGTGTGATTTGCGGTATAAGATTATAATTAAAGAAGTGTGATAGCACAATACTATCGCAAGAATATTATATTGAGAAACTTTATAAGAAGTTTGAATAATTTTGAGCTAAACTATTGATATCCCTTATGATTTTGACATATAAAAAAAAAAAGAGGTGTTGTCGCTTAGAAATTTTCTAAGTAGACCAAAAGAATCTATTATGGAGATGAAATAGTTATCACTTAGTGGTCATCTAAGTAGACTTGTCTAAATATGTTATGGAGGTTGAGTTTATTAATTTAAACTCGGTAACATATGAGATTAAGTGACTATGAGACGTCTTAGTCAATATTCTTTGATGGAAGAAACTTGTGTCTTCCTTATTCATAGGTTGTGATTGTCAAACGACAATAGCAAGAATAAATTATAATTTTTTTTGAGACGTATACGTATATGTTATAAAGTGTAGCTACTGAATGATTAGAGATTATATTTCTAATTAATGTAAGGTCAAAAATGAATTTGATCATTGTGTGTTATATTTCTAATTCCACAAATTTTCTGTGTGTTAAGTCTGATTATTCTAGGTCTGGTTCATAGTACAAAAGACACTAGATTCGATGTATTCACATCTATACAGTAAACCCTAGAAAAATTACTTTCAAAATTGTTTTCAAACTTTTCTAAATATTTTATTTATAAACTTTTGAAATATATGGGGGATTGTTGGATATTTTATATTTCAAAACTTTAATGTTAATTCAATCATATTTAATAACACGTTGACGTTAACTTTTTAGTTTTCCAGCACTTATGTTTTAGTCGTTCCTTTTCTAATATAAATAAAAATAACTGATATTTAATTTTAAAAGACTTTCTTTTGCCAATTGGTCGCCTGTAGCAAAAGGTATAAAAGCCAAACGTTAATATTCTTTAATCTTCTTAGCCATTTGAGTTTTGGAATTTATGATCATTTTACTCTTCATTCCCTTTTTACTTTGATTTTTCTTTCAATGAGAAATTACTCTTCATTCCCTTTTTCAACAGGCTGCACAATAGCAACTATGTTAGCATATTTTTGTGCGTATTGCTATTTTGTTTTCTTGATTTTGCATCACACTTTTTTCTGGGTTAACAATGAAAATACTCTCGTAGTTCTGTTACCTGAGATCCTTTCGGAAGATCTTATTGAATCCTAGGGATTTTCGTCTTAGACAAATAAATCTTTGAGGACAGTGTGTCTCCACACGCCTCAGGCTATAAACGGTGTTCGTAGTTTATGATCGATAAGTTCAATGTCGATGCTACCTTGTTCGTTGTTCGTGATCAATGTTCTAAGCATCATGTTCGTAGATGTCCTAGTTCGTGGTTCTCGGGTCATGATGTTCAAGTTCGGGACAAATTTTCCTACATAATTTGTACCCAGTTTCCCCACACCTGATCAACTCTTCCATTTCATTCACTCAAATTAGTCACCTCTCTCAAAACTCAAAGCACATCTCATCTCACTGTCTCATGTCTCGACCTACTCTCCCTCCCATTGGTGAATGTCACTTTCAGTCTCTGTTTTCCTCTTTTATTAGGTTCAGATTTTCTTGTACTTTTTTCTGTTGTAATTATTGGTCTCTGTTAATTTGGTTTATGTTGTTTCGTTATTTACTCTTGCAATTTTTTTAATTCTGAAAGCTTTTTTTTTAAATCCGAAAACCTGCTTTGTGTTATCTGAAATCTCGCTCTTCTTATTTTATAAGAAGAGTAAACATTTGCTCTTGTTATTTTTTTTTTTGTAAAAAAAATGTACAAGTACTCTTATTATAAATTCGGTGATTTAAAAATTTTATGCATCCGCTGGCCTAGGGTCCTAGGTCTGCCACTAGTGGTACAACACTTATCCACCCCAAACACATATATGTGAAAATTTGACCAAAGCCCAACTGCGCATGCAATCCCAAGCTAGTAGCCACCGCCAAGATCAGGTTTTTCAGGTGTGACAGGGTTTTATTGCACCTCCAACCCTACTGGCAGATCTCTATATGTGGTCGTGCCTCCTTGAAGCTTCTAAATTGCCTTTTTCAGGGGTAGCCCTATGGGTGTGCGGGATGTGCGACTGCACAGGCCCCCATTTTTTTGGGGGGCACCAATTTTTTTTACTTAGTATATAGATGTGTGTGTGTGTGTGTGTACGTTTGTGTGTGTGTGTGTGTGTCTATATATTAAAATAAATAAAATTATATAATTAACAGACCCAGTCACATCCTATAAAAAAAGGAACCCAGTCATATGTGCCGATTCACTTCTCGTCCCACTTCAATTTGAAAACGGTAAAAGCATTTCATAGGCTTGTGTGTAATTGAAAATAACATTCTAATTGATTACTTATTACCCAGTCAAAAAAAATATTGATTACTCATTACAAGCTTGGGCCAAAATTTGAGTTATAATGGGCCTATTTTTTGCACATGCCGTTGGGAATAAAAGGCTTCTCCATTAGAGTTGAACCTTCCACTAATACATCAATTCACATCTCTTTTTTTTTCCCCCGAAAAGTTTAAACTTGCACTCTCTAAATTCTAAATCTCTTGTCTATTAGGCTCCCAAAATTATTGTAAAAAAAAAGGCTCCCAAACGAAGTATCATGTCAAAACCTAGTAGATTTTCAATCTTTCACCATCCTCCTAACACTACCCCCAAACCAATTGCCACCCTGAGATCACCCCAAGCCCCACCAAACAAATATCCTTCCACCACACCGAACCCGAAGATGAAACCCTAAGATCCTCGAAATATGAAAGATGGTTCACTCGATGGCCATACTTCGACACCAACACCTTATACCACAATGCCTCATCCTCCTCCCCCAAAAGCCTCCATCTTCATTTACCTAATAAACTAAGATTGAATCTTCTAAGGTCCCTCACTCCTAAACCACCCCCTCCCCGCGCTTAGGCTTATAAATCTCCGACCACTTTACCCACATAATCTTTCCCCCCACTCCTCCCCCACAAAAACTCCCTCTGAATCCTAACCTCCTGCTTATATACCTTTGCCGGTAACTTCATATAAGATAGAAAGAAAATCGGAATACTGCTAAGTACTAAATTGAGAAGAACAATTCTTCCCCCCAGACTAACACTCTGATGTTTCCACCCAAGAAGTCTACCCCTAAGCATCTCCAACATAGGTTCCCAAGTAGACGCATGCCATGGATTCGCTCCGACCTGAAGACCAAGTTACCTAAATAGTAGTACCCCAGTCTTACGGTTAAGAAATCTCGCTGCCATAGATAAAAAGGGTCCACCGACATTCACCCCCACAAAACGAATCTTCACAAAGTTAACCCTCAGACCTGAAGCTAGCTCGAACCATCTAAGGACTGCCTTCATTGCCCAAAGGTGCTCCACAGTAGCCTCCCCGATGAATAATGTATCATCAGCATATTGCAAATGAGACACTGCAAAATCTGACTCACCAACCCGGAATCCGGAGAATAATCCGATGGATACCACCTGCCACATAAGTCCACTCAAGCCCTCCACCACCAAAAGAAAGAGGAAGGGGGCCAAAGGGTCTCCTTGCTTCAGCCCTCTTTTAATGTTGATTTTTGTCGTTGGGCTCCCGTTAACCAGGATTGACAAACAGCCCCAAAAAAATGAATCACTTTTAATTCAGCAGGGAAACTCAAATTTGATCAATTAATTATAATTCCATAAAGGTTTAGTCAACTACAATATGCATATATTCTTTTTTTATGAAAAAAAAGTTAATTCGGTAAGTACAATCACTACTCAAGTATAGTTCAACAATAGGTAAAGTAGTCATGCTAATTTTTCCGTGAAAAATATTTTTTGAACACATTTTTTTTGACAGACATGTATAATATACGGTTCGTATTGTGCGTACTGTACGGATAACATTTTTTTTTTCAAAAAAAAATTTATTTTTTATTTTTTTTAGATTTTTTTAACTAGTTAAATTTTTTTTTGTCATTAACCAGATAAGTGAACTTCGTTAACCAGATAAATAAATGGAACGTGAGTTTGGCATTCACCAGATAATGTGAACCATTAACCAGATAAGTGAACTTCGTTAACCAGATAAATAAATAGAATATGTTAAGTTTCAGGGTTGACATTCACCAGATAATAAGAACTATTAACCAAATAAGTGAACTTCGTTAACCAGATAAATAAATGGAATGTGTTTAAGTTTCAGGATTGACATTCACCAGATAATGTGAACTATTAACCAGATAAGTGAACTCCGTTAACCAGATAAAAAAGAAAAAATTGAAAAAAAAATTGGGATCCGTACTGTACGAACACGTGTCCATACAGTATAGACACGTATGTGTGTCGCTGGTGTGTCACACGCTGTGTTTAATTAACAGTGTTGTTTTTCCATTCTAGCCGGTGTAACTGTTTAATTAGCCTATCCTAGTCTCAAACTTTGTGATATATAAATAACATATTCAATGACATGGATAACAAGGAAAGATTTGGTCAAAAAGAAATGAGTTAATGAACAATTTGATCCTGACATTTGAAAATAATTCAGTTTAGTCCCTTACTTTGTCAATATTCTAAATTAGTTCATGTATTTTGAAAAAGTGTATTAGTTACGTCCCTCGTCAGGTTTGCAGGGACTAAATTGACATTAAGTTATAAATCACAAGTATATATTTGCTAATAAGTGACTAAATTGAAGGACTATTTTAGAACTCTATTAACAGACAAAACTAACGGAGGGACGTAACTGATACACTTTTTTAAAATACAGGGATTAATTTAGAATATTGATAAAATAAGGGCCCAAACTAAATTTTTTTCAAATATTAAGACCAAATTAATCATTAACTGGAAAAGAAATAAGGTTTTCAAAAGTTCTCATTACCCCCTTTCACACAAAACTACTAAAAATTTGGAAACAAATTTGTAATGCAGTAAACTTGCACCAATTAAAGATTATAGAACCCCAGAAACGGCATATTGCGCACGTGAAGCGAGAAACATTCTACGACACAGAAAAGCAACCTTTTAGGCTAAAGAGAAAAAAACCAAAAAGGAGAGACCAACTTCAATTGCCAAATTCGTGACGATGATTTACATTAATTAATAACAAAATTACACTACAGCTAAAAGTGGTTTTAGCGACAATTATACAGCGACCATCATCTTATGGTTACTAATTCATTGACTAAATTAAAGAAGGTCATTAAAACCGGACCGGCCATTGAACCGGAGAGAGTCAGGGTTCAGTGTTTTTGGGTCGAACCAGGTTTAATAAAATATTATTTTTTAATATATATATACCAAATATATAATATATATAGTATATATATTATATATATGGTATATATTTATTAAAAAATATATAATATATAGATAATATTTCAATTTATACATAAAATAATATTTAGCCTAGTGGTAAGCTGGCTTATTATGGCCTTAAAGATTGGGGTTCAAGTCCTGTAGAGAGCAAAATTGATTTTTTTTATTAAATAAAGACAATTTTTAATAAAAAATTGGAGGCTAGTCCTTGCCGTCGATCTCTTCGCTTCATTTTCCGGTCAGTTTTCTCTCCTTCTCTCGCCATCTCTCTTTCTCTCTCTCAATTCAATTTTTCACTCATCGATCTGTTTGTTCGGTGAATCCGAGACTGAGATTCACTCATCGATTAGTTCAATTTGTAAACTAGAGAAGCTGTGCGATTCGTCAGTGAGGATCATCACCTATTTCAGATCTCATGTTTATCGGGAAGGTGTGGATATGAATATCTTCAATGATCTTTTCTTAAGCTAATAATCAGTGCATCGTGTTCCTCCCAGTTACTTGTATGATGTTCCGTGAATTTTTTGTTCTTTGAATGGAATTTGATGATGGCTTGTGGAATGTTGAATTACTCTTTAAATTGTGCACAAGCTATATGCTAAAATGTCCGAATTGTTGCATTTGGAAAAAAATAGTGCTAGTTTGGACTATGTGATAGTGCTCAAAAGTTGTCGAGCTGAAAGGGAATTATTCATTTGAGTCTGTCATATTTCTCACCATTATCAAATTTCTTACCATTTAAGTCATTTATATTTGAAAGGCCCTAGCTATCTAGCTGCCACTACATAACAAGATGCATGCTTATCAAATCATCACTGCATCCCGTTGATTCTTGTACTCCTATTGTTACGGTGAACTCTTGCTCTTGCATTAAGTTAGTATAAGAGAGTAGATTAGTTCATTCTAGTTGTGACCGGAAGTTATCTTGTTATGACTGGCACTACCAAGTCTAGGTCACTAATAACCGCTCTTCTCTCTGTATATAAACCACTCGGTGGTTCTCTCTGTGTAAGAATTCTCAGAATGAATATTCGTTGATCTCATTGCATCATTTCTATACTAGTGTAGATTCTAATATGGTATCACAGAGCTCCTTTCAGGTAATGCTGCCTCGTGTGCTTGGATGCAAACACGCCTTTCAGGTTTGGAACAAACTCCATGACTATTTCTCTCCGCACCTAAAAGCTAGGGTTCGCCAGTTGAAATCTGAGTTGAAGAACTCTAAGAAAGGCTCTAAGACAATGTCTGAATACTTACTTAAAATTAAATCCAAATGTGACTCACTGCTTGCTGCTAGTATAAATGTCTCTGAGCAAGATCATTTGGACACTGTCCTAGATGGATTACCAGAAGAGTATAACTCTTTTGTGATGATGATATATGGACGCAATGATCCTTCCTCTCTCACAGATGTTGAAGCACTGCTTCTTGTTCAGGAAGCACAACTTAGAGAAATATAAACAAGATCTTAATTCCTCCACTGCTTCAGCTAATGTTGCTAAATTGTCAATTTCTGAGAAACCTCAAGGTGACTCTCCTTCTCAGAACACTGGTGAATCTTCCTATTTCTCCTTTGGTCGTGGTAGAGGCCGTGGCAGAGGCAAGGGTTGTGGAGCACCTAATCGACCTACTTGCCAATTGTGTCACAAAATTAGACATGAAGCTGCCAAATGCTGGCATAGGTTTGACCAAAATTATGCACCTTCAACAAATGCTGTTGCCTATGCTCCTTTCCAGAATCGATATGTAGCTCCACATGCTCAACCAAGTGCTCAACCAAGTGCACAAGTAGCTACACAGCAGCCTGCCTTTGCTCCTAGCTCTCAGCAGTTTTGTGTGCCACATCAATTTGCTGCTGATGTTTGGTATCCTGACTCGGGAGCCTCCCACCACATCACACCAGATGCTTGAAACCTGTCCAATCAAGCTGCCTATACAGGTTCAAATCATGTTACTTTAGGAAATGGTTAAGGTTTGACTATTGCATCAATTGGTTCCACTACTTTTCCATCCACTTACTTACCTCAAGTTTCACTCAATCTCTCTAACTTGCTTCATGTTCGTAGCATCACTAAGAACCTTATGTCAGTTTCAAAATTCTGCTATGATAATAAGGTCTTCTTTGAATTCCACTCACATTCTTGCTTTGTTAAATGTCAGGAATCTAAGCAAGTGCTCTTAGAGGGATCCGTTGGTGTTGATGGACTCTATAGTTTCAAGAACCTCCATCTGTTGCAATCTGTCAAACCTCATTCAAGTCTCTCGGTTATGCAGCCTGCTGCTGCCTGCAATTCTGCTGTTCAGTCACTTATTACCAATAATTGTAGTTGTTCCTTTAATACTTGGCATTATAGGCTTGGTCATGCCAATGCCACAGCTGTCAAAACTGTTCTAGACTTGTGTAATATCAATGTTTCTAATAGAAATGTCTTCTATGGCTGTTTTCTTAATCAATAGGCAATCAACCTCTGCCCATACCACTTATTCATCTCCCTATCACAATATATACCAAACAGTCCCTGGTTATACCTCCATTAGAATTTTTGGATGTGCTAGTTTTCCACTTTTAAGACCTTTCAACAAACATAAGCTTGAATTCAGATCTCAAGAATGTGTTTATTTGGGCCCCTCTCCTCAACATAAAGGTCACAAGTGCTTTTCCTCTAATGGCCGCATCCACGTCTCTAAGGATGTGTTTTTCAATGAGATGAGATTTCCTTATTCTGAGTTGTTTTCCTCCTCTAATTCATCTATATCCAAGTCTTCTGTAGTTTCTGTGTCAATTCCTCGGGTTCCACTAGTTTCTCCACTGCATTCTTCCATCAATTCCTCTGCTCTGCCTGCTAATTCTCACAGCAGTTCCCCCCGCTCATCTGTCTCACCTCAGTCCACACCCAATCCTGTATTTTCCAGTCCTAGTTCTCCTCATATGTCACCCTCTTCTCCTGTCCTTGCTGCTGAGTCTAGTCATGCTGCACCTATTCTTCCCATAGGCAACTGTCATCCTATGGTTACTAGATCAAAAACAGGCAGTTTAAAGCCTCAGATCTTTGTTGCTTCAGTTGAACCAAGGACAGTAAAACAAGCCTTAGCTTAGCCACACTGGCTTGCAGCAATGAAGGCAGAATTTAATGCTTTATTGGCCAATGAAACATGGTCTCTTGAACCTCTTCCACCTCATAGGCAACCTATTGGTTGTAAGTGGGTATTCCGAGTGAAGGAAAACCCAGATGGCTCAGTCAATAAATATAAAACCCGATTAGTAGCCAAAGGATTCCATCAACAAGCTGGGTTTGATTTTAAGGAAACCTTTTCTCTTGTTGTTAAGCTGGTTACCATTCGTGTCATTCTCACCTTGGCTCTATCCTATGGCTGGCCTATTAAGCAAATTGATGTGAACAATGCGTTCCTGAATGGCTTCTTGTCAGAAGAGGTGTACATGTCCCAGCCTCTTGGTTTCGAATGTGGTGATAAAAACCTTGTTTGCCAGTTGAAGAAAGCACTTTACGGTCTAAAGCAAGCCCCTCGGGCTTGGTATGATCGCTTGACATCTTCCTTAATTTCTCATGGGTTTGCAACTAGTAGATGTGACTCTTCCCTGTTCATCTACTCCAAGGGTACTACTCGGTTATATGTACTCATTTATGTAGATGACATCTTAATCACAGGGACCTCTCCTTCTCTCATTTCAGATTTGATTACAAAGCTCAATGCTACATTTACTCTCAGGCAACTTGGTGATGTTTACTTTTTGGGGTTGGAAGTAAAAAGGCTATCCAATGGCACTATGGTTCTCAATCAAGCAAAGTATATTTGGGATCTCTTACATAAAGCCAACATGCATGATGCAAATGGCATTTCTACTCCAATAATCGGCTCTGCCAAATTGAGTAGGTTTGGCTCAGATTCTATGCCCGATGCTTCTACATATCGTTCTATAGTGGGAGCCCTCCAATATGTAACTTTGACAAGACCAGAGATTTCCTATAGTGTTAATAAAGTTTGCTAGTTCATGTCAAGACCACTTGAAACTCATTGGAAAGCGGTTAAGCGCATCCTAAGGTACCTGAAAGATACAGCACACTATGGCCTAGTGTTGCAGCCTGTAGATTTAAGTGTCAAACTATCTCTTCGTGCTTATTGTGATTCAGATTGGGCGAGTGACCCTGATGATCGAAGGTCAACCTCTGGTTTCTGCATCTTTTTAGGACCTAATTTGATATCTTGGAGCTCCAAGAAACAGGTATGGGTAGCTCGGTACAGTGCAGAAGCGGAATACAGAAGTATTGCTCACTCTGCAGTTGAAGTGTTGTGGATACAGTTGCTATTACATGAGTTACAGGTCTCACATCTCACTCCCACTATTCTTTGTGACAACCTTAGTGCTGTCCTGCTATCTCATAACCTGATCCTTCACTCCCGTACAAAGCATATTGAATTGGACTTGCACTTTGTCAGGGAACGGGTGCTTGCTAAATCTTTACTTGTTCAGCATGTTGCGGGTACTGATTAACTTGTTGATGTCCTAACAAAACCTCTAGGAAACTCTCAGTTTGCTGTCCTGCGTCACAAGCTCAAGGTTCCTGCGTCACAAGCTCAGGAACCTCTAGTTCACTCCCTTGAGCTTGAAGGGGGAGTATAAGAGAGTAGATTAGTTCATTCTAGCTGTGACCGGAAGTTATCTTGTTATGACTGGCACTACCAAGTCTAGGTCACTAATAACCGCTCTTCTCTCTGTATATAAACCACTCGGTGGTTCTCTCTGTGTAAGAATTCTTAGAATGAATATTCATTGATCTCATTGCATCATTTCTATACTAGTGTAGATTCTATTAGTTAGTAATAGTGAAAAGTTACTTTAATAATTAATAGACTCTAATAAAAGTCACTGCAATGAGTTATTAGTTCATAATATCAATTGTGTCACAAGATTTCCCCCTAACATAATGCTATTTATGTTACATTAATTTATATAGTGAATTTCCCTGCTTGGGATTAAATGTATTGTGTTCTTTCCCTTTTGATATTCCTCAGAAAAAATGAACAGTGTTACGTCAATTTGTTTTTCTGTTGATTATATAGGTCTCAAGAATTTGCCACTTATAGCTATGGGAGCAATCAGAAAAACTTTATACATTATCATTCATGCACCGATTGATAGTCAATGCTTAACTCAACTTATATGTGTATATTTTTTAGCTAGATGTATTTGTATTGCTGGTGTTGCACAGACGCCGATGGGTGGTTTCATTTGTGCTCTTTCAGCTACAGTCTACAGAGCTATGCTCAGTTGCTATTAAGTGTAAATGACTAAGCTTTTTGCCTTTACTTCTTTTTCCTCTTCATTTTTATTTAAAAGAATAAGTCAGCAAATATTTATGTGATTTCTGCTCCTCCTGTGTTCTAAGTTGATATATAAATCTGCAGCTGCTCTCGTAAAAGGCAAAGTTAATCCATCACTTTTCCTGGTTGCGGGCACCACGGTGCGCCACTTTTGCTCTTTCTTTTTCTTTGCTGCCAATTTTTGTATTATTTCAATGCCCTCCATGGTGAAAAATAAACTAGTTTACCTATATATTGCAGTTTTTCATTTACGTGAAAAACAACATTAATGCATATTGTGTGCTTAGGTTTGGCATGCAGAACAACAAAGTTTTCAGTTGTAGTGGCAAGTTCTGTAACATTTTGAAGAAAGCAAGACTGCATGCACACCAAATTAAGTGATGCTGTTTATTTATTTATTTTTTGATGCTTTATTTAATTTGGAAATAAAATGAGGGCAGTATCAATATACCAAGTTATTACCCCAATTGTCAATGAAGCTCTTGATTAGTTTCAACTGTACTGTCTTTGCTTATGGCCAGATAGGGATTGGCAAAACTTACACAACTGAGGCAGGGTGAGAATTGAGAAATAAGGTACACAGTTAGTCAATTTTTTTTGTATTTTTTAAAATCAAAATGCTGACTATAGCATGAAGTATATCACTGCTTGACCAGTTGACCATGAAACATAGCATGTCAATCACTCTTTTGAATTATCAGGTTCTGAAAGCAGGTTGATTTTAAACTACACAACAGTGCATGCATAATTGCGATTTGCGAGCAATGACAACATATAGATAATTAAATTTGTTCTCTCTCACTCTCTACATATATGGATAGTTGTGACCATGGTAGACAAGAGCGTGCTCCAGAGCGTAGGAGCGGACGATCCTACGCTCCTACTACCCCTTAGCGCTCTCGCACCCACGCAGGATCATTTTTGCAGGGTCGCTGGCAGGAGCGACGCTCCTGCTTATCAGGAGCATTAGGAGCGGAGCAGGAGCCCACGGCAAGCAGGAGAATTTGGTGTTTTAAGCCTTTATGGCACTTATCTTATGTTTGTGGCATTTATTTTGTATATGACTTTGAAGTTTATTAAGTATTTGTGGTGTTTTTGAAGTTTTTTCCACTTATTTATGGTTTTTATATTCCTACATATGTTTTTATATGCATATATATACTAGTTTGAGAATTTGGTAGGAGCTTATGCTCCGTGCTACGAACCCACGCTCCTTGCTCCTATGACCCCTCCCTGCTCCTATGTAGGATCTCGCTCTTGTCTACCTTGGTTGTGACTAAATGTTTGTTTTGTTTATGAGATAGTTTCTCTCTGGGAATATTATTATTGTTATTAAAATTTGGCAGGCAAACACATTTCAGAGGTATATAAAGTTGAGTAGCCAGTACAGATATAAAGTTAGTAGGCAAACTATTTTAATTAATTGCTTGAATGCTATTTTTTGCTAGACTTGAACCACTGGTCGTGACAAATATACAATTAAGCTTGTGCTGTTGGTCTACTGATTTCATGAATCATGGTATTTTTTTTTTTTTCGTTACATCATGAATGATAGTATGACTAGACTATTCTCATGAACCATAAATTTCTCAAATGCTGATGCAGGTTGTTCTAGATGAAACTAGATATATTTGAAAAGAAGTTCAACCGATCATATGGTCTTTTGGTTGTGAAGTGAAAGATTTTGTTTTGATAGAGAGAAAAAAAAATTATCAACTATATGTCATTAGTTTGACTTAGAATGACATTAGTTATTACATTTGAATGTAGTTTTTATACTTGTTGGTAACACTTGTGAGTGTAATATGTTTTAGTGACCATTTTTATTGCCGCTAAAAGTGCTTTTTGTTGTAGTGTTATTGTGCAATGCATCTTAAAAAAAGGAGCAGCAAATGATAGTTAAGTTACTTAACGAAGATTAAAGTATATACATGGGGTACCTAATTCGAATACAAAGACTAATAAAAAAAACTTAGTCCAATGACTGTCAGAATCGTCAAAACAAGACAGGAAAAGCATAACAAACAATCAAGGATTTAAGTACCAATCTGAGAGGAATCAAGGGTCATCTTCTAGTTCTTCTTGTTCAAATTCATGATCCATATCAATATGATTATCTAAAATTTCATTTGGTAGCATTGAGTCAGGAGACATTATGACTCTAAGAAAATCAAAATCAATGTCCTCAAATAGTGGAGTTGATGAAGTCCAAGAAAGAGGGAAAAGTGTTGAGTTTGAGTGCAATGATGATTTTGAAAGATCAGTGGAGTCATTGTCCCATGATAGGTCTATGATTGGAGACAAAGGAGGAAAATCATCATTTGAGGAGTTTCAGTCTAACGTTGGAAGATGAGATAGAGTCGAGTTTGGGTGATGGCTACTCTGTGACGTTACATAACGAGTAGATAGAGGAGTCTCTTCTTCTTGTTACGCCTCATGATATTGTTATTGAGTCACTGATGTGGGAACTACCTCTATTGATATTGCTACTTCATGTCCATTCACTTCTTTGATGTTATGATTCCCTCCTTCGCGTATGACTTGATAAATTTTGCAAAGAACCCAATCATCTAATAGCATCTACATATGTATACATACATAAACATTTACATATGTAAGAGAGAAGATTACTATTTTGTCAATATGTATTGCAAAATATACTTCAAAATAATACAATTATTTGCCACTAGTTATGATACCATGAAATTAGTGAAACAAAAATTCACCCATACATGATACTTATTTTATAATTTTATCCCTACACCTATTTTAAACTAATTATATATCCTCTAATATCTCATTTTTCGTGTCAAAAAAAAATATTTTTTATTTTAAATATTCATATTCTGAATATTTTATTATAATTTATAATAATTCAAATTAAAATATCATAAAATATACAAAACAGTACCTGATTAGTCAAAATAAGATAGAACAAAAAATACATGCATCATTTTTAGAAGGAAAATAAAAGGACCTATATCTTATTTAACATTAAAGAAATTGGAATGCGTTGAATGCCAAATTGTAATTTCCATAATTTTTTGTACTTTAATTACTTAATTGTTCTTCATGTTTACAACAATGTTACTTTCACGGCTTCTTTTCTCTCGTTCATCTCATAGAAATCTTTATTTCAAACAACTTATCCATCCATTATTCACCGTTTCTTTAATGTTTTGTTTCAGAAAATACAATAGTATAATTTCAAACTTATCTTTTTTCCCTTAATTTTTTTGATAATTTTTTGCTTAATTTATCTCCATTTAAAAATATATTTTTTCAAATTGAATATTTATATTTCTATTTCTTTATATCTTCATTTCTAAGTTATCTTTTTGTCTTTCTAAACTGAATATGTATAGCTTTCTATAGCTACCTAGCTAAAAGTTAGAAAAAAAACAAAAGAAGCTAGTAAAAACACAAGTATCATTATTTACATGGTTTCATGAATTAATATCATACCTTGTTGGTAGCTACACTAGAACTTCCATGGCTCTTCTTCTGTTTATATATATTTTATTATGAGTGAACTCTTGCATATGCCAATTCGTCTTTGCTGCCTTTTTAGGTTTTCCATAATGAAAGACCAAAGGCTTCTTGAATCCAACTATTGTACCATTTTGCTTTATTTCATAATCTTTCCCACTAGCCATCCAGAGTCCTGAGTCTACAACAGCACGATCAAGGCGTTTCCCATTTTGGTATTTTCGACTTCTTGAAGTTAAAAAATACATATGTTGCTCTCCTTCGCGCATATACAAATATTTGCAACACACAAAAATGCAATAATTCAATAAAAAATATTTCCCAAATCAAATTAAAAGAATGGATCACATATTTTAAAATATTTTTATTCCATCTAATTAAAAGTTAATAATATTATTTAAAACTACTTATAATAAAAGTCTTACTACCTCCGTTCTTATTTATAAGAGACAAATCACCTTTTTCTTCATTGAATAACTAACATATTTGGTCTATATTATAAACCAAATATGTTAGTTATTCAATGAACCAAAAAAGTGGTTTCTCTCTTATAAATAGGAACGAAGGTAGTACCTTCAAGCGTGCCGGGACAAAGTTTGTAAACATCAACATCGTATATTCGACCAAGAATTATGGAATCACCATCAATTTTAGCCTTCAAGTATTCAATCAACTCTACATCGTAGGATAGAACCGGTAATCAGGTGGTATTAAATTCAACAATTCATCAAGTTCTTTGGCTTCATCAAGAATAGTAGGAAGGTCCATGTTTCTATTCAATGACAAATAGAATGAAAACACACGTTGATTTAGTAGGGTTGATTATATATTGATGGAAGTGTATAGTCAGGCGTGAAGGGGAAAAACTGAGCAAAAGAAAAAGAAGTATTCTAGTAAAAAATGGTGAGAGAGTGGAGGGGAGAGAGAGGGAGACTGAGAGTGAGAGGGAACCCGAGTGGAAGAGGGATTCATGAAGGGGGCGTTTTGGGTCAGTGAGGCAGGGCAAGGGCCGGTAGCTCACTAGGCATCTGAAACAAGTCATCAACAACTCAACAACCTTCTTTGTCACCAATTTTTCGATGGAGGTTGGCTGGAAAGAGCTATGGTCTGTGTTCTCTAAATATGGAAGGGTCTCTAAATATGGAAGGGTGGATGATGTCTATATCCCTAACAAAGTGGACAAGCGAGGGCAACATTTTGCCTTTGTGCGTTTTAGGGATATATATTATGTGGCACGATTGCAGAGAGAACTTGAACAAGTTCATATAGGAAATAAGCTTCTCAGGACCAATTTGTCTAGGTTTCAGAGGGGTAATGAGAACAAGGTAGGGGGAAGGGATCAACATGATAGAGTGCATCAGTTCAAAGTAGCTCCGGTGGTTGGTGGACGCTCTTTTGTTGATGTTATTCGAAACGAAAGGAATAAGTGGGATACAGTGAGACCACCAATCTATCAGGGTGGGGTAGGAAGAGTCAATTGAGAACATCAACCTTCTGAGGAATGTATAAACTGGGCTTCTAAGTGCTTTGTGGCCACTCTACATCACATACAGAGTATCAACTCCATCCAAGATAAATTGATTTTGGAGGGCTTCCACTCCATTAAGGTAGCACCGATGGGTGGCTCGATGGTGGTGTTGATGAGTACGGTGGAGTGATGATATAAATGACATGGTGGAAAATAGTAGGGAGTGGTTCTCCTTGTGGTTCTATGAGGTAAGAAGTTGGAGGAGTGGGGTCGTCCCTTGGAGTGTGGTGGTACCTCCAAACAAAACGACAGGGTTCGGATATTACCTAATGGTTTTGGGATAGGTTGGTGCAGCTATGGTCAAATGGTGAGGCGGGGAAAGATACGATGCGACAACTGCTTTGGGGTGCACGATGGACTAAGTGGCAAGTTGGTCTTGGGCTCACTCTCTGAATGTGGGCCGCTGTTAGTGGATATGGGCCAGAGAATGATGGATAATACCAACAAAGGGGGGTTAGCTTTGGTGAAGGGGGTGTAACAACAAGCCCACTCATGGGGCAAAAATTTGGGCTACCTAATTCACCAGACCAGTCCACTGAGGACATCCAGCGACCTGGGTTCGACTCAGCCATGAACAGGGTCATCGTGCCTGGAAGTGAGATTTCTTCTCTGGAGTCTTGTGTCCCGGACTCACAGGCGGTGGTGGTCGAATGTGGCCTTCGTTTACGGCGGAGGAAACGGGTTTAGTGGAACAGGCAGCGACAGGAATCATGCACGGGACTGGATCTCTCACGATTAAGGGCAAGAAAAAACTACTTGTGGAGCTTAGTCAAACATCAAAATTGCATAGATTCTATCTAATGGCCAACAACATAAACTCTGGGGCTGTGGGTGGAATGTCTAAGGGGTGTGGGATAGTTTTACCTACTAATTTGGCTGCTCACGAAGCATCTGATCACACCCTTCTTGGTCGTGGATCTGATGGACATGAGGGGACATTGAATGAAGCAGGAATCAATTTAGTTGTGGACCTGAGCCCCCATGCAATGGTTACTGATTATGGGGGAGTCAAACATGGTGCCACTCGAGTTATGGGCATGTGTCAACGCATCGGGCTGTCCCCAAGAAGTGAAGAGGTTATTCTGATTGATAAATTGGTGGAATGGGATAGGAGGGATCATGGTATTAAATATGACAGGGAGTTGGATGTGGTTCGATGATTGGAGGAACCTTTAATATTAGAGGGGTGGGGGCAGGGTGAAGACTAGGAAGCTCCGCTCTCTCGTGCGGGATCATCATCTTGATTTTCTTGCTATTCAAGAGACTGAGCGTGAGCAGATTGATGATTCACTCTGTCGTCGGATATGGGGAAGTGATAATTGTCAGTGGCGCTCGTTACCATCGGTTGGAAATAGTGGCAGAATCTTATCCATTTGGAATAAAAATAAGGGTAATCTTGTGTTTTCTTTCTAGGGTGTAGGGTTTGTTGGGGTATGTTTGGAATGGGGTATCCACAAGACGCGATGTGTTATGGTTAATGTCTATTCCAAGTGTTCCCTATCAGAGAAACAAAAATTATGGAGTGACCTACAAATGTCGAAGAGAGGATTTGTGGTCACCTTATGGTGTGTTGTGGGGGATTTCAATGCTGTTAGAAGAGGAGAAGAGCGGAGGGGAATTCATAGGGTGCACCATTTGTCTGGGTCGGCAGAGATGACTGAGTTTGGGACTTTTACTGATGAGATGGACCTTCTTGATCTACCGCTTTTAGGGAGTAGATTTACTTGGTTCCAATCACATGGGGATGTAGTCATTCGTCTGGATAGAATCCTTATCTCTGAGGGGTGGGTGGCGAATTGGGGGTGGTTAGTCTATGGGCATTGGGGAGAGATGTGTCCGATCACTTCCCGGTGGTGCTCAGAAATTCATCCCAGCTATGGGGGCCTAAACCGTTCAGGTTCAATAATCATTGGCTGCAACATAAGGAGTTTCAGGAGGTGGTCTTTTCCTGTTGGTCATCCGCCAATGTCGCTGGTTGGATGGGTTTTGTGTTGAAAGAGAAGCCAAAGATTCTAAAGTCTGAACTTAAGAGGTGGAACAAGGACATCTATGGTAATGCAGATGCTCGGATTCAACTCTTGGTGGAAGAGATTAGGGCGACAGATTTGAGGTGTCAGGATGTAGGGCTCTCCCAACGAGAGGTGAAGGATAGGAAAAGGTGCTTCTCAGAACTTTGGGTACTTCTAAAGGGGAGTGAGAGTTTGTTGGTTCAGAGGTCCAGGAGCAGATGGCTTAAGGAAGGGGATGCAAACTCATGGTTCTTTCATTCTTGTGTCAAATTAAGGGCAGAGTGAATGCCATTTTGGCCCTACGTGTGGGGGGAAGGTGGGTGGTGGAGTTAGCTACTCATAACAAACACCCAATCAAGAAATCCTAAAAGAAAAGAAAAGAAGAGAGACAAGAGATAAGAGCAAAACACCCTCGCTCAGAGAGAATGAATTCTCTCCCAGAGAGTGAGTTAGTTCTCAAAAGGGGTGAGAACGCCTATTTATAGGCTTTGAGGCACACTAGGTCAACTGGCTTCAAATCATGCGTTACTGGCTGGTGCAGGCCGTCTTTGCGTTTATACTGCAGTGTAGTGGGCTTGAGTTGTGACGCTAGCCCATACTTCTGCACTGGATGTGGCCTGACTGCAATTGTATACGACCGTACTTCCTTTGGTACGGCCGTGCTGGACTTTTTCTTTGGCCCCAGGCCGTACTGACCATGCGGTATGCCTCGACTAATGTGCTTGAATAGGTACGGCCGTAATGAAGAAATGTCAGGCCATACCGCTTGTCCAGAAATGCTAAAATCTCCAAAACTCGCCAGAATCTTCCCAAAATTACTTCGTTTGCTTTACATGCTGCCTTTATTACTTTTCTGCATAAATAAGAAAATAGTGAGCATATTTTATCTAATAAGGAACAAAATCATAATATTTTATACTCAAAATACCCCAAAATAATAGACAAAATGGTGTGTAAACAGTTGACAAGGTTCATCGGTATCTGGTTGTATCCAGAATACGCGTCCATAAAGGACAGTAATCGAAAAACCCAAGGAGTTATCCATGAGCATGTCGATATTGGGAAGGGGATAGGCGTCCTTTGGACAAGCCTTATTGAGATCGGTATAATCAACCATATTCACCATTTTTCATTAGCTTTCTTAACAAGAACAACATTTGAGAGCCAAGTGGTGTAGTTGACCTTAAAATCAGCCTTAGTTAAATCTGTGACATCCTGAGAAAATAAAATAGATCAAGAAATACCCAGAAAAGTCCTAAAATGATAAAATAGGTGAGAAAGGATCAAAAATAAAGAAATTACCCTCGAAAACCCAAGAAAACCCTAGAAAACCAAAGAAATGGAAAATTCTAGAATTACGTCTATCGCGACGCGATGGGACTAGAGAGAAAGGGAGCTCGTGATGCGATCATAAGTCGGTGGATCAAAGGCGTTGGATCCGTGACACGTGTCGTGCATCGCGACACGATGGCCTTTGTGTCTGTAGACCATCGCGATGCGATGGACCCAAAATGCCTATAAATAGGACCCTTCACCCTCCTTATTTCTCACCTTCTTCCCAGTGTTCTTGGGAGCGCGTGGGGGAGTTCTGGAGGCGTGGCAGGGACGCGGCGCGGTGACAGTTTTCTAAGCATGTATGGGGAGATCTGAACCCTATACACTAGGGATAGTAGGAATAGGATAGGTGTAGAATGAGGAAGTAGGGTGGCCTAAACCCTACTAGGGGTTGATGCCCGATACCTTAGGAGGGGTATCGAGACTACGACTGCTAAGGATAGCAGTCGCTATTCCATCAATCATAGGAATAATTGTTGTGTGAAAACCCAATGATAGATGACTTATGATTGTCTAGTAACTATATGTGTTGTGTGATAATATGTCAGTAGTTGGTCGCTTGAGCGACGTTAGGGTTAAATGTTTGCTATTAATTATTGCTTGTTTAACTGTTTGGTTATTAAACTTCTATATGTTGCTTATGCTGAAGTGGGGAGAAAATAACTAAATCCTAATTGTTGATTGGAATGCTAGACTGATGAGCTGAGTTGATAAGAAATGGAAAGTTGTTGAATAATGGATCATATGCATGGCTGTAATCCACCGCCGCACACATAGGCTGTGTACGAGGTCAGGTGCCAGAGTGCAGATATGATGTAGTCAGTACAGGACAGCGTCGGTCCTTCAGGATAGTCTGGGTTCGACAAGGTTCCCAGGTGACCAGTGGTTTGGCCGCCATTGTGTCGGGATGTCGGGTAGCCTGGTCATCCTGACGGAGTACTGTTGTATCACTATCCATAGTGCCGATCCCGAGTGCCGCCCCGACACCTATTCCTAACGTTGAAATTGGGGAGCAGGGATGCACTCTTAGGGGTACGATGAGCGGAATATGGGGATGGACAACTGACTTAACCTACCCACACGATGGTGGGAGATAGTTGTTTTCTACAAAGGCTGAAGTGGATAAGGTGGGGCAGCTGATGCCAACTTTCGAAGCTGTGTGGCCACGTAGGCATGTAGAAACCAGGGTAGCTAGGTATGGCTCCCAACTGTTGATCGAGGATGCATGAACCTATTCTTCCACATATTCTATTCTCCTGCTTTCCCATCTTTTGTGTATAGTGTGTTCTTATCTCCTATGCTTTGTGTTGTTTTCTTTCTTTTTCATCTTTATATCTACTATTCTAGATTCTGAAGATTTCTACGAGACTAAGGATGTCGCACCACTTTCACCTGACGGTGCTGGAGGAGCCGAGCATCCCAGTATGGGGTCATTTCGAGGTTTATTATCACGACATGGATGGGGAGTGCTAGGAGATTGAATTTAACCGCCATGTCGTCATCTACACAAGCTTAGTTAGTGTCTTCTTTCGTTTGTTAGGTTCTTCGAGGGCCTCTTTTGTTAGAGATTTTAGAATCGCGCAACGGTTACCGTTTAACCGTATGTGGCAGGACCCTAGGTTTAGGCAGTGTTACCCTTCAGCCTCTTCATGAGGTTCATACAGTATGGCTAGGGATAGCGTCGGAGATTGGGGGCATCGTCGTAGGTCAGATTCGACTGTCCCATCATCTCCTTCTGCTCCACTGGTAGAGCCCATGAGGGTTTATCAATCTAGGTTTAGGGGTACGTCCTTCCACTAGGGACTCCCGAATTCTGCCACATCTGCGCGTTAGGTTTGCTGGGCCAGGTCAGAGATAGAAGGTTCCTCGTTTAGGCTCTTGATACTTTTGACTATTGACATATTCTTTTGTACACCTTTGTGGTTCATGTACCTATTGTATATTCTTCTTTTGGAGGTTCCTAGGAGGGAACCCAATGTATGTATCAATTTTATTACATTAATGAAAAATATTTTCTTCCGCTGTACTCTGATATGTTGTTAATTATATCAATATTCGTAATTATGGGATAATATTATAAATGGGGCAAGGGTGCCACATTTTAGTGGTATCAGAGCAGTTCGGTCCTAACCGGACTGTGAGTTATAGAGTCTGGCCCATGTCCTAGTTGGAGTTCCCACCGAACACTAACTCTAAGGGGGGGAGTGATAGAATGCTTAAAAGTTATCTTATCTGAATGAGTGGATATAGATTATTGCTATTGAATATTCATAAGACTTTTCTTGTGAATAATTTTCAGTTTTGTAGAAAGAGCTATAGTACGAACTAGAAACACGAACGGAGGATCAGTAGAGTCGACTAACTCTGAACCAGCAGCACGAGGAGTCCATAATGACCAAGGAAACCCTAAAGCTAGAATTCTTCAGGATCTTGCAACGGCTATGTTGCAACAGACGCAACATAATGCTCAACTAATTCAGATAGCATCGCGACCACAACGAGACACTGGGACTGATCAAGGTCTGGTAACTTTCCTTAAGGGTAACCCGCCACAGTTTAAGGGCAACTTTGATCCGAAAGGTGAGGAGAAATGGATACAGGAGATGGAGAAAATCTTTACAGCCATGAGATGTAGGGAGGAAAGGAAGGAGGATTATGCTGCATTCCTACTAGTCGGGGAAGCTGGGAGTTGGTGGCGAGGAAAGAGTAGAGTGTTTGAGGCAGAAGGGAGAGCAATTACTTGGGAGGTATTTCGAGAATGCTTCGTAGAGAAATATTTTCCAAATACCATGCGGCAACAGAAGGAGCGAGAGTTTAGTTCCCTGGTTCAAGGAAATATGACAATTGAAGAATATGTAACGAGATTCGAAGCTCTTGTGAAGTATTCAGAGTACTATCAATTGAACCCTAGCGAAGAATGGATGTGCCGTCGGTTTATCGATGGACTAAGGGTGGAGCTTCGGAAGTCAATCTTACCTCTAAGATTGACAAATTTTCCTGACATGGTTGAGTGCTGCATGGAACTGGAAAATGTGGAACCTCGTAGAGAACCTAAGAGTGGAGGGCCGGTTAGCAATCACGGGACTGCACAGAAGGGACGAGGAGATTGAGGGCATCCATATGCGCTCTCTGGAAAGAATCTAATGGGATTTAAGGGATACGCACCTCGACGCCCTGAGGGAAATCCGGTCTGTTATCGATGTGGTGGAAACCATGTGGTGCGAGAGCGTCCACTGGCACAACAAAGAGTCTGTTACAGGTGTGGAAAACCTGGACACATTGCCAAGGAATGTAGGGTAAACCTTTACTCGACAACCGCTGGGATGGGGAATGAAAGAGGGCCAAGCTAAAACCCGAAAAGGAAAGTGGCAGAGGGCCGGAATAATAGAGTAGGAGGAACGAGGCCGCCAAGGGGACAATCTGATAAGCCTGCTACGTGAACATTATTTACTGTTAAAGGAGCCGAATCGTCCTAATCCCCCGACATGATTCAAGGTATGTGCCTCGTATCTAGACGTCTCCTGTCTGTACTTTTCGACGGGTGCTACTTATTCCTTTATTTCCATTGATTGTGTTGAATATCTAAAACTTCCAGTGTCATCCTTATCACGTACTTTGATTGTTTCAACACCTACCAACGACTCTTATCGAACAACCACGGTGTGTCGTCAATGCCCTATCAAGATCGAAAATCAAGACTTCTTAGTTGACCTAGTTTGTTTACCTTTGCAACAAGTAGACATAATCTTAAGAATGGACTGGTTGTCAGCCAACCATGTAATCCTAGACTATGCTCAGAAAACTTTAACATTTTCTAAGGAATCTTCTAATGCTGAGACTAGGAAAGAAAAGAAGAACTCTCAGATATGCATGATGTTATGTTCCTTAGAAGGAAAAGGTTCCCTAACTTAGAAAATATACCTATAGTAAATGAGTTCCCTGAAGTATTCCCTAATGATATCCCAGGATTACCACCAGAAAGAGATAGAGTTTGCCATTGACCTTGTTCCAGGAACAAGACCTATCTTCATAGCTCCTTATAGGATGTCACCTTTGGAGTTAGTAGAACTGAAGAAGCAGTTAGATGAAATGTTAGGAAAAGGATTTATCCGTCCTAGTGTTTCACCATGGGGTGCACTAGTACTATTTATGAAGAAGAAAGATGGAGCATCTAGACTATGTGTAGATTATAGACAATTGAATAAGGTTACTATTAAGAATAGATACCCATTACCTAGAATAGATGATCTAATGGACCAATTGAAGGGAGCCTCCGTCTTTTCTAAGATAGATTTGCTGTCAGGATACCATCAGATTAGAGTTAAGAAAGAGGACATCCCTAAGACTACCTTTAGGACAAGGTATGGACATTATGAATACCTAGTCATGCCATTTGGAGTAACTAATGCCCCAGCAATATTTATGGATTATATGAATAAGATATTTCATCCATATTTAGATAAGTTCATAGTGGTCTTCATAGATGATATTTTGATCTACTCCAAAACTCGAGATGAACATGTGGAACACCTACGAATGGTATTACAAATCCTTAAGGATAGACAGCTTTATGTTAAGTTATCTAAATGTGAGTTTTGGTTAGAAGAAGTTCAATTCTTAGGACATATCACAAATAAGGAAGGGATATGTCAACTTCGGATCAGTACCGATGAACATATCAATTAAATTTTTACTTTATTTGTCAAAACTAACATTACATTTGGCATTACCAAAAAGGGAAAAAAAACATTTGACATTTGTATCTTTGAGCACATTTTCATAATAATGAAATCTTGAAAATAAGCATATTCCATCTGAACATTTTAATAAAAATTATAAATTCGCATAAATTTTATAAGATAAAGTTTATATTTTTTTAATATATCATGCAGAACATGGACCATCATACTATAGATGTAAATTTTGCTATTAGTGAATATTCCTATTAGTTATTATATATATCCAATAGAGTGATGGGTATTTTACACTAAAACACATTAATATTTGCGTCAAAAATCTATTACAAAGTAAATCATGAAATAACAATATATCATAAGGAGATTGAACATGCATGTTACATGGAAAAATAACTAAAATCCAAATTACAATGGATGAATATTTTAATAGAAACACACATCAATATAATTTTTAATGTACATCTTTAATTTTTTAATATAGAACATGCAACATGTGTAGCACATGCAATTGTTCTGTCACACTATATAAGTTATATTTTAACTTATTTCTTATTTTGAATTCCAAGAAAAGTTTGGTTTTTTCCAATTAATGCAGTAAATTTCAACTATTAGTTAATAGTTATAGTGGTGAAATTTATCTCTTATAAAGTTAGATATTATATGAAAAATCTTATTATTCATATTCATTAGTTAAATTAAAGAGTACCAACAAGGGTTGGTCCGAGTGGTAACTGGGCTCGGATCCCATTCCAAGGCCTCGAGTTCAAGTCTTGGGTGTGGCAAAAACTCTGTTGGGAGGGGAGAACCACACGGACCGGCAAAGCCGAATAAAAAAAAAACATGTGGCCAGCCCGGTTCCCCGGCGTAGATTAGTCACCAGCAAAGCTGGTGAATACTGTGCATCAATAACATGGTAACAAAAAAAAGTTATAATAAAGTATTTTTCTTTCGACTCTTTTTCGGTATATTCTATAATATTCATACTATCGTTCTTATTAAAATTTTCTCATATTATATTGTTTTAATATTTTTCTAAAATTTAAGGAATTCATATTTAAATTCATTATATTTCTCTTTATGAAAGTAAAATCTTTTTTATAATTTTTGAAAACAAATTCCTTTTGAACTTTTTATGTGCACTTTAGATACATTTATGTGAAAATTCTCATAGCCTTTCTTTACGTATATTCTTTTAATTATATAGTGCATAGCACAGACCATTTATTGATATATAATTAAATATAAATACTAAATTAGTATTATATACACACACATGGGTTTATATATTAATTCTAATTTTTATTTCTTACTTTTTACAGAGACATTTATTACCTTAACACGCTAGTAAAAATATACCACACATAAATAAAGAATTTGCTCAAAAACACAATAATATCTAAATAAAAATCTATTACTAGATTGAATATTTCACAAAAAAGCACTAATACATAAATTACTCTAAATCTGCATTTTAATAAAAAATAAATTGATACAATCTTTTAACATAAAATATATATATTTTTAAATACACGTTGTGCGTTGCCTTGATCAAATATATAACCTATTTATAGCATGACTCCGCAACATTATGCTCATTAGTGTCCTCATCGTTCAGCGGTATAGTATGCGATGAAGAAACCGAACCAAAAAAAATGATCTGGTTTATGTAGAAATATAACAAATTAGTATAAAGTTTTAATAATTTAAATTTTATTATTCAAATTATACAATACACTACATGCATTGTGCTACTATTAATATACAAAATATAAATTATTTTATAACTATTTTTAATAGCGTAAATATACCCGTGCATGACACGGGCCAATTAACATACCCTAACTTATATGCTATTATTTTAACAAGATATTAAAATCAAACATATACATTATAATATCACAACTTAGTAGAATTTCAGACCATTAAAAGGGGAAAAACTCCAGTTTGTTACAATCCGGAAATCAAAATGCCATCTGTTAATATTCAGCAAAGGAGTAGTAAAAAAGAGAAGAAAGAAATAAATCAAACAAAAAATAAAAGTGTATCGTTTGTCGCGACTAACAAAATACAAGACGAGCAAACAAGAACAAAGGAAGACGAACCTGTACCACTGCCTTCGTTGTACGTTGTCGTCCTATTCCTTCTCTTTGCTTCAAATGCGCCGTATGGTGGTAATTTGATGTTCAAATTTGGGTTCAGATCGTGTACTCGCTTCTAAGCATGCGATGTATATATATTTTTAATAATATATAATAAATTAACACACACACACATATATATAACATATCTATTTGATATAAATAATAAATTAATATATATACTAAAATCACACATAAGTTTTAACCAATCTGATTAAAAATAAAACATATCTATTTGATTATAGTCCAAATATCAACTTTCTAATTTTGGGTTGTCTGTTTTTAAATTAAATAAATTAAGATATGTTCCTTTCTTAAAAAATATGTATTAATTTTATTTTTTAGTTAATTAAATTTTTCCAACTATAACTCCATCCATGAAGTTACAAAAGTTGATCTTATAACAAAAAAAAAGTGGATCTTAGATTTTGATTCACAATATCTGATTTAAAATAAATCAATTAATTTGTCTATTTAATATTCTCTAAAATACATATGATTTTGCTTTTAAATTTTTAGATTTATTATTTGTTTCGTGATGTTATTTAATAATAAAAAATATAGTTACTTTCCAATAATATATATTTCAGTCTTCATATACATTTGTTTTTTTTTTGAGAAGATATACATTTGTTATTTATACAGTAATATATATATATATATAACCATATTTAAATTATGAACCATTTCATTATATCTATTATTTTTTTTAAATACATAATTTGATATTAACTCATAAATTACATATTTTTACTCTTTTATTTTAATAAATTAAATAAACTATTTTTTTATCTAATTCGATTCGATGGTATGCAACGTTAGATTTTGTTTGTGTCGTATGCAACTTAACTAATATTAATTTGTTTACGTATCGAACGTTAGGGTCCTTATATTTATAAATAATAGTAAGGTAGTATTATAACATCACCAAAAATTAATATATATTATTATAATATTTGTTATATTTCGTTTTTGTTAAAAAAAGTTGTTTTAACAAAATATAAAAATGTTCTCGTGCGTGCATGACACGGGTTTCATACTAGTTGAACGTTATAAGTCAACATTCTTGAAATTATTTTAGCAAAAAAACCATTTCGGAAAGGAAAATGCTAATGAATACTCTTAAGTTAAGAAAACAAATATAGAAATATTGTGTTAGAAAATAGTGTATTCAATTCTTTAAAATTTTAAAAATTATTTTTTCTAATACAAAACTTCTATTTTTTACTTTGTTAACTAGTACTTTTAAGGCACTTGTTAACAAGACCTTTCAAAAATTATCTCTAAGACATCGATATCAAAAATTGAAGTCACAGTACTGCATAATTTAATATGATAAAATATTAAATTAAGAGGGAAAGGTCCATAATTTAATATGAGAGAGAAAGGCATTAAGGCAACAAGGAAACTGGGAAGGGGAACGCAAACTGATGAGTGATGTCAGTCACCTGAACAAGGCTGAGACCGAATTATGTGTGGTGGATTGTGGAAAAAAAAAAAAACAAAACCTTTTGTTTTTTTCACTTGCTTCAATGAAGAAAGAAAAAATTTTGTGGTGAGAAAGAATTACGAGTGGTGAGAAAGAAAAGTCCGGCGAGAGTAGAGTAGATGAGGGGTACATTTGGTTTAGATTGTGGTAGAATAGATTGTGTAGAATCTTGTTTAGAAAACTGAGTTTTAAAAAATGGAGTTTAAAAAATTGATTTGTGTTTGGTAAAAATATTTTAAAACTGAGTTTAGAAGAATTGATTTGTGTTTGGTTGACAAAATAGAATCACTTTTGAAATGTTAAAATACTCAAACGGAGTTTTGCAAACGGAAAAGCAACATCAGACCTCCTGCAACAAAACAACGTTTCACAAACGGAAAAAGCAAACAGAAAATTTACCAAACACCAAAATAAAAAAGCAAACTCCGTTTGCCAAATGCAAATGGAGAAAAGGGCCTCAAACGTCGTTTGGTTTGGTAACCAAACAGGCACGAGATTGTTAGATGCGCATGGTATTTATAGATCTGAATACTATCTTCAACCTATCTCTCATTCTCTCTACAAAAATATACGTCACACCATTAAATTAATCGTATAGATGAGAAATCAAAATTTAAATCTGAATTTAAATTTTAAATTAAAACCAAATTTTAAAATAAACAAAAGACTCTTCTTACTCCAAATTTCTCGTGTCGGTTTTCTCCCTGATTTAGGACTCATTTGTTATAGATTAAAAAAAGTGATTTTGATATAAAATAACATAGAGATTTTTTAAAAAAAGGTAAAAACTAATTTATGTTTGCTAGCAATAATAAAAATCATTTGTTAAAAAAATTATTTTAAACTTGTTTGGATGCAAAATCACTAAATTATTTTTTTTAAAAAATCATATTTACTTTTCTAAAAGAATTCTAAATTATTTTGTATCAAAATCACTTTTTTTAATCTATAAAAAATAGATTTAGAGCCCATTTGTTTCAGATTATTTTATAAATGAATCGTTTTATTAAAAAAAAATCACTTTTTAGGATTTTTTTTATTTTACAGCTTTTAGAAATAATCAAAATCTAAATATAATATGAAATCTGATTATAATGAAAATTTATTTGAAGTAGCTTCTCAGAAATAATCTGATGTTAATGCATGTTAGGATGAGAGAGAATATTAAAAAATAATTTTGTAATCTTTAACAAACACAAATTAGCTTATGTCAAAAAAAACACAAATTAATTTCTACTTTACTTAAAAATCTCTTACAAATGATCTCTAAATTATTTTGTTTGAAAATCACTTTTTTAATCTTAAACAAATTGACCCTTAAATCTAAGAAAAACACATACGAGAAATTGGGAGTGACAAGAGCTTTTGTTTATTTTAAAATTCGGTTTTAAAATTCAAATTCAGTTTTAATTTTTAATTTCTCATTCGTACGATTAATTTAATGGTTGTGATGCATTTTTGTAGAGGGAATGTGTTCTCGCTGAGGAGTTCTCCGACGAGGTGGTTATTATTGGGTGTATTGTTCGTGTGTAGGAGTGAGTTAGCCCCTCTCTGGTCGGGGTCCTCCCTTTATGTAAGCAACATCGCAGGTGAGCATTTATCTCATACGTGGCTCATCGATCTCAACTCTCTCACCACGAAGCCCATGAGGTCTGTCTTAACCATCTCAAGCCATTAGACTAAAGATGTCGACAGATGGAACAATGGACTCAGTAGACTTGGGCTAGGCTAGTGGACCAAGAGGATGAACTTGATAGGCCCATAGATTATATGGGAAGGGAGGTCTACATAGGCGATTCTCCTATAACGGTCCACAGCCCCACAAGCACGAGGCCTAATAAGGGCGAAGTCGTTAATAAATAAATCAGTCTCCTTAAGGGTACAAGTCTTTTGGGCAACCTTACTATAACGGTCCATAGCCCACAAGTACGAGGCCTAATAAGGGTGAAGTGATTAATAAGTAAATAGGTCTCCTTAAGGGTACAAGTCTTTTGGGCGACCTTACTATAACGGTCCACATCCCCGCAAGCACGAGGCCTAGTAAGGGCGAAGTGATTTAATATGTATATACTGACAATGAGAAAAACCAAGTCCATGTAGGCGGGTATCATAGCACACACACAGCCTTCACTACCGATGTTACTACAACTAGCATGGAAAGCGTAAAACAAGTGTTTAGATTTCCTTCATTTCTGTCATGTGATGTGACATTTCGTGTTTTTCCAAAGCGTGCTGAACAAGCCAGATGCATTGGGACAAGGGTCTTACCTGCAACGCGGTACATACAGTATACTGGGGATGTCATGCATGACCGTTAGATCGATCACCGAGAATTGATGTCGTCCATTTAACGCGAGCATTATTTTGGACATCAAAAATTGACCATCTGATCGACGTAACGGTGATTTAGAGTGCGATCCATCGTAGGTCACGATTGCTGCACTGTATAATCGTGTCTCCTGCTTGTGTCTGATCGCTAACAGTCACACTGTATGGCTTCTCATTCACTAAAGGAGTGTGATTGTTCGCTTGTGTTATTTGGATTGCTATAAATTGCTAAGTTACAGAAGGTTATCCTTTACCCTGCAATACCTAAATCGCACTAAACCTGCTAGGTCTTTACTCATATTTCCAGAAACGATTTCTTCATTATGGTTCTCATCAAGTCCATAGAAGCTAACACCACTTACATTTTTGTTCTGCTTTTGTGTGTGAGATAGGTAGACAAACTGTTGGAGCAGAATGAGTTTCTGCCCTCTTACATACACTCACAGAATAGAGAAAGAATAAGAAACACATAGATGAGCTGAATGAAAATTTGTTATTCACACTACTAACATTACACAATACAATCACCTATTTATACATGACTTATAACAATGGGTTTATAAGGCCCAATGCACGCAGCCCACATCACTTGCACATCACATCCACTAATCACATTAACAAATCAACTATATTTGAATTACACTCAACACTCCCCTGTAATTCAAATATTCTAGCTACACAGATTTTATTCACTAAATTGTATTTTTAAAATGCACACATTATTGACACAAACTAACACATATTCAATTACACAAGTATTGGGCACCATCATGCAGTATTGTACCCTTTAGATTATTTCCACCCGGATCCCACTTTTGGAAGAACCAAAATATTGCCCATGCTTTTGCTGCCTTGCACAGCCCAATCTGGATCCATGGCTTCAATACACTTGAATTTGGCTCGGTGCTCTCAACTTGGGCTAGGCCCATTGGTTTAACATTTGACCAACCAAGGGCCTTCATCTCTGCAACCCTGGTTTCAGAAAAATTCCCAAAACACTGCGGGGGGGGGGGGGGGGCGTTTCTTCTTCTTCTTCGCTGTGAGTCTTCATCTTCACACCATTGTTTCCCTTCAGCCTCTTTCTTCTTGTCACTGAAGTAGCACATCTCCAGCTTCTCATGCGTGACACAAACTTCTTCTTCTTTCTCGCTGTTGCTCTTCCTTTGTTCAAGACCTTACCACCCACAACCTGGTTCTGCCTCTCGAGGAACAGTAACCTCCTTCGCAGACCACCACCTTCATAACTTGGGTATATCATCTCAAACCAGCTCAAATCATGGTCCGGCCTTTAACCCAATGTCTTCTCATGCATCACTCTGCTTGAATTCCACCAAACCCTAATTTCACAAAACTTCCCCAAATTCGGCTTCTTCTCAGGCGAGACATTAAACCCTAATCTGGAAAATTCACAATTTCTTCTCTTTCCTGTTCGTGAGACCCATGGAGCAGTGTGTGGCGACTTCGATGGCAGCCTCAGCCTCATCAACTTCACAGTGCCATTAGTTCTTGCCGTCAAGATCGCACCTTTGTGTTTCTGGCCCAACACATCGAACTTCCTCCGAGACCAGATCGACTTGAAAAGGTTGATGTTCACCCTCGGGACCTTCACTTCAACTGGTGCGGCTGCATCAACCTTCTCCTGGGTTGCGAACATCACTGCTCGAGTATTTTCCTTCTTTGGTTTCGTCACTGGAAACCCAATCAACATGCAAGAACCTTCTTCGTTCTTCTCAGACTCGGACTCACCCAAATTCTTGAAGATCCCTTCTTGATCAGACCCTTCAACACTCAAACTCGGTGTCACCTTCACGTTGTTTTCTGCATCTTGATTTTGTGTCGGTCTTGAATCCACTTGTGTCTCTATCCTCTTTTCTCTGTTCTGTGTGTCTCTGTCTCTCTGCAATTTCATTTTTCCAGCACCATGATAAATTTGGTGCAACGTATCCCATGCTTCATTTGCATTTTTGGCAGCACTAATCTTCACAAGATCTTCACAGTTCACACATTGATGAATGATGGAGAGAACCAAGCAGTCTTTTTTCTTGGAAGGACTTTTTTCCACATCTGGAATTTCTTCTTCCACAATTTCCAACACCTCATGGAAATTGAAGATCACTCTCATTTTCACAACCCACCTATGGAAGTTCTTGATGCCATCAAGAACCGGTAAAGGAATTTCTAGATCTCCACTGATACTCTCCATCTCCATTAACACTCTCCCAAGATTGTTATAGCTCTAGATACCATTTGTTGGAGCAGGATGAGTTTTTGCCCTCTTATACACGCTCACAGAATAGAGAAAGAATGAGAAATACATAGATGAGTTGAATGAAAATTTGTTATTCACACTACTAACATTACACAATACAATCATCTATTTATACATGACTTATAACAATGGGCTTATAAAGCCCAATGCACACAGCCCACATCACTTGCAGATCACATACACTAATCACATTAACAAATCAATTATATTTGAATAACACTCAACACAAACATGGTTGAAGTATATGTGTTAGACAATGACGAAGAGGAAACCGTGGGGGAATTGCATGCCTTTCCCTTTTACAAATGTTGTTCCTACAAATGCTTGGTGTAAGTATGCCTTTCCCTTTTACTCAATTGGGAATAATAAAATTGTGACATGGATTTTAAATAATTAATTGTGTCTACTCAGTAATGTCACATCATAAAAAAATACACCTGGAAGGTGTTAGCTGTATCACCATTTGCCACCTAAGCGGGAACTTAACAGTAGAGACTACAGTTACTAACGGAAAATATTAGGGGGACTAAAGTTCGAACAAATCTTTTATAGGGACTAAAAGTAAAATTCGTTAATTTTATAAGGACTAAAAACATATTCATCCAAATAATTTATTAACCAAACTATTCCTATCCTTTGCGTTGGGAATTTTCATGACTAAAACTGCATGTGAATCATCATGGCTCCATTTTATAAAGTGCATCCTAGCTTTAGGTAGAAAATTGATTAATATTAATTTTTGAAACCTCCTAGGGGGATTATTACATCTATAGGCTAAGGAGTGTTACCCCATGTAACCCAAAAAAAAAAAAGGAGTATTACCTCAAAATCCTACTCATAGTGCCACTAGGACACGTGTTACCTTTAAAGTAGATTTCATTTTCATATTAAGTGTAATAATAATAATAATAATAATAATAATAATAATTGATGTGGTTCTATGTATTTGAACTTAATATTTAACACACTTCGCAGCTTTGAACTCATGTACGTATATACTCGATTCAGTGATGGTTGGATTTCTATTCCTTGGGTTCTTCAATCCAAGCCCTCCTTCAATAATTGGAGTACAAACCTTGTGTTTTTAATTCAGTTGTCTAAAGACTAGCAAGCCATGTGTAAACCAGAAAACCATATAGCATCATACTATGAATATATCACAGTTTTACAAATTCTACTCTTCCTGCTATAGATAGCAAAGAAACTTTCCAAACAAGAAGTTTTGATTTAATCCTATTTGCAATTGGTTAAGAAGGATAACTCTAGGCTTTCCTTTAAAAATAGGAATCTCCAAATAAGTGAATGGAAGCTTTCCGATAGAAAAATCCAAGATTTTAACAACTTTGTCTTGTCTTCTACTAGAAATAGCACCAACATAAAAATCAAATTTGTTGGGATTTATAATTTGCCAGATATACTACTATACCTCTGAAGCAACTCTATTATAACATGTAAATTCTTTTGAGCCCCTTACAAAAAATCATAACATCATCAATATAAGAGAGAACCCGTGTATCTCTAGGATCAGACATGAGATACCCCAATTTAGTGATACCCCTACTTGTAATGCAAATTGAAAGTGGGGCGCGGGTAGGCCCGCTTTGACACTTTTGAATAAGTAGATGGTGAGACGGTAGCGATGGGTTAACATGTTTTGCCACCGTTGTTATATGGTAGTACATAATATTTAATTATTGGATAATTTAACTCCGGATAGTAATCCGTAAATTGTATTTAATTGTATTTAATTTTAATTTACTCAAAAAAAAATTGTATTTTAATTTTGATTAACTATCATCAAATAATATGTTGATACATAATTAAAAAATTGAATTTTATAAATAACAATACGGAAAATTAAATATCTATTATTAAAATATAAATTTTATGTTTGTAATGTTTTTTATATTACATGATCTAATTTGCTGCCCTAAACTTTACGGAGATTATTCATTTAAAGCTTTTTTTTTTTTTTTAAAGAAAGCAAAGTTACTTTATTTCATCATTTAGCAAATCAACAAGAAACATAGGAACATCGATGTTCCTATGTTTCTATTAGCTTCCTTCCGAATTAACTCTATCTTAAAATTAGAGTGAATAGCTAAAATCATCCTACATTTGGCAAAAATTATACTCACTTTAGTGTCATTAATTTATTGAGTTGCTATTGATCCCATCTACAACCAGCTTGCAATCTAACTCGAAAAAATGACGTTTTACAAACCCATGTCTATGACCCACAATAACGCGTGATAGAACCCCAAACCCTTCTGTGACGGAATGTTGTGTCAATGAAAAAGTTGATCGAGCCAGTTTGGTTTCTAACACAATAACCAACACCCCAAGCTCTAGATTTGTGGAAAAAAGCAGCATCAACATTGCATTTTAGCATTCCAACCAGAGGTTTCAACCAGGTTGAACTCAGTACATTCTCAAGTGATTCAAACAATTGAATTGAATAGATCTTTATTTTTGCCCAAGTCCACTCCCATAAGGTGTCCAATTCGCGACTGATTATATAAGCCGAATCAACAGTCTTATTGTCCCAATATTTTTCATTTCTAGCTTTCCACAAACTCCAAAACATCATGAAAAATTGGTTCAGCTTATCCTCTTGCAAAGAGTCCACTGCCTTAAAGAACATCTCGGTGAAACTTTCAGAATTATTTTGTAAAGACTCAATTAGGTTCCACCAATTTAATTTTTTCCCAACATTCCTGGGCAGAGGGACATGTAAGAAAAATATTGCATCTATTTTCAATTGATTGCTCACAAAACAGTGAAACACACAAAGGCTGGATGGAACACCACTACTATGTAAACGGTCTCTTGTTGGAAGGCAATCTTTGTCTACGTGCCATAAAAATGATTTAATGTGTGGAGGAATTTTAACATGCCATATCTTCGACCAATTAACAACATGAACATTGGGAGAGTAATCAAGAATTTAAAGCCTGTTTCAGATTAGAGAAATACTATAGATAACATATTTTTTTCAATACACTTTTTATCATTAGTAATAGTGTAATACTAAATTAGAGAAATACTAACGATTCATTAGTTTAGCATGTAAAAAAATTGAGCTGAAACAACAAGATGGTGGGAACACGTGGTGTCATGATTCTATGAATTTGAAAGCAGATACATATAAACAATCAACAATCCTCCGTTGTCGTCCAGCGGTTAGGATATCTGGCTTTCACCCAGGAGACCCGGGTTCGATTCCCGGCAACGGAAATTTAGTTTTTAATAATAATTAAACAAATCATTTTTAATTAATATATACTTCCTTTTGATTTTGATTTTGATTTTTATATTACTAAAATTATTACATGCATCATTATTCCTCGCAACGAAGATAATCTTTACTCAATATATAAAAAATAAAAGAAAAAAAGAAAAAGATAGTTTACTATTTAGGCTTCTTTTGAAGAGCACATTAAGAGTAACACTCATGAGACCAAAAAAAAAAAAAAAGTAATACTCAATTTAGTCCCTACATTAACATCCTCTCTCCTATTTAGTTCTTTTTTTTTTGTTAATGAAACTTTTGTATTCCAAACACAAAGGCTAAAATATATGAAAATATTAACTAGTCCTTAAAATTTGTAAAATCCGTCAAATTGGTTCATAAAGTTTTGTGAAATTCGTCTTATTAGTCTCTGTAAGGGATTACTTATAAACCTTTAGGGGGTGTTTGTTCAGGTATTCTAAAATTATTTCCGGAAAAGTGAGGTAGGAATGTTAGATTCCTATGTTTATTTCAAGTTTTTAAAAAATATTCCCAGGTATTATTTATTCCCAAGAATTTTATTTACATTTGTCTTTCCCATTTCTTATTCCCATGTAAAAAGGGTGGGAATCATACATTCCTATGGGAATAAAATTCAACTACCTATAACTTCCCATTCCTACCTCATTCATTTTACCACATTATTTTCTTTTTTTCTTTTCTTTTTTTAATTTTTAAATTAAAAAAATTAAATACATTCCTAGGAATACTAAATACTTACCAAACACAAACTTTGTAATAAAATTCTCAGTAATAATATTCCCAAGAACCTCATTCCCAGGAACTTAATTTTATAACTCAAAACAAACACACTCTTAGGGGTCAATTTGACGGATTTCACAAGTATTAGAAACTATTTATTATTATCATATACTTAAGAGACCAAATAGGAAAGAGAGTGTTTATTTAAGGACTAAATTGAGGGTTTACTCCCACCTTAATTAGTGAGCAAAGTCTGATGATGACCCCCCAATTAATTTTTCAGCGATAGTTTGAAGGCCTGGCTGGTTAATTTGGGTTTTAGTAAATACAATTTGGGTTTTAGGAATAACAATTTGGAATTTGCTTTTAGGTATAACAACTTGGGTTTTAGTAAATACGTCCCCTATTTTTAGTACATCAGCTTTTCTCTTTTTTACCAAAATGTCCTTGTGCGCAGATATGACGGGCGTTATGGACTCAGGTCGTTGCTAAAAAAGGCTTCTGTATATTGGTTTACGGATAATTTAGAACTCCGTAAATAAAGTTACGAACATATGACAAGTGAACTTCCATAAATTTATTTACAAAAGTGTTCGGGAATGTCACCGTAAACAAATTTCTGGACACCTTTGATAGATGTCTGGAATTACATTTCCGAACATAGTCTGCACTTTGAGAAAAATAGTTTTCATTCAGACAACATGAAAAGAACTAAATACCTATCTATACACCCAAATAACCACAATCTTCCACATTTTGTATCATCCAAATACTACTGGCATATTAAAAAGAACAATAATAATTATACAACTTGAAAATAAAAATACAATTATTCTTCACCTAGGTCTACAACACATTTTTCTGTTATATTATTTGAATGCTCAAGAATATATGAACTAAACGTAGACATCCTGATAACATATGGGAACTCTCATGCTTGAGCTTCAGGTTTACAGTATCTTTGTCAAGAACTAAACGTAGGAGGTATCGGACAATCATCCTTCAAGTACTCCTGTAAGTAAGACATAATGAATTATTTAATCAATCATATCACTTAAACATACAAATTAATTTTAAATATACTAGTTCATCTTTTACATGTACAAAATGACACTCCATCATATGACCGATGCAAATCATGCTTGAGCTTCAGGTTTACAGTATCTTTGCCAAGAATTAAACGTATGAGGTATCAGACAACCATCCTTCAAGTACACCTATAAGTAAGACATAATGAGTTATTCAATCAATCATATAACTTAAACATACAAATTATTTTAGATGTACTAGTTTATCATTTACCTGTACAAAGTGGCACATCATCACATGACCGATGCAAATCATGCGATGATGGGCTGGTGGGTGACCTTTAAGAGGAAATATCGTATAACTATCCTTATTCGACAATAAAACCATGACCCTGTTATATGCGGAAGCAAGTAAAAAAACTCATGTCCGGAAAGGTCATCCACTTTGATCGATGTGCGGTCGCAATCCCGAGGCACCACAAGGCATCCTTGGCATCATTTAGTCGTATTTCTCCATCATAGAGTTGGATATAATAATTCTTGTTTCTATTAAGCTCTCTCTGCATATCACAACTGATGGTGGCCCATTGGGACTCATGCCTATGATGTAATGCGGCAAACGAACAATAACCATAGTTACCATCACAAACATGGTCAATCCATTGATATGTGAACTTGGGAAACTGGTTTATGTATGGCACATTACTCTTTTGTTTAGGCGCGCATACCTAACTCTTTTGTTTACTTAGACATGTTGATGTGTATTTGGCAGCCCGAGTAAATATGCTATCATGCATTGATTGCATTTCATCAACATGCTCAAAAAAGGACAAATCATGCTTAGTTGACTTCTTTGAATTTTTTTCCTTCTTTGGTGCACCTTTGGTTTTTACCTTGTTTGCAGGTGGACATATCGAAGTTGTATTAGGCCATGTTGTTTCATGCATTTTATTCTTGATAGCAATTTTCCCGACATAATCAGATGTCTCATGTCTCTTCTTGACAACAAACAGGTGTCAATTTCTCGTTGGTCGAGACAACTTCAAACTTCAACTTCTTCCAATGACTATGAAATGTAGCAAAGGAATGGTGGTACCATTCATCTTAAACCTAGCAACCTAACATGCATAGTGTATTCCGAGCGTTGTTCTAATTTAGCAGCCACATGCACTACTATCCACACCAACATACTTGTTTTCTCGATCCACTTCAAAAGCAATGAGATTAAGCGCATTTTTGGAAACATAACCCCGTAACTTCGCATATAGGAATTATTGAACATGTGTTCTACTGTAATCGTGCTCTGTTGGAACAACATAAATATTTTGTTGTGCTGCACTATAATCATGTTGTTCATTACAGCCGAACAACAACACAAATCACCCATGCTATCATAGACCTTCTGAGATTTTATGCACACTGTTTGTAACATTAGCAGACACTCTTCATATTCATCCTCGGAGGAAGAATCCATGACACTCTGTAGTCATCACCAACTCCCTTAACTTACTTATCTCCAATTTACACCTAGCCAGCACATTTTAGGAAATATGAAATTGACATAATAAAAGTTTTGAACTCGAAAAAATAGCCTCTATTGCACTCATTAATGTAAGGTCCCTGTCGGTCACAATGACTTTCGGTATATCATCAATTTCCTTTAGCAACCCCTTTACCTTCTCTAAAGCCCAAACAAAGTTGTCTTCCTACTCTGTATCCAAGTAAGCCCATGCTGCAGAAAATGCTTTCTCAATAGACAGCATAGCAACAACCTCAAGAAGCGGCAATTGATACTTATTGGTTTTGCATGTGCTATCAATTACCAAAAAGGTGGCAAAACAGGCTACCTAACCTGCATCATGCCAGCCCAAACCTGTAACACCCTATATTGCTTTCAAGATTGCCGACTATCCCCACAAATCAACACGAGTCTTTTCAACATGTTTTTTCTACACTGACACGCTAAAGGTCACCCATTCCAGAGCTCCAAGTCAAGCACGCTTAACTGTGAATTCTTTGTTAGAATTTTTTCTAATAATTCTTGTGGGCTACAATCAATTGTGGTATTTTGGTTTTTCAAAAACGGGCTAATGTTATGATTCAATTGATGATGCTCAAGACCACAAATAAGCGATCAACAATAATGGGCTTTTGGACACCTAATACTGATTTATGTGGGATACAGTATATGCCCAACCACTACGCCCATGATGGGAGGTGCCTAGGGTTGATAAAAAGAAAGGTTAGGTCCCATTTTTCTGTCATGCTATTCATTCGCTCGTCTACGGTTTTCTCCATTGAGAACCGAGAACTCGGAGTTTGTGACTAGGCAAAGAAAGACTTAGTTCGTGATTACAAGAACAGTACAGATCAACAACAATTCCTGGAAAACGTAACCATGTCTTCGACAAGTAAGTACTCTAACAGTGTTCTAAATTTCATATAATAGATCTTGATTAATTTTTACATGTGGTATCAGAGAGGTTATTCTATGATTTAGGACTTGATTATTGAATGATCATCCTCTTTTATTTGAATATTTATGAGTTTCAAATTTTTTTTTCTTAATTTTTGTTTTTCACTATGTGTGAAATTTTGAACTGTGATTTACAATAAATTGGGACTTGAAACCATAGGGGTTTTATAGAGGGTGATCATACGAATCCAATGGCACAAGTTTCGTAATTTTTCGTTGAATATAGAGGGAGAAATCTGATGAGCACAGTCATGGTTAGGGTTATTCTTTTTTGGCACGGTTTGGTCACGAAATCATGTGTCTTAATCGTTAAAAATTGGGGATTTTGTGCTACAATGGTTAGAAATTAGTTTCTGAGCAAAATCCATAAAGGTTCGCAATGGAAAAGACCGAAATCGGAGCAAAACGGACATGAACAGTAACTTGCAATTTTAAAATCACGTTCTGCACCTGTTGGTGTTTTGAAGAAGATGATCTACAGTATGTGTGTGCAACACCCACTCTCGGCCTACGAAGAGTGAGGGAGAGTGCGAAAGCTACAGGTGTCCGTTTTTTACGCGGTTTTTTTGCGTTGGGCTCTATGTTTTATGCTTGAATTTTCTATATTTTTTCCAGAATTTTTCCGCTACGTTATCAAGTTTTTCTAAAGTATAATACATTAAATTGAGTTTTTTAATTATTTTTCTGATAAAAAATTAAATTGGAAAATATGTCAGAAAAATAATATGATGTATTCTGGATTTAATGGTAGAGTCCCCTCTCCCTTTAGAAGATTGTATGCTATTATTTTTACATACGTGCTTTAATAGCTAGCTTGTTACACTGTAAAGTATAAAACATGTTAAGAATGCGGATTTAATTGATGTATGACCAGTTCGGGTGCTCATTTAATAATGTACTTTCCTATTGATTGTGTCGTATGTATGGACAAGAGAAAAATGATTCCTATGCAAGAATTTTTGTGCGTCGCTTTACCACCAAACCGCTTGTATTGATTCATGAAAATTTCTTTATAGTTTGAGGAATGCTTTTGATCATTGCATGCAATTACCTGCCCAAAGGAGGTGGTTGTGTGTTGTGGTTGAAAGTTGATTAGAGATGAAGTTGTTGGGGAATGCATTAGGCTAAGAGATTGTCTGCCCAAATGGGACAATTTTCTGAACCTAGTGTATGCTCTCATGGATTAACTCATCCGAGGTTTTGACCGAGGTTACAACCTTGGTTAGTGCATTCTACCCAAAGGTGAATGTGCCATTATACTGGCCTCAATGTGATAGCTTGTTTCATTTTTAGCTATATCTTGTCATGTTACATGTTTTAATGCAGACGTGTTTTGTTTTAATAGTGAATCATTGAAAATTGTGATGCAAGTATTAATTTAGATTATTGCTAGTTTGATAAATTTTGAATTATTGAAATTTTTTCTTCTAATTTATCAAACATATTTGGATTTATGCTTAAGCACGCATGGTTTCACTTTGAGAAATTTAATTTATTTGTTGTCAAGCAATAAAAGTTGTGCTTAAATATATAAAAGTATTTTTTAATGACTTCTTGTCATTGGTGGCTACACACCACATTGAAACACAAATTGTATAAATTTGGAGATATTTATTGCATGATTAATTCGGCAAGTGAATTTATGCGATATCGCGTGTGGGAATGTTTCAAGTGCTTACTCTTGAATTATGATCTATTGTTTAAATGTGTTTATGGTATATTTTTTTTTGTTTTCCGCTGCGCAAATATCTCTATTGGAAAACGATCCAAATATGCGTTATAGTTTATTTATTTTTTGGCTAATATTTTATAAATAATATACTGGAAAGACAATATACCATGGTTTACATATGTGCATGATGTATATGTTTGATAGGTGTTATGAAAATTAATACTTTTAGCATATATCATGTAGTTTTAAAGTGCCAATTCACTTAATTATGAACTCTTGTTTTGATTGTTGTAAGCGCAAAACTTGTGTAATGCTAATGAATTTAAACTCATGACCAATAGGGGTGTTTATTTTTTAATGCACCTTCTTATGGAGTGCATCATGGTTAAGGGCAAGAGATATTGATTCCTGGGTAAAAGCTTTTCACTGATTATAGTGGGGATTCCCGCCAAAGTGGGATCACTCATTATTAATTAGCGAAATTTCTTTTTATCATTAGAGGAATGCTTTTGATTGTCATGTATAATTTTCTGCTCAAAGGGGGTTATTGTATGTCATGATTAGAAGCTGATTTGCGATATAGTTATTGGAGGTACACTGGTCTAGGAGATTTGTCTGCCCAAAGGGGATAGATCTCTAAACTCAATGTATTCTCATCGAGTAACTTATTATCGACTATGTTGGGTGAAGTTAATGGAGGTGCGTTAGTGTAGGGGATTTGTCTGCCCAAATAGGACTATTTTCTGAATCCAATATATGCTCATTGATTAACTCATCCGAGGTTTTGACCGCGATTGTGACCTTGGCTGCGCATTCTGCCCAAAGGGGAATGTGTTGTTATATTGGCCTCAAAATAGCTTGATCTAAGCTGAAGTCATATCTGAATGTGAACACAAGAAGGGGGGTTGAATTGTGTTGAAAACTTTTCGCAAACTTTAAGATAGGAAACACTTAGAACACAAGTTTTTCAAAACTGTTTGTTTATCGGACGCTGGAAATAAACCGGACGCTAGAAAAACAGTTTGTGAAAATTTATTTTTAACACAGCAAGATAGAAAAGAATAGAAAGCGGTTAAGCAAGAGACACAGAGATTTATACTAGTTCACTACCAAACTGGTAGCTACATCTAGTCCCTTCGTTCCTGAAGGATTTTCCACTATAATCAATCTGATTACAATTTTCTCAAGAGTATTCTACTGTCACAACTTGACAATACTCTCAACTTCTCAAAACGACTCAGTACAGTCGAGCCTTTGAGGAAACAACCTTAACTAGGCCAAAAAACAACTTTTACAAGTAAGTTGAATACAAGTAAAAATAACTCTCACAGAGAGGATAAAAAGTTAAGCTCAATATAGAAATGCTTTCTAAAAGAAAGGGTCGGACGCTGAGTTCAGTTCTTGTAGTCCAGAGACTTAGCGCAAAACTTGATTGCTCACAGAAGCAGTGCTTTCAGAGTATTGACTCTTTGTAGTGTATAGCAATCAGAGCTTGTTCTTAGCAAATAAGGCAATATACTCTTGTACAGTTTTGGCAGTTTTCCAAAGAAAGGTATCGGAAGATATCAGCCTTCTCTCTTCAATGGATACCATGAGGTATATATAGGAGTTCCAAGGATATTACCGTTACGGTAAAAATGGCTCCTTTCCATTGAGTGAGGTAAATTCAAAAAGCTGCCTCTTTCTTCCTTTCCAGAGAATATCCCAGTAGTACATATTACCGTTTTCGTACTACCTTGCTTTTCACAAGTGTTTATACGATTATTGTCTTTTAGCTAAAGGTGTCACCTTTGATACCTCGTACAACAATTTTAGCGCTCAAGATCAATTTTGAAATCCGTTCCAGAAACTTCTGAGAGGAAGAGCAACTACGTGACCAACACGTGATTTGAAATGAAGTTCAGATGCTCGCTCAGAATCGGAAGATCGGACGCTCGAAGCAAATGGATAAACCTAGTGTCATAAAGAGATAATTCCAGATGCTCACTCAGATGATCCGGATGCTGACACATGGAGTGTATCCTTCTCTTGAGAATTTCTTCCATCTTGCTTGTGTGGCTTTATACGTAATATTAGTATCTGCACACTTCAAGAATTGTTAGAGCATAAATTGTTCTCTTGTGAATACTTTGTTATCATCAAAATTAATGAGGGTCTAAACTTCTCAATCGTTTAGGTTCCAACAATATCTTGCGCTGTTGCTTACTTTAAGCATTCCAAGTTTTGCTTACTTTAAGCTGAAGTCGTGATAAGCTTTTAGATGCCTGTGTTAGTTTACTATAAATTTTTTTTTGTAAATTTAACATGGTTGGATCTTGAAATCCGTGGGAGGATTTTGACTTTAGTCATTATATGATGTCAAGAGTGGTAGTAAAAATAATTTATTGAAATATATGATTTTGGGATTTTTCTATGCTTGTGGAATTGAAGATATTGTTGATTCCAAAGAGTTATCATGAAACTAGATTGATTCCAGTTTGATTTTTGCCTTTTCTTGTACACATTGTTTACCTTCCCAATGTCTTATTACCATTACATTCTCTTCTTTTTGTTTTAAAAACATTGGAAGCAAATTTTCTGAAAATCATCCTTCATCACTTTCTTTCTATTTGTTTCTTTCACTCCACAGAGGAAGGCAACTGAGGGTCAGTCGATGCTCTTGAGCAATGAGTAGAGACATGAAGAAGTGCGACTCTTCCAAAACTGCGGCGATACACAAGCCCACTGACAGTGGAAGGACCACTGTGAGCATAGGTGAGAGTCCGGGAGTACCCAACGGCACCAAACCGTACCCACAATGTGTACCTAGTCTGTAAACAAAAAAAAATAGATTGGGTATGTTTCTGGTACGTACTGTACCCGTACCGTAGGTGCAACCATATCCGGTACGTACCTGGTACGGGTACGTCTCCATTTTTGACGTACCTATGCTTCAAAGGTAAAAGTTGTGTCGCCACGTCTTTTATTGTTAGGTAGCCGGCCTTCCTACTTATATTGTGATTACCGATGATATCAAATTTTTTTTATTTGAGTAGAGATCCTTTCCATTTCTCCAATGAAATGGGTGGATATATTACTATAGTTTTATGTGAATAAATATCCGATAAATGTTACTAATTCTAGAAATATGCGATTTTATATCTTTTATACACTCATAACTATAATAATTCAATTTTTTTTCTGAGAAATGAAGATGACACTACTAGAATTTCCGGTGTTTCTTGCGGATTTTTCAACGGATTTTTGCTCCCATTCGTGGGTAATCATTTCCTGCGGATTTTAAAAATCAGCATGTATTGTTCTGCGGATTTTTTCGCAAAGGCAGATAATTTCCCAGCAACACGTGCCATTAGAATTTCCATTTTTTGGAACTTTCCTGCGGAATTGTCTGTATTCTGCAAACATTTTTGTAGCAAACACCGTAGCAAAATCCGCAGCAAACATGTTTTGCAGGTAAATTCGCAAGTAATTTTCATATGTAAATCTGCAGGTAACTTTGATGCAAATATTTCTACAAATTTTCAGGTAATCGGTAGGTAATTTTAGTTTGGATATTTGATATTTGATACCATACACGAGCACTTTCTTCGTCTCTCTTACAATGTCAAGTCTTAATTAAGATTTTTAAGTTCGTATATATGCTAACTCCAAAAGACACTTGAATGAACAAAGATATGTATATAAAAATAAGTTTGGGATCTACCGGTTCAGAATCTCAAAACAGACTCACTAGAGGGTGATGGAAGCTTGAAATGAAAACTCAAAATCACAGAAGATGAAGACGAATGAGAGCATCGATGAAGCTCGACGAAACTCAGAGAAGATGGAGATCGATGAAGCTCGGAGAAGATGGAGGTCGACACATGTACGTTGTTCTGGTCTTCTTCAGCTGCTTCTCTTTTCTGGTTTTACGGCAATAGAGAAGACGGAGATCGATGCATCCAATACTCATTGGAATATACACTTTCTAAGATGTAATTTATTTTTAATTTTAATTTTCAAAAAGTTTTAATTATCCAGTAAATTAACAGTTTTAATTATTTAGTAATTTTATCTTAATTATAGGTAAAACTATTTGGTAAAACACCTCTTGCTTGGAATTCGTAGGAAAATCTATAGGTAATACCTGCGGATTTTGCAGCGGACTTCAAACAAACAGAGTTTGCTGGGGATTTTGCTGAAAAAATTTCCTTTGAACTAAATCCGCAGGTAATTCCGTAGCAAAAGTTAAAATTTCTAAGGGATTTTTTTTTGCAGATTTAAATTTGTAGGAAAATTTGTTATTTTGAACAAATTTGCAGAAATTTTCTGCGGATTTTGTCCATATAAAACGCTGGAAATTCTAGTAGTGTGATCTATGCTCAAGTAATTTGCTTACATTATTTACTTACTTCATAATGACCTATGGGGAAAATTTTAGATCGTGCCCCACATTGTATTTATGATTTTTCTCATATACTTCAACTTCTGATATTTTTTTACTCCACTATTATTATTATTATTATTATTATTATTATTTTTATATAAGCTCCACTATTATTATTTTTAAGGTAGTAACTTAGGCGTATGCCACGCTTGACTTACTGTTTCGTAGCCATACGTTTTTTTTTGGTGAAAGAACATAAGAAGAAACAAAAGGAAAAACAAAGGAACTAAATTCTCAAAGCATCCTGCAACAGCAGATGGCCCAAGCCACCAGTGGGAGCATCCCACAACACATAAAGTTCAGAAGACCGAATACCCTCCTTAGCCAAAAGTTCCGCACACTTATTCTCTTCGCGAAGCACATGCTTGAGGGAAATATCAGGATCTTGATCAAGTAAGGCTCCTATTTGAAGAAGAACATATGCATACTCATGGAAGATGTGGGTGTCGCGAGCAGTAATCAACTGAATGGCATCTAAAGAATCCGTCTCCGACTCACAAACGAAACCACGGTAGCCTAAATGCATTGACATGCTTAAGCCAAGAAGAATAGCATTGAGCTCAGCCAGTAAAAATATCACCATGCCCATCATTCGATATGAAGACTTTAATCCAGTTGCCTTTCGCATCTTTGATGAGCCTACCTAATCCAATTAAGCCTGAAGCTGCCAAGAAGCTGCCATCAACATTCACCTTAACTGAGCCCATAGAGGGGGCACGCCAAGCCTCGCTGCAATAGTGGCGGTATTTCTAGAAGGATAGTGAGTGATACACTCACCATGGGACATATAGATGTTTCATATCACTTTGTTAATCTCCTAGCAATCCTCTCCAAAAATCATGGTATTTCTCCACCTCCACACCCACCAGAGGCCGGTAGCAAACAAAATAGCATGGCTCCTATTGACCTGGGATAAGATCCAATCAGAGGCATGTTGGTGCAAACAAAAACCATGGGCTGAGAACAAATTAAGGCGCATCCAGACTTCCTTAGAGTGAGAGCAATCTCTAAGGCAATGGATGATGTCTTCTTCATTAGAGGAGCACCTTTGGCAAAAAGGGGAAGGTGCCATGTTACATTGATGCGCAGCTTATTACTTTGTAACGCATTATGCATACACATTCATAAGAAGTGTTGAATTTTTGCGAGGACCCCTAACTTCCAGATCCAATTCCAACAAACATCAGGATCCCAATCCCTGCGAGCTTCTAGCAGCCAATGGTAGGCCGATTTACTGGTATAAATCGCAGTTTTCGAACCTCCTCACACCCACTTATCAAGAATTGTTGTGTTCAAGTTAACTGGTGGGGGAGTTTTTATAAATTCCTACATCAAATGTTGGGGCACAATAGTCATGAGTCTACTAAAGTTCCATTGACCATCCTCACACACATCTCGCAAGCGAAGCTGAGAGTCAGTAATGTTGATGAAGTCAACCATTTTACTAAGCCTACCAACTCCTAACCAATCCGTGAACCATAACAGAGATTCCCCATCAATGATTCGAAACCTGAAACCTGTTTTAACAGCCTCCATAGCCTTAATGATCGCCCTCCAAGTGATAGAGGGGTTGAGACCCAACTTTGCACCCCAAATAGAATCACCACACAGGTATTTATGCGAGAGAACCGACACCCACAGCTTATTTGATCATCCAGGAGACTCCAAATAAGTTTGCCAATGAGCGCAATGTTTGTAAGCCTGGACTCCCTAATTGCTAATCCACCAAAGCGTTTAGGAGTGGTCACCATTTTCCACTTAACAAGATTCCACTTACGAGATTGGCCATCGCCACCCCAAATAAAGCTTTTAGTGATTCTATCCAGTCGGTCACAGATGTTTTGGGGCAGGTAGTGTGTTTGCATAGTGTACACTGGGATCGCCGTAGTCACTGACTTGGCAAGGCAAGCTCTACTTGCTTTATTGAGGAGCTTCCATTTCCAACCAGCAAGTCTTCTATGCATCTTCTTTATGATACCATCATAGGTCTGCTTAGCGACTTTTCCTTGCACTAGAGGAAATCCCAAATAATTGCCTAAGTTTTCAACAAATCTGATAGTAGAGGTCTCTCTGAGAGTTCTTTTCATTACTTCAGGCACCATTCTAGAGCACATGGCTTTAGACTTAGTAACATTAATTTTCAAACCAGAAGCTTGGCAAAAATCTTCCAAAGTGTCCATCACCACTTTGACCAGGTGGGCAGTAGCTTCACAAAAGAGGAGCATGTCATCTGCGAACAGAAGATGAGAGAGACCCGAGCCTCCCCTAGAGACATGGATAGGCTTCCAGATACCCAGATTGACCTTCTGTTGTATGCTTAGGGCCAATTTCTCCATACACAGGACAAAAAGGTATGGTGATAATTGTAACACCTCGTTTCCGGAACGCTGTTAAGCGAACATTCTGACAAGAGTTGACACCTTTTCTGAAAGGTGAAATACTCTGCTTTGCACGTTTTCCAAAAATGCGGTTCTATTTTTTTTTAAAAAAACAATTCCTTTAAGAAAACAGTTAGAGTATTACAACGACTTTTAGAAACATGGCAGTGAACAATTAAAGACACCAAATAAACCACATTAACCATAATCATTTATTCCATCAATTCATATATGACAATACATGTTTGGAAACATAATAGGCGTTTTATTATAACACTGAGATGAACTACAAATATCCTATAGCGGGTCGACACGCTACATCCCTTACTCAACTTCTAGTAAGCTACCCCAGAAACTCAAGTAAGGAGCCGGACGGCTATCCTCAGCTACTCTTCTCCGCAGTCTCGAAATCCTCCGCTTGTTCCGCCATCTGGGTTACATTCATTAATTGAAGGAACCACTGGCAAGGGTCAACTTCTTAAAAATAAAGAGACAAGTATACATACGACAAAATATTCGACAAGTCATAAACAACAATCATAACACAAGTAATATCAAATATGCACCGATGCCCCAAAATGCAACTCAAGTGTAACACCGGTAGTTTTACTACGGCTTAATTATCACTACTGTATTGTAATTCCCTGTATTACGCATTAATATGCATAATTAATATTTTGTGTGCTGTTAATCTAGTGGATGAATTTAACTAAAATGAAATTATATTTGTGACTTAATATATTATATTAAGTCACAGTTAAATTTTCAGTTCAAAATTCCACAGTTTTTCGGTCGCGTTTTGAACTACCCGGGTAAGTTTTTGCCCGATTGAAAACTCTAATTCGACCCGAATATTTAAATATTTGGGAATTTGATGTTTTATAATATTTAAGATTTATTAGAATTTTTTGGCAATTTTACTAATTTTTTTTTATAATGTATTTTCTATTACTGAGACGCGAGACACGTGAAACCTAACGCTACGATTTAAACCTGAGCCGAGAGACCCTAGGGAGAGGGCGAGTAAATCAGAAAATATATGATTAGATTATGTTAGATTTTAAGAGTGACATAAGGATAGGGTGATGTGATTAACTTACCTTAAATGTTAAAGTTTAGTTCCATTTTTGGTAAGAGTTAGTAAGGTTATGGAGTTGACTTGCTACCATAGATTTGATCAGATTTTTCCACTCTCTTTTGCAAGATTTCTGGTTGAAATTCTCATGCCTTTGGGTGACCAATCCATCACTTTTCTTGTGTCATTTACTAGGCACAAAAGGTGGAAAACAATGGACATTATCCATGATGTCTCTTAGCTAGTCTTGAATTATTAAGCAAGCCAAAATCTGCTCCTTTCCAATCAGTTTGAGAGAGAGCTTCTTAGGGTCTAGTAAAGGTCAAACCACTCCATTTAATTCACTTATAAGTTGAGAGAAAAATAGAGGAAGAGTGCTAGGTTTAACTTGCCAAAAATGATAAAGTTTGATGCCATTTTTAGTAGAAGTAAGGAAGGCATGGAGCAAGCTTGTTTTCTTGGATCTGCTCAGCTCATTACTCCTCATTTTCTGCTCCTCATGATCGAAATATCCATCTGGTTTTGAGTAGGAAACTCTTTCAAAATCATTCACCAAAGATCTTGTGGCATACTTGCTTGATTCCCTAGTTTTCACCACCTTTCCTATGATCACTTCAAGCATCAAATCCTCTTCTTTTGAACATCAAATCCTCCTATTTTATGGCTGGAAATCAGCCCTTTTGATGACCAAAATCCTTCCTAAAATTCAGTTACAAGTTACTAGTTGGAACCATAAGTCTTTACCTTGTGGTCTTGCATTGTTGTACTTGTAAAGGCAAAACAATTAAATTTTTTAATCCCTTCCAACCAGCTGGTCATGGCCTATATAAAGGCATGAGGACCACCATTTTTCAGTTGCATATGGTGTGTTTTGGTGCCAAGGAATAGAGGAGAGATAGTGAGAGAAAGTGAGGAAGTGTTGTTGTTACTTTGCTCAAGAAAACTTCTGCACTTACATTCCTTTCTTCAAGTTTCGACCAGCAGCTTTTCTTGGTAAGAATCATCACTTTCCTTCTTAAGTTCCATTTATGTTACTAGTAGTTGGCCATGATCCCTACTTGAGTTTTTCCAAAACAAAACAGAAGTTTTAGGCCATTTATGATGTTGTTTTCCTTCACTAGTTGATCTAGTTCTTTAAGCATGTGTTCTTTTCCATTTCAAGCATGATGAGAAACCTAAGACATAGATGAATACATGTATATATGTGTCATGAATAGTCTAGGGTGAAGAACATTCCTTAGAAGTTGTAGGATGGGTGTTTGGGTTATAGTTTGGAATTGCATGCTTAAACTTGTTGTTTCATGTTTTTGCCTAGTCTTGAAGTAGAAAAAATTGGGTTTTGGTGTTGGATCATGTGTTTAGATGTTAGAATAAATGTTTTAGGTTTATTTAATTGCTATTGAAAGTGTTTTGGAAGTTTAGTAAGAAAACTAGTTATGTTTTGTGAAAAATGAGTTCTTGAGGGACCAAAATAGCATGTTGAAAATTGATTAAGTTGTTCTTTAATTTCTAGCATTATTATGACCATGATTCGGTGTCTTGAAAATAGTTTGATTTGAAGGAACTCTTGAAACTCTTGCTTTTGGGAAAATGTTTTAGAACATGTCTTTAAAAATGCTTGAACTATGTTGTGGCTATGACTTGATGTTTGTTACCTTGAAAAATAATTGTAAATGACTTAGAAATGCTTATAATTTGTTAAAAGAAGTTTTGCAAAACCCTTTTGGAAGAGGCTTGATTGAATTTGGAATTTGGATTGAGTAAAGTTTTATGAAAAACCCTTGAAGATGTTGGAAAATAGGAATTTGGTTGTTTTGCTTAATTCTTGTATTAAATGATTTAAATTAGATGTTGGGTGTTGTAGTTCTTCTTATTTAGAAGTTTTAGAATCTTTTCCTAAACTTGTTGATGTGACTGTGGGGCCTATGGGGATTGGAAGGGAAGTTTTGTGTTTTGAAACTTGAAACATGTTAATTGGTTGTTGTTATAGCTTTGAAAATTTCCGAAAGAGTTTAATTAGTGTTGCAATTTAGTTCGAAATGGAAAAAGGGAATGAAGGAAAAACAAGACTCTCTTTCCTTTTTTTCCTTGTGAAAACCGTGGCCATAGGATAAAGTCTAGGGCACTAGTTTGGGTTCTAACTTAGTTAAATAAATTGATGGGTTGAAGGTGTGAGGAAGTAGACTCGTAGAGCGAAGATCTTACATGAGAAGGAAAGCGTCTACGATAAGGGCAATTCTTAGATATTGTTAAGGATTATGTTTTATATGTTATGAGTAAGGGCTACTTCTAGATATCTCTAGGCTTATGTTTCATATGCTTTATATGCTTGTATTTTACATGCTTATGTTCCATATGCTTATGTGTAAGAACATCTTTAAGTGTGTATATTAGTAATATGTGAATTAAGTATGTGACAATATGATGAACAATGTGATGGAATGATTTTCTTGAATAATGACTTGTGATTATGATTATTGTGTTGTGATCATTGACTATATTTGAGAATATATTGTTAAATGACTGTGATAATTTGGGGAAGTGCCGAGGGCACGTGAGTTGGGTTACCGTCACATCAACGTCAATTAAATCTTGGATTTTGAAATAAAAACTAAGAGGCATTTTATTAAAAACAAAGAGACACTTAAAAATAGATCTTTCTAAAACCCTAATTAGTAATGGACTAACCACCTTTTCATTAAAAAGAATTAAGTGAGAGTTAGAATAATTAAATTAATTATTTTGAACTATTAGTGGATTTCCAACATAAATCATTTCATAACTAGTAGGAGATTTTCTAAAGAAAAGAGAATTAGGACTATAAAGGGAGATCTTGAGCCGAAAATATGGGGTTTTAATTAAGGGAGTTAGTGCAAGAATAGATGATCTCGGACACTCCGTGTAAGTGATCCCGTCGAGGTAAACTAACTATGATGATAGAGTTGCTTGTTCATGCATACATCGATGCCAGAAGAGAGGTGTCGTAGAGTCGCCCAGACCTAGGTGTGAGCACGTACCGACAGTTAAGCGGAAAAACGGGCGTTGTGTCATCAGGGGGATTGCTCTGGGCACAAATCCCTGCGGGGAATAACGTTTGAGAAAGCCTGGTAGTGGACTCCAGAGCTCCTAAGGCCCTTGTGAGGGTGATATTCCGGAATCATGTGCATTGGCTTATAGACTGACAAATAGGGATTTGTGGTGCATCTTATTTTATGGACTATTCGTTATGATATTGTGTTATGCTTGCCTATTCGTATATGTTGTCATTATTTATGTCTTGTTAAGAAGTTGACCCTTGCCCGTGGTTCTTTCAATTAATGAATGTAACCCAGACGATGACGACAATCGAGCTGACCCCGCTAGTTATGTCGTCCATGACGACATTTGAGTTCCCGGACTCGGGAGCCGGGTCGCTGGGAGGTAGACCACGCCTCGGGCCAGGTGGCGATACAGGAACGTGGTCGAGATGACGATCTGAAGCGGACCAGGACTACACATAGGGATCACGCGCCGAGTGATGCGGTTTCGGTGCCCTTCGCGACGCATAGTAGCCGCTTGGATGACGTACACCCCGATGGAGACACCACCGACCAGAGGGCATGTCCGAGATTCCATGTCGGACCACTTTTCGCAGCGAACCTCAGACTCTGATTCAGCATTTCGCGCTACTCCTTAGATTTGTCTGACGATGCGACCCGGGAGGATGGGCGTCGGAGCACCCCTCTTCTCACGCGCCGTATGGGCACTGCCGGATGCCCCTGCTAGATCCGTATCACCCGTAGAGTATACTCCCTCGTCTCTGATTCCTATCCCTGAGACTACTCCCTCGGCGGATCCTTCTGTATGACCTCGCTGTGGCCAGGTAGGGTGTGGATCCGGAGGTTGGATCATAGATTCATCTGACGAGGAGGATAGTACTGGGGATGCACCTCTCGATATCCCTACTGTTGACGCCATTGGTGACGACGACGTCATTACGCACGTGGTAGACGATATGGAGGAGGATTCGATGGTGGAGGATAAGGAGGAGGAGGAGGGCCTTTATGAGTGGCAGGCACCGCCCTTGGTAGTTCATTTTGAGGCGGACCGAGATCACACAGCCGCCCCTGCTGCTTGAGTTAGCGTGTTGATCAGCTTAGTGTTTCTTATGTCGGAGTCTGTCTGTTGTATTTTGGGATTATGTACATTTTGTAGTAGTTTAGTAGTCGAGTGAGGCTCTACTTTTGGAGCAGCCCTCTGCGTAGGTGTCTGCCGGGAGTACCTCAGATGTATGAGTATTTCTTATAGGAAATTCATATGTCAGATGTATTCCTATTTCGATGTTGTATTTTGTTAAACCTTGTAGGATGTATTGCCTCAGGATTTTATATATGTATTCCAGACGTATTTCCTTTTATTCTCTTTGTATGCCATTTTCACATCCTTATTTGTATTTACTCTGTCATGTTATTTGCAAAAGGGTTTTATAAAAAAAAAAAATTAGTGATTTCTATCGAGCAGTATCAAAACTATTTCATACTTGGTGGTTTTTGTCTCGTAAGTAGCGCCTCGGATTTCAGGTGTTACATTGTGGTATCGAGCGATTCGGCCTCACCGGACTGTGAGTTGGGTAGCCTAAGCTGATCAAGGTCGTAGGGTTGTTGTCTGCTTTTGAGTTGTGTCTGAATTGTACTTGTTTGCTGAGTGAAGCATATATGCTTATAATTGTTTGAATTGTTTCTTAATTGAAGCAATGTGTGCCAACACACCTATTTGTTGTGGGGTTCTGACCGGTTTTAAACCTTATAGGAACCCGATGCCTCCAAGACGTGAAGTCCCTGCTGAATGAATGAACAACCCGGAGATGGCACAGATGGCTCAGATGGCTCAAACCATGGCCGAGATGGCGACTGCTGTTGCTTAGCAAACTGCTGCCAAGAATCAACGGGATTTACACAAACAAGAGAGGGAAGCACGAGCTACTGAATCAAGGGGATTGGTTGACTTCCGCCGACATGACCCCCCGAAGTTTCGTGGAGAAGTCGATCTGGAGAAGGCAGACCTATGGTTGCAGGAAGTAGAGAAGATCTTTGAGGTAATATGTAGCCCGGTGGAAGTAAAGGTGAACTATGCGACTTATCTGCTCCTGGGGGACACAGAATACTGGTGGAGAAGCACAAGACTGATGATGGAAGTAAACCATTAGGCAATTTCCTGGGAGGCCTTTCGGGAGAAATTCCTGGATAAGTATTTCCCAATTAGTGCAAGGACCAAACTTGGAGACGACTTTCTGAAGGTACGACAAGGCAATATGACGATCGGTGAGTACGCTGCAAAGTTCGAGTCACTGTCTCGATATTTCCTCTTCTTTCGACAGACTGTGGATGAAGGATACATGTGTCATCGATTCATGGAGGGACTCCGTTATGACATCCAAGATTCAGTGCTACCACTGGGAATCCGACAATTCCAGCCACTGGTCGAGAAGTGCAGAGAAGTGGAGACCATGAAGAACCGAAGACTCAATCGGGGAGGCAACAACTTTGGGGGACCAATCAGACAAAATGACTAGAACCAAAGGGGAAAACAACAGCAGAAGAAGCCGTACAATAGGCCACAGGGACATAACAAGGGTCAGTATCGTCCAATGGCTTAGAACTCAGGAGGTGGGAGTCAGTCTCGAGGTGCAGAGGTACGTTGCTACCGCTGTGGAGAGTCAGGACATTTCGCCAACCAATGCCCCACCAAGGATGACCTATGCTTCAACTGCAAGAAGCCGGGTCATTTTGCCAAAGACTGCAAGGCACCTAAGGCAGAACCATCAGTGAATGCCGCAAAAACCAACTGCCCGACTGCAAGGGGACGAATCTTCTGCATGAACGGAGAGGAAGCAGAGCAATCTGATGAATTGATTCAAGGGGGCTGTGAGATCGCTGGTAACCTTCTATCCGTACTCTTTGATTCCGGTGCAACCCATTCATTCATTGCCATGGATTGTGTGAACCGCTTGAAATTATCTGTGACTGCATTGCCATTTGACTTAGTAGTTACTACTCCGGCTGCTAAGACATTAACCACTAACACCGCATGTCTTCATTGTCCAGTGGTCATTCAGAGTAGGAAGTTCTTTGTAAATTTGATATGTCTGCCTTTGAAACATCTTGAAATTATCCTCGGGATGGATTGGTTGTCACACCACCATGTCCTTTTGGATTGTGCCCGAAAGACCGTGATTTTTCCCGACCCTGGAGTTTCTAAGTACTTATCTGCCAATCCCGTCAGAGTTTCCTTGAAAGAGGGGACTCAGGAATACATATCGCTCGCTAGCTTAGAAGTCACTCAGGAAATAGATTTGAAAGATGTGACCGTGGTGAGAGATTTTCCAGATGTTTTCCCTGACGACGTACCAGGTTTAACGCCAGTAAGAGACATCGAATTCTCCATCGATTTACTACCTGGAACGGGCCTGATTTCAATAGCACCCTATCGGATGTCCCCATCTGAATTGACAGAGCTGAAGGATCAACTAGAAGACTTGATGTCCAAACAGTTCATCAGACCCAGCGTCTCGCCGTGGGGAGCTCCAGTGCTGTTAGTAAAGAAGAAGGACGGACGGTCAAGACTTTGTGTGGATTATCGGTAACTCAACAAGGTTACCATCAAGAACCGATATCCCTTACCGCGTATTGACGATTTGATGGATCAACTTAGAGGATCCGTAGTCTTTTCGAAGATCGATCTAAAGTCCGGGTACCATCAGATACGTGTGAAGACCGAAGATATTGAAGACGCGTTGAACTTCGATATGGACATTACGAGTATCTTGTGATGCCGTTTAGAGTAACGAATGCCCCAAAGAATATTCATGGACTACATGAGCAGAATCTTCCACCGTTCCTGGATCGATTCGTTGTGGTATTTATCGGCGACATCTTGATCTACTCAAGAGTCATGAAGAGCATGAGCATCTGCGTCAAGTTTCTGATTTTAAGAGAGAAGCGACTTCACGCTAATCTGGCCGAGGTGCGAGTTCTGGCTCGAGGAAGTCAAATTCTTGGGACACGTTATCTCAAAGGACGGAATTGCCGTGGACCCGACCAAGGTGGAAACAGTATTGGCATGGGAACAACCAAAGACATCATCTGATATAAGAAGCTTTGTTGGACTAGCGGGATCCTATCGGAGATTCATTGAGGGTTTCTCGAAGATCGTAGCACCACTGACTCAACTTACCAGAAAGGACCAGCCGTTCGCTTGGACAGAGAAGTCTGAAACGATTTTCAAGCTTTGAAGAAAGCGGCAGCGACATCACCTGTGTTGGTCCTGCCACAACCAGAAGAATCTTACGAAGTTTACTGCGACGCCTCTCATCAGGGACTCGGATGCGTGTTGATGCAACACAAGAAAGTGGTGGCCTACGCCTCAAGACAACTAAAGACCCATGAAAGAAACTATCCCACGCATGATTTGGAACTTGCTGCCGTAGTTTTTGCACTGAAGATTTGGAGACATTATCTCTACGGGAGCACATTTACTGTGTTTAGTGACCACAAGAGCCTAAAGTATCTGTTTGATCAAAAGGAGCTAAACATGCGACAACGAAGATGGATGGAATTCCTGAAAGACTACGACTTTACGCTAGAGTATCATCCCGGAAAGGCAAATGTAGTGGCTGATGCCTTAAGCAGGAAAAGTATGTTGGTCTCGACAATGATGATTAAGGAGTTGGAGTTACTGGAAAGGTTTCGGGACCTACACTTGGATGTGGAACTGTCATCAGGAAGGATTAGTTTTGGGATGATCACTATTTCCAGTGGATTGTTGGATGACATTAGAGAACAACAAGTTAATGATAGGTTGCTACAGGACAAGAGGGAATTGATCGTGCTAGGAAAGGCACCCGAATTCAAGGTTGGACGAGCAATATTACGAGGTGCAATGGGCGTGTGTGCATACCCGATGTGACGAACTAAAGAGGACAATTCTAGATGAGGCACACAAGAGCAAGTTGAGCATACATCCGGAGCAACTAAGATGTACCAGGATCTTAGCGTAAGTTCGGTGGCCTGGAATGAAGAAGCGGTGGTGAGTGCGTGGCGTCGTGTTTAACTTGTCGGAAAGGCGAAGGTGGAGCATCAACGTCTGTCGGGATCTTTGCAATCGTTGGACGTACTAGAATGGAAGTGGGACCCAGCATTTCCATGGATTTTGTTGTAACTTGCCGGAAACGCAGAAAAGATACGACTCAATTTGGGTAATCGTCGGCGGGTTAACCAAATCCGCTCACTTCTTACGATGGGGCGGCGTACAATGTGGGAAGCGGTGAAATCTACATTGCGAGAGATCGACGATCGCAGGATTCCCTCAAGTATCGTATCCGATCGAGATCCAAAATTCACTTCTCACTTTTGGGGAGCATTACAAGAAGCCTTGGGCGACGGCGAGACTTAGTTCTGCCTACCACCCTCAAACTGACGGCCAGACCGAGAGAACAATCCAGTCACTTGAGGATCTACTGAGAGCTTGTGTATTGGACGATCGTGGGTGTTGGGACGACTTACTGTCGCTGATTGAGTTCACCTACAATAATAGCTATCACGCAAGCATAGGGATGGCACCGTATGAGGCCTTATATGGACGCAAGTGCCAGACGCCACTCTGCTGGTACCAAGATGGTGAGAGCGCAATCATAGGACCTGATATAGTACAGCAAACCACTGAAAAGGTGAAGAAAATCCGAGAGAACATGAGGACATCTCAGAGTCGACAAAAGAGCTACGCAGATAATCGTCGCCGACCACTGCAATTTGAAGAAGGTGACCATGTATTCCTCCGTGTCACACCCACAACTGGAGTTGGTCGAGCGATCAAATCCAGAAAGCTTACTCCTAAATTTATCGGACCCTACCAAAATCTTCGTCGTGTGGGGCCAGTTGCCTACCAAATAGCTTTACCGCCATTCCTATCAAACATTCATGATGTCTTTCATGTCTCGCAGTTGCGAAGGTACATACCTGATCTGTCTCATGTCATTGAATCGGATGTGATCCAGTTGAAGGATGACCTCTCATTCGAACTACCCCCGATCAGAATCACCGGCGAAAGATCAGCGATCGAGAATCAAAGAGATTCCCCTGGTTAAGGTAATCTGGAACCAGGCAACCGGAGATGCGACTTGGGAGCTTGAGGACAAGATTAGGGAACAGTATCCAGAGCTATTCTCTAACCCTTAGTTTCGAGGACGAAACTATTTTAGTGGGGGAGTATTGTAACACCGGTAGTTTTACTACGACTTAATTATCACTGCTGTATTGTAATTCCCTACATTACGCATTAATATGCATAATTAATATTTTGTGTGCTGTTAATCAAGTGGATAAATTTAACTAAAATGAAATTATATTTGGGACTTAATATATTATATTAAGTCACAGTTAAATTTTTAGTTCAAAATTCCACCGTTTTAAATTAGCGTTTTGAACTACCCGGGTAAGTTTTTGCCCGATTGAAAACTCTAATTCGACCCGAATATTTAAATATTTGGGAATTTGATGTTTTATAATATTTCTGATTTATTAGAATTTTTTGGCAATTTTACTTAATTTTTTTTTATAATGTATTTTCTACGCGCCGGAGACGCGAGACACGTAAAATCGAACGCTTCAAGCAAGCCAAAATCTGCTCCTTTCCAATCAGTTTGAGAGAGAGCTTCTTAGGGTCTAGTAAAGGTCAAACCACTCAATTTAATTCACTTATAAGTTGAGAGAAAAATAGAGGAAGAGTGCTAGGTTTAACTTGCCAAAAATGATAAAGTTTGATGCCATTTTTAGTAGAAGTAAGGAAGGCATGGAGCAAGCTTGTTTTCTTGGATTTGCTCAGCTCATTACTCCTCATTTTCTGCTCCTCATGATCGAAATATCCAGCTGGTTTTGAGTAGGAAACTCTTCCAAAATCATTCACCAAAGATCTTGTGGCATACTTGCTTGATTTCCTAGTTTTCACCACCTTTCCTATGATCACTTCAAGCATCAAATCCTCTTCTTTTGAACATCAAATCCTCCTATTTTATGGCTGGAAATCAGCCCTTTTGATGACCAAAATCCTTCCTAAAATTCAGTTACAAGTTACTAGTTGGAACCATAAGTCTTTACCTTGTGGTCTTGCATAGTTGTACTTGTAAAGGCAAAACAATTAAATTTTTTAATCCCTTCCAACCAGCTGGTCATAGCCTATATAAAGGCATGAGGACCACCATTTTTCAGTTACATATGGTGTGTTTTGGTGCCAAGGAATAGAGGAGAGATAGTGAGAGAAAGTGAGGAAGTGTTGTTGTTACTTTGCTCAAGAAAAATTCTGCACTTGCATTCCTTTCTTCAAGTTTCGACCAGTAGATTTTCTTGGTAAGAATCATCACTTTCCTTCCTTCTTAAGTTCCATTTATGTTACTAGTAGTTGGCCATGATCCCTACTTGAGTTTTTTCAAAACAAAAGAGAAGTTTTAGGCCATTTATGATGTTGTTTTCCTTCTCTAGTTGATCTAGTTCTTTAAGCATGTGTTCTTTTCCATTTCAAGCATGATGAGAAGCCTAAGACATAGATGAATACATGTATATATGTGTCATGAATAGTCTAGGGTGAAGAACATTCCTTAGAAGTTGTAGGATGGGTGTTTGGGTTATAGTTTGGAATTGCATGCTTAAACTTGTTGTTTCATGTTTTTGCCTAGTCTTGAAGTAGAAAAAATGGGTTTTGGTGTTGGATCATGTGTTTAGATGTTAGAATAAATGTTTTAGGTTTATTTAATTGCTATTGAAAGTGTTTTGGAAGTTTAGTAAGAAAACTAGTTATGTTTTGTGAAAAATGAGTTCTTGAGGGACCAAAATAGCATGTTGAAAATTGATTAAGTTATTCTTTAATTTCAAGCATTATTATGACCATGATTCGGGTGTCTTGAAAATAGTTTGATTTGAAGGAACTCTTGAAACTCTTGCTTTTGGGAAAATGTTTTAGAACATGTCTTTAAAAATGCTTGAACTATGTTGTGGCTATGACTTGATGTTTGTTACCTTGAAAAATAATTGTAAATGACATAGAAATGCTTATAATTTGTTAAAAGAACTTTTTGCAAAACCCTTTTTGGAAGAGGCTTGATTGAATTTGGAATTTGGATTGAGTAAAGTTTTATGAAAAACCCTTGAAGATGTTGGAAAATAGGAATTTGGTTGTTTTGCTTAATTCTTGTATTAAATGATTTAAATTAGATGTTGGGTGTTGTAGTTCTTCTTATTTAGAAGTTTTAGAATCTTTTCCTAAACTTGTTGATGTGACCGTGGGGCCTATGGGGATTGGAAGGGAAGTTTTGTGTTTTGAAACTTGAAACATGTTAATTGGTTGTTGTTATAGCTTTGAAAATTTCCGAAAGAGTTTAATTAGTGTTGCAATTTAGTTCGAAATGGAAAAGGGAATGAAGGAAAAACAAGACTCTCTTGCCTTTTTTTCCTTGTGAAAACTGTGGCCATAGGATAAAGTCTAGGGCACTAGTTTGGGTTCTAACTTAGTTAAATAAATTGATGGGTTGAAGGTGTGAGGAAGTAGACTCGTAGAGCGAAGATCTTACATCAGAAGGAAAGCGTCTACGGTAAGGGCAATTCTTAGATGTTGTTAAGGATTATTTTTTATATGTTATGAGTAAGGGCTACTTCTAGATATGTCTAGGCTTATGTTTCATATGCTTTATATGCTTGTATTTTACATGCTTATGTTCCATATGCTTATGTGTAAGAACATCTTTAAGTGTGTATATTAGTAATATGTGAATTAAGTATGTGACAATATGATGAACAATGTGATGGAATGATTTTCTTGAATGATGACTTGTGATTATGATTATTGTGTTGTGATCATTGACTATATTTGAGAATATATTGTTAAATGACTGTGATAATTTGGGGAAGTCTTTGAGGCACGTGAGTTGGGTTACCGTCACATCAACGTCAAATAAATCTTGGATTTTGAAATAAAAACTAAGAGGCATTTTATTAAAAACAAAGAGACACTTAAAAATAGATCTTTCTAAAACCCTAATTAGTAATGGACTAACCACCTTTTCATTAAAAAGAATTAACTGAGAGTTAGAATAATTAAATTATTTATTTTGAACTATTAGTGGATTTCCAACATAAATCATTTCATAACTAGTAGGAGATTTTCTAAAGAAAAGAGACTTAGGACTATAAAGGGAGATCTTGAGCCGAAAATATGGGGTTTTAATTAAGGGAGTTGTACAAGAATAGATGATCTCGGACACTCCGTGTGAGTGATCCCGTCGAGGTAAACTAACTATGATGATAGAGTTGCTTGTTCATGCATACATCGATGCCAGAAGAGAGGTGTCGTAGAGTCGCGGACCTAGAGTGCGAGCACGCACCGAAGCGATTAAGCGGAAAAACGGGCGTTGTGTCATCAGGGGGATTGCTCTGGGCACAAATCCCTGCGGGGAATAGCATTTGAGAAAGCCTAGTAGCGGACTCCAGAGCTCCTAAGGCCCTTGCGAGGGTGATATTCCGGAATCATGTGCATTGGCATATAGACTGACAAATAGGGATTTGTGGTGCATCTTATTTTGTGGACTATTCGTTATGATATTGTGTTATGCTTGCCTATTCGTATATGTTGTCATTATTTATGTCTTGTTAAGAAGTTGACCCTTGCCCATGGTTCTTTCAATTAATGAATGTAACCCAGACGATGACGACAATCGAGCTGACCCCGCTAGTCATGTCGTCCATGATGACATTTGAGTTCCCAGACTCGGGAGCCCCGTTCGCCTGGGAGGTAGACCACGCCTCAGGCCAGGTGACGTACGAGGAGCGTGGTCGAGGCGGCGACGATACCGACGGACGGACTACACACATAGGGATCACGTGGCCAGTGATGCGGTTTACGGTGCCGCCGCGCGCGCATAGTAGTTGCTGGATGACGCACACCACGATGGAGACACCTCACCTTCAGAGGGCTTGTCCGAGATTCCACGCCGGACCACTTTTCGCAGCGAGCCTCGGGCTACGGATTCAGCGTTACACGCTACTCCCCTTAGATTTGTACGGCGCATGTGACCCAGGAGGATGGACATCGGAGCACCCTCTTCTCACGCTGCTGTAGACCCGTCGGATTCCCCTGCTAGATCCTATCCCTGAGACTACTCACTCGGCGGATCCTTCGGTATGCCCTCGCTGTGGCCAGGTAGGGTGTGGATCCGGAGGTTGGATCATAGATTCATCTGACGAGGAGGATAGTACTGGGGATGCACCTCTCGATATCCCTACTGTTGACGCCATTGGTGACGACGACGTCATTACGCCCGTGGTAGACGATATGGAAGAGGATTCGATGGTGGAGGATGAGGAAGAGGAGGAGGGCCTCTATGAGTGGCAGGCACCGCCCTTGGTAGTTCATTTTGAGGCGGACCGAGATCACACAGCCGTCCCTGCTGCTTGAGTTAGCGTGTTGATCAGCTTAGTGTTTCTTATGTCGGAGTCATGCATTTGTATTTTGGGATTATGTCTGTACTTGTAGTAGTTTAGTAGTCGAGTGAGGCTCTACTTTTGGAGCAGCCCTCTGCGTAGGTGTCTGCCGGGAGTACCTTAGATGTATGAGTATTTCTTATAGGAAATTCATATGTCAGATGTATTCCTATTTTGATGTTGTATTTTGTAAAACCTTGTAGGATGTATTGCCTCAGGATTTTATATATGTATTCCAGACGTATTTCCTTTTATTCTCTTTGTATGACATGTTCTGTCAACGCTGTATTTACTCTGTCATGTTATTTGCAAAAGGGTTTTATAAAAAAAAATTTAACCGTGATTTCTATCGAACAGTATGAAAACTATTTCATACTTGGTGGTTTTTGTCTCGTAAGTAGCGCTTGGATTTTGGGGTGTTACATCAAGACTCTCTCTCAAGACACTCTCGACGATTTTCGAAAAGCAACGCCGATCCACCCAATGAATACCAGCCGTAGCCTTGGGCTTCATCACCACCCGGGTTATTCAGGTTAAGTTCCTTGACAATACAGACGCCAACTGAGCAACTGAACACCAGCCATGGCTTCGGGCTTCTACACCACCAGATGCCAACTGAGCAATTGAACACCAGCCGTGGCTTCGGGCTTCTACACCACCTCAGCCGTGGCATCGAGCTTCCACACCACCCTTGGTTGTTGGACCATCAACACCGACTTTGGCGGGCTTCTTCACCACTGGTAGTAACCGGACTTCTACACTGCCCTTGGTTGTTCAGATCGAACTCCAAAAACGTCACGACTAAACTCTCACACTCCGATGAATAAATCGCCGCATACGATAATTCAAGAAGGAATTCGAATAATTATTCAATCGCATGTTAAATAAATATTCACGCAAGCCCATACAGAAACTCAGTCCAACAGTATAAAGCAATCAACGCAAACAAGTCATATCACAACGTTCAAGCACATAATTCATCCCTCTGCAACTCAGTGGAGTCAACAGAGAGGAAAGCAAACAAGTGTGGGGGGTTGGGGACAGCTACCAACCACTTGCAGACAAGCCCACTAAATGATCAGTATATCAAAAGCAGTAAAACGAAGGGGTATAAGACCCTCACTTCGAACCCTGAGGTTCTCCGACTTCTTCGATGTCAAAACTGGAATTTAAATTCCTAAGCAATAACTAAAGTTGCCCTTACACAAGGACATACAAAAATAAAAGACTACAATATCGAGAAGTGCCCTTACCGAACTCCACGCCACGCATCCACGTGCTCCTCGATTTCTACGCCGCACGATCTCGGGTCACTCAGAGCCTAACACACGAAACAGACTTAGCACAACCTAGGCATACACTAACTCTAACTTCCTAGGTTCTCGGACTTAAACCCTTTTACTAGCCAAATCTTTTACACCAAGATACATAATTTGAAATGCATATTTTCAAAGAACCATATACTCTAAAACATATGCTTGAAATGCTTGTTTCAAAGAATAGCTTACACTTGAAATAATTCACTACCAATTTAAAGAATAACCTTTTAAAACTTAAGAACCATTATTCTAAATTTCCAAAGCCTTGAAACATATCAATCAATCATTTAAATCAAGTTCACAAAAATAATTTTCCTTCCTTATGCTCCATAGGGTTCACGGCCCCTTAGTCAAAAATTGGAGACAACTTTGCAAAATTCCCAAACAATTAATTAATACCACTTCATATGACATTTCTTTCTCATAACAACAAGCCACAACTCAAGACAAAGCCCAACCAAGTTCCAAAACTATTTTCAAAACACTCAAGAGCAAGGGTTTCAATAAAATCTTTCTAACTCTTTTGATTCAAACCATTTCAACTATGGCAATAACAATGCTACTAACTAATTAACAAGAACCATTAATTACTTACATGATTCCCACAATAAATCCCACTAATCTCTCTTTTCAAGAATAGGTTTTAATTCACAAAACAACTCAACAACATGCTAGTTCCAAAAATGTTTCCAACTTTCTCAAAAGGTTTTCCCACATAAATCAGTAACTTTCTCATGTTAACAATTCCAACAATCACAATAAGATTTATACTAACTAGAACACAAGTAACATCACCCAAATACATTGTTCACAAGACAACAACCCGTAAACCCTCTTTCAAAATGATTTTCATCCCCAAAAAGAAGTTAGTTCCCAAAACTATCACCCAATATAGCAACAACAACTTCCAATTCAATCCAATTACTTTCATAATTTTTTTGAAAATTATACAACAACCATGTATTACCATTTTAAATGCCAAGAACACAACAATTAATTTCTAGAGCAAGAACACTAATCAAGACTAATCCTAAATCAAGTATCTTTCAAGAACAAAGGTTTTCATAAAATCCTTTCAATCTTTGATTCAAATCAAAACTAATAACTACAACAACAATAACAATAATAACATCTAAGAAGCAAAAATCATAAACTAATTGGAGGATTCACTTGAGAAATCACAAAGCCCCTTTCCCTTGGACCAATTGGCCTAGGGTTCCCAAATTTTGGAGAAACTTTGATCATCTAACTCATGATCATTATCAACACTTAATTAAAGCATTCAACAAGAAATTAATCAAGAAACAATCAACTCCTAATCCTACCAAAAAGGCCACGGTTCAGCTATCAACAACAAAGAGGAAAAAAAGCTTGGTTCAAATCCTTACCCACTTGCTCATGAAACCAATATTTTAATGGAGATAAAAAAAAAATCAGGAAATGGTGGTGATAAATTGGAAGGAGGGTCTCGGCTAGGATGACAACAGAGGAAGAGAAACTTGGCTTGCTCTTTCTTCATCACCTATTAGCAAATTGGAGAAGAAATGAAGAGAAATAAAGGTGCTTGTGGAGAAGATAGGCCACGGTCAGCATGGAAAATAAGGGAAAGGAAATGGTCTTGATATTTCTTTTCTTTTTACCAACACTAAACTTAGAAGATTATGAAAGTCAGATGGGTGGATGAAAACCACGGCTGGAAATGCAAGATAGGAAGGGAGTGAGCTTAGCTTCCTTTTCTTCCACTCACTCCAAAACCTAGAAAAAAAATAAATGATGAGATAGATGAAGGGGAAGGGCTACGGCCTGCACAAAATAAAGGGAAGGGAACAGGATAAGAAAAAAAAAAAAATGGGATTAGTGAATGTGGCAGAGGAGGCTCGGCCTGATTAAAGGGAAGTGAAGGAAGATATTTATGTAACACCCACAAATCACTTGCCACCTATTACTAAAGCCAAGATATTTTGGTCTAAACCACATAATTTTGACACTTAATCACCCTATCCATAATTATCTACTAATCCTAGAGTTTTTGTGTCGTAAAATTACGGCGTCAAATAATCTTATTAACACTAATTGCTCGCCGATTAATCGCGTAAATTAATTTACTTAGAAATTAATTCACCGCGTGATAAAATATTATCATAAATAATAAAAACAATCTAAAACACTCAAAAATAATCACAACAAGTTACGATTCGATTTTCATCGAAATTGGAGTTCGTTTAAAATTTTAATGCGGATAAAAATTACCCGGCGATTCAAAATACGACGAAACTTTGTTAGAGTTTAACGACGATTTTTGAACCATGAATTAATATTAAATATTAATTCTTAAATTTAATTTCATCTTGATTTAATTCAATCAATTTCTTAGTCAACAAAAATACGCGTTACCGCGTCACATAGAAAACTTATATAATGTTTAAATTGATGAATTCACATTAAAGCAGCATACGTCTATGCTGTCAATTAATTTGAATTGACATCACGATTATTAATTATTTATAATAAATAAATTATTCAAAATAAGTCAGAATAATTCCCCGTACTCTCAATAAATCATTGAGGTGATCAATTTCTATGACTTATCTTTAAGTATTTAGGATTTTATCGCTAAAATTACTTTTCTTAAAAATTGGGATGTTACAATAATGGATCCCCTTGGCGAAGACCTCTAGAAGGCTTGAAGGACCCAGTTTTTGCCCCATTCCAAAGAATGGTCAGGTTACTAGCACGAACACAACTCATAATGAGATTAATGGTTGGCATAGGAAGCCAAAGTCCTGCAAGGTTAGCTTAAGAAAATTCCAATTTAATCAATCATAAGCTTTTTCCAAGTCGATTTTAAAGGCTATGGTACCTTTCTTCGATTTTGACTGATGCATGGCATGGACCACCTCTTGAGCCAAGATAGGATTATCTGAGGTACCTCTCTTAGGAATAAAGCTGCTTTGTAACGGGCTAATCAAGTCATCCAAGAAAGGGCGTAGCCAGTTAACAGCTACTTTTGTGATCACTTTATAGATAACATTACAGAGACTTATTGGCCAGAATTTCTGTAATCTGGTAGGATTAGCCTCCTTAGGGATGAACACTAGTAGTGTTTCTGCAATAGAATCATCAATGGAGCCTCTATTAAAGGCCCGTCCCACCAGATTCCCCACGTCATCTCCCACTGTCTCCCAAAAGTGTTTGAAAAAGGCAGGTTGGAATCCATCTTGACCCGGGGCTTTGTAAGACTTCATAGCAAACATGGCACTTCTTACTTCAGCTTGTAAAATCGAAGCAGTCAAGGTGTCCCTAGCTTCATTCCTAAGTCTAGGCAAGAGGTCAAGCTGAAGGCTAAATGGAATTGTGGTTGGGTCCTCCTTAAACAGTTCTTGATAGAAATTGATGGCTTCAGTTTGGAGCCGATCACTCTTAATGCACCACTCCCCGTTATTGAGGAAAAGACCCTGAATTTTATTTCTTCGTCTCCAGATAACAGCTTGAGTGTGGAAGAATTTATTATTGCGATCCCCTAGTTTCACCCATCGTTCCCTTGACTTCTGGAACCAGAGGAGCTCCTCCTGCTTCAATACAACATTGTACTCTCGCTGTAGCTCTCGTTTTCTTAGGTTCAGTCTAACCGAGTCTACTCTCTCCAATTGTCTCTAAATATATCTCAATTAGCTCTCTAAGTCTCTCTTCTTTTGAAATATATTGCCGAGAACCTCTTCATTGAATTCCAAGGCATCAATGCAGACTTAATCTAAAATGACCGAGACCTGATGGTGACCTTTTGTGCACGCATTATTCACAACTGAGGGAAATGCATCATGTGTCAGCCATGCAGCTTGGAATCGAACAGGTCTAGTACTTCTGTCAGGTACAAACCCCATACTTCTGAGTAGGACAGGTCTGTGATCAGAATGCGAACGGATGAGGTTTTTAGCATAGGCCTCAGAGAATAAGGTGCACCACTCACAGTCTCCCAGGGCTCTATCTATTTTGTTCGCCTTAGTTTGGAAATCCGCCTCCTTTTTGTGCCAAGTAAACAAACTCCTTGTGGCACCAAGATCAATAAGTCTACAATCATCCATGAACTCAGAGAATTTAGTTGCTCATCAATTGGGAAGTCCCTTCCTCTAACTTCGGAAGGGACCAAGATTTCATTAAAGTCCCCCATGAGCAACCAGGGCCCTAGCAGATGTTGTCTCAGAGATTTAAGATAGTCCCAAAGAAGGTATCTATTATTCAAAGTAGGGCTAGAATAAATAGCTGATAGGAAGCAGGTGCAACCAGCATGAGTCAAAGAAATAGTGATTGCTTGAAAGTAGGTGTCCACCACATTAATAGTATAGTTATAACCCTTTATCTTCAACAACCAGATTCCTCCGGCATGGCCATTAGCTTCAGAGATAGCACAAACATCGTACCCAAGTCGGTCCCAAAATGAAGATGCCCGGGAAAAAGGGCAGTGAGTTTCCCTGATGGCAACCAAAGTAGGTTTGTGTTTTCTAATAAGCATACGGGTATGTCTCCTACCCTCCCTACTAACGGCACCCCTTATATTCTAGCTAAGGACAATAAGATCATTGAACCCAGACATGGAAAACTAATAAGAAGGGGTAGCCGGACTTGGGCCAGCTTCTACATTGCTTCCATGGTAATTTCTTCGCTGTTCGTATCATAGGTGCCATGAATATTCACTTCACCATATTGTTCCAGTGGGCTCTCAATCATATTTTGGTATTTCTCGTTATACGTTTTTGAAGGCCCATCATCCCTAAGAGTATTAATAACTGATACTCCTGGCCCACCAGGCCCAGAAGTGGATCCATGATTTTTAATGGTGGCAGTGTCTTCAAATTCATCCACAAACTCATATCGACATCCCTCCACGTGTCGAAGATTCAGAGTTGACTTCGCTCCAATCCCAATGTCATAAATAGGGTTTCCATTGGAGAAAGTCATGTTAGATTGATGCGCAGGCTTAACAATCTCAGATGGAATTGACGTCGAGTCATTTATTGCAGGGCGCCTATGATTAGATGCTGATTGGCCAATCATTGATGTAGACTTGCTTTCCTTTCTCCTGTTGTCAGAGGCCGAGGTAGGGTCAAGTCACAGTTGACACGTGGTGCTTGGGCTGTTACGGTTAAATAGGAAAGGTTGCACCCTGACTAAAAGCTATAACTTTTGGCCTAGTGGTAAGCGCTTGATGCAACAATTGGTATCAGAGCCAAGGTCACGTGTTCGATTCCCAGCGGGAGCAATTACTGAGGGGGAGATTGTTGCCGGGCTGTGGCATCAATTATCATGTGGTAGAGGCCCAGGTGGGGTCAAGTCACAGTTGACACGTGGCGCTTGGGCTGTTACAGTTAAGTAGAAAGGGTTGCGCCCTGACTAAAAGCTATAGCTTTTGGCCTAGTGGTAAGCGCTCGATCCAACATCTCCTCTGTCTCTTTTTGTAGCCCTTATTTGTTCGACCATTCCTAGAAGTGGTCCCCTTGCTTGCAATTTGATTGTCCTTAAATGATTGTTCCAGGCTCAAATTTTGGCCCTTTGTCCCTTGATTCGGCCCATTAGAATCTAGCTTATCCACCTTCAGCTTTGAAAACCTGCAGACCATATCTTTTGAGTGGGCCCCCAGTGTTATTATTTTCTTCATGGTACCTGCTTTTGCTACTTTCTTCCTTTCTAGGATCACAAGCCATTCACCATGTGGGTCCCCTGCTGGTGGCAGTATAATGCTTCGATCTGTTTCCGTACAATTTGTCCTAGTATTCCTCAAATTGCTACTGTTAATGGAATCACCATTTAATGCACCATTCTTTCCATTATCAGAAGCTTCCCTCTGTTCCTCTTCCACCACCGTAGTCCGGATGACCACCGCCCCATTGTTTGTGTCACATAACATAGTGCAGTTTCTGGTCACATGACTATATCAGCCACACCTACTACAGATAATATGGAGCCCCTCATAAGCCACTTTGTACCAAACACCACAAACACAGATCTTGCCCACCACCAGTTGGTTGAGATCAATCTCGACGCAAACACGCGCGAATCTCCCCCTTTCCACAGCAAGAGTATGTTTATCCACCTTGATCGGATTACCAATGGTAGAGGCCATAGCCAATAAGAGACTTTCATCATAATAAACTAAATCCATACCTGGAAATCTCACCCACACAAGTGTCTTCTCAATTTTTGCATTTGAGGAGACGAAATCCGGGCTCCATGTAAACACTACCAAGTAGTGGTCGAAAATCATCCAAGGGCCTCCTCCCATCACTCTCTCTCTATCCTCCAACATGTCGAACTTCACCATGTAGAATCCATTGTCAACATCCATGGGATCAAATCCACCCTCTAGCTTCCAAGTGGTAGTCAGTTTATGTTTCATTGTCTTAAAGCCCAAGCCTTTCCCTAAGAGTTTGATCACCAGAGCTTCATTCCAAGGGTCACATAGAGACTTAAACATGGATTCATCTATATGTGTTAACATCGTGAACCTGAGATTGAAGGATCACGATACTAGAAAAACAATTCCATTTTTCTATTCATTGAAAATGAAGAAATCTGATTACAAAAGGATGGCGACCTAGCTTATATACAAGCCATTGCCACCTGGTGCCAATTAACAGAAATGAAACTAACTCTATAACCATGTAACTAACTTTCTAACTACTTAACAACCTCTAATTGTTAAATAACTAACTGACTAAAATAAACTAAACTAGTAAATAAACGTTTAGCTTAATACCCACCTCAAGGTGGGACATAAATATTGAGGAGTCCCATCTTGGAGATCAAGGACTCAAACAAAGGTTTAGGAAGAGCTTTAGTCGGTATATCTGCCAATTGTTTTTTAGATCCAATGTGAACCAGCTTGATGAACTTAGAATGTACATATTCACGAATGAAATGGCAGTCGATATCTATGTGTTTGGATCATTCATTGCTAGTGGGATTACTAGCCATTTGAATTGCTGACTTACTATCACAAAACACCATAATACCATAAGTGGGAATTTGGAATGCACAAAGTAACTATTGAATCCAAAGGAGTTCAGATGTGAAGGTAGCAAGAGCCCTGTATTCTGCTTCTGCCAAGCTCCTAGCAACAGTGACCTGCTTTTTAGACTTCCAGCTAATGATAGCATTGCCTAGGTAAATGCAAAAACCAGTTGTGGAATGCCTAGTGGTGACACAGCTTCCCCAATCAGCATCAACATAAGCAGATACTCTAAGAGAGGATTTTGCAGGGAAGAAGTTGCCTAAGCCAAGAGCGCCCTTGATATATCTAAGTAAATGGTGCAAGGCTTGTAAATGAGGAGCCCGTGGCTTACTAACAAATTGGCTAAGTTTGTTTACTGAGTAAGTAATGTCAGGTCTTGAAATGGTGAGATAGATCAATCGGCCAATCAATCTTCGATATTCTGAGATGTCTTGAAGCAGGTCTCCATCAGAATCATTAAGAGTCAATCCGGGATCCATAGGAACAGAAGCCGGTTTTGCTGCTGTGAAACCAGTGTCTGTGAGGAGCTACAAAGCATACTTCCTCTGGCACAGTTGAATGCCTTTACCAGACTTGGCAATTTCAAGTGCTAAAAAATATTTGACATCCCCCAAAATCTTCAACTTGAAATGTGTTTCAAGCATGCATTTGGTTGATTGGATGAGAGCATCATTAGGACCAGCAATAATGATATCATCCACATACACCATTAATGCTATGAAAGAGGAACCAGAACCCATGGTGAAGAATGAGTTATCAGTAGAGCTTTGAACAAAATCGTGTTTGATAATAGTGGTTGAAAATTTGGCATACCACTGCCTAGATGCTTGTCTCAAGCCATAGAGTGACTTGTGCAGCCTGCAAACCAAATTCTTGCCTCGGTTGACAACTGGATATCCCAAGGGTAGCTTTATGTATACTTCCTCATGCAATTATCCATTGAGAAATGCATTATTGATGTCAAGCTGCAGTAAATTCCAGTTCTTTTGTGCAGCAATAGTGAGTAAAACTCGAATAGTGGTTAATTTAGCCACTGGAGAGAATGTGTCTATGAAATCAATTCCTACCTGTTGAGTGAATCCCCTTGCAACTAATCTGGTCTTGTATCTGTCTACACTGCCATCAGCTCTGAAATTTGTCTTATAGAGCCATTTGCAGCTGATAGGGTACTTGCCTACTAGAAGAGGTTCAACAGTCCATGTGTTATTTAAGTCTAAAGCTGCCAATTCTTCAGCCATGGCTAGCCTTCACTCGGGCACCTTGACTACCTGATGATAAAATTCAAGTTCTGGTATGCTGGATACTTGCAAAATGTAATGTTGATATGAGGAAGACAAATTGTCATATGAGATGTGCTTTTGAATAGGATAGGAGGTGTTGCAAACATAATCTTGCAGATATATGGGAGCTCTTTGAGTTCTAGTGGACCTTCTAGGTGGAATATGGTTCTGATTATTTTCATGAGTAGCTGTGACAACTTGATTCTCGGTGACAACTTGATTCTCTATCGGGTCATCAGTGACAAGCACATCAGGAGAATTTTGAGCACAAGGTATAGGCAAATTTTGAGGATTTATTGTAGCAGGGAAGTGGCTGACTCCTCAGGCTCTATATAAGGAGATGGAATGACTGTTTGTGGGAAAATTTTCAAAGTGAGGTCAAGATTGGCAGAAATGGACTTAAAAGGAAACACCTCTTCATGAAAAGTCACATCCCTGGAGATGATGAATTTATTAGTGGCAGGGTCAAGGCATATGTAGCCTTTGATACCAATTGGGTAACCCATGAATATGGAAGGAATAGACCTGGGACTGAACTTATTCCTTAATGCTGGAATAGTGGAGACATAGCATAGACAATCAAAGGTCCTTAATTGATGGTAGTCAGGCTCCTATTGATGCAGCTTCTCAAAAGGTGTGCAATTATTCAGATTATCAGCTGGTGTTCTATTGATTAGATACACTGCAGTAGTGATGTAATGACTCCAATACTTGAGGGGAATGGCTGCTTGAAACATGAATGATCTTGCCACACAAAGTAGGTGTTGATGCTTTCTCTCTACAACAGAATTCTGTTGAGGCCTGTAGGGACAAGCAAATTGGTGCATAATACCTTTTTCTTGAAGAAATTGAGTGAGTGCAAGTTCCTTGTCATTGTCACTGCGGATTGTCTTGATGACAGCATTGAATTGAGTTTGAACAAATTGCATAAAGCTTTTTAACAAATGAGTAGCATCAGATTTGTGTTTCGTTAAATGAATCCAAGTGAATCGGCTACAATCATCAACAATTGTTAAGAAGTACAAATTGCCATCATGAGTTGCTTGATGAAATGGTCCCCATACATCACAATGAACCAAATCAAAAGGTTTGACGGAAAAATGATTGTTAGAAATGAAAGGTAATCTTTTAAACTTGGAATGAGGACATACAGAACAAGCTTTTGTATTGAAAGATTTCGAAACAGTACAAGGCAGTTTCTGACTGAGGGTATGTAATACCTTGTCAGAGGGATGACCAAACCTGCTATGCCAAGTGTTGGTATCTTGTACATTATTTATTCTATCAGTAATAGCAGAATTGCAAACAGATTCACACAAAGATTCACACAAAATAGAAACAGAATTACAGGAATCAGAATTATACAAGTGTGTAGAAGCAGCAGGGGCAGCAGCAACCTCATAAAGGTATAGACCATTGGTGAGGCTACCCCTTCCAATCACTTTCAACGGTTACAGATCCTATATGAAACACAAATTGTCATGAAAATTGACATGATATTTAGCTTGAGCTAATAAGCAACTAAGTGAGATCAAATTAACTTTGAAGGAAGGAATATGGAGAACATTCTCTAAGTGTAGCTGAGAATTTAAAGCAACTAAGCCCGAACCAAGAACAGGAACTCTAGAATTATTAGGCAACAGAACAAATTTGTTGAATAAAGGAGTATATGTAAGTAAGAGAGCAACTCATACCAATGTTGGACGCATCAGCCACTGTACTGTCAGTGAGTGTGGCTTGAGTCATTTGCTGTTGCAAGAAATTGATCATCTGCTGATATTGCATTACAGCTACAGGCCCTAAACTGTTCCAGAATTCTGACTTGCATTATCAGCAACATGATTCACCATAGGTGTATTTGAATTCACTTTGCCTTTCTTGTAGCCAGGTGGATAACCGTGGAGTTTGAAGCACTTGTCAATAGTGTGGTCAAGAATTCCACAGTGTGCACAGAGAGGTATGTCCCTCTTTTGATTTCCAGACTATTGTTTGCCTTTGAAATTCCCAGATTGAACAGCACAGGCCATTTGTGATTGAGAATGAGCAATGTGACTGCTTCCAACTTGTTTCTACTTTTCCTCTTGAAGAATCATGGAATGAACTTGATTGATGTTTCGAACAGGTGTCATTAAAAGTATTTAACCAAGAATTTGGCTAAAACCTTCATTTAACCCCATCAAGAAAGATAGCACATATTCTCTCTGCATGTATTCGAGCCTTCCACATACACAGGGAGTAGTAGGTTGAAACACATTGAGTTCCTTCCACAGAGACTGGATCTTGGAAAAATAGGTGCTAACAGTGAGTTCACCTTGAACGCAAGCATTGAGATCACGCTTCAATTGAAAAATGTGTGGTCCATTAGGTTGATGAAACTGATTATGCAAGATCGTCCACATTTCTGCTACAGTAGTGGAATATATCACATTAGATATAAGATCTTTGGAGATCGAGTTCAAGATCCACGAAACAACGATATTGTTTTTCCTAAACCAAGTTTGATACATAGCATCATCTTCAACAGGTTGAGCAATTGAGCCATCGATGAAGCCATGCTTGTTCTTGGCGCTGAGAGCAATGATCATCGATCGCCGCCAGGAACTATAGTTTTCCTCACCAAGAAGTGAATGTGAAACCAGTACACAGGTGCTGGATTATCCGATTTGGTGATGACAAACGGATTAGCTTGATTAAGCAATGGATTGTTTTGGTCTTCCATGTCGTAAATGCAAGGAAATCACAAGAAAATTGACGAGAATTCACAAGAAATTCAAAATGCAAAAGGAATTCACGACCGAAGATTCAGAAGAAAAGGAACTTCGATCAAGAAATTGAATCTAGATCTAAGAAAATCAGAGATCAATGACGCGGAAAACAGAAGAATTCAACTGATACCATATTAACATTGTGAACCTGAGATTGAAGGATCACGATACTAGAAAAACAATTCCATTTTTCTATTCATTGAAAATGAAGAAATCTGATTACAAAAGGATGGCGACCTAGCTTATATACAAGCCATTACCAGCTAGTGCCAGTTAACAGAAATGAAACTAACTTTACAACCACGTAACTAACTTTCTAACTACGTAACAACCACTAATTGATAAATAACTAACTGACTAAAATAAACTAAACTAGTAAATAAACATTTAGCTTATTAATATGAACCCTTGGTAATAACCGATTCCCCCTTCATATTCGATTCGAACTAGTCCCTTCTTTAGAATATCCATCTTCTCCCGTGGGGGCGGTGCTGTTTTGTTTCCCATAAGCTTATCTCTGAATGAGCTCGGCTTAGCGATATCCAAATTGCCCCCACCACCGTCGTCTGGTGGTTTGTTTGGTGGCACCCACGGTCGTTGAGCCGAGAACAGTAATCCTTCCATCAGAGAGCATGCACTAGAAAACTTAGTCGATTTGAAATAATACTGTAGATGCAAATGATGACTCTTCTTCTCTTTGTTCAATGGCGATTCGTAGCCATACGTTTTAAATGTGCAAGTAATTTTATTTTTTTGGTACAAAATGTCCAAGTGATTTTTACACTATGCAAATTATATAACAGGCTATCAACATAGGAAATAATAAGTTACTGGCAAGATAAATATGAGTATTTCGTTTTAAAAAAAATATGAGTATTTCCATTTGGAATGCTTTAGCAACGTCTATCTACTTTTTCATTTACATTTTGACTAAGCTTTTATTATTTCAATCCTATTAGGTTTTTTTTTTTGACAAATATTTCAATCCTATTAGTTGAAAACTTTTTAATATAAATTTATCTGTGATCCGAAGTGGATCTCGGAAGTGGCCGGAGTAGGGTCACGAACGGTGGACACGGCGGAGCACGACGGAGGGGGGTATACCTGCACACACTCCGATGCCTAAATCAGTATCGGAATCAGGTGAGGTAAGGAGATGAATAGTGCGTACCTTTATTGATTAGGTCATGGACCTTTTATAGCTGAGGTTAGGTTGCTGACGTGTGGATATCCTCAAGTAACCCTAGATCGATTATCAGCCATGGGTTGTATCTGACGGTCGATGTTGATTCTAGGGTTATGTGCGGATAAGGTTGCTTTTAGGGCTAGCGCCGCAACGTTTAGGGTTTCGTGATAACACCATTATTTCATCATATTTATATTGATAATTAACTGTGAAATATTGAATATTATCACCTGAAATTCAGTATCTTTTATTCTAAATTGTGCAGGAATAGCAAACTAAGCAATATGGTTAAAAAGAATGAAATTCAAGGAGCTTTGGGCTAAGAAAAATGCAATTTTTATATGTGCACACGATTACTACATGTGCAGCCAAAATAAAAGTGAAGCTTGCCAAAATTAAAAAAAAGGGGCACTGCAGTACAATTTTTGAATAAAAAATTGGGTTTGAAACATTGAGATCACACACTGACAAAAAAGAGAAAAAAAGGGAACATTGGAAAGTCAAAAGGTGGCATGCATTGAATGAAATCACGCTGCCAAAGAGAGAAATAAAGCAGCATTGAAAAGTTCAACAAGGAGAACGACGTAGAACAGGCTGGGAGTGGAGCACGGCCAACCAGCCTTGCTGAGGCCGTGCTTCATGTCGATAACGCGTAACAGACGCGGTTAAATGAATCTGGATACTTTTTGAGGAGCACGGCCTCAACAAGGCCATGGTTAGGCCATGCTGCATCATTTTCCAGCGCCTATAAATAGAATTGAGCAGTTTCATTAAAAAAGCCCCCTTCTGAGTACAGATGCATTTCCTGACTCATTTCTCTCCCTCTTAGCTTTATTTTCTTCTGTGATCTTGTTATTTTAATTTCCATTATTGTATTTCTTTACTCTTTAAATATTACTATGGATTCTGGAATTAGTGTTATGTTATTATTTTCATTTATAATGTGTAACTAATTCTATTACTAAGGTGATGGGAAATCTTTTATTATGCTTATAATCTTAATCTAATTTATAAATATGAGTTTTTAATTCTTATGATTAAATTATTCCTGATAAATTTATTTCTAATAATAACTGATCATTCTTTACTTAGTAATTAATTGTGTGGCGACCGAACCTTCAATTAGTTAACGAAACTCTAGGAATAATTGAATCTGCGTGCTCGGCCGGGCCAAGGATTGCGCGTTCATTTTCAGTCAGTCATTGAATTGATAAATCTATTGACGCTTTATGCTCTTTCTATTTATTTGCTTTGAATGACTAAACAAAGTAGTAATTTAGGAGGAAGATTATTAATATTGCATGACCAAACTGTGTTAATAGCTTTTTAAATAGATGATTGGTAATCAGTAAGAATATTTTCTCAGCTCTATTTATGAATTGGTTGAGTGAATAAGTATTAGTATAAAGTGAACCCAGATCCTTAGTATCTCCATACTCATATGTTCTTGTTCTTATTTTAAATTTCTTTCTTTTCTCTTTTAATCAATTTCACTTGGAAACATTTGTCTAAATAACATAATAATCTCAGTAAAACGGTAATCATTACAATTCCCTGTGGAGACTATAATCTTTTATACTATAACTTGATGGGATCGTGCACTTGCGATTTACGCGCACCAAGTTTTTGGCGCTGTTGCCAGGGAGTTGTTAATGATATTGATCGAAATAATTTGTTGTTAATTTAGACATTTTTCGTAATTATTTTACTTTCTCTTATTTTATTTTTATCTTTTATTTTTCTTTATTTTTCTTTTTCTTTCTTGTCATTTTAAATTTTAGTATCACCTCCTACATGGAAGGTTTTACCTCCTACATGGATGGTTTTATTTTGTCTTTTATTTTTAATTTCTTTTGCTTTTAATAGTGCCTCCTGGTTGGAAGGCTAGATTTTCTTGCTATTTTATTACTTAAACTTAATATTTAGCGTCTCCTGGTTGGAAGACTAAATTATTTATTCTTTCTATTAATTTTTCTTTTCTTTTCTTTAGACTAACCCTAAATAATAATTAAAATTTTAGTTTTGATCACTTGATCCAGTTTTGTTGCAGTGTATGCTAACACGCTCTCATGATCCTATCTTTCAGTTTGATCCTAAAATTGAAAGAACCGCAAGAGCTATCAGAAGACAAAGAAGAGTTGTTAGAAGACAAAGAAGAACAACGACAGGACAGGAATTGCCTATGAATGAGTACTTCACCCTAACTTGTGAGGAAACCGATAGTATCCAATACCCAGCGGTGGAAGCCAACACTGTTGAGCTTAAACCAGGCCTAATTTCTATGGTCAAAGATGTGCAATTTTTGGGTTTGCCACATGAAGACCCAAATGCCCATCTAAAAAGATTCTAACAGATTACAAAGACTGTAAAATATAATGGTGTTACTCCCGAAGCCATTAGACTCCGCTTTTTTACTTTTTCTTTACAGGGAAAAGCTCAACACTGGTTGGACTCATTGGAATCCAATTCCATCACAACTTGGGCAGATCTGAAAAGTAAATTTTTGAACAAATACTTCCCACCTGGGAAGTCTGCCAAACTTAGAGCAGAGATTTCCAGATTTATCCAAAAAGAGGGTGAAACTATGCATGAGACATGGGAACGATTCCAAGATATACTTTTATACTGTCTCCATCATGGTTTCAATAAATCTCTATTAGTTCAAATTTTCTATAATGGACTTTCTTTTCAGAATAAGGCAGTTGTAGATGCAGCATGTGGAGGATCAATAGGCTACAAAATGCCTACTGATTGTTACGAGATCATCGGCAGGATAGCCCAGAACAGTGCTCAGTGGTCACAAGGAGATAGATGTGCCACTAAAAAGCCTCAACAATCAGGAATGTATAAAGTGGATGCCACCATCGCTTTAGAGGCTAAGTAGGAAGCTAAGATGGAGGCTTTGACTAACAAGTATGAAGCTCTCTTACCCCCTAATTCTTGAACAGCTGCCTCAACTTCCCATGAGAAGGATGAATGGCCCACCAGGCGCGATAACTTCGTCGAAGAGGTAAAAGCACTTAATAAAGAAGATTCTGACCCCAAAGGTGAGATGCTAGATGCTATGCTAAAATATATGAACAGACATGGACACCCTTGCATGGGTGTACTTTCAAGTTACATGGAGAAGGCTGATGAGAGATTTAAATCTCTGGAAAAAAGGTATGTACCATCTACTTGTAACTATTGTGGAATAATAGGTCACGAAACACATGAGTGCACCGAACAAGTGAATTATGTTGGGAATGGAGTAAAACATGATCCTTATGCCAAAACCTACAATCCCGGATGGAAGGATCACCCCAACTTCTCATGGAGAGATCAACAGCAAAATCAGGGATAGCAACATGCACCTTATAGACCATCTCACATGCAAGGCCAAACCCAAGTACCGAGGAAACCGTCTCTTCAAGACCAAATTGACACCCTGGTAAGTACTGTTAATTCTAACCACAAGAGTTTAGAAAGCAACCATAAGAGTTTAGAAAGCCAAATTTCTACCTTAGTGGAGCTTATGACCAAAAGGGAAGCAGGAGCATTACCCAGTCAACATGAGAAAAATCCTAGAGAGCAGGCTAATGCTATCACTACTAGAAGTGGTAAAATACTTGAAAATCCAGTACCTGATAAAGTAGAGCCACCTTCTAAAGAAACCCCAAAAGAGGATGAGAAAACCAAGGAAAAGTTGTCTAACACACCTCTTACAACCCTTCCTGACCCACACATCCCATTCCCACAGAGGCTTAAAGCTAATCAAGATCCCCTGTTCTCCAAATTTTTGTGTATGCTTAAACAGTTGACTGTCAACATTCCTTTTGTGGAAGCCATGCTAATATGCCAAAGTATGCAAAATTCTTAAAGGATATGTTATCCAATAAAAAGAAATTGGAGGACTTTGCTACGATTAAACTTAATGAGGAGTTTTCTGCTATTGGTTTGAAAAAGTTACCACCAAAGCTTAAGGATCCAGGTAGTTTTACTATCCCTTGTACTATCGGTAACTCTCATTTCAAAAAGGCATTATGTGATTTAGGAGCAAGTATAAATTTGATGCCTCTTTATATTTTTAGAAAACTTGCTTGCAGGAACCACAACCTACTAACATCACCTTGCAGCTAGCTGACAGATCCATTGCCTACCCTCGAGGGGTGGTGGAGGATGTTTTAGTGAAAGTTGATAAGTTTATTTTCCCTACTGATTTTATTGTTTTAGACATGGAAGAAGATAAAGAGGTCCCAATTCTTTTGGGACGACCTTTCTTAGCCACAGGCAAGAGCTTAATTGATGTTCAACAGAGAAAATTAACTTTGAGATTTGGGGATGAGGAAGTTGTGTTCCAAGTTTTTAATTCATTGAAAACTCCTTCCTCATTTGCTTCCTGTAATTTTATTCAATCTACGGATATTAATGATGTGGTTACCTCTGAGAGTTTTGATGACTTCAGGATGCAAGACTCTATAGAAAAAATACTACCTTGCAGGGACTTGGTACGTTGGAGGGTGGTGAAAAAGAAGAGCTTTTAATGTTTTTACAAGAACATCACCCCCAAAGAAGTTGGAATGACCATAAATTTGAGGAATTAGATTGGGATGATATCGCAAAGCCTAAACCCTCCATTGAAGAGGCTCCTGAGCTTGAATTAAAGCCTCTTCCTGCAAATATGAGATATGCTTTCTTGTGCCCTCCTTCTTCCTTGCCTGTAATTGTTTCTGCAGATTTAACAGCAACTATGGAGGATCAACTTTTGAGAGTATTAACGGACAAAAAAGAGGCCTTTGGTTGGTCTATTCATGATATAAAAGGTATAAGTCCACAATTTGCACCCACAGGATCTACATGGAGGATGATTACCAGCCTCGAACACTGCCTCAACGCCGCCTCAATCCAAACATGAAAGAGGTGGTAAAAAAGGAAGTAATTAAGCTTCTTGATGCATGTATTATCTATCCTATTTTTGATAGTAAATGGGTAAGTCCTGTACAATGTGTCTCTAAAAAGGGAGGAACAACTGTGATGAAAAATGAGAAAAATGAATTAATTACAGTTAGAAAGACTACCGAGTGGCATATGTGCATTGATTATAGAAAATTAAATGATGCCACCCGAAAAGATCATTTTCCACTTCCTTTTATTGATCAAATGCTTGAGAGAGTAGCAGGACATGACTATTATTGTTGTTTGGATGGGTATTTTGGTTATTTGCAGATACCAGTGGCTATCAAGATAAAACCACTTTTACTTGCCCTTATGGTACTTTTGCATACAAAAGAATGCCCTTTCGATTATGTAATGCTCCTGCCACTTTTCAAAGATGCATGGCTGCTATTTTCTCCGATTTAATTGAAAAATACATCGAAGTATTCATGGATAATTTCACTGCATTTGGATCCTCTTATGAGGATTGTTTACTAAATCTGAATTTAGTGTTGTCGAGATGCAAAGACACTAATTTGGTGCTTAATTGGGAAAAGTGTCAGTTTATGGTACATGATTGCATTATTTTGGGACACAAGGTGTCCACAAGAGGCATCGAGGTGGATCCTGCCAAGGTAGAGGTCATTGCAAAATTACCCCCTCCAAATTCTGTGAAGGGGGTACGTAGCTTCTTGAGCCATGCTGGCTTCTACAGGAGGTTTGTTAAAGATATCTCAAAAGTTGCAAAACCTATGACTAACCTCTTGATTAAGGAAGTCACCTTTGATTTTTCTGACACTTGTTTGAAAGCTTTTAATTGTTTAAAGGAAAAATTAATTAATGCCCCTGTTGTTGTTGCCCCCGATTGGTCACTTCCTTTTGAAATTATGTGTGATGCTAGTGATACTGCTGTGGGGGCAATTTTGGGGCAAAGAAAGAATAAGGTATTCTATACCATTTACTACGCTAGTAGCACTCTTGATGATGATCAAAGAAATTACTCTACCACAGAGAAAGAGTTGCTAGCTGTAGTATTTGCATTTGACAAGTTTCATCATTACCTTATTCTTTCTAAAGTAATTGTTTTCACTGACCATGCTGATATAAGATATTTGCTTAGAAAACATGATGCAAAGCCCAGGTTGATTAGGTGGATTCTACTGCTGCAAGAGTTTGACTTGGAGATTAGAAACAAGAAAGGCTCAGAAAACTTTGTAGCTAACCACCTCTCAAGGCTTGACCATAGTGTAATGCAACTCTCAAATGATGGGGAAATTAAGGAAGTGTTCCCTGATGAGAAACTATTATCCATTTCCACTACTCCTTGGTTTGTAGACATTGTTAACTACTTGGCAAGTAAGGTTGTCGCCCCTCATTTTTCTTATCAGCAGAAGAAGAAATTAACTTCTGATGCTAGACATTACTTGTAGGATGACCCTTACCTGTATAAAGTATGTGGAGACATAATAATTAGGCGTTGTGTGCCTATGAATGAGGTAACTTCTATCCTTGAGCATTGTCATTCTAGAGAGGCAGGTGGTCACTTTGGGCTAACTAGGACAGCATATAAAGTATTGCAATGTGGTTTTTATTGGCCTACTATTTTTAAAGATGCTCATGACTTTGCAACAGCATGTGATAATTGCCAAAGAAGTGGAAATATTTTTGGGCATCAAGAGATGCCTTTGAATAATATTTTGGTTTGTGAGATATTTGATGTTTGTGGTATTGATTTTATGGGCCCCTTCCCTAAATCATTTTCAAATCAATATATTCTCGTTGCTGTGGATTATGTGTCTAAATGGGTGGAAGTTGTAGCCTTATCCACTAATGATGCACAGGTTGTAGTGAAATGTTTAAAGAAAAACATTTTTACTAGATTTGGCATTCCCCGGGCCATTATTAGTAATGGTGGCACCCACTTTTGCAATAAACAATTTGAAAATCTTTTGAGCAAATATGTTGTCACCCATAAGGTAGCAACCCCCTATCACCCACAAACTAGTGGACAAGTGGAAATTTCAAATAGGGAACTGAAAAGAATTTTAGATAAGAAGGTTAATGCATCTAGAAAAGATTGCTATTTAAAATTAGATGATGCATTATGGGCATATAGAGCTGCTTTTAAAACCCCCGTTGGGATGTCCCCTTACCGTCTTAGTTTTGGAAAAGCATGTCATTTGCTTATGGAACTTGAGCATAAAGCACTTTGGGCTTTAAAATTTTTAAACTTTAATGCTCAGCTTACAGGTGAAAATAGATTGCTGCAATTGAATGAATTGGATGAGCTCCATCTTGAAGCTTATGAAAATGCCAAGTTATACAAAGAGCGGACTAAAAAGTGGCATGATAAGCGCATTCAGTATCGTGAGTTCCATGTGGGTGAGAAAGTCTTGATTTATAACTCACGTTTGCATCTTTTTCCAGGAAAGTCGCGCTCAAGGTGGTATGGGCCATACACCGTAACTCAAGTTTTTCCTTATGGAGCACTTGAGATTTCTAATGGAGATGGTACCACTTTTAAAATTAATGGACAGCGAGGAAAACACTATGAGGAAGGGATGCTCCAAGTGAGCCATGTCACTCTCCTCAATAATTGATCTGTCTTAGTACCGTCAGGCTCGTGACGTTAAACAAGCACTTCGCAGAAGGCAACCTGTGTTTATATTATTTCTGTTTATTTTATTTTATTTTGTGTACACCCCGTTTGGTTTTTTTCGATAGTTCTCTCTTCACTTACTTCATCTGTGACAAACTGTCGCTTTGGGAAGAAATTTGCCTACTGCAACCCCTCCAGAATATGCTCGTGAAATTTTCCACAGGGGAGTCCCTTTCCACTCTTTAATTTTTAGCACTTAATTTTGTTGTTTTATCTTTATGTGCATATGTTGTGATTATTAGCATTGAGGACAATGTTAGAAATAAGTGTGGGGGAGTTAACCACTTGATTTTTGGTTATTACTGTTTTGAACAAATTGAAGCTACTAATTTTGGGGCGAATTTTTTTTTTTTTGGTTATTACTGTTTTGAACAAATTGAAGCTACTAATTTTGAGGCCAAAAAAATTGAACTTTTTCGGACAGGTTTTGATGTTTATTGAGATGATATAAATTTATGAAAGCTGAAAATTAGATATGAGCCATTGATTGAAAATTTTTCCATGAAAAAGCTTCTAAACGTGAAGATTTGAGCCTAATTCGGGTTCGCACATTATTGCAAGATTTTTATAACCCTATTCTTGATGAGAGTTGTTTTCATTTTTACAATGTGTTCTAGAACTTGACATGTGACCATTCAAAGCAAAACTAATTTATAGAATTTTTAGAAAATGATTGGGGCATTTAGGATTTGTTTCTAGCCTACTTCACTTTGCGATTAAATTTCACCACTTAGTTGACCACTTTGAGCTTTAAAAAGAAGTTTTATTCTATACCCTCTGATTTGATTGAAAAAAAATGATAGATTTGGGTACCGTGTTAATTAAAATGGATCAGCTTGGTTTATGGTGACAGATATATTGAAATGATAAATGTGATAAGGCAGAGACTTATTCCTCAAAAAAAAAAAAGTAAATGAGGAACTCTGATAAACAAGGAAAATGTGGAAAAAAAAAGTTTGGTGCTCTGTTTAAAAGTGAACATATATCTGAAGCTCTAATTTGATTCAAAAGGATAGTTGCTTGAATTTGATTATTTACTATAGCCCTTGAAATATCCTTTCTTTGAATTTTCATACCTTAAATTTTCACCCCAGGCCTCATTACAACTTTATAAAAGTCCCCTTGATTTCAAAATTTTCTATAAATTGTTAGTAGAGTCTTGGTCTATCGTCAAGCTTATGGTAATGCTTTGTCTATGAAAAACTTGTGAGAAATTTCTCTTATCCATTGAAACACTTGAGAACATGAAAAAGAGTGACTCGTTCTTCGTTGATTTGATATCAAGATGTTTTTCTAAATGATGCAATCAGTGAATATTATTCTCTCAAAAGCTTCAAAAGTTGTCTTTTCAAAATTACCTTGCTCTACCCCTTTAATTTGGTTAGCTCATATTGATCAAAATATTTGAGATTCAAAAAACCAAATTCTTTGCTTTAGAACAACCAAAGCTCAAGTGTGAGAGAATTGATAACACCATTATTTCATCATATTTATATAGATAATTGACTGTGAACTAAATAAATATTGAATATTATCACCTGAAATTCACTATCTTTTATTCTAAATTGTGCAGGAATAGCAAAATAAGTAATATGTTTAAAAAGAATGAAATTCAAGAAGCTTTGGACTAAGAAAAATGCAATTTTTATATGTGCACACAATTACTATATGTGCAGCCAAAATAAAAGTGAAGCTTGCCAAAATTAAAGAAAAAAGGGGCGCTGCAGTACAATTTTTTAATAAAAAATTGGGCTTGAAACATTGAGATCACACACTGACAAAAAAGAGAAAAAAGGGAACATTGGAAAGTCAAAAGGTGGCATGCATTGAATGAAATCACACTGCCAAAGAGAGAAATAAAGCAGCATTGAAAATTTCAACGCGGAGAACGGCGTAGAACAGGCTGGGAGTGGAGCACGGCCAACCAGTATGGCCTTGCTGAGGCCGTGCGTCACTTGGCAACGCGTAACAGACGCGGTTAAATGAATCTGGACACTTTTTGAGGAGCACGGCCTCAGCAAGGCCGTGCTTAGGCCGTGCTGCATCATTTTCTAGCGCCTATAAATAGAACTGAGCAGTTTCATTGAAAAAGCCCCCTTCTGAGTGCAGATACATTTTCTGACTCATTTCTCTCCCTCTTAGCTTTATTTTCTTCTGTTATCTCATTATTTTGATTTCCGTTATTGTATTTCTTTACTCTTTAAATATTATTATGGATACTGGAATTAGTGTTGTGTTATTATTTTCATTTATAATGAGTAACTAATCCTATTACTAAGGTGATGGGGAATCTTTACTATGCTTATAATCTTAATCTAATTTATAAATATGAGTTTTTAATTCTTATGATTAAATTATTCCTGGTAAATTTATTTCTAATAAGAACTGATCATTCTTTACTTAGTAATTAATTGTGTGGCGACCGAACCTTCAATTAGTTAACGGAACTCTAGGAATAATTGAATCTGCATGCTCTGCCGGACCAAGGATTGCGCCTTTATTTTTAGTCAGTCATTGAATTGATAAATCTATTGACGCTTTATGCTCTTTCTATTTATTTGCTTTGAATGACCAAACAAAGTAGTAATTTAGGAGGAAGGTTATTAACATTGCATGATCAAACTGTGTTAATAGCTTTTTAAATAGATAATTGGTAATCAGTAAGAATATTTTCTCACCTCTATTTATGAATTGGTTAAGTGAATAAGTATTAGTATAAAGTGAACCCAGATCCTTAGTATCTCCATACCCATAAGTTGTTGTTCTTATTTTAATTTTCTTTCTTTTCTCTTTTAATCAATTTCACTTAGAAACATTTGTCTAAATAACATAATAATCTCAGTAGAACAGTAATCATTCCAATTCCCTGTGGAGACGATAATCTTTTATACTATAACTTGACGTGATCGTGCACTTGCAATTTACGCGCACCAAGTTTTTGCGTCGTGGCGATTTGATCCCTAGGGTTTGTTATCCGAGGGTGGAACTCCTGGGTCGAGTCGATTGACTGAAGTGGGCCTTGAGCCTGTTCGGGTCAGTTTTCCCACTCCGGACAATTGCCCCCTAGCCGATATCGTCAGTTATTGACGACTTCAGATATCGTAGGGTACTGTTTGTCGAGCGTTGTTTTCGCCCTTTGAATCTTGGTTTCATTATTTTGGTTTTCACAACTGAGTATCGAGGTTCATGGAGGCTTCGCAAGTCGGTTATGTTTGCCACGTCTCGTTTGATGAGGGTTTTGAGTCGAGGCGGTTTGTTTTCAAATTCGAGGTTTTGAAAAGGCTTGCTCATTTCCCGAGACAGTTGTGGCAGAGGATTTGATGACGTTTCGCTGAGGAGTCACCTCATTTCCCGCGCTTGTCATTATTACTCTTTTGGCATTAATTACTGAGCCCTACCCATTTTCAGAATCTATAAATTCTGGAGGGGAGTGCTCTTTCGTCACTTTGGTCTTTGCTGTTCTTTTGTTTTCTTGCATTCTTCTGCAATTCTGCCATTTGAGCAACGGGGTTCTCTGTGTGGGCATCAAGCTTCTTAGGATACATCTCCTTTCTCGTGCCTCCTTGTCATATATTCATAGGTATTTCTTCTTCCCTACCTTTTTATTCACTTATCAGAAACGAAAAAGGGGGAATCGCTAGTTTGTTTTGCTTGAAGGTCTATGGCTTCTCAAACCCCTTCTTTGGTTTCTGGTAATGGGGGGTTTTAATCGGAAACCTCCCCTACTGCGTGTGTCTTTACGGCGGCGCCCCTGGTTGTGCCGCTACCTTCCCGTGAGGAAGGGGCATAGGAGCGTTCAAAACATGGAGTAGCAATTACTCCTGAACACTTAGAGCGTTTCTGGGTGGTTTTGGAAAACAAGTTTCAGCGTCCATGCGACCCCCGTGAAGTGGCTCGATGGTATAAAGAAGTGTATAACACCGTTTCTTATCCTGAGGTCCCTATGGATAGGTTTGTCATGGGAAGGAAACGGAGAATCGACTTGGATGACCTTTCTACCCTTCCTACCGATGTGGAGGACTACGGCTGGGTCTCGAATGAAGTTCTTAGCCTCCGATCTAAGTATACGGCCAATGAGGATATCTCCGACTTGGAGGATATCAACGGATTTGCTTCATGGAGGGTGGCGACATGTAGTCTATTCCGATGTACGAAGTGCTATTTACCGAGATGCAGGTTTCTTTCCCTTTCTCGTCCTTTGAACTTTCTGTTCTTAGACACTTGGGTGTGGCCCCTTCACAGCTTCATCCCAACGGTTGGGCTTTCATGAAAGCATTCAATCTGGTTTGTCGATATCTCGAGATATTGGCCTCTTTTCGAGTCTTTTTTCATCTATTTTCACCCATGAAGTCCTCGGAGAAGGCCGACCAATGGGAGGGTTAGATTTCCTTCAAGCCGAATGGCAAAACCTTTGACTTGTACAGTGAATCTCTTAAAAGATTCAAGACGAAGTACTTTTTCCTTCTTCTGATGTACGACGTCGCCCGGGAGTGTGTTTTTTATCTCACCGAGGATGGTTCGGAGGCTCCGAAGTTCCCCTTCTATTGGTCTAAGCCATTCTTTGATCGTCCTGTTGGATCCTTCATATTCAAGTTGTCCGATCTTAGTGAGCTCGAGAGAGATTGGGTGAAGAGCATCCGAGATTGGGTTGGTGGCTTTGAGCCAGTTGTATACACCAACCCCAAGACTCAAGAGGAAACGTCGCTCAAGTGGTTCATTCACACCCAAACTCTCCTGCAGTGCCCTACTTGGGAGGATGCTCGATGTATCTTAGGTAGGGAGTTATTTTCTTGTGTTCCTCTTTTCGTACAAGTCTTTATCTGACATGTTTGTTTTCTGTGCAGAATCCATGTCGAATATTGTAAAGTTTGCTACAGTCAAAGCCGCTCTGGGTAAGAAGCTGGAAGGAGGTTCGGACGAGGGGAATCAAGTCTAACCCTTGCCTACTGCCGCAAATGCCATCGAGCCTTCCAATTCTAGAACGCAGAAGGATGGGGGCTCTGGACCAGAACCTTCAGTGCCCGAAGTGGTTAGTGCTTCCGCGGATATCATTGATATCGAGAAGCATAAGAGACCTCTTTCTTCCAACCTTCCCCAATCTCAGCCGAAGAAGAAAAAGGGTTCAAAGCAACAAGTGTTGCCCTACAAGGGTCAAGATTCTGCCCACTTTCGAGGGTGCTCGTCAACCTCTCTGGAAACAAATTGGGGAAAAGGTGAAGGAACTGGAGGAAGAAGTCGTCCTCTTGCGCAAGACGAAGAGTCAAACTGAGACGGCCTTGAAGAGAGATCGGGATCAAAAAGGTCGAATTCACAATCTGGAAAATAAGAACCAAGATCTTCGCACGAAGGTGCAGAATGCGGTGGGCCTCCAGACCCAGCTCTTAAACAAGTCCCTTCGAGCCGATGAGGCCGAGAGGAACTGCCGCCAGCTTACTATGGCGAATGAAGAGCTTCAGAAGGAATGTGAGGGTCTTAAGTCCAGGGCGGACAAGACGGTTGCAGACAGAGATGCTTGTCGTAAAGAGATGGATGCCTACCGCTCCGAAGTCGCCAAGCTGAAAAAGGCACTGGAGGAGAAAAATGAGGAGCTGAGGAAGGCATTGGAGGAAAAGGCGGCCAGCGATCGAGCCATGATGGAGATCGAAGATGAACAGTTTGACAACGATGTTCAACAGGTGGTGTTCCTGAATCCTGGAATCGATGTCCGAACGGACGGTGTTACCAACCCGGGAGTGGTTTCAAGGGACCACATCGTGCATACTGAAACCTAAGCCGTCCTTGTTGTTCGCCCTTCGGCCGATGCCTAGTTCCCTTGTTTGTATTTTGCAATTGTTTCTTTTTAAGACCTTGCACTTGTCTTTTGTACCTGCTCCTTCGCATTAAGGGCATTTGTACTATTCCAAATTAATGAAATTTCTACTTTCCGACCTTCTTTGGCGGATCCATGTGTATGTTTCAAATTAATGAAATTTCTACTTTTCGACCTTCTTTAGTAGATTCATATGTATGTTTGTCATTTCGTAGTGTGGTTTCCATTGCATTGTCGTCACTTCGGGAAGGGAACCCGGCCAAGGGAACCTTCCCTCTACCCCGGAAAACTAACTTGTCGTCAATACTTCAGGTGTGCGATGGATTGGAAATGTCTGTAGACGGATGTGGTGGCTAGTCACGTGGGTTGAGACTCCCAAAAGATTGGCGTGATGATGCAGAGCTCCGTAGTGGTCAGAGTTTGGTCATCTACCCGAATTAACAATGGTATTATAACCTTAATAACCGTGATAATAAAACTTCTTACTGTCGAAGTCTCGTTTTATTATGCTTGGATTTTTACAAGAAGTGGATTCCCTTTCATGAGAGAGTTACACAAGCATTTAACTAAAATATTTTCTAGGTTTGGCAGCATTCCATGTTCGAGGGACTGCTTAGCCTTGCAAAGTTTCTATGGTGTAGACGCCATGATCGGTCTTCGAGGAGATCCTGTTACCAAGTGACTTCAAACACAAGAGGGGGGTGAATTGTGATAGCGGTGCTTATATAAAAAATTTCAGATAAATTACTGAATTAAAAAAAAACTTGAAAGAAATAAATTGCGAAACGATAAATAACTTGAAGAATAAATTGCAGGAATTAAATTGCAATAAATAAATGACAGAAAATAAATGACCGAAAAATAAATAAAGAACAAAAATAAATAAAGTGCTTGAATGATAAAGAGACAGAGAGCAAAGAAGAGCACGCAGTAAATTATACAGGTTCGGCCACCAAACACCCATGTGGCCTACGTCCTGTCCCCAAAGCAAAGCACTATGGGATTTTCACTAAATCACTAGCTTTTAAATCAGGTTCAGCTAGAAACCTTTACAACTCTATACCAGAGCAATACGTTCAAGAGATATCACCTCTCTATGAACACCTTGGGATTTCTACCCAAAAAGAAATGATTTTTACAAATAAAATGAGATGAGAAAGATACACTCAATAGTGCAGATATAACAAATTGAAGCTCAAATAATACAACTCAAATTATGTAGAATAAAAAGCTCTCAAAAATTGTGCTCAAATAAGTGTGAGTGATGGAGAATATTTTGACAGAGTTTCAAAGATAAAAATTAGGCACTAGCGTTGTGTTTCTAAAACAATGCTCATGGTGCAAAGGCTTTTATAGGCACCGAGAGGAGCGCCACATTTAAGAGGATTTGTCCGTTGCAAAGCATTAAAGGGATTTGTCCATTGCAAAGATTAAAAATTGAAACACGGATAGGAAAATGATTCTCGGACACACTTGGTGTCCGACATCAGATTTCCAAACGACCTCTCCCACCAAAGATACGATCTCCCCATTTCGGCAAGATACGACCTCTCCACACATTTCGGCAAGATACGACCTCTCCACATAGCTCGGCATACGACCTCTCCACAGCTCCAAGACGCGACCTAAGCTCAAGACGCGACTTCCCCATTTCAAGAGCGACCTCACTAAGACGCGACTTCCCACATCTAAGACTGAGAATATTTTCCAAAGAAAACTTGAAATATTTTCCAAACAATATTTTGAGTACAACTTAAGAATTTTTCAAAATACTTTGTGCCTAAAAATAATTTAGAAAAAATTATCATAAAATCAATTTTAGAATAAAAATCATTTTGTGAGTGTGTGATTTTATTTTAATTGAGAGCTTTTTATTACTACTTACAAATAGTCTTAATAAAAATAAATAAATACCCAAAACCCAAAGACTTGAGAAACTATCATTCTTGATACGCGTCTTGGTATTCTTTTCCACTTTTTGCACGGTTGACTATTTGCAAAACTCCCTTTTGTCAATCATCAAAACCATCCTGTCAAGGCATGTATTCACAGATCCGATATAGTCCTTCCCAGTTCGGTGCCAGCTTTCCTTGGCTTGCGTTTTTTAGGCTGACGTCAACCCTTCGTAGGACCAGATCATCCTTTTCGAATTCACGACGTATGACTCATTGATTGTAGCAACTCTTTGCTTCACAGCAGCTTCGTTTAGGGAGGCAAGCTCTCGATTTTCTTTGACGAGGTCCAGCTCCTCTCTCAAATGCCGATGATTGGATGAGGTACTAAGCGGGTGGAGTGATCTCCAGATCAGTTCTCTGACTTCGACTGGGATCACTGCTTCAGATCCATAGGTAAGCCAAAATGGCGTCTCTCCGGTGGTGGAGTGGGGTGTGGTTCGATATGCCCAAAGTACTTGTGGGAGCTCTTCTGCCCAATTTCCTTTGGCTTCGTCGAGTCTATTCTTCAAGCCCCTTAAGATGACCCTGTTTGGTGCTTCGGCTTGCCCGTTGGTTTGGGGATGCTCGACTAAAGTGAATCTCTGCTTTATCCCGAAGTCAGCTAAAGCTTCTTGGAACCCCTTGCCCGCGAATTGTGTCCCGTTATCAGGGATGACGACTTCGGAAATGCCGAACCTCGTGAAGATTTGATTTTTGAAGAACTTGATCATGTTTTTTGTCGTGATCTTTGCCACCGGTTCGGCTTCGATCCATTTTGTGAAGTAGTCCACTACTACGACCAAGTATTTGATTTGGCCTGGGGCTATAGGAAACGGTCCGAGGAGATCGATTCCCCACCAGGCAAAGGGCCAGGGGAAGATAGAGCAGTCATCTCACAAGGGGGCGCTATGTACATCAGCATGCTTTTGGCATTTCACACACTTTTTCACACAGACGATGGCATCCGCATCCATGGTCGGCCAGAAGTAACTAGCTCGCAATGTTTTTCTGGCCAAAGATCGCCCACCGAGGTGCTGACCACAGACGCCCTCATGGATTTCAGCGAGTATATTTTGGGCCTCGGCCGTGTCAAGGCACTTCAGAAGAGGTGCTGAAAAGCCTCTCCGATATAGGCGATCTTTGATGACAGGGTATGAGCACGCTCTACGGCAAATTTTTGATGCTGCCATGTCATCGAGAGGAAGTTCGCCTTGGCAAATGTATTTGAGGATTGGCATCATCCATGAGTTACCGAAGTCAGTGATTGTGTACACCGAAAGGGTAATGAGGATACGTTTAAAGGTTTGTTTTATTCCATTTGGGGAGTTCGGGTTCCCCGATGTGGTTATGATGCTTGGATGGGAAAGGGTCTCTTGAATGACCGACCTGTTGCTTCTCGTTGTCGTCGTGCTTGCCAGTTTAGAGAGTACATCGGCTCTCAAGTTCTGCTCTCGAAGGTGTGTATGATCTCTATTTTCTGGAAGCTTTTCATCAGTTCTTTGACACGGCCAGGTACTGTTTTAGTAGGGGGTCCTTTGCTTGATATTCCCCATTGACTTGAGATGTTACGAGTTGGGAATCAGTGCAAAGACTGACTTCGGAGGCCTCCAGATTGCGAGTGAATGTCAACCCGGTGATGCATGCCTTGTATTCAGCTTGATTGTTCGATGTGTGGAAAGAAAAGCTTAGAGAGAGTTCGATTGTCAAACCTTCAGCATTTTCCATGATCAGGTCAGCTCCGCTCCCCTTCGAATTTGAAGATCCATCGACGTGGATAGTTCATCTGGTGCTCGAGTCTCCGGACATCGAGGTCATCTCTGCTATGAAGTCAGCCAGGCTTTGGGCTTTGACTGCCTGCCGAGATTCAAAGGAAATGCTGAATTCTGAGAGCTCTATGGACCACTTAATCATTCGTCCTGCTAGGTCGGGGTGGTGGAGGACTTGTTTGATTGGTTGGTCTGTTCGAACTGCAATGTGGTGAGATAGGAAGTATTACCGTAGTCGCCTTGCTGAAATGACCAGTGCTAGAGCGACCTTTTCGATTTTATGATATCAGTGTTCGGGACCTTGGAACGTTTTACTTATGAAGTAAACTGGCCTTTGCCTTTCTGTTGTCTCTCTGACCAGAACGGCACTGAGGGCCTCTTCAAAGATTGCCAGGTATAGATACAGGGTTTCTCCGGCACAGGGCCTCGTTAGAACTGGCGGAGTCGACAGTGTTTCTTTCAACCTCATGAAGGCTTCTTCGCATTCTGAAATCCATTCGAACTGTACCCCTTTCTTCAGTAATTTGAACAAAGGTAGTGCTTTTTGGGCGGACTTGGAAATGAATCTGGTTAGGGCGGCTATCATCCCTGTCAGTTGTTGCACATCTTTCTTTGACTTCGACTATCTCATTTCAGTGATGGCGCGACATTTGTCGTGGTTAGCCTCGATGCCGCGCTCTGTTAGGTAGAAGCCCAGGAATTTGCCCGTTTTGACACCAAACGTGCATTTCTCAGGGTTAAGTCTCATGTTGTGTTGGCGCGCCAGTTTGAAGACGTTCGAAAGGTCGGCCATATGATTTGGCTCTTCAGTCGATTTGACGATCATGTCATCCATGTAAGCTTTGAGCACATTACCGATCTGGTCTTTAAAGACTTTGTTCATCATGCTTTGGTAAGTTGCCCCGGCGTTTTTGAGACCGAAAGGCATAACTTTGTAACAGTAGTTGTCGTCATCAGTCATAAACGCAGTCTTTTCCTGGTCGACAGGATTCATCGGTATCTGGTTATACCCAGGATACGCGTCCATGAAGGACAGTAATCGAAAACCCAAGGAGTTGTCCACGAGTTTGTCGATGTTGGGAAGGGGATATGCGTCTTTAGGACAAGCCTTATTGATTTCGGTATAGTCAACACACATTCTCCATTTTCCATTAGATTTCTTAACGAGGACTACATTTGAGAGCCAAGTTGTGTACTTGACCTCCCTTACAAAGTTAGCCTTAATTAAATCACTAATGGCCTTCTTAGCCGCTTCGGTATTCTCCGGGGATTGTTTCCTCCTCCTCTATGCGACCCACTATGCAGAGGGATCCAGGGCGAGACGATGGCATGCAATGTCAGGAGAAATCCCTGGCATGTCGGCTACAGTCCATGCGAAGAGGTCGGCATTGGCTTTTAGGCACTTGATTAGTTCGTCCTTCACCTCCGGGGGAAGGTCGATTCCGATCTAGACAGTCTTCGTCGGATCTTCCCCTAGCTGGACCTTCAGAAATTCCCCATCGGGAATGGGTCGGTGTATTTTTCTTTGGAGTTCTTTTGCAACTAGGTTTGTGTCTTCTTCGATCTCGTCTTCGGGTTCGATTCTGGCATCGAAGTCCGTAAGATTGACATCGGATGATCCATTGTTCTTTTTTGGTGGGGCTATTTTGCTTTCCTACCCTTTGATTGACAACAGGTAACAGCACCTGGCTACCTTGAGATCGCTATAGATCGTGATTATCTTGCCCTCGGATGAGTGGAATCTCATTTTGAGGTGGATGGTAGAAGTTACTGCCCCTAATTCTCCCAGGATGGGTCGTCCTAGGATGCAGTTGTATGGTGATGGACATGGAAGGATAATGAATTGAACTTTGACGGTTCTAGTTTCGGGCTTGTTGCCGAACGTGACCATTAGCTCGATATAGCCCAGAGGTTTGGTTGTGGAAGCATTAAAGCCCTGGAGATCAGAGTCGCGATAAGGGATTATGTCTTTTTCGGTCAGCTTCAGAGTCTTGAAGAGGTCGACAAACATGATGTCGGCAGAACTCCCTTGATCAACCAATATTCTCCTCACATCGAAATTTGCCATATATACGCAGATCAGCAAGGGAATTTGATCGTTTGGGTGATCATTCAGCAGGTCTTCATCGTAAAAGGCCAAAGGTGGCCGACTTAAGCTTGGTCGGTTGACAAGTGGGTAGACAGGGGTTATGGACATCGTCTCTCGCATCTTTCATTTGGCGAAATTGATAGAAGGTTCACCCCGTCCTGTCAGACCTCCGGAAATTATTAAGACCACAGGTGGGGGACTAGCCCTTTCTTCGTCGGCCTGATGAGGGTGATTTTCTGTCTGGGTCAGGGCGGAGTTGTTGTCTCGCTTAGGTCGGTGTTGTGACCCGCGCTTTTGTGAAATCTGTATTACTTCGACTTATCGGTTCCGGGCCGCTCTTTCAGAGGTTTGGGGAATCATACCCCCGCATCTTTAAACTCCATCCTGGCGCACTCATGTGGGATGCGAGATCGGGAGGTGTTCAGCGGGATGTATTCTTCGTACCTCCCAGGGGGACCTTTGAGTTCCTTGTCTCGGTGTGGCCGATCTTCCTTATATCCAGAACTTTTTTCCTGGGCAGTTCTCCCTTTTGACCTCGAAACCAATTATTTCTCTTCGAAGTTTATGTACTTCTCCGCACGTCGGAGGAAGTCATTCAGACTGTCAGGCTTATCGACCCTGATGTTGATGCTGAAGAGCTAACTTCGAGCAAACCCAGTTCCAGCAGGTATAGTTTCATCTCATCGGATGCATGTTTGACGAACATTGCTTCCTTGTTGAAGCGTTCGATGTAATCTCGAAGAGGTTCGTCCTTCCATTGATGAATCGCTTGCAGCGTAGCAACCGACTTGGGCTGAATGTGAGAAACAGTGAAGTGAGAGTAAAATTGAGCGGTGAGCTCAGACCAAGAGTCTATGGAATTCGCCTTCAGTCTCTGAAACCATGTGAGGGCTGCTTTCTTTAGGGTGAGCGGGAAAAGCTTGAACTTTACTGGACCCTTAGCGCCGCAAAACCCCATTATGGTGCCGAAGCAACCGATGTGCTCATCGGGATCTCTTGTACCGTCATAGGTCTCGAGCAGGGGAGGCTTTTGAAGGGCCTTCGGGATCAGAAACTGGGCCACCCTTGTAGTGAAGGGACCGGAAGCGAAGTGATCGTCGGTATCCTCGGAAGCGTGTGTTCCTGAATACGTAGTGGGAGATTCGAAATCGTGACGGGAAGGTGAAGCCGACGGTCGACGACGTCTTGGAGGAGTAACACTCGCTCGCGAACGTCGAACGTGGCTGTTTTTCCCTCGAGGAGACATGCGCATTGAACGAAGGTGTCGGTGGTGGTGAGCGCGTTCTCGCGATCCTTGGGGGGATTGGGAACGGTAGAAAGGGGGTGCTCGATAGAGACCCTGCATGAAGATTGTTCGGCGTATCTGCGGTGAAGCTGGATCCTGGATGGTGAGGAACGTGGAGGAGATAAGTGTCCCGGAGTTCGATACCGACGGAAGCGCGAGCCCGCCGGGGAACGGCGGTGCAAGGAAGATCGATCAGCTGACCGGTGGCAAGTCCGAGACCTTTGTTGTGAACTGTGACTCGGGGAAGACGATACATAAGATCACGTTCCCAGAGAAGAGCGAGTAGGAGATCTGGGTCTAGAAGCTTGACGCTCGCCAGATCTGCCCGGAGCCGTGTCACGGTCTCTAGAGGCTTCTCGTCGGTCTGAAGAGGTCCGGTGATGAGACCGACGATAGGCGTCTATCTTTTTAGACAAATGATTCTTCTTGTCTTCAATGTTGATGAGACGGTGGTTTTGCCCCGCCAGAGCCTCCGTTTGCTGTCGGACAAGGTTGAGCACCTCATTGACAACGGTAGCAGTAACGAGGGTAGGCTGCGGCTCGGGAGGCGATTCTGTTCTGTTTCGGCGGTCGAAATGGTTTCTCCCTGCGGGCCTGAGTGAGCCTCGGTTTTGACGGCAACAAGGATCTCGGCGTCCTATTCAGGACTCTCAAGGAGTGTGGGTATGCGGGTTGTATTCCGCGTGGTGTTTCATTTTGGTCCGGCCATGGTAAATCGAAGGATTTGACAAAGGAACAAGAATCTCATTCCCACAGATGGCGCCACTGATACGAAGTGGATCTCGGAGGCGGCCGGAGTAGGGTCACGAACGGTGGACACAATAGAGCACGACGGAGGGAGGTGTACCTGCACACACTCCGTGCCTAAGTCAGTATCGGAATCAGGTGAGGTAAGGAGATGAACAATGCGTACCTTTATTGATTAGGTCAGGGAAGTTTTATAGCTGAGGTCAGGTTGCTGACGTATGGATATATCCTCAAGTAACCCTAAATCGATTATCAGCCGTTGGTTGTATCTGACGATCGATGTTGATTCTAAGGTTATGTGCGGATAAGGTTGCTTTTAGGGCTAGCGCCGTAACATTTATACTCTAGTGATTCGCACCGTGGCGATTTGATTCCTAGGGTTTGTTATCCGAGGGCGGACCTCCTGGGTCAGGTCGGTTGACCGAAGTGGGTCTTGTGCCTGTTCGGGTCGGTTTGGTCCGGCGCGGAGTGGGCCTTTTTGGCCACTCCGGATCAATTTGCATAATAATTTTTTATTTATTTTCTGAAGTTTTTAGTTACAAAAGTTCAAAAAAAATAGTTAATAAAAATGATAACTTCAATAAAATAAATTATGATATTATTAATACAATCTTAAATTTTTTACAATTAATCTTTATATATATATATATATATATTGTGTAGTATGTGATTAGATGTTTCCGGCCCATTTTGGGGTCATTTTTGTAAAATTACAATTTGTTAGTTAGTTGTACCTTCCAAATTTTGGTACACATTTTATGTAATGGGATCACACTTACTAGGGTCTTAACTTTATTTAATGTAATTTAAAATTGGATTAAACCTATGTAAATATGCTATATATTTTTTCTGCTAAAAATTTCAAATATTCTTATATATAACTTTTATGTATTTATTGTATATCATGCGAATTACGAGACTCACTAGTTCATATATAATGAATTTTCTACAATACATCTTATAGAAAAACTTACATCCTCTAATATATAATTATTATTTTTATTGAATAAAAAATAATTTATGATAAATTGTTCATGTTTCTTTCATGTTTAAGAAATTTTTCTTCAATTTTGGCAGACTACTCCATGTTTCTTACCGGAGGTAACATTAATTATACCTTTTATGTTTTGGTGCATATTCTCTATAACGAGATCACACTTATTGGGGCTTTAATTTTATTTGATGTAACTGAAAACTGGATTATGTACATATGCTATACACTATGAGGAGCACGGGCAATCACTGCTTCATGATGAATTTTTTAGGATATTTTTTATAAAAAATTTCATCATCTATATATAATTGTTATTTTTTATTGTATAAAGAAGAATTTATGGCTCTATTTCGTAAAAAGTAGAGGATAGTGAATAAACTAGCTTATAGCGGACAAACTAGCTGATAGCGGATGAGCTTATAGCATATAGCTGATAGCAGATAAGCTAGCAGATTAAGTTTAAAGTGTTTGATAAAATTAGTGGTTGAACTAACAGATAAATACAAAATGACATAAAGGGCATTTTATTAAATGAGAGAGAGACAATAAGGATTAATAGTTTTTTACTTCATTTAATAGAGGATAAATGAGGAATTTAGCTAAAATAATAAGGGTAAAAACAAGAGAAAAACGATACGCTATAAGTTATAAGCTCAAACACTACTTCAAATAGCATATAAAAAACACTATAAGCTAGTGAAAAAAACGCTATAAGCTAGTGGTTACTAGATACCTACTACGAGCTTATCCACTATAAGCTGGTATTTTTGCATTACCAAACAGAGCCTATGAATTAAATTAATAATTTTTTTCATGTTTAAGAAGTACGAGATCATACTTATGTTGCAATTTTTTGGTGTACATGTATATAGTCATTATTATCAATTAATTTATATTGTTGAATATATGTAAATGTATTAATTTCTCTATATTTTATGCTTCAATTATAATGAAAATATTAACTATTATTATTTTTGTAATTTTTAAGTTTCAAATATAAATTTATCTTTTAACATTTGTTCTTACAAAAAAAAAATTTAACATAATGTAAAAATATTATTTTTGCATAGGGATGGCAAAATGGGCCGCCCGGCCCGGCCCATCGTGAGCCCGCGTAAAAACGGGCTAGCCTAACCCGGTCCGCCAAGGGATTATGGGTTGAGATGTTGAGCCCGACTCGATCTATAACGGGTTGGGCGGGCTTGGGCAGGCCCGTCAAAAAATAAAAATAACAAAAATAAATTAAAAAATAATCAAAAATCTAAAATTTAGACTAAAATTGGCCAAAACCGGCCAACTTGTCAGGCCGGCCCTTAAGAGTCCGCCCAAAATGGACCACAATAGTGGGTTAGTTAGATAGCCCGCCCGAAAATGTAAAAGAAGAAAGAAAAAAATTGTTCAAAAATAGGAAAAAATATAAAAGTATACATATATATTGGCCCGATGGGTTGGCCCAACCATGCCCACTCGTGGCCCGCAGGATTGGCGAGCTAGATGGGTTGGGCTAAATGGGTTTGTGGGTTGATGAACCCCAACCCAACCCGGCCTATTTTATGCGCCTGGTGGACCGGCCCGATGGGTCAAACCCGTTTTGCCACCCCTATTTTTGCACACATACTTCACTCGTGCATCGCACGGGTTCACGCTTTAGTTAGGATAAGATAATATAGTCTCGGCCATATGGTTTAAACTAAGCGCATGTTTGTTTTAGATTCTAGGCAGTCCAAAATCAATACTGCGAGCAAAAACAAGACCAATATGTGTTTTGATGATAAAATCTCAGTGGATAAAATTGATTTTGGGTGGGTAGAATTGATTTTGATGGAAGCAAGAAGTTTATAGCTTTTGCGTTTGTTGTACCCCAATTTTGTCCGCCCTTTTTAAAATACGGACTTATTTTGCCAATTTTTTTTCTATTAAGGAGTAAAATATAAAAATCAATAAATAGAAAAATCTAAAAAATATTTTCATCTTGCTAGTTCTTTATTTTTTAATCCTCCGTTTGTCTTTGATTACAGCATAAACAAAATAAAAAATAAAAATACAAAAGAATGGAAATACAAAAAATATTAGATAAAAAAAAGTACAAAAATGCAAAAACGAATAAAAATAAAATGGGATGGATTCCATCTGCCGAGCTTGTAGTTTGGACATAAGGGTATGTATCTATTTTGCTGGACGAAGACACTTAGCACAAACCCATCTCAAGCCTTTAATCTACATCTAAGAGGCATCTGTATCAATGACTCTGCATCACTGGCCATATTGCAATAGAACCTGCAACACACAGGCTAGAGGGAAACAAACAAGACAAAATGGTGAATGGATCAGGGAGTTGGGAGAAGCAAAATATGGATAAGAACAATAAAGTATAAGAAGGTGTAACTAAGGAAAAAGGAAAAGCAGTAGAAAGCGACCTCTCAAGCTTTGTTTCTCCATTGAGAAGACCACCCAAAGATAAGAAAGGAAACCTCTACCTGTTGAGAGCAAAAGGGATTCTACCAATCAGACAAATAAAGGAAAAACAAAGTCAAACCAAGAAAATGAAACATGCATACGACAGGCGCTTGGGGATGTAACCATCCTAGAACAGAGTCACAGAACATCAAAATAGGAAAAATGGGATGAAACAAAATTGTAGATTTTGACTCATCAGAAAAGGGAAGACGTTGGCCTGATCAAGAAAAAGAAACGAAGAATAAAAAAAATCAGCTTAACACAATAGTCCTCATCCTCTATAAATACAACCTCAATTCACAAAAAAAGGAGGAGGATTTTGGGCGTTTTTACCACCAATCCGAGAATTAGAGGCTCCACACTGAAGCCCTAATTCACCAAGTCAGAAAAAGAAAACGAAAAGAGAAGAAACAGAAAAAAAAAAAAAAAAAAAAAAAAGAAGCAAGCAGAACGAAAAGAGAAGAAACAAAAAAGAAAGCAAGCGTAAAAAAGCAGCAGGAGAAGAAGCGAGAAAGAAAGAAGAAAAGAAGGGGAAGAAAAGAAGGTTTGCCTCCCACCACACTCTCTCACTTTCTCTTCTCCCTCCTTCCTCCTCTCTCTCATGGCCACGCCTGCCACCCCTCCTCCCCTTCTTCTTCTCTCACGCCGCCACCCTCCTCCTCTCTCTCCTTCGAGCTGGCCACATGGCTGGCAGCGGCCCCCTCACTCTTCCCCTTCTTCTTCTCGCCCTCCTTCCCTCTCTCTCTCTCTCTCTCTCTCTCTCCATTTTTGTCTGGTTCCAGCGGCTGTGGCCATTCTTCTGATTTTGTGTTAGTGTGTGATTTATGTTTTCAGGTTTATGTGTGTGTGTGGGTTCCAGCGTAAGATATACGCCCCCTCCCCTTTTTTTCTCCTTTTCTTCTTTTCCTTCCCTTTTATTTTTCTGGTCCCTCTTTTTATTTCTTGGCCCATTTATTTATTTTTATTTATTTTATCATTTATTTAATAAACATGAACACTTGTTTTTTTTACTAGTCAAACTAGTACATTTTCACTCAACTAAATTTCACATACAGGTTTTGAAACCCTATTTTTCTTGAAAAACCCATAATAAAAATTATGAAAATTAATTTACTAGTAATAATTACTCGAGATTGCTTCCCGTTTAGTCATTACAAGTACCTTAATGTTCTAAATAAAAATGGGTTATTAGTGAGGACCACTCTTGATTGCTTCTTGTTTGGTCCCCATGAAAACCTATCTTCTTTATTAAAAATAAAATTAAGTTTTTATTAGTAATGATCACTCGAGATTTCTTCTCGTTTGATCATTACGAACACCGTTAATTTTATAAACAAAAAAGGTTGTTAGTGAGGGCCACTCTTGATTGCTTCTTGTTTGGTCCCTACAAAACCTACCTTTTTTTCCATCAAGAAATATACGGTTAAAATCAACCAACACACGACTATTTTCTACCCAAGAACTACTTAGCCTTTGATTTCTCCACTGCACCCGGAGATACGTAGGAGCAGGAGCCCACTCCTGTCAAGCGCAAAAATAAACGACTTTTATTAAGTCCTTTTTTTATCTTGGTTAAATTTTTTTTAAAAAATAAAAGGGAAATAAATATTTTTTTAATAAAATTTGCACAATTAATTAGAGGTAACCTTTTTCGAAAGGATGTTGTAGGGTGCTAATACCTTCCCTACACATAATCGACTCCCGAACCCAAACCTGGTCTCAAGGACCATTATTCTTCAAAAAAAGGTTTTTTCCAATATTTTCCCTATGAAATAAATTATTGGTAGCGGCTCCATTAAACTCGAATAAATCCCTCCGGATTTTTCGGTCGCTACAGCTGGCGACTCCACTGGGGACATTTAGAGAGTCAAGCCTAAATAACTGATTGTGCTAAATAGTTAACTCTTATGTTTAATTTCCCTTGTTTTTATTTATTTATTTATTTATTTACTTATTCATTTGCTTATTTACTTATTTATTTATTCATTTATTTATTTATTTATTTATTTATTTATTCTTTTGTGAATATTTGTTGTGAATATTATGCATATATTGAACCTTAGGATAGAAGACCATATTTTGTATATTTCATTTGTTTTACAGCTTGGGTAGTGTTAGGGTGTTGCCCCTCTCACACACCGCACCTACACGTTCGCACACACATGTGAGTAAGGCCCTATACCCGGGTCAGAGCAAAGCTTAAGTTGAGTGGAGGTTCGGTGATTGTCAATTGGAATTTGCTTTCCTTCTGGCTATTACGAGAACTTCATCTAGAGTGTGCTCCCTCTGAGTATTCCGCACCGGATAGTTATCTATCGTTGTGGTTAATATTCAGGAGGAGACTTTAGCTCTAGAGGCCTTTGGTGAGAATGTGATTAGAGCCACCATGAAATCTATCACTCAATACAAGACTATAGACGCCTTAGGCTAGAAAATCTCTAATTCTAGGTTTAACCCATTTAAGACACAAGGGATCATATCATTTTTGTTCCTCCACCAAAAATCTGTTATATCATGTCCATGCATAAAAAGAGTCTACTAAATCGCATATTTTTGTGCATGCTACATGAATAGTCATCATCATCACTCAACATTATATCTTCATGCATTCATACTTCCAAAAAAAAACAAGTTGAATTTTTAAAAAAAAAATGTCATTCATTCTCATTTCATTTTAGGTGCCAGGGAAGCATAGGAACTCAAAGTTTGGCTGCAAGTATTTTGTGAGATAATATGGGATCAAGCGGCGAAACTGTCCCTTTGAAGAAGCACATACATCCGAGAATAAAAAAGCCTGAAGTAGAATGCCTGAAGAAGTGTGCCAATTTAATGACGACGAGCATTCAGCGTATAACCTTCATTGGAAAGTATGGGAATATTCTCAAGTTGCTAGAGGTGGATGTGCAAGTAAATGCCATTTCTGCACTTATCCAATTCTATGATTCTCCCATGAGGTGCTTCACTTTCAAGAATTTCCAAATGGCTCCCACACTGGAAGAATTTGCTCGGATTTTAGGATACTCGACCGAAAACATGAAGCCTTACCAACGCACCCGAGATTTTAATCTCCTGCAAGAGGTTGCTATAATTCTGAAAGACAAGGAGGATGAATTAAAGAAGAGAAAGTTAAACCGAAATGGTGTCGAAGGGTTTCCGCTAGAGTATTTTGAGGAAAAGATGAGGCATTTGGCTAGTGTTCAAGATTGGGCGTCTTTCATGGAAGTGTTGGCTCTTACAATTTTTGGCATTATGTTATTTCCATGCATTGATGGCTATATAGACTTGGCCTCGATTGATGTGTTCCTAGCCTTTAAAAAAGGGAAAGAGAGCCCAGTGTCAGCCATTCTTGCGGATACTTATTGTGCCCTCACTCATTGTCATGATAAAAAAGGGAAGAAGCTATCATGCTGCTTATCCACTCTCTATGTGTGGCTTGTCACCCACGTATTCGGAAATAGGAAAATAGCATATCCCTTTGCAGACTTCAACACATGTGATGTAGAAAGTCGAGAGATGGAGATCGGTGAAATTTTGTAACTCAGCGGATCTTGATGAAAAGACGGTCCGATGGTACCCAGGGTGGTTGGATATACATGAAATGATCTATCAGTGCGGGAATTTCCCTAATGTTCCACTTATAGGAACAAGAGGATGTATTAACTATAATCCTTCTCTGTTACTAGGACAACTTGGTTATTCTATGATGAATCCACCGTCAGATCAGATGACGACCCCTTTGTGGTATATGAGTTCGATCAAGGAAACGGCGGAATGCTTAGAAAGGTCCGACATGCTTGGGACCAAGTCACTCGGAAAGGGAAAGTTCTCGGAAAAAGAAGCATTGGTGCTACGGATAGTTACCACCAATGGATCGAAAGTAGGGTTCGAGAAATCAAATTGCCGTTCCATGGTACACCCCCACCGGAACCAGAAGCACCGGAATCTATCCCTATTACGAGTAAAGAGATGGAAGAGCTTAAAGTGGCTTTGTCAAAATCTAATGAGGAAAAGGAAGAATTACAAGCAAGGTTAGAAAAGGCACTTCAAGAGAACAAGTACTTACAGTCGGAAAATATCCTAAGAGGGAAGTTCATCGAGAGAAGCAACAAAAGGGCAAAAGTAGAGGAAAAGAGTAAGCATGATGTGCAACTTTGTCTGAGAGGGGCAAATGAAGAGCTAGAGCTGCATAATCAAGAGAGGGATAAGGCTATAGAAAATGCCTATATATGGAAAGGATTGTGGAAAAGGTCCTCGGTTACCGAAAAGAACTTGCAAGAGGAGCTTGAAGGTTTAAAGCGACATCTTGAGAAGGTAGTAGCTGGGTATGAGAACCGAGCCCAAAAGGAGAAGCAATACAAGGAAGAAATAGAAGAGATGCTTGTGAAATATCAAGATGTTTGAAAAAGAACAAGAGGATGCAAATGAGTTGCGGAACTATATTGAATATCAAGAGAAGATCTATGACGACCTAAAAATGAAAGCACGTATTGGGAGAATCGTTTTACAAAAGCGGTCACCGGATAGAAAATCAAGCGCTCTTTAATGAACTGAGGAACGAAGGCATGCATTGGAGGAATTTGTTTTCAAAGTTGGCAAGTTTGGCCAATCAAGCAATCATAGATATCCCAAGGCGTCTAAAGGAGGCTGATGCGGCGATGCACCCACTGAATACTCCAGTCAATGTTTACAAGTTTATTGAATTTTGTAAAAGTTTGATAGAAGAATTGAGAGAAAAGGCCGGTTGTCCTATGAAGAAGAAAAAAAGGGCGGCTAATTGATGAGGCTTTAGTTTGAGTGAATTGTACTATTTGTGTTTCTCATCAACAAAGGATTTGTCATTTTGCTTATTGATCCCATTTTATTCTCCAAGTTACTTAACTTTTTTTTAAAAAAAATAAAAAAATAAAAAAAAATAAATGAATAATTACAACAAAGCAATGAGGCCTATGGTTCTCTGGTACAAAATGAATAGACTCATACATCCACATCCATTCATTCATTTTTTCTTTCTTACATACTCATATCATTTTTTTTAATCATCAGAAGAAAATAATCAAACAAACTGGTTCCTCGACACCCTTATCGAACTCGCTCTCAATCAAAGATCATGGATGACCAATAGATGAAAGAGGACGTCAACCAGCTGAAAGAACAGATGAAAGTCAAGCTACACCTTCCCACCCACCTGACTTTGGTCCTATGCAGTTACAATATGGTCTCAATACTCAAGGGATGATGGTACCTTTTGCAATTTACCCGCAGGGTCCTACACACTCACCAGTTAGCAACCCTCAGAATCAGGCACAATAGTTCCCACTATTTGGTCTCCCGCCCAGTTACACACCGCCAGGTGCTAACAATAGCTCTGCAGAAACTGATTCCCAAGCACTTGTTGTGCAAGATGTAGCTCAAGGATCCGGCTCCGGTACTGAAACCATACCAGTTCAAAGCTCAACTCCTGGCTTCATGACATACACCTTTCCACCTGGTTATGCGCCATCCCATCTCGGGACTACTCAAGGAGTCAGTACGCCTGTAGTGGCCCCCCGTGGTGAATCCCCGACCATTTGGTTACCCCTATTATATTCAAGGAAATCCATTGAATCCCCAGACTAACCGCATTGCCTGGTCTCCAGCTATGGGGGGACCCAATCTGAGCATCCCAGTTGGGAATCAGTGGTCTGATACGAAGTTGCAAATCCTCGAAGATAGGCTAAGGGCTGTAGAAGGAGTAAGTTATCTCGGTTCAAGTATCGCTTCAGATCTTTGTCTCGTACCAGATGTGGTTGTACCACCGAAGTTCAAGGTGCCAGACTTTGACAAGTATAAAGGGACAACTTGCCCGAAAAGCCACTTGACCATGTACTGTAGGAAAATGGCGTCCTATGCACATGATGACAAACTTCTGATTCACTTCTTCCAGGATAGTTTAACAGGGGCAGCGTCGAGTTGGTATACACACCTTGAGCGATCTCATATTCGCTGTTGGAAATATTTGGCGGATGCCTTCTTGAAGCAGTAAAAGTATAACATTGATATGGCTCCTGACAGAATGCAGTTGCAAAACATGGCAAAAAGAGACAATGAGACTTTCAAGGAATATGCCTAACGATGGAGAGGTAGCGCACCAAGTGGAGCGCCTGATTGAAAAAGAAATGGTGGCCATGTTCATGGATACTCTTCAATCACCCTTCTATGACAAAATGATCGGAAGTGTATCATCAAACTTTTCAGATATGGTCATCGTAGGGGAAAGAGTTGAAGGAGGAATGAGGAATGGAAAGATTGCCCAAAGTTTTGCTGGAACTAGTAACATCAAGAGACCCCCAACAAACTTCGTAAAGAAGAAAGAAGGGAAAACCAATGTTGTGATGACGAGCCCGGGAGGACAAACACAAGGAAAACCACCCCAATTCTTTACCAATTTTCCACATCCTTTTCCATACCCCTACTTCCCACCTCCATACATTGCCGCTGCCTCTCATAATCCTACCCCCCGGCCAAACCAACCAATGATGCCCTTTCGACCACCTTCTCCCATTCAAACACAAGCACAGCCAGTTGCTCCCACCCAACCAAGCCAAAACCAGAAGCAACCAAATGACCAAGAAAAGAAAGCAGTCCAATTTGATCCTATCCCCATGACCTATACAGATTTGTTCCAGCACCTCATCAGCAACTCCTTGGTCTCTCCACGCTCAATGAAACCACTTCAACCTCCCTTCCCAAGAGGATATGACCCAAATGCCAAGTGTGAGTTTCATGCAGGGGCAATAGGTCACACAACTGAAAATTGCAAGGCTTTGAAGTACGTGGTTCAAGATCTGATCAATGCCAAATGGTTGAGTTTTAAGGTGGATGGACCTAATGTGGGTAATAATCCCCTTCTAGGTCATAGAGGTTCAGCAGTCAACGCCATTATTGAAGAGTTTAGGAATCAGCCCCTGACAATGAAAGTGGAGGATATTTGTACTCCCTTAAGGGTCATTTATGCCAAACTCTGCAAGTTCGGTATAATTGGGATGAAATACAATGAGAGGGACTTGTGTAGCTTGCATCCTGATGACAATCATTGCATAGAGGAATGCGAGGAATTCAGGCAAATTCTCCAAGAATTGTTAGACACACACTTGATACAGGTAGGTTGTGTGAAGAAAGATGAAAACATATTGACCCTTCAGTCAAATGAAGATAAAAACACGACCTTCCCCAAACCGTTGGAAATTTGTTACAACAAGCCAGTCCGAGGCGTGCCTAAACCGATAACTATTCATGTACCAACTCCTTTCCCTTTCAAGAACGCTAATGCAGTGCCATGGGATTACAGTATGAAGGTCTTTGTGGACAATTTAGGGGATGACCAGGTAAAGCGGCATCTGGATCTGGCAAATCCTGCTATCACTAACATCTCGGGAATCGGTGGGATGACCGAAGCGGGCAATTTATACCTATCGGACCCATGGACAAAACTCATGGAAAAGATAAAGAAGAAGAATTCATTGATAAAGATATGGGTAATAAGGCAAAGAAAGCAGAAGAAAACAAGAAAGCAGTATCTGAAGAAGAGGTTTGTGAATTCCTGAAATTTATGAAGCAGAGTGAATACAAGGTGGTGGATCAGTTGAATCATACTCCTGCCAAAAATATCCGTGTTGTCATTCTTCTTTGAATTACAGCGCCATAGGGAATCATTGATGAAAGTGCTAAATGAAGCTCATGTCACCCATGACATCATGGTGAACCAATTCGAGATTGTGGGTAATATTGTTGCTAGTAATTACCTTACCTTCAGCGATGAAGAAATTCGATTGAAGGAATGGGGCATAACAAAGCATTGCACATCTCTGTGAAGTGTGGAGACTATATCCTTGCTAAATTGCTAAAGTCGATAATGAGTCATCTCTAAATGTTATGCCAAAATCTACCTTGGCAAAGTTGTGCATTGATGGATCATATATGAAGCCCGATTACCATGGTGGTAAGAGCCTTGATGGAGTCTAGAAGAGAGGTTATTGGAGAAATCGAGCTATCTATACAAGTCGGCCCTCGCACATTTGAGGTAGTCTTTCAGGTGATGGAAATCGCAAAGATATAGATGCCTCCTTGGAAGACCATGGATCCATTCAATTTGGAGTTGTGCCTTCAACCTTACACCAAAAGCTGAAATTTTCAATGGATAATAAGTTGGTATTGTCTGCGGTGAAGAAGAGATGCTAGTAAGCAAGCCATCCTCCACGCGCTATATCGAGGTTACAGAAGAAGCTCTTGAGACGTCTTTTCAAACGTTGGAGATTGCGAATGCCACCTTCGCGGGAGAAGGAGTCCTAATGAAAAAACCAAAGTTGTCTGAAACCTCCATGATGATCGCAAAAGTTATGATGAAAGGAGGGTATCAGGCTGGATGTGGATTGGGAAGATATGAACAAGGGATCGTGATGCTGGTAGAACTTCCAGATAACAGAAACAAATATGGGTTGGGATACGAACCTAACAGATTTGACAAAAAGAGAATTTCCAAAGAAAGAAAAGAAAAGAGGATAGCTAGACTGGAAGGTAGGGAGCCAAAAGATGAGAGTATCCCCATCTGTGACATCAGGCAAAGCTTTCGGAGTGCAGGAATATTGAATCCGAATCAGATAGCAGCTATCAAGGACGATCGCAGTGCAGAAAACGACAACGTCAACCTTGTCCACCCTTGCTCGCCAAATGAAGAACTTGGAAATTGGGAGATTGTTGAGTTTCCCGTGATCTTTGATTCAAAGTAATTATGTAATGCAAATTCTATTGCTCTGCCCAAGGCTTTAGAATAATTTATTGTCAAAAGGGCGCACATGTTTTATTTCAGTATCATTATCAATAAAATGCACTTTGAATTTTCCAATCATTTCTTTTTCTTTCCTTTCCATCTCTCTTCATCTTTTCCCACTTTTCATTTCGTTATTTTTAACTAATGCAGATCCAAAAACATTGTCTTTGAAAATAACAATGCCAGTAACTCATACTATAATTTTGAATACCCCATTAATCATACTGAGGAAGATAATGAGGACAATTGGGAAACCCCTCCTGAATTAATGAAGTTGGTGGAACAAGAAGCTAAAGTGATTCAACCCCACGAGGAAGAAACTGAAACAATCAATCTAGGCACTGAAAATGACAAGAAAGAAGTTAAGATTGGAACCACAATGAAAAGCAGCGAGCGAGAAAAATTGGTTAAACTCCTATTTGAATATGCGGATGTTTTCACGTGGACATACCGTGATATGCCTGGATTAGATAATAGCATAGTCGAGCACAAATTGCCATTAAAACCCGAGTGCCCACCGGTCAAGCAGAAGTTGAGAAGGATGAAGTCGGAGATGTCACTCAAGATTAGAGATGAGGTAAAAAAACAGTTCGACGCCGGTTTTCTGGCTATAGCCAAATACCCTTAATGGGTGGCTAATATTGTCCCAGTCCCAAAGAAAGACGGAAAGGTCCGAATGTGTGTTGACTATAGAGGTCTAAACAGGGCCAGCCCTAAGGATGACTTCCCTTTGCCACATATTGATGTCTTGGTAGATAGCACAGCTCAACACTCTGTCTTCTCTTTCATGGATGGATATTCTGGCTATAATCAAATCAAGATGGCTCCCGAGGATATGGAGAAAACCACGTTTATCACTTTATGGGAACTTTGCATTTACAAAGTAATGCCGTTTGGATTAAGAAATGCTGGGGCAACATACCAAAGAGCAATGGTGGCTTTGTTCCACGACATGATGCACAAAGAGATAGAGGTCTATGTGGATGACATGATTGTAAAGTCCAAAACAGAGGAAGGTCATGCTATTAACCTACAAAAACTTTTTGAGCGACTGAGGAAGTATAAACTCCGGTTAAACCCAGCTAAGTGTAGTTTTGGTGTAAGGTCAGGCAAGCTGCTAGGGTTTATAGTCAGCCAGAAGGGAATAGAAGTTGATCCGGCCAAAGTAAAAGCAATCCTCGAAATGCCGACTCCTCGCACCGAAAAAGAAGTTCGTGGATTCTTGGGAAGATTGAACTACATCGCCAGGTTTATATCCCAAATTAAGCGCTACTTGTGAGCCAATTTTCAAGGCTGTGTGTAAGAATCAGGAAACCAAATGGAACGACAATTGCCAAAAAGCTTTTGAGAAAATCAAACAGTACTTACAAGATCCATCGGTTTTGGTACCTCCTGTACCAGGGAGACCCCTCATCATGTACTTAACAGTATTGGACGAATCAATGGGTTGTGTGCTAGGACAACATGATGAATCTGGTAAGAAGGAGCATGCCATTTACTACTTGAGCAAGAAATTCACTAGCTACGAGACGAGGTATTCATTGTTAGAGCGAACATGTTGCGCGTTAGCATGGGCTGCCCATCGTTTGAGACAATATTTGCTATCCCATACAACCTGTTTGGTGTCCAAAATGGATCCGATCAAGTACATTTTTGAAAAGCCTGCTCTCACAGGAAGAATTGCTCGTTGGCAAATATTGTTATCTGAGTATGATATTGTGTATGTCACCCAAAAGGCAATTAAAGGCAGTACCTTAGCTGAATACTTGGCTCATCAACCTGTGGAAGACTATTAGTCAATGCAGTATGATTTCCCAGACGAAGACATAATGGCTCTATTTAAAGGAAAAGAAACCTCTGACGATGAAAAATGGATCTTGTTGTTTGATGGTGCTTATAATGCATTGGGACATGGGATTGGAGCTGTGCTGATTTCCCCTGAAGGTCGTTTCATCCCATTTACTACGAGATTGTGTTTCGATTGTACAAACAATATGGCAGAATATGAGGCATGTGCCATGGGCATTCAGGCGGCCATTGAATCGAAGGTCAAAATTCTCGAAGTATATGGAGACTCGGCTTTGGTTATCCATCAGTTAAAAGGCGAATGGGAAACGAAGGATTCCAAATTAGTTCCTTACCATGCTCACATCAAAGAATTGATGGAGCAGTTTGATGAAGTCACATTCCATCACATTCCCCGTGAAGATAATCAGCTAGCTGACGCCTTAGCTACTCTATCATCAATATTCAAAAGCAGTAACAGGGAGAACTTACCGCTAATAAAGATACAGAATCATGACCGGCCGGCACACTGCCTAGCAATAGAAGGAGAGCCTGATGGCAAACCCTGGTATTACGACATCAAACGATACATTACAAGTAGAGAATATCCTCCTAATGTCTTAGAGAATGATAAAAGGGCATTAAGGCGTTTAGCAATGGGATTCTTTCTAAACGGCGAAGTGCTTTATAAGAGAAACCATGACATGTTACTTCTCAGGTGTGTTGATAAGACTGAGGCGGAAAAGATTATGCGAGAGGTTCATGAAGGTTCCTTTGGGACTCATGCAAATGGGCATGTAATGGCAAGAAAAATCTTGAGGGCTGGCTACTATTGGTTGTCTATGGAGACTGATTGTTTTGGTTATGTGAAGAAATGCCACAAGTGTCAGATTTACGCCGATAATATCCATGTGCCACCAGTCTCTTTGAACATCTTAACAGCACCATGGCCTTTCTCAATGTGGGGATTGGATGTCATCGGACCCATTGAACCTAAGGCATCAAATGGACATCGCTTCATTCTTGTCGCAATCGACTATTTCACTAAATGGGTTGAAGCGGCTTCATATGTGAGTGTGACAAAAAATGTGGTTGTCAAATTCATCAAGAGAGATTTGATCTGCCGCTATGGTTTGCCAAATAAAATCATCGCGATAACGAGGACTAATTTGAACAACAAGATGATGAAGGAGCGTGTAATGACTTCAAGATCCAACATCATAATTCCTCACCGCATCGCCAAAGATGAATGGGGCAGTTGAAGCTGCAAATAAGAACATCAAGAAGATTGTCCAAAAGATGGTGGTAACATTTAGAGACTGGCACGAAATGCTCCCTTTTGCCTTGCACGGTTATCGAACTTCGGTTCGCACCTCAACAAGGGCAACCCCTTTCTCGCTGGTGTATGGAATGGAAGCAGTGCTTCCCATTGAAGTCCAGATCCCCTCGCTAAGGGTATTGATGGAGACAAAACTAGAAGAGGCAGAATGAGTTCAGGCTCGGTTGGATCAATTGAACCTCATTGAAGAAAAGAGAGTGATGGCCTTATGTCATGGACAGCTATATCAGCACAGGATGAAGAGGGCTTACGAAAAGAAAGTTCACCCTCGGGAATTTCAAGAAGGAGACCTAGTGCTCAAGAAGATTTTGCCCATCCAAAAGGATTCTCGTGGAAAATTGACTCCGAATTATGAAGGTCCGTATGTTGTGAAAAAAGCTTTTTCTGGAGGAGCCTTAATCCTCACAAGGATGGACGGTGAAGATCTCCCACTCCCAGTGAACTCTGATGCAGTCAAAAAATATTATGCCTAAAAAAGAAAAACATGAAAAGCCAAGCAAAAGTGGGCTCGCTAGGTTGAAAACCTGAAAGGGCGACCTAGGCAAAAATTAGAGCGACCCGTTGGATTGAAAACTTGAAAGAACAATCCAAGCAGAAGTTAGAGTCTAAAATCAGATATTGAAGAAGGCTGGTGCATCAAAGGGCTCTTAGCCAACTGAGGCAGTTCTGTAGTTGAGTAATGAGTAATCAAAGTTATGGATATAGAATCTGGCATTTGTTCCTACAAAGACACAAACTATAAATATCTGCTTAGTTATTGTCTTTCTTTGTTTTTTCTTCTTCCTGCATTTTTCTTGATGTATCTTCAAGTCTGTGTAACTTCAGTCCTTATACACATGACTCTTTTGTGAATACCAAACACCTCCGTTCTCGTATTTCAAAATGTTGTTTTATGATAATAAGCACTGAATTGTGAAGCATGTGATGATATGGGAAAACATTACGGTTATTATATACATCTTAAAAATCACGAGGAAACGCCAAAACTCAACAAATAAGTTTCAAAAAGGGCAAAGGGATTACCTTTAAAAAATAACTAGCGCTGCATCGATAACTCGTGCTCCCTCCCAGTCAAAGGCATAGCCTGACTAAATCCAATGAATCTCAGTCCATCCGATATCTTTAAGCACTAGAGATCATACGGGATGAGGAATCAGTACAATAAAAAATAATAGTCACATTGAATACATGCATCACATACCATATATTCATGCATCATCCTCATATCACCACCTTTTAGCCGTTTTTGTTCCACTTGGTCCACGCACCAAATGCTGATCCTTCACTATTGGTTCCAAAACAATGTGACGAGCATTGGTCCTTTATTTTGCCTCCTAAAGCGACACGCCAAGTATCGCTCCCTCTTTATCGCTTTAAGATTACCGCGTCAGTACCCGACCTGGCGGTAATCCCTCTTTATTGCTTTTTGATCAACATACCAGTTTCGGACCTGATGTTGATCCCTCTTTATTGCTTCCCATTGGCGCGTCAATACCCTACTTGGCGTCGAACCTTCCGATCACCGTGTCAGTACCCGACCTGGCAGTGATCCTTCTTTATTGCTTCCCATCGACGCGTCAATACCTTACTTGGCGTCGAACCCTCATTATTGCTTTCCGATCACCGCGTCAGTACCCGACCTGGAGAAGATCCTTCTTTATAGTTTTTTGATAAACGCGCCAAGCGTTAATCCCTCATTATTGCTTTTCGATCACCGCGTCAGTACCCGACCTGGCGGTGACCTTTCTTTATTGCTTTCCGATGAACGCGCCAAGCGTTAATCCCTCATTATTGCCTTTTGATTACTGCGTCAATACCCGACATGACTGTGATCCTTTATTATCACTTTCCGATTAAACGCACCAAGCGTTAATCCCCCGATATTATTCCTCACCTCATCATTCGCCTATCCTGATTCAGGACAAAATTAGTGTCTTTATCTTTACTTATCTTTTACAATGAAAATTTGAAAACCATTGTTATTCATATTTTCTAGTAAAATATAACTAAAGAGGGAGCAGCTGTTGTACCCCAATTTTGTCCGCCCTTTTTAAAATACGGACTTATTTTGCCAATTTTTTTTCTATTAAGGAGTAAAATATAAAAATCAATAAATAGAAAAATCTAAAAAATATTTTCATCTTGCTAGTTCTTTATTTTTTAATCCTCCGTTTGTCTTTGATTACAGCATAAACAAAATAAAAAATAAAAATACAAAAGAATGGAAATACAAAAAATATTAGATAAAAAAAAGTACAAAAATGCAAAAACGAATAAAAATAAAATGGGATGGATTCCATCTGCCGAGCTTGTAGTTTGGACATAAGGGCATGTATCTTTTTTGCTGGACGAAGACACTTAGCACAAACCCAACTCAAGCTTTTAATCTACATCTAAGAGGCATCTGTATCAATGACTCTGCATCACTGGCCATATTGCAATAGAACCTGCAACACACAGGCTAGAGGGAAACAAACAAGACAAAATGGTGAATGGATCAGGGAGTTGGGAGAAGCAAAATATGGATAAGAACAATAAAGTATAAGAAGGTGTAACTAAGGAAAAAGGAAAAGCAGTAGAAAGCGACCTCTCAAGCTTTGTTTCTCCATTGAGAAGACCACCCAAAGATAAGAAAGGAAACCTCTACCTGTTGAGAGCAAAAGGGATTCTGCCAATCAGACAAATAAAGGAAAAACAAAGTTAAACCAAGAAATCGAAACATGCATACGACAGGGGCTTGGGGATGTAACCATCCTAGAACAGAGTCATAGAACATCAAAATAGGAAAAATGCGATGAAACAAAATTGTAGATTTTGACTCATCAGAAAAGGGAAGACGTTGGCCTGATCAAGAAAAAGAAACGAAGAATAAAAAAACCAGCTTAACACAATAGTCCTCATCCTCTATAAATACAACCTCAATTCACACAAAAAAAGGAGGAGGATTAAGGCGTTTTACTAATCGAGAATTAGAGGCTCCACATCAAGCCCTAATTCACCAAGTCGAAAAAGAAAGCGAAAAGAGAAGAAACAGAAAAAAAAAAAAAAAAAAAGAAGCAAGCAGAAACGAAAAAGAGAAGAAAAAAAAAAAGCAAGCAGAAAAAAAAACGCAGCAGGGAGAAGAAGCAGGAAAGAAAGAAGAAGAAAGAAGAAAAAGAAGGTTTGCCTCCCACCACTCTCTCTCACTTTCTCTTCTCCCTCCTTCCTCCTCTCCTCTCTCTCTGGCCACGCCCACGCCACCCCTCCTCCCCTTCTTCTTCTCTCACGCCGCGCCACCCCTCCTCCTCTCTCCTTCTCGAAGGCCTTACATGCACAAGTGTGTGGCGGCCCTTACTCTTCCCCTTCTTCTTCTCGCCTCCTTCTCTCTCTTTCTTTCCCTCTCTCTCTCTCTCTCTCTCTCCATTTTTGTCTGGTTCCAGTAATTTGTGGCCATTCTTGATTTTGTGTTAGTGTGTGATTTATGTTTCGAGGTTTATGTGTGTGTGTGTGTTCCAGTAAGATATACGCCCCTCCCCCTTTTTTTTCTCCTTTTTGTTTTCTTTTCCTTCCCTTTTATTTTTCTGGTCCCTCTTTTTATTTCTTGGCCCATTTATTTATTTTTATTTTTTTTATCATTTATTTAATAAACATGAACACTTGTTTTTTTTTACTAGTCAAACTAGTACATTTTTACTCAACTAAATTTCACATACAGGTTTTGAAACCCTATTTTTCTTGAAAATCCCATAATAAAAATCATGAAAATTAATTTACTAGTAATAATTACTCGAGATTGCTTCCCGTCTAGTCATTACAAGTACCTTAATGTTCTAAATAAAAATGGGTTATTAGTGAGGACCACTCTTGATTGCTTCTTGTTTGGTCCCCATGAAAACCTATCTTCTTTATTAAAAATAAAATTAAGTTTTTATTAGTAATGATCACTCGAGATTGCTTCTCGTTTGATCATTACGAACACCGTTAATTTTATAAACAAAAAAGGTTGTTAGTGAGGGCCACTCTTGATTGCTTCTTGTTTGGTCCCTACAAAACCTACATTTTTTTCCATCAAGAAATATACGGTTAAAATCAACCAACACGCGACTATTTTCTACCCAAGAACTACGTAGCCTTTGATTTCTCCACTGCACCCGGAGATACGTAGGAGCAGGAGCCCACTCCTGTCAAGCGCAAAAATAAACGACTTTTATTAAGTCCTTTTTTTATCTTGGTTAAATTTTTTTTAAAAAAAATAAAAGGGAAATAAATATTTTTTTTTAATAAAATTTGCACAATTAATTAGAGGTAACCTTTTTCGAAAGGATGTTGTAGGGTGCTAATACCTTCCCTACACATAATCAACTCCCGAACCCAAACCTGGTCTCAAGGACCATTTTTCTTCAAAAAAAGGTTTTTTCCAATATTTTCCCTATGAAATAAATTATTGGTGGCAGCTCCATTACACTCGAATAAATCCCTCCGGATTTTTCGGTCGCTACAGCGTTGAATAAAATCAATTATGAGTGTGGGACCTACAAAATTCTTTATATTTAAAAGTGATTCTACTTTCATCATCCAAACGAAATCAATTCTTCTGGACTCACTTTTAAAATATCATTATCAAACACAAATCAATTTGTTTATATTCATTTTTTTTAAATCTATGGTTTCGAAATCAATTCTTCATAATCAATTCTATCACAATATAAAACAAATAGACCCTAAATCGATGGCCCAATCGATCAACAGTGAATTAGTCACATCAAATAAAGATTTAGATCCACATAATTTTAGGGGTGTACACGAGTCGGGTTAGGTCGGTTTTGGCAAACCCGTTGCCTGAACCTATAAGATTTTCTCGGTTTGGGTTAGGCTGAAAATCCGTAGTTTTTTTGTCAAACCCGTACCAAACCAATTCGATGATGAGCGGGTTAGTTTGGGTTGGGTTCGCGGGTCATGAAACAAAAAAAAAAGAGTTTAAAATCCCAAAAATAGTGTCATTTAACACTTAAAATTTCACAAAATTTTCAACAACACTTAAACTAAATTCCACGGTTTTTAAAATGACATTCTATTCCACAAAATTTTCACAAAATAGAAAGAAACCCTAATTTCTAAATGAGCAAGTAGTGTCTCATCTCTCATGAGTCATGACTATGTGATAATAAGGTATAAAAAAAATTCATGTCATTGGGTTGGGCTTACGGGTTCACGAATTTGAAATCATAAATATGTTACCCGAACCAAATCACTTCGGGTTTGAATGGATTGGTTCGAGTTCGACCCAAACTACAAAAAAATGAACCAAACGTTTTGGGTTAGGTTAGATCGTCGGGTAGATTGGGTCGACCCGGACCCGTACACACCCCTGCATAATTTAGTGAGATTCATATGTTGTTAACATTTTTTCTAATTAAGTGATTGTTTGTTTTAGATTTTAGGTAGTCGTTAATCAATTCTCTGAGCAAAAACAAGACCAATATAATTGAAAATCAATATCCTTGTATTTGAGTTATAAAATCTCGGTGGATAAAATAGATTTTAGGATGGGTAGAATTGACTCTGATGGAAGCAAGAAGTTCATAGCTTTTGCGTTGAATAAAATCATTTCTGAGTGTGGGACACACAAAATTCCTTTTATTTACACATCAAAAGTGATTCTACTTTTATCATCTAAACGAAATCAATTTTTCTGAACCCACTTTTAAAATATTATTATAAAACACAAATCAATTTTTTTATACTCAATTTTTTAAAAATCAATTCTTTTCAAATTAATTCTATCACAATCTAAAACATATGTTATTTTGATTTAGTGAAGAGAGAGAAGATAACTTTTTTTTATTTAAGAAGTATGATAACTTTTTTTTTTTGACAAGAAGAAGTATGATAACTTAAAATATAAATTATATGTAGAAATATTATATACATATATATAAATATTTATCACAATTAAAAATTTTAAAAATTACAGCATATATAATAATTAAAAATATTAAATAAAAAAAGTAACACGTAAAGCATGAACTTATATTTACTCTGTTTATTTATTAAATCAAAATTATAAATAATTATATTTAATAAAAATTATATATCGATTTTAAAATGGAGTTTTATAATTTCAATGGGAGATAAAACTTTATAAAATATTTAAATAAATATTTTTGTTTGATAAGAATAGTCAAATCTCTTTAGTAATTGAAATTAAGTATTTTCTTTTCAGTAAAGTTTTTCCATTTAATAACTCTTTTTAAACATTAAATATTCATGAATTCAACCATCAAATTTAAATTTCTTATTTAACAATCAAGTTTAAATATTTTTAAAAAATATAAAAGCTTATTGATGCTTCATCAAACAATTTTAATTTAACATATAATTTACTTTTTAAAATACATTAAATATGTAAATACTGACTAGACAATTACACAACTACAAACGTCTGATTTAAATAAATCTAGTGTGGATGACTATTGATATAATATCATGATATTAAACGTTTCGATTGATGAAATTTAATGTATATAATAAATAATATATATAAAATTTAACGTATATTCGGTCAAAAAAAATTAATGTGTATAAAACCTAATGAAACAAAGTAAATTTGACAAGATTTACTAGAGAGTAAGGTTATACATGACAAAAAGTAGCGAATAGCATATAAACTAACAAATAGTTGATAGTAGATAAACTAACTGATTGAATTTAAAGTGTTTGGTAAATTTAGCGGTTGAACTAACTGATAAATATAAAAAGACATTTCTTATCATGTAGATGTTTGTTGAGATATTTTAGGAAATGATATAACAAAGTGGCACAATGGTGACATATAATTGGATGATAGTGTAAAATATTTTTATGTTGTCAGTGCATATCAATTAAACTCTTTCTTTAATCAAAATATTAAATATAATCAAATATTTGTAAATGATTAGTAAAATAAATTTATATTAACTAACTAATTCTTAAGATATTTATATATTAAAATTTTGAAATTTATATTCTAAAAATCTAATTTTTACTTATTTATTTATTTATTATCATTAAAATGATTTTTATTAGTTAAAAAATTATTTTAAAAATTATTATTATTTATTTTTTATGCTTTATAAAAATATATGTACATAGAAATATACGCGATAACTTAAATGTATAAGTAAGAGAGAGAGACTTGAAGGGTTAATAATTTTTTATTTCATTTAATAGAGTATAAACGAGAAATTTATTTAAAATACTAATGGTAAAAAGGAGAGAAAAAATGATACGTTATAAGCTATAAGCTCAAAACACTACTTCAAGTAGCGTTCGGAAAAACACTATAAGCTAGTGAAAAATGCTATTAGCTAGTGGTTAACAAGCATTTGCTACGAGCTTATCCACTATAAGTTAACCGCTACGCTAGCAGTTTGACCTTACCAAACAGAGCCTAAGTCGATCTATACCCTACATGCATGTGAGCATGCGTGAGAATTATTTTTTAGTATAATTTTTTTTAATGTGAATTAGAGTATTTACAATTAAGTAGTTTTTAATGCTGACTAACACCAAGGGGGTGATCTAGCGGAACATGACAATGTTTCGTATCTGACAGGTCGTAGATTTGAATCTCCACTAGTTTATTTGGTGTGAGGTAAATGTAAATTCCTTTAATTGTAAGCCTTGGACCGGGGGCACCCTCTTCCCACCCTAAAATTTTATTTTTTAAAAAAAAAGTTTTTAACGTTGATTAAATGTCCATCTATGTATAATTAAGTGTTAAAACTTATTACTCCCCCTTTATACACATAGTACATAAAGAAAGCAGACACACATGTAGTAATTAATATTTACCAAAAGTTTTATGAGGCTAGTCCATTCAAACCGGGCACCACATTCACCTCCCTTTTCCCCTTTGATACTCCAAAGTGATAGTGTCTCTAAATAATCCAGAAGACACAATGCATTAGAACTTGTCTCTATATATAAGTGTTTGCTTTGCAGCTTTGAATGGGCAAGACCTCTTGGGCTTTTTGCGTGAAACGGGCTTTTTTCCTGGGCCTTCTTGCTCATTTTTACTCTCCTTGTCAGGCAAGTTCTCCTTCCTTTGTTTTTGGTATAGTCCGACAAGTTTTTCCATTGTATCTTTGTTCATATATAATTATGCAAAATTTTGGTATAGTCAGCCAAGTTTTTCTCTTCGTGCTTGTTTGATTACACTTTTTTATTTATAAATTTTTAAAAACAAAAAACTGTTTTTAAAAAGTATAATCAAAGATGTCATTTTTTTTGTTTTTATTTGGTATAGCTACCGGTTATTCACCATATGTCTATAATGATTTTAGATCGGTAAGAAGGTTGACGTGACTACATATTAAAGAAATTAAAGGTAAACTCTTTTTTTTGTTTTGTTTTTTTAATTTCCCCATTATTTGCATGATAGAAAAGTAATATTTTTGTTTCTTCATAATTTTTGGTTCATAGATCCAAGAATGAAATGTATCGGTTTTTAAGTACACTTGGCTTTCTAATCTTTCGATGCATATCATATGATCTAAATGTTTCTCTCTTCCTTTTCATAGAGAAAAAATAAAAAATAAAAAATTTCATCTAAAAACTTTGTTTAAAAAACATTATGTCGATCAATAGTACAAGTTAAATTCATTGGATGCCAGTTTGCGATCTGCCATGAAACATAAAGATATTAAATTTGAAATGAAAAGATGTGGTGGGTCTATTGATGAATACTGAGTTGGTGACAGTCTCCTATATAAGGCATATTCTCAATCCTCTACTACTAGTTAATGTAAGGAATCTCCTCCGCAATAGCTATTTCGGAATAAAGGGAATTTTGCTTTCAACATCATTTTTTTCTTATTTTTGTTTTTATACATGGGTATTCTATTTTCTGATATGTACCCCCACGAATAATGCGAATAAAGTTCACGCCATTGAGAGATTTGAGCCGTTCAATCAAGATCTCATGCGGTTTACATCCCAAGGTTGAATTTTAAAATATGGCTTACTCACTTTAAAATGTGAATCGTCCAATCTCGATCTGACGGCCCAAATTTCTCAACTGCATGAATTGCGACTTTTTATTACTGTAGCCGTTCTCGATCCGTATCCCCACTAGGTACGGTTACGCATTAAAACTTTTATATAAAAAAAATATGGCACATGACTTGGGTCTACGATGAAATTGGGCATGGCTGGAAAGAAATTGGGTGTGACTTAATATAAAATATCATGTGATATTTTTAAATGGTCACATTACAAATAAGTAACTTTTAATATTGGCCACCAATATATGATTGTATGATCATATTTAGCTATTTTACTCTTATAAAGAAAATCCCTCTAACTAGATACATCCCGTTTGTAGCAATTTCTGATCTAGTATTGGTACTAATACTTTGTATCTTGGTTCCCCTTCCCCATTCCTTTAAAAAAAAATACTTTGTATATTGGTCAACAATTAAGGAATTTTTTAATTTATTTTATTTAATATTGAGTTTGGTTAATTTATTAGTTTACTAATTAGCTATATATATATATATATATATATATTTCCATTTTTCATGTTATGCTTTGAAATTTAATTTTTTCCTTTTTATCTTTCATGCAATTTTGTCACGTTTAATTTTAGATAAAAAAATTAAATTTGAAAGCTTAACATGAAAAATGGAAAGAGTATATATATATAGAATAATTTGTGTCATGTATCCATAGCATAAATATTTCTAGAAGAAAAATGTTAGCAACACATTTACTAAGACTCTTTCAATAATTTTTTTATTGTTGGTTAACATTCACATAACTTTCTTAAAATCTGTATCTTAATTATTTTAGGAGACTTTATTTCATTTTTTGTCTCCCTATTTTTCTAAATCCATGATTTTGGTCCCTTTATTTTATTTTTCACGAATTTAGTCTTCATATTTTTTATTTTTCATAAATTTGGTATTCATACATTTTAATTGCACTTTTAGTCTCTCAAAATCGTAGTTTTTTGCACTTATGGCCTCCACTTTCCCAAAATTCACGATTTTTGGGACCAGAAGTGTAAGAAATCTAAGATTTTAGGGATCAAAAATACAATTAAAAAAGTGTGAAGATCAAATTCGTGCTACAATAAAAATATGAGAACCAAATTCGTGAAAAATAAAATAGGAGACCAAAATCGGGGATTTCGAAAACAAGGGGACCAAAATTGCAATTAATCCATTTTAGAATTACTGTATCTTAAATTCGTATCTATACCTGTCACACTCAGTAAAATACAGAATCTAGTTGAAGAGAAGCCAGTCAAAAAGAAGTTAATGATGTTGCATGTTTACCACACAGTGTAGCTGGCATACAGGATATATAATGTGTTACACAGATGCATAAATATGGGAAATGCAACTATAATTAGATAAAAAAGCTAATGCTCTAAAAATAGTCTTAGGTCCCCTCTTTCACTTTTGAATTGAAGTCTTGTATCTTTCTAATTTTTTTTTTTTTTTCTCAATCAATATCCATGACAATTTTATTTTATCTCATTATTTATGTTGTGCTATTGCAATGTATGAATTGGCTTTATGTAAATCAAAATTTGGCAGCTCCATAGTAGTAATGGCAGTGGAAGACGAGCTAAAGCAAAAGATTTTGGAGAAGCCAACCAATTCAGAAGAGAGTGATGAAAAGAAAGAATCACTGAGGAAAAGGGTATGGGAAGAAAGCAATAAGATTTGGGTTGTAGCAGGCCCTGCCATTTTCACAAGGTTTTCAACCTTTGGCATCAGTGTAGTTAGTCAAGCCTTCATTGGTCATATTGGTTCCACTGAACTTGCTGCCTATGCCCTTGTCACGACTGTTCTACTAAGGTTTGTAACTGGGATATTGGTAAGTGCTTCTCTTACTTGTATAGTGCTAGTTTAGTTTCCTTATTTTTAATTGTATATGTAGTCTAAGGTCTTAAATTGCGACCGCAGTTGTCGTCAACTTTTTTTTTAAAAAAAAAAAAGTCCGCAACTGCGATCTAGACCGCGACATCACTGTTTTTGATGTCGCCGCAACCGCAATCGAGGCCGCAACAGCTGTATTTGACCGCAATTCTCCACAATATCAAGGATCGCGACGCGACTGCAACCGTTACTGCGACCAAATTTAAAACATTGATTGTGGTTACTTAAAGATCAAATTGCTGACAAATGCGGCTGATGAGGTCGCGATACAGTTGTGGAGAATCTAAAAACCTAAATATTTCTAGTGTTATTGCGGTCGTAGAACGCAATTTAAAACCTTGATGGAGTCTACATTCTATAGACTAAGTTCAAATGGTTGTAAATTGTGAACTGCAGCTTGGTATGGCAAGTGCATTGGAGACTCTATGCGGGCAAGCATATGGGGCAAAACAATACAACATGCTTGGAGTGTATCTACAAAGATCTTGGATAGTTTTGTTCATCACCACAATCTGTATTCTACCTCTTTTCATCTTTACCACCCCAATTTTAGAGGCATTAGGCCAAGACAAAAGCATTGCCCAAGTAGCAGGAACAATTTCTCTTTGGTCAATAGGTGCTGCTTTTGCTTTCATTGTGTCATTCACATGCCAAACTTTCCTACAAGCACAAAGCAAGAACATGATTATTGCATACTTAGCAGCATTTTCAGTATCTATTCACCTTTTCTTGTCGTGGCTTTTGACTGTTAAGTACAAGTTTGGACTCAATGGTGCAATGACATCAACAATCTTGGCATTTTGGTTACCTAATTTTGGCCAGCTCTTGTTTATCATGAAAAAATGCCCTGATACATGGAAGGGTTTCTCATTTTTGGCCTTCAAAGATCTCTGGCCAGTTATCAAGCTTTCTCTCTCTTCTGGGGCCATGTTATGGTAAGAAATTAAGCATTTTTCATCATTAATTTCTAAGATTATGCATAATCTATAAATAATAAGGTCTTATTAACTAACTTTGTCACCCACCCCCCATTACATTTAGGTGTGGAATGAAATGAAATTACCCTTGCATTTTCCCTGTACTCTTCCCTGTCTCACCAATAAAATATAACTCATCAGTAGTAAAATTTTTGTCTCTCTCTAAAAATGAAATTTCCTCAACAAAAAAAAAAATGAAATTATCTTGCTTAATTTTTTTTTTTTTGTTAAAGTATTTTATTTTAATTGGAGGTACAGAAAAAGAAAAGAGATTATTTTAATCAAGTGTGGGAGTTTCCCAAGGTGATTGATATGATTGTGGCAAATTTTCATTTCTACTCATTAACCAGAAAAAAAAAATCAATTAGTTAGTAATTAAGTTTGGTGGTTTCAGTAATCAAGGACCACAAAATCAGTTTTAGATAAATAAAAAAAAAATTTAAAAGTTTATAGGTACAATTTTAAATGATGCTAATAACTTCAAAATTTATTGTTTACCCTATGCTTTGTTCAATCAGTTTTATGTTGTGTAAAAGAAAAGGAATTGAAAAATTTATGTGATTAAATAGCTCTAGGACTAATATAAAGCTATGGTACCTTTTATTACAGTCTTGAGATGTGGTACAACACAGTTTTGGTTCTTCTAACTGGGAACATGAAAGATGCAGAGGTTTCCATAGATGCTCTGTCCATATGGTAACACTATCTCATTCTTAGTTTTATATTTTGCTTCCAAACTTCATATCAAAGATGTAATCGTTGTTTCTTTATTTAGAAATTAATCATCTGATTCATTGCATCAAATTATCATTCTTTTGTTTTGCAGTCTAAACATCAATGGGTGGGAAATGATGATAGCCCTTGGTTTTTTTGCTGCAGCTAGGTAGGTGCTTCATTGTCATCATATTCTCTCTTCTTTTTCATTAAACAAAAACAAACCTCAGAAAAACTATGAACATTAAAGAAGGTTTGAACATATGACTTCTGGTAATAAATTATCTAAATCTTTTACCACTAAAATGACTTCAAATGTAGTGGTTTTGTTTTAAGATAATGTTATTTCAAATAAAAATACCGTTGAAAATGTTTTAGGAATGATTACTATTTGGAAAATTATTCAGGCTTATTTAATTATAATTAAATGGGTCGACCCAACGGGATAAAAAGATGGACCAAAATCCCTGCAGTTAGGAAATCCCATAGATACCTAGTTAAGGAATTCTGGAGTCATGCAGTCAATGCATTGGGAGTCATTAAATCAGGATCGGATAGTCCATATTTAAAGTTTGCTAAATCATGTTAAGAAAATGTTGTGACCGTCCGATCAAAATTGGACGTCCTTGAACGCTTGACTATGGGATTACCTTTTTTTTTTCCGATTAAGACTCAGGGGCGGAGCTTAGTGGGGACATAGGGGCCCCCAGACATTTAGGTTTTAATGCTTGTATGGCGCAGTGGTAAGGCAGTTTATGGCTCCTCCCAGGTCATGTGATCGAATCCTCTTGAAGCATTTTTTATGCTTTTGCTTGTTAAATATATTTCTGTGCAGAAAAAATTGCCAAAATAAATGCCTAAAGAAAGATTCAAACCGCGTACTCCTTGCTAAAAACTAGTAGGACAAACCACTACACCAACTATTACTTAAGATAATATTTGCGAAATGTTAATATATATAGATTAATATTGGCCCCTCACACATTACAATGAAGCTCCGCCACCGTTAAGACTATGGGATTACCGATTGCAGGGACCCCAACGAATATAGTATACACTTGTTTGAATCTGAATTAGTCGGATTTCAATATGACTTCTAAATATCGAAACTCGGGCCTGTTTGATTACATTTTTTTACAAACTATTTTCTATTTTTAATAATTTTAAAAGAACAAATATATCTCAAGAGGAAAAAATCTACTTTTTCTAAAGAAAAACATCCTCTTTTAATATCATTTTGCGATGTTTAGTGTTTATACTTCACGAAACAAAACAAAAATTGATTTGGTGTTTTGTGTATATGAATTGACTAATTTGCAGTGTTCGGGTGTCCAATGAGCTTGGAAGAGGGAGTTCAAAGGCTGCAAAATTTTCCGTTGTGATAACAGTTCTCACATCGTTTGCCATTGGCTTCGTTCTTTTCTTGGTCTTCCTATTCCTTAAGAAAAGACTTGCTTACATTTTCACTCCAAATCCTGATGTGGCTGAAGCTGTTGGAGATTTATCACCTTTGCTTGCATTCTCCATCTTATTGAATAGTGTCCAACCTGTACTCTCTGGTAATCTCTAATTTTTCTTTCTACAACCACTAATCTCCACTTTCATATGTTTCTAAATTATAGTTTTGAAACATTTACAATTGTATTTTATCACAATTACAACTATGTATAAATTTAGGGTTAATTATGTTTCATTCTGTCAACTTATACTAATATTCAGTCTTGGTCCCTAAAATCTAAAAAGTATCTTTTTCATCCCCATTATCTTGAAATATGCTATAATTGGTTCTTCTTGATTTATTTTAGTCCCATTAATGTTTTTTTTTGTCTTATTCAATGTAATATTTGATTTGTGTTTAATTATTCCCTAATAATAGGGACTAAAACGGGGAAAAAAGACTACCATAGGGACTAAAATGAAAAAAAAAATGTATATTATAGATAATAAAATAAAACAATGAAAATCAATTGTAACACATTTCAAGATATTGGAGATAAAATAAATACTTTTTAAATTTTGGAGAACAAAATGGAACATTAGCATAAGTTGGTGACTAAAAACATAATTAATATATAACTAACCCATAAATTAAATAATGTACATGCTAATATATAAAATGTTCACATGCTATATTATTTTTGAGGAAATCGATTTAATATATAATAATCTTACAAATAGGAGTTTCTATTGGAGCTGGGTGGCAAAGCATCGTAGCATATGTAAACATAGGATGTTATTACCTAATTGGCATTCCCGTTGGAGTGGTGATTGGTGTCGTTTTCAATTTGCAAGTAAAGGTAATTAATATCTCTTTTGCCCCAAGCTTATTTTGATTTTGGTTTATGTACCTATGCTTATTTTTATTGTATTCTTTTTAATAAAATCATTGGTTTGTCGTAGATGATTAGTGATGACTGAGGTGTCAACTAAGTTGGAATCGCAGTTATCATTATAATGTTTCTGCATGTCAGTTTTACTTATAAAAAAAATCTCTCTTTTGCCCTGTCTTATAGACAATATCATGATTAAAACAAATGATGATCAATATTGGTGTACATCTCTTTTAATTTGCAGGGTATTTGGATTGGGATGTTGTTTGGAACATTTATTCAAACTGTAGTGCTTATTATCATCACTTTTAAAACTGATTGGAACAAGCAGGTAATTGTCTAGTCTATTATTGTCTTTTTCCAATGTGTGCACTGTTTATTTCAGAAATTTGACATTTATTTTCCTTTTTTTTCCTTTTTAATTTAGTTTTTTTTTAATATAGTTGAAGCATATTAAAAAGTGTATTTGGACTTTGCAGGTAGAGATAGCTCAAAATAGCGTTTACAAATGGGCTACGATGGGTCAGACAGAAGAATCAAAGATATAAGATTTGGATTAGTTATAAATTGGGTTTAGAATGTTTAATCAATAGATGACGAACCGATTAAACCTAAAATAGCCAAGTGTGTGTGTATTAAAATAGGTATATTTATAACAATGGCCATGCCTAATGAGTCTGTCCGGACTTATTTATTTATTTATTTGGATTTATGGTTCAAACTTACGTATATTAATTATCAAAAGACTATATGTGGTCCAATGGGATGGTATCTTTAGCTTTTGATGATGCATTTCTCCTCCACGTTAATTTGCTTCTTATAAATAAAAAAGAAACTTATTTTTAATTTGACTTTAGTTTTTTTAGGTGGTAATGTTTTTTTTGAATTTTGAAATTGCCTTGTTATTTATATTTTTAAATGCGCTCTTTTTAACATTTATTTTTGCATCCTTTCTTTTTGTAATTTTAAGAATATTGTTTTTTGTATAACTCAAATTGTACTTACTCATATTGAGACATGAGTTTGATGTATATGAAGTAAACGAAATGACAACACAAAAAAGAGTTGAATTGCATTGTGTATGATTTTAAAATTCTTCACAATTCGTGAATCATTTTTCTATGTCGCGGTGTATTATAAATGATTTTATAAATACGTGCATGGTCAAGGTAGTAAAATAAGATTAATTGTATAAGTAAGGTATCTTAAGCATCTATATGTAATCTCATTAAAAAGGTGTCTATATGCAATTATGAAATAGGAGTTAGACTCACATGTATTTGGAAGAAAATAGTTTAGAGTCTCTTTGTAAAAGGAATATTTTAGAAGGTTGGTTGCGTTGTATGTGATTTTAAAATGAAATGCCAAAATAAAGAGGAAGGTTGGATTGCTTTGTATGTGACTTTATAACTTTTCGCAATTCATGAATCATTTTTCTATGTTAGATTGTGTTATGGACTAATATCTCGGATACTTGGCCCAATAGAATATGAGCCCATGCATTATCAAGGCTCAAAGGCATCGTTCTGAGACTCACGACACCGTAACGAACGGATAACTAGCAACGGTAATCGTAGTTGGATTAGTATCTACAAATAGTCATAATAGTCTGATTGAAGTCATCAACGATCGTAACGGTCGGATAAGGCTCCCTAATCATTCTAGCGATCATATCTCAGCAAGTCTCACTCTTAGAATTTTATTTGGAGTTATGTTGAAATTATGGATTCTTACTACTTCATTTCAAGTCTTCATTTGCTACCTTGCTTTCATAACTTCTAATTGTTTTAAAAAAAATTACTCTCATATTTTAGAACTCCATTATTAAATGTAAATTTCGAAAGCAACTAGCGTTAATTACTTTTCGCATTTGAGTAGAGACGTAGCACCGATGGAGTGTTACAAGGCAGCAGTTGTTCGACATTTGAGGTGACGATTCTGGTACGACCAAGATAGCCATCTCTAACAGGAAAGGGGGATTCAGCGATGCAATATTATTGGTCATGTCAAATGGAATAGGATAGCTGAACTACTGACTACTACCCCTAATGGGAAGGGATACTTATTTAGTTGTATATTGGCCAATATGCATGTAAGCCAGCTACATTTGAAAATAGGTGTTATGACTAGTAAGTTACAACTTTGGAGATGTACGCTTGTGTTGACTCGACTCGAGAGATGACTGTGTATGCTCATGTATATATGCTTTGGTCTTCAAAGATCTCTGGCCTGTTATCAATTACTAGTACACAACACATTTCCACTTGAGCATCACCTCCTGAATCCCACTTAAAAATTAAAATTGACCCAATTGATTTATGGGACCCAAATTCACTTTCATCACTAATTTTAGCTTGGCCCATTGAATCACAAGCTTGCCCCATGCTCACAACTTCAGTCATATTTGTAACACCATCCCTTTCCTCTAATTCGGGCTTGTTAATGTTTTTGGAACCATTGAATAAAACCAAATTGAATCTCTTCAACACCTCACTTGCATATTTCCTCTGCAGCACAATGCCTTCAGCTGTCACTGAAAATTCCATCCCAAGAAAGTATGTCAATGCTTCCAAATCTGTCATCTCAAATTCAGCTTTCAACAAATCCTTCAATTTCTCATTTTCTCTATTGTTGCTACCAGGAATTAATAGATCATCGACATAAAGACATATTAGTAGCAATTCTGAGCTATTAGTCCTTGACTTCATATACACACTGTGCTCAACTTCACACTTGCAGAAACGAAGTTTGATGAGGAACCTATCTATCCTTCTATTCCAGGCTCCACGGGCTTGTTTCAAGCCATAAAGAACCTTCTTCAATTTATACACCATTTCCTCCTTTCCCTCAATCTCAAAACCTGGTGGTTGAGAGACATAAACCTCTTCATCAAGAGGTCCATTTAGAAAGGCAGATTTCACATCTAATTGGTACAATGGCCAGCACTTTGCACTAGCTAGAGCCACTACCAATCTAATAGTTTCAATTCTGGCCACAGGTACAAAAACCTCTGAATAATCCACTACAGCCCTCTGCAGGAAACCTCTTGTAACTAATCTTGCTTTATACTTCGCAATTGACCCATCTGGATTGAGTTTCAGCTTGAAAACCCACTTGACATCAATCATCTTCTTTTCTGCTGGCAATTTTGTCAACTACCATATCTGGTTTCTTTCAATTGCTTTCAGCTCCTCTATCATAGCTCCTTTCCAGGCCTTGTTCCTCATGCTTCCTCTACATTTATTGGTTCTATATCAGCAAATAAGGCAAAGTGTACAAGCTCACCATCATTAGCTATTTCTCTGCCAGAAAATAACTGACAATCAGTAAGCCTAGTAGACACTTGTTTAGCTCTTTGTGGCCTAGATGAGTGTTGATCCTCTTGCTCCTCTTGAACATCCAACTCATTGCCATTTACCTCCAATTCTACGTCTGATACACTATCATTATTTGATACATCATCCAGTACATCACTAGGAAAATGTTTGAGACTGTTACACTTCTTCTTCCAGTCCCAGAATTTTGTTTCTGCCACTATCACATCTCTGCTGATTGTCACCTTTTCTTTTACTGGATCATACAGCTTATATGAACCTGTAGGATGGTAACCAACTAGAATCATTGCTTCACTTTTATCTTGCAACTTTCTCCTCTACCGGTCTGGTATGTGCTTGAAGCACAATGCTCCAAATACTTTCAAGTGATTCACTGCTGGCTTGTTCCCAGACCAAACCCCTTCCAGTACCTTTCCACTCTTTTTCAAACATGTTCCCATCAATGGGTTTCTTGGCAGCCACTCCCACTTTTCTTACGATACCCATATGAAGAAGTGATGAGGACCTCCTAGCTCAAGGGAAGGAAGCACAAAAAGGTGTAGTCACTAGGAGCAAAGCAAGGAAGCTCCAAGAGGACATGGAGAAGAAGATTAGTTCTTTGTTGGTTCCCATTGGAGGAGAATCTAATGAAGACAAAATTTACCAAATCCTACTCATTAGTGACTAGTCTTTTATTGGGAAATATAATAAATTTGTGATCCTTGTTTTGTATTGTTTGTTCTTTTCAATTTGTAATAATAGTACTTTGATGAATTTTCCTACTTAGAAGCCTATTATTTGTTTTTAGGCACATAGGTTGTGATTAGAAAATTAGGAGGTGTGCATAGTAAAAATGCACAAAGGTATAAATAGGCTTTTCTTGTATTGTAAAAGGACCTTTGATTCTGAATAGAAATTCATTTGTTTGAGAGCTTAGAAATTCTCTCCTTTGGTTCTTGGAAGAACCCTTGCTATGGATCTCATCAAGGGGCTAACCAAATCCTTTGTGGCGATCACACTTTGATCTTATCATCCCTCCTTGGATGTGGTGATCTTCATCTCCATCATCATCTACTTCTTTTTCCATTTTTGTAAGTTTGATTTTCTGTTTGTGTTCTTGTTCTTCTTGAATTTGTTGAAAAAAATTGAAAACCAAATCATGGAAAAGATCCTTCTCTTCAAGATTCTCTATGAGGATCACATCAATTGGTATCTAGAGCCAATTCCATGAGCATTGATTTTCAAATTTTTCTTGTCATTTTTTTTTCTTTTTCTGTGTTCGTGAATCTGCTTTTGGTCGCTAGGGTTTGTACCGGACCACATGTTCATGATTTGTGATCTTCGATTCTGTCTAGTCCATTTTTCCTCTGTTGCGTTGATCTCTGCTGTGTGTTGTTGATATTTGGATTCGAAGCTACTGTTTTAGCGCAAAAACAAGGTTTTAGAGAAAAAAGAAAAAAAGCAAAATCAGTGATCTTCGTTTTTCTGTGTGAAGTCTGGATTTATGATGTTAAATTCTTGAATCGTGAGTTGTTTCTGGTTTGTCTGCATCAAATCCATGCTGTTTGTGATCGAATCGTGATCCTGCACTTGCTGTGTTGGTGTTTCAAAAAAAAAAAACTCCATAGATGAAGCTTCAAGTTCATCTTCATTTTCATGATTTGATCTTGTTGAAATGGTATAGTACTTGAGTAATTGTTGATTGCAAGTGATTACTTGTGTGTTTGAAGGTCCATTCCATCATTTAGATTCTGATTTTTGAGCGAAAATTGCAATTATAGTTGCTGCAAAAAAAAATTCTGGATTCACCCTGTTCTTCATCATCTCCTTCACAAGAGGAGGTTTGATCCAAAGTGGTTTTGTTGAGAATTGTTTTGGTGTTTAAAAATTCATTTCAAATCCAAATCTGGATTTTCAAAAGCCAAAATTGTATAGAAAAAAAAGAGCAATCCAATTCTGCATAGAAAAAGCCATAGAAACAGCTTTTTAAAAAAAGTGATTCTGAAAAAAAAAGTACTTTTATAAAAAAAAAAAGGCAAGTATAAAAAAAAAAGGCACATATCCAGATTTGAGGCTTTGATTCTTCATTCAATTCACAAATAGTTACCATATTCATTCTTTGGATTGTGAGTTTTAGTATCCTTCCTTCCACAAGTTACATACATACATTTGTTACATATACATATTTGTTACATATGCACATTTGGCTTTCATTGATCACATAGATATCCTTCCTTGCTTTGTCTTTTTCATGCTCTATTTGGTTTAGCTTTGTCTTGTTAGCTTTTCTTGTTTGTCTTTAAAATTCTTTGGTTGTGTCTTAGAGTTTCATTTTGTCATTTTTTTTGGCCTCTTGTGTGATAATTTCTTTGTGTGATTGTCTTAATGGCTTTGGTAGTAACATCAACAACTTGGTGATTGAAATCCACTTGGATCCTTTTAAGAACCTCTAGGAGAGGAAGTTAGGGAGTGGAAAAAGGCAAGAGAGATTACATTACACAAAAGCCACAAAGAGTGTAAACACGAGTGAAATTTCAAGAGTGTAAACACTTAGTTGAGTGGTGAGGTCCAATTTTTTTTTTTCTTCCTATACATTGTATTGTTTCTTTGGCATCATGTCAGGTGATCCACCATCACCAAGAACAGCAGCCCTCATGGCTTATATGACTAATCTTCAAAGAGAAACACAATTGGAGATTAGGAGGGTTAGTGAAGATCTTGGGGAAAGAATTAATTTGGTGGAAAGGAGGGCAAGATCTAGAGAACCTACTCCAACTCATGAGTATGAGGAGGAGGAGGATGAAGATGAGACACCTAGACGAACAAGGAGGACAAGGAGGCATGTTAGAAGACATAGACATTATGATGATGAAAATGAAAGGAGGCATAGGCATCACCATCATGATGATGAAAATGATAGGAGGCATAGGCATCATTATGATGAGGAGGATAGGAGACAAAGGTGGGAGGAAGAAAATTGGAAGAAAAAGAAGCTCAACATTCCCAACTTTCAAGGCAAAGGAGATCCGGAATTGTATTTAGATTGGGAACTCAAGGTTGAACAAATTTTTAGTTGTCATGAAGTAAGGGAGGAAAGGAAAGTAAGTTTGGCTACCTTGGAGTTCACAGATTATGCCTTATTATGGTGGGATCAACAACAAAAAGAGAGAGCTAGGTGTGGAGCAAGGCCTATTGATTCTTGGGAAGACTTGAAAGCTATCATGAGAAGAAGATATGTACCAAGTCATTACCATAGAGAATTACATAACACGCTCCAAAAGCTCACTCAAGGTGGGAAAAGTGTTGAGGAGTATTACAAAGAATTGGAAGTTGCAAAAATTAGAGCTAATGTGGAGGAAAGTAGAAAGTGGCTATGGCAAGATTCATGAATGGGTTGCATTATGAAATAAGGGATGTAGTGGAGTTACAACACCACCTTGATCTTGAGGAGCTAGTTCATCAAGCTACCAAAGTGGAGCAACAATTCAAAAGAAAGAGTTCCTACAAGAGATCCAATTCTAACTACAATTCCAACTACAAAGCTTCAAATTGGAAGGATAAGGATAAGCCAAAGAAGGAGGGATCTTTTTCCTCTAAGCATGATGAAGCCTCGGCCAAACAAGGCCATAAAGGTAAACAAATTTTTAACTTTACTCCTTCTAATTCTAATTCTTCTACTTCTTCCATTAAGTGTTTTAAATGTCTTGGGAGGGGGCACATTGCTTCCCAATGCCCAAATAAAAGATCTTTGGTCATCAAAGATGGTTGTATGGTGACCGAAAGTGAGAAAGAAAGTTCTACCTCCTCTTCTAGTTCTTCTAGTGGGAGTGAGGAAGAAGTTGAAGATCAACCCCTCCAAGGGGATTTGCTTATGGTGAGGAGATTACTAGGAGTGCACCTTAAGGTAGATGACTCCTCCCAAAGAGAACACATCTTTCACACTAGGTGTCTAGTTAATGGGAAATTATGTTCTTTGATAATTGATGGTGGTAGTTGTACTAATGTAGCTAGCACTAGATTAGTTACAAAACTCAACCTACCCACCATTTCCCATCCTAGGCCCTACAAACTTCAATGGTTAAGAGAGGATGAAGAAATTGTTGTGAACAAACAAGTGTTGGTGAACTTTAGCATCCACAAGTACAAAGATGAAATTTTGTGTGATGTGGTACCAATGGAAGCCGGTCACATTTTGCTTGGTAGACCATGGCAATTTGATAGGCAAGTTATCCACGATGGCTTGACTAACAAATTTACCTTTGTTCACAACAATCTCAAAATTACTTTATCACCTCTTAGTCCAAAGGAAGTATGTGAAGATCAAATAGCTCTTAGGCTCAAAAGAGAGAAAGAAAAGCTACAAATGAGTGAGAAAATGAGTGGAGAAAGTAGCAAAACAATTGAGGGCCAAGAGCAAAAGAAAAAAAAGAATAAAAAGAAAGTTGAGGAAAAAGAAGAGAAAGTAGTACAAAACTTGTTTTTGAGAGAAAAGAAAGTCAAGAGAGCTTTGACATGTAGGCAACCCCTATATTGTTTGTATTATAATGATTTGTGCTTGTCTACTTCTTCTCTTGAATTGCCAAAATGTATTGAAAATCTCTTAAAGGAATTTGAGGATGTGTTCCCAAAGGACATACCTCATGGTCTACCTCCTATAAGGGGTATTGAGCACCAAATGGATCTCATTCCAAGTGCTTCATTACCAAATAGGCCAGCTTATAGAAGTAATCCGGAAGAGACTAAAGAGATTGAAAAACAAGTTCAAAAACTTTTGGAAAAAGGATGGGTAAGGGATAGTTTGAGTGCTTGTGCTGTGCCCGTCATTTTAGTGCCAAAAAAGGATGGCACATGGCGAATGTGTACGGATTGTAGGGCCATTAACAACATCACCATTAAATATAGACATCCAATCCCAAGATTAGATGACATGCTTGATGAGTTACATGGTGCTTGTTATTTTTCCAAAATTGACTTAAAAAGTGGGTATCATCAAATTAGGATGAGAGAAGGGGATGAATGGAAAACGGCATTCAAGACCAAATTTGGTCTATATGAATGGTTAGTCATGCCTTTCGGCTTGACAAATGCCCCAAGTACCTTTATGCGTTTGATGAACCATATTTTAAGGCATTTTATTGGAAAATTCGTGGTGGTCTATTTTGATGACATTCTCATATATAGTATGACACTAGAAGATCATGTTAATCATTTGAAAAGTGTCATGGAGGTTTTGAGAAAAGAACACTTGTATGCTAACTTAGAAAAATGCACTTTTTGTAAAAGTGAAGTAGTGTTCTTGGGATTTGTTGTTAGTGCCCAAGGGGTGAAGGTTGATGGGGAAAGATAAAGGCCATCAAAGATTGGCCCACCCCTAGGAATGTGAGTGAAGTGAGGAGCTTTCATGGGCTAGCAAGCTTTTATAGAAGGTTTGTTAAAAACTTTAGCACATTAGCTTCTCCTTTGAATGATATTGTCAAGAAAAATGTGGCATTTAAGTGGGGAAAAGAGCAAGAGCAAGCTTTTCAAGAGCTCAAAACTAGATTGACAAATGCTCCTATCCTAGCTTTGCCTAATTTTTCTAAGGCCTTTGAGTTGGAATGTGATGCTTCCAACATTGGCATAGGTGCGGTTTTATTGCAAGAGGGGCACCCAATTGCTTATTTTAGTGAAAATTGAGTGGTGCTTCCTTGAATTATTCCACCTATGACAAAGAATTATATGCTTTGGTTAGGGCATTACAAACTTGGCAACACTACTTGTTTCCTAAGGAATTTGTGATCCATAGTGATCATGAATCTCTTAAATATCTTAAAGGCCAAGGAAAATTAAATAAAAGGCATGCCAAGTGGGTAGAATTATTGGAACAATTTCCCTATGTGATTAAACATAAGAAAGGCAAAAGTAATGTGGTTGCGGATGCCTTATCTAGGAGACATGCTTTACTTTCCTCTCTTGAAACTAAGATTCTTGGTTTTGAACATTTGAAAGAATTGTATGCTTGTGATGTTGATTTTGCACATATATATAAATCTTGTGATCATGGTGCATTTAAGGGGCATTATAAACACGATGGGTTTCTTTTTAAGGGAAGTAGGCTTTGCATTCCTAAATGTTCTATTAGGAATTGTTGGTGAGAGAAGTGCATGAGGGGATTGATGGGCCACTTTGGGAACATAAGACACTTGAAATGTTGCATGAACACTTTTATTGGCCTAGAATGAAACATGATGTGCATAAAGTATGTTCTAAATGCATTACATGTAGAAAGGCTAAATCAAGGAGCATGCCTCATGGATTATATACCCCTCTCCCTATTCCCTCTACACCTTGGGTGGATGTTTCTATGGATTTTGTGCTAGGTCTCCCAAAGACAAGGAATGGTCGTGACTCCATTTTTGTAGTGGTGGATCGCTTCTCAAAGATGACTCACTTTATTCCATGCCACAAGGTGGATGATGCATGTCACATTGCAAACCTATTCTTCAAGGAAGTGGTAAGGCTACATGGTGTGCCTAGAACCATTATTTCGGATAGGGATCCAAAATTCCTAAGCCACTTTTGGAGGACTTTGTGGGGTAAGCTTGGTACTAAGTTGCTTTTCTCTACTTCTTGTCATCCTCAAAGCGGATGGACAAACCGAGGTAACAAATAGAACTCTTGGTACTTTGCTTAGATCTCTTCTTAAAAATAATGTAAAGGCTTGGGAAGATTGTTTGCCTATGGTTGAATTTGCTTACAATAGGGTTCCACATGGTTCCACTTCCCACTCCCCATTTGAGGTTGTGTATGGTTTTAATCCCTCACCCCATTGATTTGTTGCCTTTGCCCATTAATTCTTCCATAATACATAGTGACGGCAAGGCTAAGGCCGAATTTGTTAAAAAATTACATGAAAAGGTCAAAGCTAAAATTGAACACAAATATGAGACCTATGCTAAGCAAGCAAATAAAGGTAGAAAAAAGGTTATCTTTCAACCCGGAGATTGGGTGTGGGTACACCTAAGGAAGGAGAGGTTTCCTTCACAAAGGAAATCTAAGCTCCAACCTAGAGGTGATGGTCCCTTCCAAGTCCTAGAAAGGATTGGGGACAATGCTTATAAAATTGATTTGCCCGGGGATTATGGGGTAAGTGCTACTTTCAATGTAAGTGATTTGACCTTGTTTGATGTAGGTGAAGATGAGCATAACTCGTGGGCGAGTTCTTCTAAAGAAGGAGGGTGTGATGAGGACCTCCTAGCTCAAGGGAAGGAAGCACAAAAAGGTGTAGTCACTAGGAGCAAAGCAAGGAAGCTCCAAGAGGACATGGAGAAGAAGATTAGTTCTTTGTTGGTTCCCATTGGAGGAGAATCTAATGAAGACAAAATTTACCAAATCCTACTCATTAGTGACTAGTCTTTTATTGGGAAATATAATAAATTTGTGATCCTTGTTTTGTATTGTTTGTTCTTTTCAATTTGTAATAATAGTACTTTGATGAATTTTCCTACTTAGAAGCCTATTATTTGTTTTTAGGCACATAGGTTGTGATTAGAAAATTAGGAGGTGTGCATAGTAAAAATGCACAAAGGTATAAATAGGCTTTTCTTGTATTGTAAAAGGACCTTTGATTCTGAATAGAAATTCATTTGTTTGAGAGCTTAGAAATTCTCTCCTTTGGTTCTTGGAAGAACCCTTGCTATGGATCTCATCAAGGGGCTAACCAAATCCTTTGTGGCGATCACACTTTGATCTTATCATCCCTCCTTGGATGTGGCGATCTTCATCTCCATCATCATCTACTTCTTTTTCCATTTTTGTAAGTTTGATTTTCTGTTTGTGTTCTTGTTCTTCTTGAATTTGTTGAAAAAAATTGAAAACCAAATCATGGAAAAGATCCTTCTCTTCAAGATTCTCTATGAGGATCACATCAAGAAGGGTCTCCCCAGTTTTTGGTTGATCCCACATTCATTTAAGTGCTTTCATTTTAATTCATTCTTCTTCTCTCCTCTTTCTCAGATTCAATGTGTGAGTGTGTGATTGATTCATTGTGAGAATCAAGGAACTTTTGTTCCAACAGGTTTAAATAATCAAGAAGCACAAGATCAGTTTTAGATAATTGCTTTTCTCTTAAAAGTTTATCGGTACAATTTTAAATGATGTTAATAGCTTCAAAATTTATTGTTTACCCTATGCTTCGTTTGATCAGTTTTATATTGTGTAAAAGAAAAGGATTTGAAAATTTTATATGATTAAATAACTCTAGGACTAATATAAAGCTATTCCCTATACAGTCTTGAGATGTGGTACAACACAGTTTTGATTCTTCTAACTGGGAGCATGAAAGATGCAGAGGTTATCATAGATGCTCTGTCCATATGGTAACCCTATCTCATTCTTACTTTTATATTTTGCTTCCAAACTTCATATCAACGATGTCATCCTTGTTTCTTTATTTAGAAATTAATCATCTGATTCACTGCATCAAATTATCATTCTTTTGTTTTGCAGTCTAAACATCAATGGGTGGGAAATGATGATAGCCCTTGGTTTTTTTTGCTGCAGCTAGGTAAGTGCTTTATTGTCATCAAAATCTCTCTGCTTTTTCATTAGTCAAAATAGCTTAATAAAGTGGACAAAGATATGTACCCAAAAAAAAAAAAGTGGACAAAGATATATTTAAAAAAACAAAAACCAAACCTCATAAAGATTATGTACAGTTTAGGAGGTTTGAACCAATGTTTTAAAAACCGGACCGGTCGTTGAACCGGTGAGACTACCGGGTCATGGTTCAATTGGTTCAGCCGGTTGAACCGTCGGTCGAACCGGATGATAAATAAATAAAAAAGTACCAATTTTGAGGAAAAAGTAAATAAAAATAATAAAAAAATAAGCTAAACCGGTCCAACCCGGTCCAATTGACCGGTCCAACCCGGTCCGACAGCGGTCCAACCCGGTTCGATCCGGTTCTGGGCGGTCCAAATAGATCGGTCCAACTACTGATTGAACCGATCGTGTGTGCGACGGTCGGACTGGACCGTCGGTCCCGTCGGTTTTTCAAACACTGGTTTGAACATATGACTTTTGGTAAATTATCTAAATCTTTTACCACTAAAGCTATTATAATGACTTCAGTGGTTTTGTTTTATAATAATATAGCATTTCAAAGTAAAAATACACTTGAAAATGTTCTATCAATGGTTATATTTTAGAAAATTATTAAGGCTTATTTAATTAGAATTAAAAGGGTCGACCCAATAGGATAAAAAGATGGACCCAAAATCCCTGCAGTTAGGGAATCCCATAGTCACCCCTGTTAGGGAATCCTGGAGTCACGCAATCAATGCATGATGAGTTGTTAAATCAGGATCAGACGGTCCATATTTGAAGTTTGCTGATTCATATTAAGAAAATGTCTTAATCTGCATATTTTGTGAACTGTCCGATCAAAATTGGACGGCCTTGATCGCTTGACTATGGGATTACCCATTTTTTTGGATTAAGACTATGGGATTACTTATTGCAGGGGATCCAATGGATATAGTGTACACTTTTTTGAATCTGAATTAGTCGGATTTCAATATGACTTTTAAATATCGAAATTTGGGTCTCTTTGATTACACTTTTTAAAAACAGTTTTCTGTTTTTAAAAATTTCTATTTTCAAGGAAAAAATCCTCTTTTAATAGTATTTTGTGATTTTCAATGTTTATACTTCACAAAATTTGATTTGGTGTTCTGTGTATATTGACTAATTTGCATTGTCCGAGTGTCCAATGAGCTAGGAAGAGGGAGTTCAAGGGCTGCAAAATTTTCCATTGTGATAACAGTTCTCACATCATTTGCCATTGGTTTCGTGCTTTTCTTGGTCTTCCTATTACTAAAAAGAAGACTTGCTTGCGTTTTCACTTCAAATCCTGATGTGAATGAAGCTGTTGGGGACTTATCACCTTTGCTTGCATTCTCCATCTTATTGAATAGTGTCCAACCTGTACTCTGTTAATCTCTAATTTTTCTTTCTATAACCACTAATCTCCATTTTCATATGTTTTTGAATAATAGTTTTGAAACATTTGCAATTGTATTTTATCACAATCACAATTACAACTATGTATAAATTTAGGGCCAATTATGTTTCATTCCCTCAACTTATACTAATATTCAGTTTTGGACAATGCCTTCGGGTTCCATAGTATGACCATTGCACACCAACACCTTGAAAGGAGGGGCCGGTTCAATGGGTAATTTCAGAAAGTGAGCAATTCTTCTCTGAAAGGCGTTTAATATCATTCTGCATTTCCTTCATCCGAGTGTTGTCTACCATAAAGCACCAATGAAATGGTCACAGATGCAACTAATAGAATCTGAGAAGAATTGTATTGTTTTATTGCTCAGCTCAGTAGAAATGAGCTCAGTAGAAATCAACTTCCACTCAAGAGAGTAGAAGGAATAGTACAATGGGATAGTTCAGAAAGACTAAATCAGAAAGAGAGAGACTAGCTTACACAGAGGGAATCAGAAGAGAAATTACATCAAACATTTCATATCATATTCCCCGAATTTCTCTCTCTCTCACTCTTACCCTTGCAGCCTGGAGTTTGTTATCCGATTCCTCGAGCTCCTTCTCCTATCCGTGATTCCCAAATCACTAACAGAATTTGGAACATTCGGTGCCTCCAGCTGTGCTCTTGCCCCTTCTCTAGCTGTTTCAGCAGTCCATGTGTGGCAGTCTCACCAATTGGACTCATTACACCATATATTCATGTCTTATCTGGGTCATTGTGTTTTGCATTAGCATTCATATCATGTTATGTTTTTCATTACTCTGAAGAACCCGTGAAGAAATAGAAATTAATACCATATACTGGTTAATGCAGTTGATAATACCGTTTGTGTTGCATCATTACATACTTTTGTTTACACTGACACACCCCCATACACCTGCATGTCCAATTCTGGAAAGAAGTGACAATATAAGAGGGACGACCGCGGGGGAGCTTACAGTTGAAATTGAATCTAATACGTGGAGACCGGAGAACTTAACAGAAATTAATACCATACGCGAGAAGATAACATCGATGAGCATGCAGGAGCAGGTCGAGACAACCCTGGTATTTCTTTGTTTTAGTGCCATGCAGTGATGAAATATGTCAAATAACAAAAGATTTTATTATATTTTTCCATTCTTGCAGTAGTGTTTGATTGCATAACGATATTTGACGTGCAAATATAAATAATTTAGTGATTCTCACACTCAGAATTGATTTGATTCAATACAAAAGCTAGGAACTTTACTTCTATCAGAATCAATTTTACATACCATAAAATCAATTTTATTCACCGAAATTTTATCACCAAAACACAAAAATAGTAATTTTCAATTATATTGAGATTGTTTTTGCTCATGGAATTTATCCCGCACGAATTTGAAACAAACTGGCGCTAAGCCTTTGATTGTTTCCTGCGAAAAAGGCGAGAGACAGAACGGGACGAGAGAAAACGCGGAGAAAATAGAGTTTACTTCTTATTCGACGCGCAGGAAAACGAGACGACAGAAAAAAAAATGCTAGGGCCCACTGAGGAAAATTTTATTGGCAGACGTGCGAAGAAAACGAGAGAGACGCAACTTTTTTTTTATTTTTCTTTTTCTACCCTTATTCTCTCTTTATATCTCAAATTATTTAAATTTTTAGTCAAGGATATTGATGTCTTTTAAAAAATAATCAACACTTTTATGTTCTCTTTTTCTCTTCTTTTTCTTTTATTCCAATCAATACCTCAAATCTATCATATTTTTTTTTTTTAATACCCTCTCTACCGTAAACCAATCACACGATGAATGAGATGAAGGGAGTTTGGCTTTGGCTTTGTTTAAGAAAAGCAACTTCCGTGTTTGACGGAATCATGGGTGGGAGAAATTAAAATCTACCAATGAGAAACATTTGTGAGACTTCGTGATGTCAACAAATACTGAAATTTTGTCCCCAAAAAAAAAAAAAAACAACAAATACTGAAAAATGGGTATTATGATATTGTATCTAGTCAAAAGTAAATAGTCAAAAGTGGAACCAGATTTTTATAGGTCTAAACCTGATAACTTTACTCTGACAACACGCTGTCAACTAATTTGCGCTCTGTTCTAGTCCAGTTTCTTTCTTTCTTTCTTTCTTCCGCACAAGGCTAAATGATTTGTAGGGTATATTTTAGTAAAAAATTAACTAAATTAGTGTAGGTTGGAAAGAAATTCTGAATTTGGGGTAAGTATGACTTCACTTTCCATTGGAGCAAAGTCGTATATACAATATACGACTTCACTTTTTCAATTTTTTTTGTGTAAATACTGAAGTCGTACATGTTATTGGAGACTTCTGAAAAAAAAATTAGGAAAGTCGTATACCCCATGTACGACTTTGCATGGGGAATTTACGTAAAATGGAAGTCGTACATGTGATTTACGACTTCGCTTAAAAAAAAGGGTTCACAGGAAGTCTCACACGGTGTGTACGACTCCACCTTCAATAATTGGAGTTCGATAAAAGTCGTATATCACGTGTACAACATCTTTTTAAAGTCTCACATGATATGTACGACTTCATCTCTATATAAATCCTCACGCTTGCATAACAAAACGCAGTGCCAACCAAGAAGTTTAGACGCACATTTTCAACCGAAGAAGAACTTCTTTATAGGTATATAATTAATTGTTCCTTTCTCTTATTTATTATTTATGTTAGTATTTTTAATTATTATTTTTAACAGATGTCATCAGAACAATTTATTGACGGTGTTGAGATTAGAGATAACGTCAGTGAGTTCAGTGAAGAGGAAGAGGGTGAGGATGAAGTTGTTGTTAATCAAACTCAGACAACATCAGTTTTTTGGTCTCAGGTGGATTACTAGGAAATGCACAACCTGGATTACTCGGATGGTTATGGAAATAGAGGAAGCGGAAGTACCAGTGTGAATGATCTTGAGGTGGGAATGCATTTTGAATCAAAGGAGGCAACCATCAATGCAATAAAGCAGTGGCACATACAAAACTCTTATGACTATGAGGTTGATGAGTCTAGACCAGACAGGTATGTAGGTAAGTGTAAAAAATTTGGTAGTGGATGCAACTGGAGGATTAGAGCATCCTTTAGTAAAAGAAAGAATAGATGGGAAATAAGGAAAATTGATGGGGTTCACAGTTGCACATCTACGTTGATCTCCCAAGATCACAAAAAACTTAGCTCTGACGTAATTGCTAACTGTGTTATTGGCTTAGTGAGTGCAGATCCTAGTATTCGAATCAAGACATTGATTGCAGAGGTACGTAATAGTTTTGAGTACAATGTCACATATAAAAAGGCTTGGAAGGCAAAACAAATAGCACTTGCAAAGGCCTTTGGTGATTGGGAAACCTCTTAGGCTGAACTTCCTAAATGGATGGATGCTGTTTAACAATGTCTACCTGGCACAATTGTGAAATATCAAACATTACCACTTGTGGTAAATGGCATGGAAGACCCTTATAGTGTAATTGTTCAGCGAATGTTCTGGTCATTCAAGCCATGTATTGAAGGATTTGCATATTGTAAGCCAATAGTACAAGTGGATGGTACGTTCTTAACGGGAAAATACTGTGGCACTTTACTGGTTGCTATCGCACAAGATGGAAATCGAAATTTACTACCAGTTGCTTTTGCAATCGTTAAGGGAGAGACAAAAGAAGCATGGGCGTGGTTCATGTATAATTTGCGGACGTTTGTTACACCACAACCAAATTTGTGTGTAATTTCAGATAGGGGAAAAGGACTATTAGCTGCATTAGGTAGCCAAAGAGTTGGGTGGGTCGAACAAAATGCACACTTAATCTTCTGTATTCGTCACATTGCGAGCAACTCCAACAAACATTTTCATAATCATGAACTAAAGGACCTGGTCATCAATATGGGTAAACCTTTGAATTTTATTATTATATGAATTTAGTTTCTAATAATCATTTAAGTGTTTCATTTACTTTCACTGGACAGTGTACGAGTTAAGACAACCACGATTCGAGGCAAAGCTTCTAACAATGAGATCATAGTTTCGACAGGCTGCAGAATGGTTGGACAAAATCCCGAAGGTGAAATAGACACAAGCATACGATGGAGGAAAGCGGTTTGGACACATGACTACCAATCTTGCTGAGTGCATAAACTCAGTTATGAAAGGAGCACGAGCATTGCCCATTACTGCATTGGTAAAGACTACATTTTATAGGATGAGCCAAGAATTTGTTGACAAAGGGTCAAAAGCTATAAGCAGGATGAAGGCAGGTCACGTATATTGTGAAGAGTTATCCTCAGTCATGCAAGAAAATCGTCGACAAGCCAGCTCTCACTATGTTCACCGGTACACTAGGGAAACAGGGGAGTTTGAGGTCCAGGAGATTGCAAACCCACAAATTGGTCGAACTGCAATGGTTTGTACAGTTAAATTACAAGAGTGGTGGTGTGATTGTGGAGAATTTAAAGCATTCAGGTTTCCTTGCTCTCATGTCATTGCAGCATGAGCGTATTGCAACTTAGATTGCAATATTTTTATTAACCCGATATATAGATTGGACTATATCTTCAAAGTGTACGAGCATGAATTTCATCCAGTTGGGAATGAAGACTATTGGGCTCTATATTCGGGACCTATTTTTTACCCTGATCCTGCCATGCTACGTGTCGTTGTTGGAAGACCGAAGACTGCTCGTATAACCAATGAGATGGATATTCCTAGTCCAAATAAACCAAAAAAGTGTGGATTTTGTCAGTCAGAGAGACATAATCGATCCCAGTGCCCATATAAAGTTTAACTATTTGAGACTTATTTGTATGTTCTACCATCCCATTATGTAACTTTTAATGTTTATTAAATAAGTTTGTATGACGTACCCAAAAAAAAAAATTAAGTGTGTATGTTTAATACTATTATTACGTTATATATTATTATTAAATAATGTTTATTAAAGTCTAACTATTACGTTATATACTATTATACTCCTATATCAATATTAACTATCATTTAAAAAACTAAAGAAAACATGTGGCCACATGCATGAATCATGAGATCATGAACGAATATGGAACAGATATAGAATCGGACAAAAAAAATAAGAGCACATGCACAAGATTTCAAAGCTGCCAATATTCTCAAAGTTTGTCATGTTGACCAATCAATAAATAGTGAGATTCCAAAACTATAAGCATGCTTTGTATTGTCATATCCACATGAAGCTTTAATTGAGCGAGATTTCAGCCAAGTGAAAGCTCTCGTGAGTGCTTGAATTGACCGAGATTTCAACAAGGCTGCAATATTGTCTGTAGTTGCTTGTATACAACCAAGCAAATGATAGATTCCAGCCAAGTACTGAAAGCTCTCGTGAGTGATTGATATTCCAACCAAGTGAATGTGAGTAATTCATAGCTTCCAGCTAAGTTACACCCATGAATAAAAAATAATATAGCCGTGTGAAGCATGAAAGTTTAAATTACACACCAGCCAAGTGATAATTCACTCACAACCGATCATACACTTCAACTATCTCTTCCTCTTTCACAATATGCGAGAGTGCATATTTTGAGAATGCAACAGAAGTAGTCTGGCACAATATGCGAGAGCGCATATTTTGAGAATGATCGGTGGTCTCCTCATGCCGGACACATCAGGTGCTCGAGTTCACTTGATGTATTTATTTTTGTTACATGACCTACGCAGCGCTGAACGATACAGTTGGGGTGCTGCAGTATTGGCTTGTCTCTATCGTGGATTGGATCGTGCTATTGATCCAAACCAACTTGAGATTAGAGGATGCATGCTACTACTACAATCATGGGCATGGGACCACATCCCAAAAATTGCACAAACGGTGAAGTTCTACAAGGACTTGCGTTTCCACTTGCAAGAGGGTATAATTATTTAACTTTGTGCGCTTGTATAACTTATTTTTTCACTTTTTATACTTATTAAATGATCTCATTAGATATTTATTTCAGGTGGTCTCGTCCTTTGACCGCAACCCACACACCGGGACACTCAGCAAAATAAATATGCTATGCTTTAGATTGGTTACATATCAATAAGGTTCATATTAACTTTTCACATTATCGGGGTAATTCTTATTTTGACTAATTAGTTACACTCTTATTAACGATTACATTTATGTCTCAGTTCATTTGGATGCCGTACGACGATCCAGAAATAAGACGACTTCATATTCCTGATGTCCCTGAGATAAGTCGTGCATTGGTTCCAATAATTTCATACGCCATTGTGGAGTGGCACCCAGTTGATAGAGTGATGCAGCAATTTGGTATGCGTCAAGGCATTCCGCAAGCCCCACCTAATTTTGACGCACTCCACCGTATTGATATGCAAGGAAAAACTAATGTTCACTGGCCCGACCGGCACCGTGACTACATCCAATTATGGGATGATAGACATAATCAAATAGTTATGGCTGATTCCTGTGATGATGTCTTGCACGAAAACTCTGATTATATGAGATGGCACATACGTCACACTCGGCGTTATATAACGCGCCAAGGAGGCGCCATAGCAGGATCGGTATTATTATTTCTAAATTACAGTCAGATCGACATCATATTCTTTTTATGTAAGCTAAATTTTGCTCACATGGTCTTTTATATTTTTTTTCAGTTTTCTTTCGTGCAATCATTAAGGAGCAATGCTATTGCTGCTGATGAATCTGAGCATTATAAGGAAGGCCTACACCAAGTTATTTGGTCATGTACCGACATGTTGCAAGCCTTACGTGATATCCACCCGCCGCCGCCATTTTCAACACAATATGAAGATGTTGGGCCTACGCAACATTCAGTACCTAATTATGCTCCTCCATTAGAGACTCAAAGTTACTCGCAGGCAGAGAAACCTCAATCAGACACCTTCCCAGGAGGATACATACCACAATATTTGTTCCATAACGTCCCATCTAGTTCCAACGTTTTCGAATCAGGTCCCTCAATGTGTAGAACCACTTTTGACACACCATTTTCAGCACAACACCAAACACCAATAGAAGATTATCGTCCAACCATATCATTTGGTGATGACAGTGGCGGTAATGACGGTCATAATCATGATGATCATGGTGGTGATGACCAAGAGAATGAACCTGCACCACTACAAAGGAACGTACGTGGCCGTGGTAGGAGAAGAAGTGCCCAATTAGAAGATGTGGATCAACCTCGCAGAATTCAATCAGCACGTAATAGACGACGACCTCATTGTGGGACATCATCCCATCACTAGGCTTTAAGGCTTTTTTAATGTAAAAAAAAATGAAGTAATCAATGCATATTTTGATCTTTTATTAGTATTGCTTAATTACGATAAATCCGTATGAAAACTGGTAAAAAAAAATTTAAATGAAAGTCGTACATCACTTTACGTAGGAAAAAAAAAATCCAGCCATGCAAAGTTGTACATGCAGCATACGACTTTTGCAAAAAAAAAAAAAAATCAGAAGTCTCCAATGACATGTACGACTTCAGTATTTACACAAAAAAAATTGAAAAAGTGAAGTCGTATACTGTATATACGACTTTAAAAAGTAAAGTCGTATATAGTATATACGACTTACCCAAAATTCGAAATTTCTTTCCAACCTACACTTGGTAAATTTTTTACTGAAATACACCCTGCAGGTCATTTAGCCTCCGCACACCGTTCACTTCATTGCAGTAATTTTCTCATTCAACAATTAATTAATTCCCTATCATCTCATCCATGTCTTCCTCAGAGAGTCAGAGGCATCTTCTAGGTCGATGAGATCAAGGAGCATGAGAGCACCAAGACTGAGGTGGACAAGCACTCTCCATAATCGATTTGTTCACGTTGTTGAGCTTCTCGGTGGCCATGAAAGTAAAGATAAAATTTGTCTATCTTTATTTTTTTCTCCAACTTCTTTCTACTTTTCCTTCCTTCAATTAATCCCTCCCCCCCCTCTTTTTTTTTTTTTTTTTTTAAACTTGATGTTAGTTTCACTTGCTATCTTCTTTGGTGGCGTTTAACATGGTGACATCACCAGCATGGAGACGTTGGAAAAAACTGGTAATAGGAACTTTTATCAGGTCTTTTAGGATTTATATATTTCTACCCAAAAGACTTAAAAATTACAATCTTTTCCAAGAACATGAATTATTTTTTAAATTTATTATTGTCCTTTTTTTTATGAACTAACTTTATTATTTTCTTAAGTATTTTGTTGAGTGAAATGAGAGATATCATTAATTGAATAAGAGCATACTTTAATAAATATAATTGCATTTTTTAAAAATTAAATGTGTTTAGTTTTTGCACATAAAAATTTTAAATGAATTATTAATGTTTTAAATCAGACATATTATTATCTGAAAAGTAAAATTAATTAATATTTTAGAAATTTAAAATTATTTACTTCCTTTCTCAAGTAACTAAACTAATTTAATAAAAAACTTATATTCTTTTTCATAATTTAATAACGTTATCAAGTATTGTTTAGAAGAATTAAATATACTTCTCAAAAAGAATAATTAGATATATCATATATGAGATTAAATTATTATTTTTCTTAATAATAATTTTTATTCAACTCAATAAAGATGCTGCAAATAAAAATAAAATAAAAAGTTAATATGTTTTTAATTTTTAAAAATATAAACAATATAAAAGAAACTAAAATTGTAAATGTAATGATTGTTTTAAAACAAAAAGAATTCATTAATGATATGATGTATCTACGGATTTCTGCAAAAATAATTTTAAAAAGAAAATAATTATATATTACATAATTTTGTAGTTTATTATTTTTTGTACCCATTTCTGCAAATAATTTTCTTTTACATCACACTTTAGTAACAAGTTGCCCCTCGCAAATCTTGACCATTGATTTGATTTAATATTATATCTAGGGTCCAAATCCATGGCACCATGGTGGTGACATCTTTTAATGTCACCATGCTAAACGTTACCTGGTTTCGAATGTCCCTTTTTTTTTGCCCTTTACTTATTTTATTTTATTTTTGTTATTTATATTTTCTTTACTTTTTATTAGATGTATCGTACAGTTCTTGAAGTTCTTGTAAGGAGCCATGAAGTGTTCTTAAGTTTTAGAGGGGAAGACACTCGTGCATCCTTCACTTCACATCTCTGTGCTCTTCAAAACGCCGGAATTACTGTTTTCAGGGACAATCATTCACTTGGAAAGGGAGTTCACATTTCAACATCACTACTGCAATCAATCGAAAAGTCTCAAATTTCCATTATTGTTTTCTCCGGAAATTATGCGGACTCGCGATGGTACCTGCAAGAGTTGGCGAAAATAATAGAGTGTCACGGAACCATAGGGCAGGTGGTTCTGCCAGTGTTCTATGGTGTGGATCCCTCAGAAGTACGTCATCAAACGGGTGAATTTGGTAAAGCATTTCAAATCTTTTGAACAGAATTTCAAAGGAGAAAGACAAGTCGCTGAATTCGATGCTGAGTTGGAGAGAGGCAGATCTTTGGTACAGAATTTCAAAGGAGAAAGACGATTCCTGTAATTCAGAGGAGAAAGAAGAGTTGCTGAATTCAGAGCTGAGTTGGAGAGAGGCACTCCGTGAGGCGGCTGGCCTTGCAGGGTTTGTAGTCTTAAATTCCAGGTAAATTTTTCTTGGTTTTTTTTTCGTTTTTTAATGCAATTTATATCAAGAGTCAGTTGGCAAGACTAATAAGCTAGTGTATAGCCTATAGAGGTATTTTTGACCAGAGCTATTGGACTATACTTTCAGTCTTCTTGTAACTTTTTGTGAACAGTTCAGCTTACACACACATCCACAAATAATTTCCTTACTCAAATTTCCCATCTACTTTTGACATATACACATATATGTATATATGTATATGCACCTATTCTTTGGTTTGTTCTTTGTAGGAACGAATGTGAGGCTATCAAGAATATTGTTGAAAATGTTACTCGTTTGCTTGACAAGACAGACCTGTTTATTGCTAATAATCCGGTGGGAGTTAAATCTCGAGTGCAAGATATAATTCAACTGCTAGACCTCGGCATCCAACAATCGAATGATGTTCTATTAGTCGGGATGTGGGTCATGGGAGGAATTGATAAAACAAGCATTGTGAAAGCCATTTACAATAAAATTGGTCGCAATTTTGAAGGTATGAGCTTCCTTGCAAATATTAGGGAAGTTTGGGAGCAGAATGCCGGGCAAGTGTATTTACAAGAACGACTTCTACTTGATATTTGCAGTGAAATGACTACCAGGATATAAAGCATCGAGTCAGGAAAAATTATATTAAAGGATAGACTCTGCCTTAAAAGAGTACTTCTTGTACTTGATGATGTCAATACATTAGACCAACTAAATGGTTTGGCCCAGGGAGTAGAATAATCATCACAACTAGAGATATGCATTTACTTAGAGGGAATAGAGTTGACCAAGTATACAGGATGAAAGAAAAGGATGAAAGTGAATCAATTAAACTTTTTAGTTGGCATGCATTCAAGCAAGCGAGTCCTAAAGAAGATTTTGTTGGAATTTCCAAAAATATAATCAAGTACTCTGGGGGGTTGCCACTGGGTCTGGAAGTCCTTGGGTCATATTTGTTTGATAGGGGGTCACAGAGTGGAAGTGTGTATTGGAGAAACTCAAAAGAATTCCTAATGATCAAGTACAGAAGAAGTTAAAAATAAGCTATGATGGTTTAAATGATGATACTAAGAAAGAAATATTCATTGACATTGCTTGTTTCTTTATTAGGATGGACCGAAATGATGTTATACATATATTAAATGGCTGTGAACTTTATGCAGAAATCGGAATAAGTGTCCTTGTTGAGCGAAGCCTTGTAACTGTTGATGATAAGAACAAGCTTGGAATGCATGATTTGCAGCGAGATATGCGAAGGGAAATCATTCGTGAGAAATCACCAAAGGAGCCTGAGGAGCGTAGCAGGTTGTGGTTTAATAAGGATGTGCTTGATGTATTATCAGAACAAACTGTAAGAACTTAATATACATTTTTTTTTACATTCTTTATCTCAAATATCTAAAGCCTGCAAAAGTAAAACAAACATTTAGGAGTCAGTCATTAACATTAATTTTATTTTTTTTGTTAATTATCACGAGACCTATGAAAATTAGTTTGGTTGTGAATCCCTTTGGGCTTCCTGGCTTCTAGTAAGAAATGATTGGTTTCATCACAAATTTTTTATCTTCCTTGTATCTTTAGGCTGTGTGTGTTTTACTTTTTGGTTCATTATATTTCACAGGGAACAAAAGCAGTTGAGGGACTGGCTTTGAAGTTGCCAAGAGATAATGCAAAACGTTTTAGAACTAAAGCATTTAAGAAGATGAAGTGATTCAAATTGCTTCAACTTACTGATGTACACCTTGGTGGAGATTTGAATATCTTTCAAAAAATCTTAGATGGTTGTCTTGGAATGGATTTCCTTTATCATGCATACCTGCAAGCTTTTATCAAGTTAATTTAGTTTCCATTGTGTTGGAAAACAGCAATGTCAAAATTGTGTGGAAAGAGACCTAGGTATTAATTTTGATTTCAGTTTTCTATACTTCATGATTTGTTTTCACTTTGCATATTTATGGATGAAATTTAAATTAAGTGTCTCAAATTGTAATACTATTTTGTTGTACGGTACCTCAGACATAGTTTTCATCTAATTTGTTTCTATCAGTCTTTCTAATCTCGCATGTACCATCATGGAATGTTTGCCAAATATTCAAGTTTTGATGCATATTATTTTTTGTTATGAAGCATTAGTTCTAAATTTTAAAATTAAAAATTAGAAACTTTTTCTAAACACTAGAGAAATCAGGAGATGAGTTTAAATTTGATTCACAGTCAAGTGTAAAATTATTTTTCAGTGTTGTCCATTGATGTGTTAGCACGTCATTATTTTTATATTTAGTGTGCACCATCCTGAAAGTGCCTTCAACTACTCCATAAAATACATATAATTACAACCTATGTCTTGTGCAAAAACTTTGATATGGTAAAAAGAAGGGAAAGGCAAGAGTTCCAATCTTGATTATTTGATTAAAGAAGCTTTAAATTTAAATTTCAAACCTATCTATCATTTCAAAATTTTGAACTCTCAGCAGAATGCCCAGACATGGCTTTTAATAATTTGCGCGACATTCTATACGGAAATGTAGCTTTGTTTCGAACATTTTGCAAAAGTAACACTAAACTAATGTATATTGATATTAAAAAAAAAATTGACACTGCACTAAGGTAAATATTTTACTTTCCACTTTCAAGGTTAGTGATACATCGTAACTGCTTCCATTTACTTTTTTAAGCTTCTTCCCTATGTTTTCTCCATATAACATTTCTTTTCTTGCAGAGGCTAGAGAAGCTGAAAATTCTCAATCTTAGTCATTCTCATTATCTGACACAGATCCCAGACTTTTCAAACTTGCCTAATCTTGAAAAGCTAGTACTCAAAGATTGTCCAAGGCTGTCTGAAGTTTCCTATACCATTGGACATCTCAATAAAATTCTTCTGATAAATTTGGAAGACTGTATTAGCCTTCGTAGCCTTCCAAGAAATATCTGTAAGTTGAAATCTCTGAAAGTTCTCATTCTTTCTGGGTGTTTAATGATTGACAAGTTGGAAGAAGACTTGGAACAAATGGAATCTTTAACCACCCTGATTGCAAACAACACTGCAATAAAAAGGATGCCCTTTTCAGTAGTAAGGTCAAAAAGCATTGGATATATTTCTCTGTGTGGCTATGAAGGATTCTCACGTGATGTTTTTCCATCTATCATTTGGTCTTGGATGTCACCGACAAAATCCCAATATCAAACATCTTTTGGCATGTCATCTCTTGTTCCTTTTGATGTACCAAATAGTAGTTCCATGAACTATCATCTATTTCCTAGCACCTTCCATGGCTTCGATGTCTTTGGGTGGATTGCGGCTTAGTAATTCAACTTTCTCTTGATGCAGCAATTATTTTGGATGCCCTATATGGCACATTGTTTAAGGAATCGGAATCAAGTGCAATTATGTCACAAATATCAAATATGAAAACTTATGCATTAATTCAAAGCTGCAGTCAAGTACACGTTTCAGGATCAAAAAATTCCTTGAAGTCTCTTTTAATTCAAATGGGAATGAATTGCGAAGTCATCAATGCTCTGAAGGAGAACATTTTACAGGTTTCACACACTCTCTCTCTCTCGTTTTGACAGTTGAGTTATTTTAATATATTAATTTCATGTGAATTCATTCATGTAAGTCTTTAACTGTCACGGAAATACACGTAGTGTATAAAATTATTTGCTATAGGTGTAAAATATCTAGAAATTAAAATAATAAAGTCCTAAACATGTATTTAAATTGTCTTCCAAATCTCACATTTTTTTCTATTAGCCGTTGACAGCTTAAATTGCATATGTAAGACTGTGTTAAACATTATTGTTTTTACAGTTTTTTAAGATATATTCTCTTATTTTGCATACTTTTACATAATTGACATTAATTTATAATTGAAATACTTGTTGGGAGGGTACATTAGAAAAAAAGATTCATTCAAAGGACATCTTGGTTAGTAACTGGTTTGACATGTTGTCTTTCTCCCCAGAATGTATCTAATTGTTACATATATACATGTGATTTCTTTCATGTAAGTCTTTAACTGTTAAAGAAATACATGTAAGTGGTGTATCCAATTATTTGCTATTGGTGTAAAAACCCTAAACATATTATTTATAAATGATATTCTACCAACATATATATATATATTTTTCACACAATCCTCACAAATCTTGCTATCAGTCATTGACAGTATAAGTTACATAGCGACCGTGTTTTAGAATTATTATCTCTACATTTTTCCAAGATACATTCATTTATTTTGCATACCATATGGTTGACACTAATTTATAATTGCAATACTTGTTAGGAGGGTACACTTGGTTAGTAGCTAGTCGTGATCATATCTGCAAGATTTGTCTCATACTAATGGATACTCCTGTTGTAGATGGAGTCATAAGGTGGTTGGCTTGGTTTGGAGGAAAGGGTGTAGGAGTTGGGAGACATAAGGTGTGTGGGTTCAAACCCATCCCAAGCTACTAATCTAACAATTACTAATAATTACTAACATTTGCCTATCAAAAAAAAAAAAAACTCCTGTTGTAGATAATAAAGTATTTATAAATTTAAATTTGGTAATTAAATATGTATACTAGTCAAAATTTAAATTTATAAAATGACATTTATATTTATCGTTTTTCAAGTTAACTACGAAAACTTTTAACCCCATATGAACATAGAGGATGCATAGCTCATGCTAGTTATATATTTAATTTAAAAATGTTTTCATAATCATAAATATGTACAAATGATGGTAATATGGACCAATTGAGCAGCCTAGCTAGTACTAGGTATATTAACACTATAGAAATTAGTATCGGTTCATCAATATGTCCCTTAAGAACAAGAAATCCATGAATATGAATTTTGCTATACTTGGTATGTAGAGTTGTGACATCATTTGTATGAACTTTGTTTTATGGAAAAATTGTTACAATCTTCAAACTGCTCATTTTAGTGAGCGGTACAATTTGTTATTATCGCAGCATAAATATCAAAAGGAAATAGGAAACTCCCACTTCTATTTTGGTAGTTATGAAATTTTAAGCTAAACTGATAGCCTGTTTTAAGATTCCAAGAAATTTTTTTTCTGTGTAACTTTAAAAAATATTAACAATAAAAAATAATTTTGAGCCTATTTTCACTTTCACAGAATAAGGATGTCAATGGGTGTGGTGGTTGTTTGCTTCCCGGTGATAGTTATCCAGATTGGTTAACATTCAATTGCAAAGGTTCTTCTGTAATTTTTGAAGTCCCTCAAGTGGAAGGGCGTAGCTTGAAGACAATGATGTGCATTGTCTATTGTTCAACCCCAAATAACACAACATCAAATGGCCTTAAAAATATGCTGGTGAAAAATTTCACAAAGGCCACCATTCAGCTCTATAAGAGAGAGGCATTGGGCTCCTTTGAAGATGAGGAGGGGCAGAGAGTAGTATCAAGTATAGAACCTGGAAACAAAGTGGAGGTTGTAGTTATTGTGAAGAAGACAACAATTTATCTGGTGTATGATGCATCAATTGGTGAAAAAATGGAGCAATGTCATGCACCAGAAAAGAATGCTATTGTTTGTAATGATGCAAATGAAAGACATAGAGTCCATCTTCACTAAAATCTGCAATCTTGTTACAAAGACTGAGAATCCAGATGAAGTGATGGAGATTATAAAAGTTATAACTGCAAAAATAATTCAGCAGCCAAATGAAAAGCGTGCAGGGCGATTGAAGATGTAATATTACATTCTACTTGGTTTAGAAATTTTGGTAATTTTGGCTACTTTGACTACTTAATATTATTATTTTTTAAATGTATTTTCTGCATAATCTTTGGTGATTCCATACTGCCAGTTTTATGTCTACATGAAGGCACTGAATTTAGCAGTTGATGGAGAAGTTACAGAATGCATTATACCTTAATTCAAAAAGATTGATAGCTTCTTGAAAGAGTGGAAATTTGGGATACCAGAACAGAGTGTGTTCTTTCTCACTATCTCTAATATTTTGAAGGCAAATAAAAGGTGTAACTGAAATTGCATTCCTTTTAACTTCAGTTTAGTATATGTTCTCTCTACCTCTCTTGGGAGTAGGAATGTAACTTCAGTTTCAATCTTCTATCCAACTTGTAATATCTGTCTTTCAATGTAAAAAATGTAATTAGTATTGCATTATTTTCCCAGCATGTCAAAGGATTCTTTCAAGCTCCTTACCAACTACTACCTCCGGTCCTATATATAAGAAACATTTGACAAAATTATCAAGACCAACGAGGTGCATTGAAATGGGTAAATTTTAATTAATGATGCTATAATTTTAATTTTTTTCCACAAATACCCTTTGCTTTAAAACACTCAATGAGAGACAAACATGTGAATTCATTGTTAAGTAGTCTCATAACAAATAAGGGTAAATATAAAATTGAGCAATTAATGTGATTGAAAATAAGACTTTGTTTTGTATATTTAGTATCAAGAAAATAAGTCATTTTTGTTAATTTCTTATAAATAGGACCAGAGGTGGTATCAATAAACTTTTTCCAAAGAAGATGCACATGTTTTGAGTGAAGACGGGGATGTAGCTGCGCGTGCGATTGTGAATTTTGTTAGGGCACCTGATATATTTCAAGTAACTTGTGTATCGATGAGATTTGAATGATTGTTTGAAATTATTGTTTCGGGTTCCCAGGTTTAATTATATTTAAGTTGCAGTTGACAATAGTAATATCTTCCCATAAGGTGATAACAATGCTTTCCTGTTGTTATATTCAGAACTTTTGTTTTCCTTTTGGGTTGTCCATCGTCGTTGTATGAAGATCAACTGATTATTCTAATTATCAGCATATAGCCGGCGCCTACTATTCACACACTAAACACATTTAGCACATTAAATAAATGTGTTATTCTGACAATCCCTCTCAAGCAGGAGCATATATGTCATATGATCCAATCTTGTTATAAATGTGGTCAACCCGAGAGTCTCTGAGGGATTTATTAAACATATCAGCCAGTTGATCACCAAAATTGACAAAGTCAGTGGTGATTTCTTCTTAGAGCACTTTCTCTCTTACAAAGTGACAGTCTATCTCTATGTGCTTAGTTCGTTCATAAAAGATCGGATTTGATGCAATGTGAAGTGTAGCTTGATTGTCACATATAAGCTTTGTATCCTGGAGCTCTCCCAATTTCATCTGTTGGAGTTGTTGTCTAAGCCATGTAAGCTCACAAGCAGCTGCTGTCGTAGCACGGTAGTTAGGTTCTGCACTGGATCTGGCAACCATGTTTAGCTTCTTGCTTCTCCATGAGATCATATTTCCCCCAATGAGGACACAATATCTAGAAGTGGATCTCTATCTAATGGTGACCCTACCCAAATATCATATGAGTAACAAGTGATTTTTGTATTGCCTTTATTTTCATATAATAATCTTCTCCCTAGTGCATTTTTTATTTACCGAAGAATGTGGATGACCGCATCCCAATGGCTATCACAAGGAGCATTCAAAAACTGACTTACAACACCTATTGCAAAGGTGATATTAGGTCTGGTAATAGTAAGATGGTTAAGTCGGCCTACAAGATGTCGATATCTTCACAGGTCTTTCATTGGCTCCCCTGACCCTGAAAGAAACTTGACATTGGGGTCCATAGGAGTATCAACAGGACGATAATCAAGCATATCGATCTCAGTAAGAATATACAGAGCATACTCCTGTTGGTTAATGGCAATGCCTGAAGTAGATTGGGCTTTGAGCCGCTAGATACCTTTTGTGTCATCACCAGTAATGACGATGTCGTCCACATATACTATGAGAAAGATGTGTCGTCCAGTATGAGAACGGATGGTGAAAACAGAATGGTCGGCCCCCTCCTGGCCATGCCAAACTGTATTAAGGCAGAGCTAAAGCGTCTAAACAAGGCACGAGGTGACTGCTTCGATCCATAGAGAGAACGGCAGAGCCGACAAACAAATCGAGAGTCACTAGAAACAATAAAACCTGGGGGGTTAGTCCATATATATTTCTTCCAGCAACTCACCATGCAAGAAGACATTTTTAATATCCAGCTGGTGGAGAGGTCAATAATGAATAACAGTCATGACAAGAAACAAACGAACAAAAGTGATTTTGACCACTGGGGAAAATGTGTCCCCGTAATCAAGACAAAAAACCTGTGTATTACCTTTAGCCACCAAACAATCTTTATAACTATCAATCTGACCATCCAATTTAATCTTCACTGTATAAACTCATCGACAACCCACTGCAGTTTTGTCAAGAGGTAAAGAAACAACATCCCAAGTGTCATTTGAATGTAATGCTACCATCTCTTCCAACATCACCTCGCGCCAGTTAGGACTAGTCATGGCTTCACCTGTAGTCTTAGGAATGGACATAAAATCCAAAGTAGAGACAAACGAAACATGGGAAGTAGATAAACAATCAGAAGTTAACGTACAAGCATATTTAGGATTAAGATTGCGAGAGGACCGAATACCATTCCTCACTACTATAGGAAATTCAAGTGCAAGCGGCGTAGATGGAGGGGCGTTTGAAGTAGGAAATGAGACTGGTGGATCAATGGAAGGAGCCACCGCTGGAGTTTGTGTCTATCCCTGGTAGGTATGCAAATGAGGTGGAGTAGAGGCAGCAATGGGTGCCGTAACAATAGGTGGGACATCAAGAAGTTCCTCAGTGAAGTTGACATTAAGTATAGCAGACGTGGAAAAAAGGTGACGTCAGTAGAGATAATGTATCGTTGTAGTTTATGGCAAAAACAACAATAACCTATTTGTAGACGTGAGTAACCCAAAAAATACATTTAAGAGGCTTGGCTGAGAGTTTATCTTTACCTGGAGTTAGGTCATGGACAAAACATTTGCAACCGAAGACACAAAGAGAAATAGGATAGAGATCTTGTTGTGGGTACAAGAGCAAGTACAGAACCTGATCTTGGAGAACAGAGGAAAGCATGCTAATAAGATAGCAAGTCGTGAGAAGCGCATCACCCTAGAAGCGAAGAGGAACATTATGGTGGAAGAGAAGAATATGTGATGTTTCAACCAAATGTTGATTCTTTCTTTCAGCAACATCATTCTGTTGCGGTGTGTGAGCACATAACGTTTGGTGAATAATTCCTTGTGAAGTCATAAAGGACTGAAACTGGGAAGACAAGTATTCACGAGCATTATCAGTGCGTAAAATCTTAATTGAAGTGCAAAATTGATTTTGAACTTCAACACAAAATCCTTGAAAGGTATTAAAAACATCAGAGCGATTTTTCATTAAAAATAACCAAGTACATCGAAAAAAATCGTTAATGAAAGTGACAAATTAATAATATCCCAAAGTTGAACAGACACAACTAGGTCCCTAAATATCGGAATGAACCAAAGCAGAGGGTGACACATCACTTTTATTGACTCGCTAACTATAAGTCTGGCGAGTATGCTTTCCTAACTGACATGATTGACAATCAAAAGACGAAAGTTTAGAAAAGCCATGAATCATAAGACGTAGTTTGTTAAGACTAGGGTGACCCAAACATTGATGTGTAAGGGTTTGGGAAGCAACAGAGACATAGGCTACATGTGGTGAATATTGAGCTGCCTTGTAGTCGGGATCAACAATGTTTATGAATTTTTAACTGACTCTGGGGGTGTAACTTGGCACTTCTTAATCGTTTACTTCCTCATAACAATTACATGATTATTCAGACTATTCATCCTCCGACTATGCAGGGTGAAGGTGATGGATAACCTATGGGGTACTAGTTCAAAGGATGGTTCCTTTACTGTCCCACCAGCTTATGAAATTGTAGCTAACTTGACAGACCAGCATCGGTTTCATCTGTTCTCTTTAATTTGGCATTAGAAAGGTCTAGATACCTTCTTTGGAAAGTGGCCACAAAGGCACTTCTTACAAATGATCAACATAGAAGGAGAAACTTGTGTGATAATAGTAGTTGTCCAATTTATGGTCATTTCTATGGAGAATATCCTGCATGCCCTTTGGAATAATTCAACAGTTAAGGAAGTTTTAAATATACTATTTACACACCTGGATAGGCCACTATTTTTCCATTTAGATCTCCATGATTGGCTACTTAATAACCTTTCAGGTCCTGTGCAGCATCATTGGGACACCATTTTCGCGCTAACCTTAGACCAGTTATGGAGGAATCATCGGTTTATCTTTATGTTAGAACACACGCACCAGGAATCTAAAGAGAAATCGAGACGCAAACACACGTAGAGAGAATTAGGACACGCGATTTAACGAGGTTCAGCAAAGTGTGCCTAAGTCCTCGAGAGCTGTAGCGGCTGTGTTTCTTATTAATCAGAATAGGGTCACAAGCACAGTTAAAATACTGCTTAACACTGCGATACAAATTACAATAATATGAGCCATACACAACACTTTAATAACAAGCTAATCTTAATGGATGCATTCATCTTAGTCATTTGTTGCAGAACATTAGACATGTCTGGTGTGAATTCTCAATTATTCTCTGCATGCTAATGAAAGTCATCCACCTCACATATTCTTCACCAAATGGATTGCTCTGCCCAAATTTATATCAAATTGAACTGTGATGGAGCTTTCTCTTCCAATGAATGTCAGAGCAGTGTGTGGAGGTGTTTTTTGTGACCATTTCAGAGCTTTCCTAGTTGGATATTCTTGTAGTATGGGTAATTGCTCAATCACAATTGCCGAACTTTAGGCTATTCTCCAAAGCTTGAAAATTCGCATAAACATAGATTTTTTTTGTCCTCCTTGTGGAGATACAAGCACAACTTGTTGGATACAAATGAGTTTTTATGCAAAAATGAAATGAAAAAAAAAATTGAAATTATGAGATAAAAATCATAACTGGTTGCTCAAAGATTTACCAAAGACATGTCATTGATTTTGAAGCGGCATATTCACTTGTGGTGGATGCAAATACTTTTTGATGCTTAATTAATTTGGTATCACATAAAAGGCTTAATTTATATCTAATGGATGTCATTACAACCTATTTGAATGGGTTACTTGATAATGACATGTAAATGAGACTCCCAGAAGCATTTAGTTTGCCCATGACATACAGTGTAGGTTCTCGAGAAGATTACTTAAACAAATTGACTAAGCTTTTTATTGAGAATAACAAGAATTATTTTCTCTAGAAAGACTGTTGCACTTATGTTGCAAATTCTATTTGCAATTGAGTTGCAAAACTTGACTTCAACAAGTTGCAAATACCATTTGCAATTGAGTTACAAACTTTGACCATGAATTGCTTAGCTTGATATTTTTCTAAATGTAATAGTTGTAATCGTCAATTTTAGTTTTGCTTCTTAGTGGCTACTTTACTTTAATACTAAGTTACCTTATTACTAAGTTTTGTAATATGTTGCCTATATAAAGGCATTAGGCATTTGGTGTTTTAATGTATCAAGTTTTGTGTGACCCTTTCAAATAAATTGAGATCATTTCTAAATTCTATTCCTTCCTTTCTATATGAGTGTGTGAGAGTGAGAGAAATTTATTAGCTCTATGTGTTACGGCTCAGGCAAGTGCACCTGATCGTAACTTGTAATAAAGTGGAGTATTTTTAAGACCCCGAATGTCAAACCCACAGAGAATGTGTGAGTACTAAATTAATAGAGATCATTTATTATTTTAGACGAACGAGAGTGGTAGTTTTGAGAGTCAAACAACTGAATTGTAAATAACAAGATTAAAGTAACAACGCAAGAACTAAAGAGATATCAATTAGGAAAAGCCTAGAGAAACTGAGTTCACTAATACTAGATCCTGAATCTACTTCCTTGCTATTACGAAATATTTCCTTATTGAAAGCCAATCACTCACTCTAAATTACTAAGAACTACCTAGTTAATAGCTTTCCTCCTAACTAATTACTTCGTTTGATCCAATAAGGTAATTAAAGAAAAAAGCATTAAGAACAGGTGAGTTTGTTAATCTAATAACCGATTGGATCCGGCATATAACGCGAGTTCTGTTAATCCTAGAGTTCCATCAATTAATCGCGATAGTCACCTCCCATTAATTAATTTATTAAGGACTGACCAGATCCTATGGAATTAAGCATGCTAGGAATAACACATTCATAAGGATAATAAGAAATTCATAATAGCAATTGAATAAATATCAAGAACATCGTAAAAGATCTCCCATCACCCCTAGTGATGGAGTTAGCTACTCATAACAAACATCCAAACAAGAAATCCTAAAAGAAAAGGAAAGAAGAGAGACAAGAGCAAAAGACCCTCGCTCGGAGAGAATTAAATCTCTCCCAGAGAGTGAGTTAGTTCTCAAAAGGGGTGAGAATGCCTATTTATAGGCTTTGAGGTGCACTAGGTCAACTGGCTTCAAATCTATGCGTTCTAGGCTTGGGTATGGTTGTACTGTGTTTAAACACGGTCGTACCGGGCTTGAGTTGCGACGCTGGCCCGTACTTCTGCACTGGGTGCGGCCTGACTACAATTGTGTACGGCCATACTTCCTTTGGTACAACCGTACTGGATTTTTTCTTCGGCGTCAGGCTGTACTAACCATGAGGTACGCCCCTACTGATGTGCTTGAATAGGTACAGCTGTATTGAATATATGTCAGGCCGTACCGCTTGTCCTGAAACGCTAAATATCTCCAAAACTCGCCACAATCTTCCCAAAATTACTTCTTTTGCTTTCCATATTGCCTTTATTACTTTTCTCCATAAATAAGAAAATAGTGAGTATATTTTATCTAATAAGGAACAAAATCATAATATTTTATACTCAAAATACCCCAAAATAATAGACAAAATAGTGTGTTAACACATCCCCACACTTAAATTTTGCTTGTCCTCAAGCAAACTACTTGGATAATTATAAGAAAAATTGAATTTACCATCTAGGGGCGTAAACAAGATACATGACAACAAAGTAATATCATAAAAAGTGCTAAGTAATAGAATGTCCAATTAGAGATGCAAGTTTAACAAGGTTACCAAGTCTGTGATTTATACGTCACTCTTCTCACCACTCTCAAAGTGTTTAAAGGTGTAGTCATTAGCGCTTAAATTTTTTCAAAGAAGTGACATTACTATAGGCTTGTCATTGACCAAAACTCTACTATTAAAATCTACTTATCTTGCAAAAGAGGAAAAAGGGTCTTTCATGGGGTGTAATGGGGCCAATGTAATAATGTTAGGTGGGATAAAAAGAAAGAAAAGGTCAAGCAAAGGGTCAGAAACAAATCAACCAAACAAGTAATTTTTTTCCTTTTAACTATAAAGAGCAGGCAAGAATCCCTTTAATATTCATCAATTTGTTTTTCTTTTTATTCCTTGAAGGCAATAACACATTTTTTTCTATTCTTTTTCTTCTCTTTTTTTGTTTCCTTTTTCTTTCCTTTCCTTCTTTTATGCTTTCTGCAACAAATAAACAATTTAATAATTCTAGGAGGGGAAAGTATTTGCTAAGCCTTCCCTTTTATAAACTTTCATGAGGGATTTCTAATATTATCCTTTTGATTTTTTGCCACTAATTGCTCTAACAAAAGTATTTTCCAAGGTTACCTCAAATAAAAAATAATAATCAATAATAATAAAAAGGGTACCAAAGAATATAATAATAAGCACAAAAATGGCCAACTAGTGGAGAAACATTTGTAACAAAATTGAAGTGGGCCTGAAAAATTCCTAAAATTGCCCTTACCAAATTCACATGAAAGTAAATTTTTATTCGCTTTGTAATGGTCTCAGCAAAACTTCTAGAATGCACAACATGGGAAAATATCACTCAATCAATCAAAAGAGGTAAAAATTATGAAGTGACCTCTTATTTAGGCTCAAATCTTATATTTAGTGGTTTACACAGACATGTTAAAACTCATAAAACTTCAATGTTAATCATCAGCAAATTCTAAAACTAGCAACAATCTCATTTCCATCACAAGTTGTCAGAAAATTTTTAAAAGTAGCCCCTAAATCAAAAAAATATCAAATTTTCCATAATTTAATAGTTATAAGCATAGCCAAGTAATTGTAATTATAGTTCCCTCCCCACACTTATTTGTAGCAGTGTCCTCACTGCTAACAGTTATAAAATAAGCAATAAAAAATTATCTAGTTAAAATAAGTGCTAAAAATAATTCAAGGTGGGTGAAAATTTTCACGAGCAAATGGCAGGAGTGATTCAATTAATGTTGCTGTTTTGCAAATGCCTCTACAGAAACTGTAAATCATAATAAACTATTAAAAATATAAACTAAATTGAATTAGATAACATAAAATGAAATAACACAGGTTGCCTCCTGCAAAGCGCTTGTTTAACGTCGTGAGCCTGATGGTTTGCTTAAAAATGGTCAACCAGGTGGCTCTTCAAGAGTGAATTTTGCATTCATTGCATTGCCCTTTCTCCACTTCTTGACCATGTGGTTTAGGTTGTTCTTTCTTTTGCCAAGTGGTGGATTAGTTTCAAAATATTGTGGAATTTTTATCTCTTCATCACCCACCACTATAACAGGATCCTGCAAGTTAGTAGTTTCTTCTAAAGGTTCATGTACTCTTAATTAAGTCATCAAAGTCGTTCACGTTATTGGTAAAATAAGAAAGAGTAAAAGAACATGGATTTTTAGTAGAATTTAAAATCTTTAAAACATCATCTTCCTTACCACTTCTTATAGTTACCTTTCCCTTTTGAACTTCAATGACTGTTTCACCGATTTTGGCCAAAAGAGTTTGACTCGAATTAATTGGGACTTCCTCCTTTTGCTCCAAATCAAGAACTGTGCGGTCTTCCTTATTCTCTTCATGAGTTCTCCCTTCAGTAAGAGCTTTTATTTTAGCTTGACTCCTTTCAGTAGGAGTTTCAATTATTTCTGAGATTGACTGTTCATCACACTTAGGCTCAGACTTGGGCTCTTCCATCAACTCTTCAATATTCTCAAGAATGATGACTTCATCTTCCTCATTAATATTATGCTCAATTTGACTGGGCAAGATATCTTGTTCACTCTAAGTCATCAATGTTGCTGGAGCACAGTCTTGACTCTCCACAGATTCAATAGGAGTTTCGATAACATCAAATGGATCACCAGTTTTTTCCCAAATTTAGCCAAAATCTCCTCCATGGTTTGTTCTTCAGTTAGCTCTTTATCACTCTCATGGACAGTGACTTCGTATTCCACCTTGGGGTTGGGCTCAACTTGAGTGGGTAGTGATTTTGAAGCTTGTTGAATCACTAATGCTACCAAAGTAGAAAATTGACTTCTCAAACATTTTTGTTCTTCTCTATTTTGATTCACTGTTCTTTCTAAAGACTCGAATCTTTGCATAAGTTTTCTTTTTGCCCCCTCAAATTCTAGTTCTTGCTCCTCAAGTATGTAATTTATCATAGCAGAGACTTGTTCTTGTAAGGCTTTTGTATCCTCTGTATTAATGTTTAATATCTTCTCCAAAGAATTGTATCCTTCATCAAATTTTCTCTTTGTCTCCTCAAGTTCTGGTTTTTGCTCCTCAAGTTCTTGCCCTTGAGATAGCCAATAAAAAATCTTCTATTTGATTCTGACTTCTCCAAGAGTTGTTCTCTGCCTTCTATTCAACCCAAGGGGTTATATGCTAAACAGTCTTGTCATTCGTGTCCTACAACACCACAATACTCACAAAAAAGGGAAAGAACCCGACAGTTGTCTGCATGTCCTACAAAATAACCACAATACTCACAACGAAGAAAAGAACCCATGAGATTTTTTTTAAATAATAATAAAATAAAAACAAAAACACTAAGTAAAGTCAAATACAATCTAAACGAAATAAGATAAGATAGAAAGAATAAAACAAGATCAAAATCAAATTAAATAAGGTAAGTTGGACTAAAATAGAAATAAATTAAACAAAATCAAAATAAAATAAGATAAGATAATATTATCTTAATCCAATCCTTATCAAATCTTTTCTTAAATTCAAATTCAAAATCTATCTATATCTAATCTCAGATTCAAAATAAGATAAGAAAAAGAAAGATTAGGATATATATAAAAAAAAATCTTTTTAGATTTTTGATGTCAAATTTAAACAAAATAGAATAAGATAAAACAAAATAAGATAAGATCTTAACAAATGGATAAAGAGATAAAATAAAACAACCAAACAAAATTTTAAAATCTAGATAGAGATAAAAGAAAAATCTTTTTGGATTTTTGAATGTAAATCTAGATCTACAACTAAACAAACAGACACCAAAACAAAAAATTTCAAATAAAAAAAGGATAAATATAAATTAAGGGATTTTTTAAATTAAAATAATATTAAAAACAATAAAAGCGAGCAGTTAAGAAACAATTTTTCTTTTAAAATAATACTAACTAATAACACTAATAACGAACATAAAAAATGTCTAAATTAACAAGAATCTCGTTGGTCTAATATCGCTTAAACATTTCCCGACAACAGCGCCAAAAACTTGTTGCGGCTCAAGCAAGTGCACCCGATCGTAACTCGTAATAAAGTGGGGTATTTTTAAAACTCTGAATGTTGAGCCCACAGAGAATGCGCGAGTACTAATTAATAGTGATCCTTTATTATTTTAGACGAACGAAAGTGATGGTTTTGAGAGTCAAACAACTGAATTGTAAATAACGAGATCAAAGTAATAATGCAAGAACTAAAGAGATATCAATTAGGAAAAGCCTAGGGGAACTGGGTTCACTAATACTAGATCTTGAATCTACTTTCTTGCTATTACGAAATATTTCCTTATTGAAAGCCAGTCACTCACTCTAAATTACTAAGAACTACCTAGTTAATAGCCTTCCTCCTAACTAGTTACTCCATTGGATCCAAGAAGGTAATTGATAAGTCTTCATCACATGTAGATTTATAGTGCTTAATTGAATATTTGTGTTGTGATTGAAGCGAATTCAAAGTGATTATTTGCTTAAATTGTATGATTTAATGTATTCACTTGATCCCGTTCTAACGTTTGTGTATTAGTGTTTTCTATGATTGTTTTTGTCTCTAAGCACAGGAATGGTAGCATAGCCAAAGGATTGGCCTGGTAGCGCGCCTTGATAAAGAAGATTCTAAAAGCTATATCTTGAGCCACACTAATCCAAATGAGATGATCTTGGTCTTTTGGAAAGATAGAAGAATTATCTACAACTTTGATGAAGGAACTGAGACCTAAATCAATCTCTAAGTTGGGGTAATTTGTGCTACAAGTTGATAAGGTGATGTTGTCTCAGCCTGACACATGTTCAATGTTTTAATCATATCTGGAGTTGTAGGTGTCCAAATGAGATGAAACTGATGTCATTGAAAAGCTAAGATCCATAGCTTCAACTTTTATGAAGACACCTTGAGCTAACTCGGGCTTTACAGAGGTGAAAAATGCAAAAAAAGTGAAAAAACGGGTGCAGGAGGGAACCCCATGCACACAGAGCACGCTTGAGCGCTCCTGGAGCGCCAAATCTGACGCCATTCTATTTCTTAGCGCGCAGGTTGCGAGCGGAGCGCACCCGGAGTGCTCTGGTCGTGCTGTTAGCGCTAAAAACATGAATTTTTGATGTTTTGATCATTCTTTACCATTCCAAAGACCTAAAAACGCTGGAGGCTTATCAAGGGGTGCTAGGGATTCATTCTCCACCATCTCCAAGGAGGATTCAAGCTTGGGAACAAGGATTTGAGTCTTCAATGGAGTGGTTCTCTACCATTGTTTCTATTTTCTGGTTTGGTTTCTCTTTCTCTATTAGTAACTAAGCTTTTTAGACTAGGGTAGATGAACCTTGTGGAAACTCTTATGTAGTTTGATTATATTATTTCAATGCAAGTCTATTTCAATTATGATTGAGCCTTCACCTCTATTCTTAATGCTTTTTGGTAATTGATTGCTATCAAATTGATTTGGGGTTCTTCTCACGATTGGGAAATTAGGGCTTGAACTTGAACTAAGTTTGTTGGTCATGTTTAGGAGGATTATATGAATATAACCTTATGAGCATGTGTTCTTATGAATCATTGATCTTTATGCTTAACTTTATCATGGGTCACCTAAGGAATTAGGGATTTTTGGTTTAGTTAAAGGGGTTATGAGACAAGGAATTGTACTTAATCTAATATCGTTGATTCGAACTTCAATTGTACATGGTGTGACTTGTGTTGGATGTAGAATAAATGCATAAGAGTGGAAACAAAGGCGATTTGACCCCTAGTCGCTTTTAATCCTTTGATTTTTAGATCGTTGTTATTGTTATTTTTCAGTTGTTACAAATATCATCAATTTCAAATACAAAGGATTAGTTCTCGTTCAAAATTATTACAAAGTTTGTTGAGTTAATTTATTAATCACAATCCCTGTGGATTCGATCTTTTTATTACATGACGACGAAATTGTACACTTGCGATTTAGCCTATCAAGTTTTTGGCGCCGTTGCCGGGGATTGCTGAATTGATTTTTAACACGGCAAACGAGTACTTTTTGAACAATTTATTTTTTTATTGCTTTTATTTTCTGTTTATAAAAAAATATATTGTTATAATTGTTGCGGTGCTACTTACCTTTTCCTTTAGTGTTGTGCATGCGAGGTAAACAAACAAGTGAGCTGTTGTTTGACCCAGAAATAGAAAAGACAGCAAAGGCTAATAGGAAGAAGGCAAGGGAAGCAAGACAACAACAAAATCAAGCCTCTGCTTCTACTTCTCTCATTACAACTCTAGTAGTAATGGGGGACGTACCACCACCACCGCGCACCTTGGGCGATTTTGGGAGAAGGAACAATCCATGGGCTGTCATGGCCTACCAACTGGAGGAAGCAAATGCTTTTGAGATCAAACCATCCCTATTGAACACTCTCAAGCAAAACCAATTCGCTGGGGATGAAATTAAAGACCCAAATCAGCACGTGGTAAATTTCTATGAAATCTGTGGCACCTTCATGCTGAATGGAGTGACAGAAGGGGCCAAGAAACTAAGGCTTTTTCCTTTTACACTACGAGATAGAGCAAGAGATTGGCTGCACACTTTGCCTACAGGAAGCATCACTACTTGGGATGATTTGGAGGATAAATTTAAGAAAAAAAAATTCCACCCTCCAAGTTCATCAAAAGAAGAAGTGAAATTCATGGGTTCCAGCAGAACCATATCGAAAATCTGTATGAGGCTTGGGAGAGATTCAAGCTTCTTCTAAAAAGATGTCCCGACCATCGGTATGATGAGTTTAATCAGATGCAGATGTTTTGCAATGGGTTGAGGCCAAATACAAGAATAATGCTGGATGCCTCAGCTGGAGGTACAATTAACAGTAAAACAGCTAAAGAAGCAAGAACTTTAGTAGAGCAAATGGCTTCCAATGAGCAGTTATGTCAGAATGATAGAGGAACACAGGGTAGAAGAGGACTCCTTGAGCTAGAAACACAAGATGCACTCTTGGCTCAAAATAAATTGGTCTCTCAACAATTGGAAGCTATCACCAAGGAGCTTAAAGCGCTGAAAACAGGAGCCCCTATTCCCGCTCAGGTGAACCAGTTGAACAGGAACTTGAGATGTGACTTTTGTCAAGGACCTCATGAGAATGGAGGTTGCGATGCTAAGGGATTTTCGAATGAGCAAGCTAACTACATGGAAAATTTTCAAAAGCAAGGAGGGAATCCTTATTCTGACACCTATAATCCTGGGTGGAGGAATCATCCCAACTTTTCTTGGAAACAGCAAGATAGCCCATCATCAAGCAACCCTCCACAACCTCAAAAGAAAGAGAAGCCAAATCAATTAGAAGAAGCTCTCACTCAATTCATGAAGATGACTCAATCCAACTTCCAGAATATCCATTCCAACTTTCAGACTCATGAGTCTCATTTCAAGAACCAAGAGGCCTCTATCAAAAATCTGGAGAGTCAAATTGGGCAACTCTTAAAGCAACTTGCTGAGCAAACCAAAGGTAAGTTTTCTGCTAGCACAGTTGATAATCCTAAAAATGAGAACTGTAGTGCAATTACTTTGAGAAGTGGAAAAATAATGTCTGAAGTTGAGGGGAAGAAAAAGAGTGAAAAAAGTGAGGTGGATGGAGTTGAAAATGAGAGCAGTAAAAATAAAGAAAAAGAAGAAAAAAGAGAGGTTGAGAAGAAGTCCAACTTAGAAGAAGGAGGCATAGTTATAACTGAACAGGTGCAGGTGGGAAATAAGCCCAAAGTGGTTCCTCCATATAAGAAGCTTCCATATCCTCCTGTGAGCAAGAAAAAGGAGAAGGATGAATAATTCTCTAAGTTCATGGATGTCTTCAAACGCCTCCAGATCAACACTCCTTTCGCAGAAGCTCTTGAGCAAATGCCTTTATATGCCAAATTCATGAAGGAATTGTTGACTAAGAAGAAGAAATTCAAAGAAGATGAGACTGTAGCTTTGACAGAAGAGTGTAGTGCCATCATTCAAAGAAAGCTCCCTCCAAAGCTGAAAGATCCTAGAAGCTTCACAATTCCCTGCACTATTGGGAATTTAAATATTGACAAAGCCCTTTTTGATTTGGGAGCTAGCATCAATTTGATGTCGTTATCTATGTTGAAGAGGCTGGGAGGAGGTGAAGTCAAGCCTACAAAAATGACACTACGGCTGGTAGATAGGTCAATCAAATACCCTTATGGAGTTATGGAAGATGTATTGGTAAGGGTTGGCAAATTCTTTTTTTCGGCAGACTTTGTGATCCTTGACATGGAGGAAGAAAAGGAGGTCCCTCTTCTTCTTGGAAGACCTTTCCTAGCTACAGGAAGAGCCTTGATTGATGTCCAACAAGGTAAATTAATTTTGAGGTTCCAAGATGAAAAAGAGACTTTCAATGTGTTAGAGGCTATTAGGCATCCCGGTGACACCGAAAAGTGCTCTAGAATTGATGTGGTTGGGCAGCCGGTTGGAGAGAATCTTGATCAAGACTGACCTTCCAAACCCTTAGAAAAGGTGACAATGAATTCTATTGAGGAGATGTCTGAAGAGCTGGATGATGGGATGGAAAAAAATTTAGTGCAGGAAAAAGGAAGAAAAGGAAAGAGTAGTCTGCATATGGGCCATGGGAAACAATTCCCAAATTGTAAAATTCTAAAGAAGGCACATGTAGAACCTACTCATTCTTATGAAAAGCGTACCAAACAGGCAAGGGATGACAATGTCCACCAACATAAATTCAAGAGGAGAAAAAGGAGATCAATGCGAAAAAGGGAAATGATTTCTATGCAAGCACTCAGGGCTATGGGTATGCATCTTCCCAAGGAAGGTGGTGCTTCAATCTTCTTTTCCTCCTTTAAGGAGCCTTGATCAACTCCTTCAAGCGTCAAGCTAGTGACGTTAAAGAAGCGATTCATGGGAGGCAACCCATTGGTGGTGGCATCAGGCGGCCCACCTTTCTCATTTCAAGTTAGCGGTTGAGTCAAGCAACTCAACACACGGGTTCTACCTTTCTTTCCCTTCTTTTGCTATTTATTTTTTTTATTTTTTTTATGTTGAATTTATTTTCGTTTGTGTGTGAAGTTGATACCATGCACCCTATGATTGAGCTCTTGTTCCTCTATGGAATTCCTTTTCATCTGAGAATTTATTTGTGAACTGTACTCTTATTGTGTGCACGATGTGTATAATCAAGGAACTGAAACTTTTATTGACATGAACCTTTTTAAGCAACTTCTTGTAACTGTAAATTTTGAGAATTTCAGTGGTCATGAATCTTTTCCCATTACAAAAGCAAAATATGTGAGTGTTTGAGCCTAAACAGCATTTTATTTATTCTTGAGTGCTCTACCATTTGTATGAATTCTTCAGAACTTGACATAGTTCTTGATTGCTTTTGCATTGCATGTGAACACACGCACAGATGATTAAGATCTTCATTTTTATTTGAACAGCTAGAGCCTTTGATTACCTACCCTTGTGAATTTATACTTTGCTAGCCCTTTTGAGCCTTAAACCCTTTTTTGTTGAAGTAAGCCCAATACAAGCCAATAACCGGAAAAACCAATTGTCCCTTTTAATTGGAGTTGAGAGTTTGTTTTCTATAAAATTGGTTATTTGGTTGTAAATTAAGTTTGGGGTTGCTTGAGGGCAAGCAACAATCTTAAGTTTAGGGTGGCTACACAATGTTTGTGCATGTAGTTCATTCCAGGAAAAAAAATGAGCAGGCCAGAGGAGAACAACAACAATTCAAAAAAAATGCAGAAAAGAAAAGAAAAATCAAAGTAAGAAAGCAAAGAATAAGTTCTCTTGTGGCTTGTTGGTATACAAAGTTGAAGGTAATTAGGGGGAAGTTGTGAAATGATACAAGGTATGGATAAGAAATAATAGAGGCATCTCTCGACTTCAATTAAGTTAGCCTATATCCAAAGAAATATCCTCCCTTACCTAAGCCCCATTTCACCCTTTGAAAAGATCTCATAATGTGTGTGGCATTTGTGTGTATTTGCTTTCCTAGAATTTTGTCAAGCTTATGGTAAATGATTGCATTTGGTGTGAATTGAGTGTATACAGTACCCTTTAGACACTTGAGTGGAGTGAAACACATTATCTGGAAAGGTGTAATGGGAATTGATTTGTTGCTCTGAGTAAATAAATTCATTTTGGTTACTTGAGTTGTGATAATTGGAAGTCATGAATTCAAGGGAGTAGGTGAATTGATTGTGCATGGATTGTCAAAAATTTTTATGAGAAGTTCACCTAGGTGAATTGGAATTATTTGAAATCCAACCCATGTTTTTGATTGAGTTTGCTTGAGGACAAGCAAAGAGCTAAGTTTGGGGTTGTGATAAGTCTTCATCACATGTAGATTTATAGTGCTTAATTGAATATTTGTGTTGTGATTGAAGCTAATTCAAAGTGATTATTTGCTTAAATTGTATGATTTAATGTATTCACTTGATCTCGTTCTAACGTTTGTGCATTAATGTTTTCTATGATTGTTTTTGTCTCTAAGCACAGGAATGGTAGCATAGCCAAAGGATTGGCCTAGTAGCGCGCCTTGACAAAGAAGATTCTAAAAGCTATATCTTGAGCCACACTAATCCAAATGAGATGATCTTGGTCTTTTGGAAAGATAGAAGAATTATCTACAACTTTGATGAAGGAACCGAGACCTAAATCAATCTCTAAGTTGGGATAATTTGTGCTACAAGTTGATAAAGTGATGTTGTCTCAGCCTGACACATGTTCAATGTTTTAATCATATCTGGAGTTCTAGGTGTCCAAATGAGATGAAACTGATGCCATTGGAAAGCTAAGATCCATAGCTTCAACTTTCATGAAGACACCTTGAGCTAACTCGGACTTTACAAAGGTGAAAAATGCAAAAACATTGGAAAAACTGGTGCAGGAGGGCACCCCATGCGCGCAGAGCACGCTTGAGCGCTCCTGGAGCGCCAAATCTGACGCCATTCTGTTTCTTAGCGCGCAGGTTGCGCGCGGAGCGCACCCGGAGCGCTCTGGTCGCGCTGTTAGCGTTAAAAACACAAATTTTTGATGTTTTGATCATTCTTTACCATTCCAAAGACCTAAAAACGCTGGAGGCTTGTCAAGGGGTGCTAGGGATTCATTCTCCACCATCTCCAAGGAGGATTCAAGCTTGGGAACAAGGATTTGAGTCTTCAATGGAGTGGTTCTCTACCATTGTTTCTATTTTCTGGTTTGGTTTCTCTTTTTCTATGAGTAACTAAACTCTTTTAGGCTAGGGTTAGATGAATTTTGCGGAAACCCTTATATAATTAGATTCTATTATTTCTATACAAGTTTATTCATGTTAATTGATCCTTTATCTCTATTCTTAATGCCATTTGATAATTGATAATTACTAAATTGAATTTGGGTTATGCTCATGATTGGAAAATTGGGGTTTTTAACCAACATTGAGATTGTTGGACATATCTATAGGGTTATAGGAATATAATTCTATTTGGTGTGAGTTTGTATGAATCTTTATTATTTATGCTTGATTTAATTAATTTAAACCTAAGGGATTAGGGCTTATTAGTTAAATAAAAGGGATTAAGAGGAAAGGAATTTTCGTTAATTTAATTTAGAGGATTTAAACTTCAATTGTTCATGAGTATCGCTTGCATTTGTTTTGAATTCAATTGCATAAAGGTGGAAACAAAACGATTCAACCCCTAGTCATTTTTAATTATTCGAATTCAATTACTTTTTATTAATTTTAGTTGTTACAAATAGCATCAATTCCAATACAAAGAATTTGCTCACGTTCAAAATAGTTATGAACTTTGTTTAGTTGAATAATCAATCGCAATCCTTGTGGAGACGATCTTACTTATCACTTTATTACTTGTGCGATTCGGTACACTTGCCGAAAGCACCAACAGTAATTAAAGGAAAAAGCATTAAGAACGAGTGAGTTTGTTAATCTAATAACCGATTGGAAACAAGCAATAACCTATCCGGCATATAAAGCGAGTTCTGTTAATCCTAGAGTTCTATTAACTAATCGCGATAGTCGCCTCCCATTAATTAATTTTTTAAGGACTGGCCAGATCCTATGGAATTAAGCATGCTAAGAAGAACACATTCATAAGGATAATAAGAAATTCATAATAGCAATTGAATAAATATCAAGAACATCGCAAAAGATCCCTCATCACCCTTAGGGATGGAGTTAGCTACTCATAACAAACATCCAAACAAGAAATCCTAAAAGAAAAGAAACGAAGAGAGACAAGAGATAAGAGCAAAAGACCCTCACTCAGGGAGAATGAATTCTCTCCCAGAGATTGAGTTAGTTCTCAAAAGGGGTGAGAATGCCTATTTATAGGCTTTGAAGTACACTAGGTCAACTGGCTTCAAATCTATGCGTTCTAGGCTTGGGTACGGTTGTACTGCGTTTATAGATGGACGTATCGGGCTTGAGTTGCGACGCTGGCCCGTACTTCTGCACTGGGTGGGGCCTGACTGCAATTGTGTACGGCCATACTTCCTTTCGTACGGTCGTACTGGACTTTTTCTTCGGCACGAGGCTGTACTGACCATGAGGTACGCCCCCTACCGATGTGCTTGAATAGGTACGGCCGTACTGAATATATGCCAAGTCGTACCGCTTGTCCAGAAACGCTAAAAATCTCCAAAACTCGCCAGAATCTTCCCAAAATTACTTTTTTTGCTTTCCATGTTGCCTTTATTACTTTTCTCCATAAATAAGAAAATAGTGAGCATATTTTATCTAACAAGGAACAAATTCATAATATTTTATACTCAAAATACCCCAAAATAATAGACAAAATTGTGTGTTAACACTATGCTGTCATTTTCTCAACAATTTGGTATCAAGAGCCATACGGTATAGGATTGAGTGAGGTGCATTAGAGTTGAGGTGCTGCCCAAGGAAAGAAAGTCTAATAGTCAGGACTATTAGTGGAGGTGCCAAATTAGTGGTACCATTGGTGGAGACTCTACCAGTATACAGTCAAGGATTGTAAAACTTGTTGGTCTGGGACCAAATTTTCCTATTACAGATAAGAAAGTTATAACAAGTAATCATGATGGCAGATTTTATGTCTGTAGGCTGCATCAAGAGACTTGACAATCAAAACTATAGCACATGGAAGGCTTGCATAGAACCATATTTGCAAGGTCAAGATTTGTGGGAAGTTGTCAATGGGAACGAGACCATACCACCAATAGATGCAGAATAAGTGGCGCATCAAAACTGGAAAAGAAATATTCATGATAAAGACGACCATTGACGAGGAGATGCTGGAGCACATTCAGCATACTACGACTTCAAAGGAAGCGTGGGACATTTTTGTCTCACGATTCTCTAAGAAAAATGATATGAGGCTTCAACCTTAGGAAAATGAACCGATGTCGCTCACACAACTTGATTTGACGATAAATCAGTATTTTACAATAGTAAAGTCTTATGTCGAGAGATTTCTGAATTAGATGCTACATCAAATATCAATGATGGAAGAAAAAGAAGAATTATTATTCATGGCTTGAAGCCTGAATATAGAAGTTTCATCACTGCAATTCAAGGGTGGCCAGTTCAACCATCATTAAAAGAGTTGGAAAATCTTCTAGCCAACCAGGAGACTCTTGTAAAGCAAGTAGCTGGTGTTTCCTTGAAGAATGAAGAAGAAGCACTTTTCAATAACCAAAAGCAAAATAGAACAAACCAAGCAAGGGGAGCTGACAAGAATAAAAGCTTCGATAGGAAGAAGGGTAAATCCCATAATTTTGAATGTTATAATTGTGGAAAGAAGGGTCACTTTGCTCGTGATGGTAGATTTAAAAGGCGAACAATAGAAGGCAACATATCTACATCAAGTAATCAAAATAATAGCGAAGATGAATGGGATATGGATGCCTCTTATGTGGTGATTGAAGATAGTGGTGATGCAGTCTCAGCTGAAGTTATTGTGACAGAGAAAGAGGAGTTGACATTAACAAGCGATGTTGTATTTGATGAGCCATTACATTGGTGGTCATTAGAATATGTGGTTCTGCTAGATATAAAAGAAATAGAAGATAAGATGCATGAGAAGCTTGATATGAAGCCAAAAGAATCATCAAAACATGTTCAATCCGATACAAAAGAAATAGAAGATATATTGCATGAGAAGCTTGATTTGAAGCCAAAAGAATCATCTTCAACTCCTAAAAATTATAAAGAGTCAACACCAGAAGTTGAAGTTGAAGTTGAAGTTGAAGCTGAAGTTGAGAAGAGCCCATGGTAGACTGGAGTACATCATCAGAGTCCAGAAATAGAACACTTTGATGAACCAGAAGTAGCTCCTGTGCAATCACAACCTCGAAGACCACAGAGGCAACAAAAACCAAATCCAAAATATGCTAATATGGTTTTAGCAGAATTGGATATTGTTAAAGAACCATCTACTTATTATGAGGCTTCAACAAAGCAAGAATGGAAGAAGAAATTCTTACGTTAAAGCAAAATCATACATGGGAGTAGTGCCAAAGCATGAAGATGTGAAACCTTTTTCATGCAAATGGGTTTACAAGTTAAAGGTACAACCTGATGGAACCATTGATAAATACAAAGCTCGCTTTGTAGCTCGTGCATTTTCTCAGGGATATGGATTGGACTATGATGAGACATTTAGTCCAGTTGCAAAAATTATCATTGTTCGTGTTTTATTAGCAATTGCAGCTAGTAAATCATGGAAACTTTGGCAGATCGATGTCAAAAATGCATTTATGTATGGTGAGCTTGATCGAGAAATATATATGGAGCAATCGCAGGGATTTGAGTGCAGATCTCACCTAACGTATGTTTGCAAACTAAAAAAAACTCTATATGGTTTGAAGCAAGCTCCAAGGGTATGGTACGGGAAAATTGCAGAGTTCTTGCTTAGCAATGATTTTGCAATGGAACCAGCTGATTCGATTTATTTATTAAAACTCGAAATGAAAAACTAGCAATTGTGCTAGTTTATGTTGATGATCTTATCATTACAGGAGATGATATGGAGGAAGTTGATCTAGTTAGAAAGAATTTATCTGTGCGCTTTCAGATGAAAGAGCTTGGGCAACTCAAACATTTTCTTGGGCTTGAAATAGACTATACAAGCCAAGGATTATTCTTGTGTCAACAGAAATAAGCAAGAGATCTTCTAGAAAGATTTGGAATGTTGAACTGCAATCCTATAGCAATCCCAATAGAAGTCCATGCCAAATTTTGTGCAGTTGAAGGCAAAGATCTTGAAGATTCCTCTATGTACAGGCAGATAGTTGGAAGCCTGATTTATCTAACACTGACACGCCCAAACATTTCTTTTGAAATTGGTGTAGCAAGCCGATTTATGCAAAATCCAAATAAGCCTCATTTGGATATCGTTTGAAGAATTTTGAGGTATATTAAAGGTACATTTGATTATGGTATCTTTTATTCAAGAAATGGAAACTGCAAGTTGATTGGATACTGTGTATGTATTTTGTTTGGGGAAAAAGATGCAGATCTTCGTGAAAACCCTAACCGGGAAGACCATCACCCTTGAGGTGGAGTCAAGTGATACCATTGATAACGTGAAAACTAAGATTTAGGACAAAGAAGGGATTCCGCCGGACCAGCAGAGGTTGATCTTCGCCGGGAAACAGTTGGAGGATGGCCGTACCCTCGCCGATTATAACATGCAGAAAGAGTCAACATTGCATCTTGTTTTGAGGCTTCGTGGTGGCATCATTGAGCCATCTTTGATGGCATTGGCCAAAAAGTATAACCAGGATAAGATGATCTGTCGCAAGTGCTATGCACGTTTACACCCTCGAGCTGTCAACTGTAGGAAAAAGAAGTGTGGACACAGCAACCAGTTGAGGCCAAAGAAGAAGATCAAGTAAACTGTTCTGATTGCAGGAAGGAATTTTGTGTTGTCATGGATTTCTGGATGTCTTGTTATCCTGATGACTTAATTAGCTTCTTAGTATTGTAGGAATCTGTTGGAAATTGTACTAACAGAGTTATTCTCTATGATTCTGTTTTTGTTTGAGACGGGTTGATATCAATTATGCTACAATTCCTTGTGATGACATAATTTTGTTGCTTTTGATAATAATGCTCGTGTGATGTCTGTTTTCATTAAAAAAAAAAGGGACCTATTTCATGGTGCAGTAAGATACAACCAACAGTCTCATTGTCAACCACTGAAGCAGAATACAGAGCAGCAACTATGGCCGCTCAAGAAAGTTCATGGCTACAAGAACTTATGAAAAATTTGCATCAATCAATTGATTATGCTATACCTTTGTATAGTGATAATCAGTCAGCAATTTGTTTGGCCAAGAACCCAGTGTTTCATGCTCGCACAAAACATGTAGAAGTTCAATATCACTTTGTTCGTGAAAAAGTGCTAGTGGGAGATATAAGAATGGAATTTGTGAACACTCATAATCAAGTTGCAGATATCTTGACGAAAGGACTCAACGATGTGAAGTTTGATGAATTTAGAAAACAACTTGGCATGACAACAAGGTCCAAGATGAGAGAAAATAATTATTGAGGGGAAGTATTGAGAATAACAAGAATTATTTTCTGTAGAAAGATTGTTGCACTTATGTTGCAAATTCTAGTTGCAATTGAGTTGCAAAATTTGATTTCAACTAGTTGCAAATACCATTTGCAATTGAGTTGCAAACTTTGACCATGGATTACTTAGCTTGATATTTTTCTAGATGTAATAATTGTAGTAGTCAATTTTAGTTTTGCTTCTTAGTGGCTTACTTCATTAGTAAGTTCCTTCATTATTAAGTTTTGTAATATGTTGCCTATATGAAGGCATTAGCATGTTTTAATGTATCAAGTTTTGTGTGAGCCTTTCAAATAAATTGAGATCATTTCTAAATTCTATTCCTTCCTTCCTATATGAGTGTGTGAGAGTGAGAGAAATTTATTAGTTCTATGCCGTCATTTTCTCAACACCTTTCTGTGGATTAAAACAATTTGGATGCATGTGGTATAATTGTCTTAGTGAATATTTGATAAAAGAATGATGTAAAAATGATGCCATTTGTTCATGTATTTTCATAAAATGATCTGGAAATGGATTTTACAAATTGCTGTCAAATTGGTTGTTTTCCGTTTTCATTTTCATTAAAAATAGAAAATAAGGGAGAAAATATGTTTGTTAAGATTTCAGAAAACGTTTCGTTAAAAAAAAAAAAAAATCGAAAATGGGTCTGAAATGGAAATGGAAAATGAAAATGAAATATCGTTGTTTTCTGTTGAAAACGCGGTGGCATGCTAGTAATTAGAATGAGTCAATAACCAATGGAGTGATATTATTTGGAAGGGTAAGTCGATAACCCACAAAATATCGATCTGCTTAATGAAGTGGGTTTCAGTTTGACGGTGAATGACACGATGGCTCACGTAATCAATGTTTGAAAATGAAATTCAGAAAATCAAAACAAACACATTTCCAAATCTTAAAAATATGAAAATGACAAATTTTGGAAAATAAAAAATACAAAATGAAAATCGAAAACATATTTACAAAATAAACAGACCCTTAAATATATTGGAATCCTGAAGAGCTTCCAAAACATACAGATTATTTAAAGAAAGAGTTCGAGATCAAGGATCTAGGAAGGATAAAGCTTTTCTTAGGATTACAAATTGAATATTTAAAAAACATAATCTTTTTGCATAAAGAAGCTTATATAACAAAAGTACTTAAAATATATGGACAAATCACATTCGTTGTGCACTCCAATAGTGGCAAAGTTGCTTAATGTGAACAAAGATCCTTTTATACCTCAAGAGGATGAAGAATTATTTGGTCTTGAAGTACCATATCTTAGTACTATCAATGTACTAATGTATCTGTTAATTATGCACGACCTAATATATCATTTGTTTCAATTTATTAGCAAGATATAGTTTTTCACCTACATGAAGACAATGGAATGGAGTCAAGCATATACTTTGTTATCTTAGAAATATGACGGATATGAGCCTGTCTAATTCAAATATTTCTAAGGCAGACGTAATTCATTATGCAGTTGTGGATTATTTGTTAGATCCTCGTAATGGTAGATCACAAACATGATATTTGTTCACATTTCATTGTGGTCTACAAAACAAACCACAATAGCCACATAATCTATTAATACAAAAAATTTAGCATTACATGAAGCAAGTCGAGAATGCATTAGTTCATATATGTGATTCAATATGTGCGAGAAACTTGTGGTTTATCTTAAAAAAAATGACATCAACAATCATATGTGAATATAATGTTCATATATTGCCCAGTTGAAAGAAGGATACATTAAAGAAAATAGAACAAAACATATTTACATAAATTCTTTTTCACTCGTGATCTTAAAAATAATGGCAAAATAAATATTCAATCAGTTCATTCATGTCAGAATCTAGGAGACCATTTTACAAAGTCACTGTCAAGTAAAACTTTGGCTAAATTATACTTTTAGTCCCTTATGTTTATTTTAGGTTTTGTTTTCGTCCCTTATGTATTGAAAGTTTCAAATTGGTCCCTTATGTGTAAGAGTTAAATCAATGTGGTCCCTCTTGTTTTTTTTATTCCAAAATAGTCTCTCATGTTACAAAAATTATACCAATGTGGTCCTTCTTTTGTTCCATATTTTACAAAAAAATGAACCACATTGGTATAATTTTTGTAACATAAGGGATCATTTTGAAACAAACAAAATAAGAGAGACCACATTGGTGTAACCTTTATACATAAGAGACTAATTCGGAACAAATAATACATAAGGGACTAGACTGAAATCTAAAATAAACATAAGGGACCAAAAGTATAATTTAATTGGAAAACATTTATATTACAGATACTAAAATAAAACAATGAGGATCAATTGTAGCACATTTCAAGATATTGAAGACGAAATTAAATTTTTTAGAACAAAAGCAAACATTAGCATAAGTTGGTGACTAAAAACATAATTAATATATAACTAACACATAAATTAAGTAATGTTACATGCTAATATTTAAAATGTTCACATGCTATGTTATTTTGTGGAAAGCGATTTAATATATAATAATATTACAAATTGGAGTTTCTATTGGAGCTGGGTGGCAAAGCATTGTAGCATATGTAAACTGTGGCATCCCAGATTTTTTTTTAATCTGGAAACCCTGATGTAATCTTGGTATTGAAAGCCTTAAACAAGCTTTTGAGACCTTGAATTAGGGCTTGGAATAAGCTAGGAGTAATAAGGAAGAAGAAAAACGAATAAGATGGAAATAAGTTAGCTCACGACGCGACAGGATCATCTCGCAACGCGAGATCATGCTATCTAGCAACACAACATGAAAATATCACAACGCGACCAACTAAAGCGTGCGTCATCACGCATGGCTCGCGTCTCATCCACTTGTCAGGAACCAACCATTTCGCAATGCGATCGCGACGCAAAGAGTTCGGTGTGGAAAAGTATAAATAGGGGTCCCCAGTCCCATTTTTCCACGTCCCTTCTCTCGTTTCCCTCTCTCTATCAGTTTCTCACTCTATAAGGGTATTCTGGTCATTTTTTGTCAAATACCCAACCTCTGGTGCGGTAGCGAAGCTTTGGAGCTATTCCGAGGCTATGGGGTAATGCCCTCCTCCTTATGCTTTAATGATAGCTTCATATCCTATTCTATTATTATAGTAATATATTCTATTCCTGTAGAGGAGGTGCTGCCCGAAGAGATCCAGAGTCCAATTCAAGGAATTACCTACGACGTCCTTACGACTATAGGTATACTCCTGAACTATCTTTAGAGTATATTCATTAGAAGTCACGTAATAATATTTATTACGCTATTAATAGTAACGTGATAGTAGTAGTAGTAATAATAATAATAATAATAATAATAATATAATAATAATACTCTTTCAGAAGTAGTCCTAAAGTCAATGTTGTATCCAACGTGTAATTGGGTCATACCTTTAGACATTAGGATATTCCCTGTCATAATGATAGATGGCTAGTTCCCAATTATTGTTGGGATGCCGCAAGGTCAACGGCAGGAACATGAGGAACTCAAGGAGCCCCATCCTGTGAATCATGAAATGCCAGTATGTGGAAGAGAGAAGCCTAAAAACCGAAATAGTAGTTAAACTACCAGTATAGAATAGAGTAGAGTCTCACGCTCTACTAGAGGCTGATATCAGTAGTTCTTAATAGGACTATGGCATGTGGTTACTCCATTGGGTGATTGTAATACCCATGGTTATTAAAATCAGACCAGACCGGTCGGTCTGACCGGTTGGACCGGAAACCAGGCCTGTGTCTGGTCCGGGTGACCCCTCAGAACCGGCTGGCAGAGAACCGGCCTGAACCGGCTAAACCGGGCAGTCAGGGGTTGAATTGGTTTTTTTTTTAATTTTTAATTGTCTTTATTAAAAAAAAATCGATTTTAGTCTCAACAGGGCTTGAACCGATGTCCTCAACGCCACAACAAGACATCTTACCACTAGGCTACATGTTATTTTGTGTATAAATTGACATGTTATGTATATATATTATATATATATATATATATATTTAAAAAATAATATTTTATTAGTTCCGATTCGACCCCGGTCCGACCCAAAAACCCTGAACCCTGGCCCTCTCCGTTCAATGCCCAGTCCGGTTTTAATTACCTTGGTAACACCTATCAGCGACCCTAGGATTGTGTGCAATGTGATTATCTGCTATGTGTTTATATGTGCTTGTATTAGTCACCATATGCGACGTCGGGCTTGTTATGTTATATTTGTTATGATTGACGTGGGAGCACATGGTGAGGATTATTAGGATTCTAGACTACTAGGATTAGAAGACAGAGACATTTGGGAGTGCAATGATTAATGGTTTAGACGGACACTCATATCTTTAGGAGGATATGTCAAGGTCGAGCTATGTTCCTAGGCTTGATCTTGGATGTGAGGAGTCATGATGTAGTATGTTACCACTGCCGTGCGGACATGGGTTGGCCATTGCGTACGAGGCCAGAAGTACATAGGATGTGCAACCCAGGGTGCAGCCTCGACACCTGCTGTTGAGTGCGGGAAGTCACTCTTAGGGGTACGAGGAGCTGGATATACCGGATGGATGATTGGCCCGTCCCTATTCTCGAATGACGAGAAAGAGACAACATAGGAAGGTCTGGTGGGGTCGAAGAGGAGGATTTTCTAATAATAGAATGGCCAAATGCATGTAGTGATACTAGGATTTGCATGAGAGATTGGAATGATAAAAAACACTTATGGTTTAGATGGGGACTATGACCTGATCTGTTGAATAGGCTACGATCTTGAATTTGAATACATTGGAGATAATTGCCTTGAGAGTGTGTGTGTGCGCGCGTGCGCACGTCCTATTCTATATTCATGTCTAATTTACCTATTCCATGTTTTAAGTATTTGGATAACTTCTCGTCTCCCCATTCTCTATTTTCTTGTATGTGTTAGATTGGATGTTAGCAGTGTGGAGGATACCTTCCAGTGCCCGGGTTACTGGAAGGAACTATCCATATGCATAGGTTAGTGAGTTATGGCCAGAGAGTCAGTGTCTATATGATTTGTGTTGCTTGTCACTGTACCTACTAAGTTAGGTGTGTAACAGGTCAACGGAGGATTTGTTATACACCGACACACTAAAAATGAATTTTATTATAAATTTATTTCCATCAAATCCGCTATAAGTGCATGTTGTAACGATATCAGAGTATTATAGTATAATAAGTTAAATAGAAAGATAATTTTAAATGAACCCGGAGAATATTGGGTAGCTTCACTTAATAATGACTTAATAAATAAACTAGGTAAAGGGGCATCACAGTAGTGATATCATAGCATAAAATAGGTTGTCACATAAACATGGGTTGTTATTACCTAATTGGCATTCCCGTTGGAGTGGTGATTGGTATCGTTTACAATTTGCAAATCAAGGTAATTAATCTCTCTTTTGCCCCATGCTTAATTTGATTATGGTTTATGTCCCCCAAACTTTTTTTATTCTTTTTAATAAAATTATTGATGTGTTTGGTGATGACTGAGGTGTCAACCTAATTGGGATTAGGGCAAAACTAGCCTATTTTTTATGACGAGACAAATATAAGGAGTAAATGATTTTGATAGGCAAAATAAACTTCATTAAAATAAAAGAGCAACAAAAGAGTTAGGAGTTTATATACAAATAGTAATAAAAAAAATAACAAAGTCCTATTTTAACAAAACTAGCAGTCCAACTCAATTTACTAACACAAGACTTAAACAGAATTTCATCAGTAGCTTTTAGACCTTGCAACTTTTCAAATCAAGAGATTATGTTGTGACTTGAGACTCATTCCTTAGCCAAAATTTGTATTTGTGCTCCGTAATATATTTTTTGGGGTTAAAATAACTTATTTATATATCTAATCTATAACATTTTTTTTGGGGTAGCCATGGCTATCTCATGGCTACAAGAGGAGTCACCCCTGGTTGGGATCGCAGTTGTCATTGTGGTGTTTTAGCATTCCAATTTTACTTATAAAAAATCTCTCCTTTGCCCTGCCTTATATACAATATCATGATTAAAACAAATGATGACCAATATTGATGTACATCTTTTTAAGGCTAAATTACAAAATTGGTCCTCTATGTTTATTTTAGGTTTCAATTTAGTCCTCTATGTTTCATTTTTTTCGTTTTGGTCCCTTACGTTTTAAAAGTTACAACAGGTTGGTCATTTCCGTCACTAAAAGCCAATTGGCCGTAGCTAAAAGCCAAATAACATTTTGGAAAATGGACTTCTAGCTACGGACAATTGACTTTTAGTAACGGAAAGGACCAAATTAAAAACTAAAATAAAACGTAGAGGACCAAAACGAAACAAATAAAACGTAGAGGACCAAATTGAAACCTAAAATAAACTTAGAGGACTAATTTTGTAATTTAGCCTCTTTTTAATTTGCAGGGCATTTGGATTGGGATGTTGTTTGGAACATTTATTCAAACCGTAGTGCTTATTATTATCACTTTTAAAACTGACTGGGACAAGCAGGTAATTGTGCAGTCTATTATTGTCTTTTTCCAATGTGTGCACTGTTTATTTCTGAAATTTAACATTTATTTTCCATGTTTTTTATTTTTTTCTTTTTTAATTTATTTTTTTTGTTAAACTTTTTTATTTTAGTTGAAGCATATTAAAAAATGTATTTGGACTTTGCAGGTAGAGATAGCCCAAAATAGCGTTTACAAATGGGCTACAATGGATCAGACTGAAGAAACAAAGTTATAAAATTTGGAGGGCCCAAGATTTTTGCCCCTCCCCATTTTAATTTTCACACCTCCCCTTTCTCCAGAAAGACCAAACTACCCTTATCAATTTTCCTAACCCTTCCCCTCCTTTTTCTCTGCGAAATCTTTCGAAACCTCCCCTACCTCCCACCTTGTTGCCGCCACCATCTCCCTCCTCGTTCCCTCCGCCACCTCCTTCAGTCCATCTTCCCTCGTGACATCCGCCACATCCCTCCATTCATGTCGCTGCCACCCACTCTTGCTTAGTCCCCTTTTCCCTCCAAACTGCGTAATTTTTTTTTTTACAAATTTAGTGTTACCGGATCCTTATTGCCGGAAACCCCCGTTAATAAGAATTGGGACATTCAAATCTTAGTTTTAAAATAATGTACAATCCGGAAACAAGTTGTCGGAATCATCCAGAAACAAGTTGTCAGAATCATCCAGCTACAAGAATCTGGTCGTTTTAAAATCTTAGTTTTTAAAACAATGTACAGTCCAGAAACAAGTTGTCGGAATCACCCGACAACAAGAATCCAGGAGTTATAAAATTTGAAAATATCTGGAATCTTGTTGTCGGGTGATTCCGACAACTTGTTTCCAGAACCTTATTTTTCCAGATTCTTACAGAGGCATACTATGCTTTCCTTCCAATTTCTTCCAATCTCCATTCCTCTTCATTCCAAACCAAATTTCAATGAAATTAAAAGTTCAAACACAAGGATTGAGTAACAACATATTCCAGATCAAACCAAATTAAAAATTCCAGATTGTTACAGAGGCATAAATTGGGCAACAACATATTCTAACACAACAACAACCCATTTCAAATCTTAGGTGACCAAATCATTTTACATAGAATTCATGAGCATAAACCTACTTCAAAAAATTTCCTAAAAAACTATGATGTGTTTGTACAAGAATAGGACTCAATCAACAATAGCTACATAAGATTTTGTTCTTGTTGGTAAAAATAAATATCGACTTCCAATCTTGCATGCGACGCGCATATACAATCTCTCATTCCTTAGCTTTGTCGCTTCTACAAGTTTCCCAAAGTCAATATGAAGGAGGCATTGGAGCCTTATTCTTGAAATATACATGTATACATGTCATTTTTTAACAAAATTAGTATTATCATCTATGAAAGCCAATTAAATGTCAAAAAAATAAATAGGACACATAGATGTCATACCTGTACAAAATGCCGCATACTATGTATATACCCAATGCAAATGACGCGGTGGGTATTACGATCTCTTGGTGGTGCATGTCGAAGAGGGAAATTGTGTAACTTCCCCTTGATTCTAAACATATAATGACCACTTATACTTGTTAGCAATGACATATCCTGCATCTGGCATCGTCATCCACTTGTCAGGGTTGCATCTGCCCACGTTCTCAACATATAGTGATCCGAGTTAGTTCGTCCAAATTGTCATCACCACCAAGCACACCCACATAGTCGTCACGGTTTTGTTGAAGCTCTGTAATTAAATCCTAGCGGATTAAAAACCAAGAATCCTCACCCATACCAAGCAAAGCAGCAATGCTGCGATATCCACAATTGCCATCAAATTTTACATCAATAATGTTCTCGATGTATTGGTGCATTTGATATGGGAATTGGTTTAACAACTCATCCAACAGTAACAAACTACAAAACTAATCAACAAAATAGTAAGTACCGTCATAGTAGTGAAAGCACTAGTACAATCCTGTGTCAGTTCCATTACGGTAAATCCACATCCTGTAAGGTGTCATCCACTGTAGTACAATCCACGACTTCAGTAACATCCATTTTAGTATAATCTGCGGCCTCTGTAATATCCATTGCACTAGGCATTGGGGTGTCGGGAAAATTGCCTTCCATGGTTACATATGTTCACCACAAAAAAAATCTGTTAAAATCAAAATTGACTTAATTCCAGAAACTAGATACCGGAACGTACCGGAAATATGAATCCGGAAGTTTTGAAAAGAAATAACGTCCGGAATCTTGTTGTTGGGTACTTCCGGAAACCAGAATACGGTAATTTTTAACTACCGGATTCATGTTTCCGGAAGTATCCGGAAACAAGATTCCGGAAAGTTTGAAATCGCAGAAAAAATGACGATGAACGCACCTGTATTGACGGCGGACGGTGGCTGTGATGCCCGCAGCGGCTACGACTGGACAATGCGACGGTGAGGTTGAGGTTGGAAGAGAGATGCAATGAGAGAGAGATGCAGTGGGAGAGAGAGTCGTCTAAGAGAGTGGGAGGGGTTGTGGGAGGGGGGGGGTCTGGTTTTGAGTGGAGGGAGGGGAGGTGAGGCGGGGAAGAGGGAAGAAAAAGAGGGAGTGGGGGAAAAAAAAGGAGGGGCAATTTTGTCTTTTCAAATAAAAGGGGAGGGGGAAAATTAAGTTGGGGAGGTGGGAAAATAAAAGCCCAATTTGGAGCAGTTATGAATTGGATTTAGAATGTTGACTCAATAGATGTCGAACCGATTAAACCTAAAATAGGCAAGTGTGTGTGTATTAAAATAGGTATATTTATAAAAATGGCCATGCTTAATAAATTGGTTCAGACTTATTTATTTATTTGGATTTATGGTTCAAAATTATTTATATCAATTATCAAAAGACTATTTGTGGTCCAATGGGATCTTTAGCTTTTGATGATGCATTTCTCCTCTGTGTTCATCAATTTGCTTCTTATAAATAAAAAAGAAAATTATTTTTAATTTGACTTTAGTTTTTTTGGGTGGTAATTTTTTTCGAATTATGAAATTGTTTTGTTATTTATATTTTTAATACATGCACTCTTTTTAACAATTATTCTTGCATCCTTTCTTTTTGAAATTTTAAGAACATTTGTGTTTCTATAAATTCAAAATATACTTACTCATATTGAGAAACCAGCTTAATGATTATGAAGTAAACAAAATGACAACATAAAAAGAAAGACTGAGTTGCGTTGTATCTGATTTTAAAAATTTTCGTAATTCATGAATCATTTTTCATGTCAGATTGTGATATGAACTAATATCTCAGACACTTGGTCCAGTGGACTATAAACCCATTAGCAAGGCCCAAAGGCATGGTTCCGAGACTCATGACATTGTAACGAATGGATAACAACTAGCAACGGTAACCGCAGTCGGGTTAATATCCAAAAACAGTCATAATAATTGGATAAAGTCCTCAATGGTTATAATGATCGGATAAAGCTCCCTAACCATTTTACCGACCATAGCTCAACCAAGTCTCACTCTTGGCATTTTATTCGGAGTTATGTTGAAATCATGATTCTTACTACTTCAATTCATTTTCTACCTTACTTTCAGAACTTCTAATTGTTTTAAAAGAAAAAATTTACTCTCGTATATTAGAACTCCTTTATTAAAGGCAAATTTAGAAAGCAACTAGCGTTTAATTACTTTCCGCATTTGAGTAGAGATGTAGCAACGAGGGGTGTTACAAGGCACCAGTTGTTCCGCATTTGAGGTGAACAATTCCAGTACGACCAAAATTAGCCATCTCTAATGGGAATGGGGAATTCAGCAATGCATTATTATTGGTAATGGCAAATGGAATAGGTTAGCTAAACAACTACCTACTACCCTAATAGGGAGGGTTAAGTATTTAGTTGTATATTGACCAACATGCATGTAAGTCCAATTGCATTTGAGAGTAGGTGTTGAGACTAATAAGTTATAACTTTGGAGATGTATGCTTATGTTGACTCGAGAGATTACTATGTATGCTCATGTATGCTTTGTATGTTTGTTATCATGTTGTATTCCTCTTCTTGTTTTCCTATTGTATGTCGTTTTGACTAGATTCTTATCTCCTCCGTATTTGTATTTTTCTTTGTGTTTCTGCTTGGATTCTAAGATGACGTTGTTGAGGAAAACGATGTACCTAACGAGGTGGGCATCGAGGATGCCGACTTGGGGAGACCCAAAGTTGTACTACCATGACAATAGTGGATGGGAGATCAACTTACCCACATTTACCATTATATATACTGATACGATGAGTGTGTATTTTAGGTTTAAAGACCCTCTTAGGGCTAGTCTAGTTGGAGAGTTTAGGATAGTGTAGAGGCTCACATCTGTGGCAATCCCCATGGAACCACCATCGAGATTATGATATTCCCCAAACCTCCTATGTTGGCAGTACGAGAGGATTCGTCCATAAAGGCGAGCAAGCCTGAAATGTCGAGTATCTACGAGTTGCGAGACAACACCGGATGGTGATCTCTCATAGTGCCTCTTCGAAGTGTGTCCCATTCCAAGTATACAGGGGATAGGGGGAGGATCTGGTGAGCTATAGGCAACCTTATTTATACTGAGTCTTTTGAGTCTTTTTGTCAGGAAAATTTGCACACGCCATGAATTTACCCACATGCCCAGGAGATCTTTGATGGAACGCACACAAAGCACACCCTAAAGAGAATAAAAGGACACAAAGAATTTACGTGGTTCGGCACATTTTGCCTACGTCCACGGAAACACCTCAACAAATGTATTCACTATCACAAATAAGATTACAAGAATTTATAACCCAACCCAATATGTGTATCACCCTACAATACTCTCACTTAAGAATTACAAGGAATGATATAGATACCCACCCACTCACTCACTCGCAAGAGACTTACACCACTACAAGTGATCTCATACACTCTTCTCTTTCTCTTGGAATGAGATACTTCAACTCTTTACAAGTCCCCTATATATAGGAGAAGAACGTAGCTTCCATTCATGAATGGATATTAATTATCACACATTTCCAACCTTTCTTTTCATCTTCCCACCTCTTGAAAATGTACTTCTTAATTTTCCACCACTTGTATTAATATTTATTGTTGTTTGAAAATTATAATTGATTTCCCAACAAATCCTCCCTCAATTAAAATTTCCAAACTTCTACAACATTAGAAAATTTTACTTTCTTTTCACCACTTGCCTTCCTCATGGCTTGCCCTTCCATGTGGCAAATATTCTTCTCATTTTTTTGCACATGTATTACCAACCATTTTCCCTTGTACATCTTGCAACCCCACTTTGAACCAACAAACTTGTACCCCTATGACGCCATCTCCCCTGAAGAAATTATATTGGCAACAGCAGAAGGTACATACCTCACACTATGAAAAGTTTGAAATGAACTATTGTAGAGCTTCATTCTGACACTCCCAATGCCTTCAACTTTCATTTTCTCACCATTTCCTAACTTGAAATTGCCAAACTCTCCATTCGTTTTCAAAGTGTCAAACATCGCTTGGTCTCGACAAATGTGCTTCGTGGCAGCAGAATCCATCACCCAGTTAGATTTAGCAACCTCCGCAGTTGTTGCTAAGAACACATCATCATCTTCAATGGTCCTAACCACATTAACTTGGGAGTTGTCATCATTCCTCTTCATTTCTCTTAATTTCTTTCAGTCCTCCCTCATCTGTGCACACCTAGCTTGCACATGACCCTTCTCCCCGCATTAGTAACACTCCACATTACTCATATTACGTTGCAGACGTGATTGTGACTTTGATCTTCCTCTCGGCCCACTTTGTTTTCTTGATTGACTCCTCCCTCAATTAGAGTCCTTCATAGCTAGTGCATGAGATTCATCACTAATATCCTCATTTCTCATCATTCTTTCATTTTCTCGCAAAGCTGCAGTAACCTCGTCCAACTTCAAGGTTGTAGTCCCTACGAGCAACGTTTGAACCAGAGGTTTGCATGACCTTGGTAGTGAGGCCAATAGCAACAGCGCCTGCTTCTCATCGAAGATTTTATCATCTGCATTCAACAATTGACATACTAGCCAATTGAAAGCATTAATGTGGTCATGAAGATTTCCTCCCATCTCCATTTTGAGTTGATACAACTCCATTTTCAAACATAGGTTATTTGTTAGCGACTTTGACGCATAGATGCTCTCAAGATTTTCCCACAAAGCCTTTGGTGTCATCTCCTTCAACACGTTATATTTGATCTCGGGAGCTAGAGCTAAACGAATTGTGCTCACGGCCTTCTGTTGGATTTTACTCCATTCTCGTTCATTCATGGTAGTTGGCTTCTCCACCTCCAAAGCCTGGTCAAGACCTTGTTGCACCAAGAGGTCTTAAATGGTACTCTGCCAAATTGTGAAATTTAGTTTCCCATTAAACAATGGGACTTCAAACATCGATGTGTTCCCCGCCATAGCTTTGATACCACAGTTGGGGAAATTAGCACACGCCACGAATTTACCCACATGCACAAGAGATCTTTGATGGAACACACACAAAGCACACCACAAAGAGAATAAAAGAACACAAATAATTTACGTAATTCGACACCTCTTGTTTACGTCCACAGAAACACCTCAACAGATGTATTCACTATCACAAATAAGATTACAAGAATTTGTAACCCAACCCAATATGTGTATCACCCTACAATACTCTCACTCATGAGTTACAAGAAATTATATAGATACCCACTCACTCAAGAGACTCACACCACTACAAGTGATCTCACACACTCTTCTCTTGCTCTTGGAATGAAATACTTCAACTCTTCACAAGCCCTTATTTACAGGAGAAGATAGTAGCTTCCATTCATGAATAGATATTAATTATCTCACATTTTCAACCTTTCTTTATGATATTGGAGTTCTCCAAGAGTCAAGATACATCTCTACACCTCTTGAAAATGTACATCTTAATTTTCCACCCACTTGCATTAATATTTATTATTGTTTGGAAATTATAATTGATTTCCTAACACTTTTGGATTTTGATGTATTCTGATGTAGTTTGGATTGGTTTGTATTATATTTACCACTTCCGCACTTGCTTGTGTTACTTTGATGTTTCAACTTATAACTCTACTTGTAATGTATGTAGATTATTATATGTATGTGGATGTAAGTTTGAAGTTTTAAATTTCCTCGTAATCTGTTACCCAAAAAAAAAATTCCTCGTAATCTCGATAAGCACGATTACTCTAATAATAAAGAATACGATTAAGGTTAGATAATTAGGATTACCTATTGAGGCGATAAGGTGTCTCATAATCTATTATTGGTAATCAATTCCTTCCATCAAGAATGTGTTTTGGAATTTTTAAGATCAAGATAATCGATTACTCCTTTAAGGGAATCGATTACTTGCTTAACAGAGAGGATTTTTTTAATTTACATGCAACCGGTAATCGATTACTATACTATGGTAATCAACTTCTTTACTTAATAGAAGCTATTTTCAGTTTATAATTAGTTAGATAACATTTCTTAGGTTTTAAACTGTTTTCTAAAACATCGATGCATCATTAAAACTTAAGTGGAGCCACTTGACTATTCCAAATTGAAATTTTAACATGCTTCCCTAGTATTTACCAATCTAGGATCTATGGACGCTTGAACTAAAAAAAATGTTTATCATAATCAAAGTAAGCTTGTCTTCTTCAAAACTTTAATGGGATGAGTGATCATTTACATTTACATACAAACATACATACGTACATACATATATGTTTTCAAATATTACTCTTGGATGATTCATTTGTGAGAAAAATCCTAAAGACAGTGTAGCTGTCAACCCGAAAGTTGCGATTATTTAGTCATATAAACTTTAATATGTTGTTGCTATAATGTCATATAAATAATTGAAAACTTCACATGTAGCTATTAACACAAGTGAATGTACAAATAATACACACCTCAGGTTAACATGATCATATTGTGTTAGGAAAACATACATGCAGACACTAATATGCATTCTCCTAAAATGTAATTATGATTATCAGAAGTAATCTTTTTATCTCAAAAGAAATAGACATTTTCATTACTACAGTTTTGGGCTGTATAAAGGATATAAAAGCACACATTTTAAAATTAGTTACTTAGATTGAGCCTTTATACACATAAAATCATAGTAATGGAGTTGTTCATTTCTTTTAAAAAATGGAGAGAATCTCTGCTTGATTAACAGAACAAGTTAGATAACACTAAATGAACAAATTTTAACTTGATTCACCTAGAAACACAAACTTGGTTTCAAATTTTAAAATTGGGTTAAAGAAATGATGATAGTTAACATCTTACACTTTTAAGTTTTACTCACTCATCTTTCTTAATTTCAAATCCAACAAATTTATTAGGGAACTACCTTTAACAAAGAAGAAAATGTGCTTTGTGTTTATATCTTTTATTTTTGCATGTAATAAATAAAATTATTTATGTTAGATGTTGCTACATGACTTCTAATTTAATAATTAAATTACAAATAACAGCACAACAATAGTTGTAGTAGTAATAATGGTGATGTTTGGATAGAGGTTTTCGAAGAGAAGGAAAAAGAAGATAATATTTTTATTTCACATATTTTTTAATTAAATAAATTTTTGAATAAGATAAAAAATTAACATATTATTATAATACTTAATATCTCAAACCCTTAATCATTTCTATAAACTTTGTAGAACATATAATTATTTTTATTTTTATTTTATTTTTTGCTAACCCATTATAATTAGGGTTTTTGGCTGCCACCCCAATATATCCCTACAAGCTTAAGTCATTTAGATTCGTTATGTGACTAATTCCCAAGTTGAAAGTGAGACGTCCGGTTTTTTACACATGGAATTGGACAACTCTAAGAATCGAACTTGGGTTCTTTTCCTCGGGGAGAGCCACATTACCAACTCTCGCAACACCATGTGGGCAAAAACTTTATTAGTTAAGAAACGAAAATTCTACCCACTCTTTTTTTTCCCTCTAAAACCTTCCATCCAAGCATTAATGATAAAGCCCAATTTTCTCTTATTTAAAGCTAAATTTTTTAATGTTCTCTTTCTTTAAAACTACATTCAATTATTTTCTTTCTTCAACAAATCCATCGACAATTTAAAGCAATTAAATTAAACAAAATCTAGTACCAAAAAAAAAATCAAAGGGGAAATGTACTCATGTCGGTATCAATTATTATTAACCCTACTTACACTTATACGTGATTAATTTTAATTTGACTAACAAAATACTAACATTATTATCACTATTTTCATTCAAAAAAAAAATTGTTATGCCGTCAAGTATGCTTGTCTTGATCAACTGCATCAAGAAAAAGGTAAAACCAAACATTCATGTACGTTGTCCTGAGATCTGCATACCTCATAGCAAGGGCATTCCATATTGATGAATTTCCCTAGTTATGAGAGGACACTGAAAATTCTCTACAATAAGTAGTTTTCATCATGCAAAATCCAGCCAACCAAAATGCTAACATATCTTGTCAATTGATTTGATACTATTTACTACACTACATCAACCTCCTACCTCCTAACATAGTAGTATCCCAGGAGAACAGTGAGCAGTGAAAAGAAAAGTCATCTCCCAATACATCTATCACAGGTGCCTAACACCAACTACTTATGTTCATGCTAATATGCATCTCCAAGAACACACAGGAGGTCCACACACATGATGCACCATAACAAAGGTACTCTGTTTCAGAAAACTAGTAAGGGTGCCCCATCAGGTAATTCAGGTTCTATCTTTTAAAGAGTAGTGGACTCTGGTAAAGTAGATCTCTGGTATCGTCAGACGATGTACTAGTGCGGTAGAAAGAGAGCAATGTTACGGAATTCATGCAGCATCTAATTTTCTACAAATATACATTAATACACAGTCTCCAGGAAAATCCTCTGCATACAGCAATTTCCTAAAATAACTTGCTACAAAGGTTGCAGCAATTGTAGCTGTTGTGGTCTTTAAATAATGCTCACTGCCTAGGCACCGACGCTGGTGGTGTTGATGGATGGCTTTGCCCATAAAACCCGAATCCAGGTGGCCTGTAAAATCCTCCATTAGATGACTGCTGTTGCTGCTGTGCTTGCTGAGCCTGTGATTGCGGTGACTGTGGTGGCTGATTACTGGGCCTCGATAAGCCCATTGCCACATGCGGAGGCAGAGGAGGAGGAGGCGGTGGTAGGTTGTTTGATCCATATGCATAAGGAATTCCCCCAACCATCAATCCAGTAGATTGAACATACTGATTTGCTGGTGGATTCATCTGTGAATGAGGGGGTGGGGGCGCTGAATTAAATCCAGCCTGTAATTGATTGGTTTGTGATATGGGTTGCATGGTTGATGGTGCCAGTGACACATTTGCCGCAGATGGCTGTTGTAAATTGGCATAAAAAGAAGAGCTCCCGGCATCAGAGCTGTTGACATCAGAAACGGCCATTTGATGCTCAAGTTTGGGTCTTTTCTCTGGAGGGAAAACAGGTAATCCAGAAGTGAATCCGGTAGAGTTTAAGCTACCATTCATGGAGGCAGCTTCTTCAGCAACAAGGGAAGAAAGAACAGATGTAAGCATGAGGGCTGAGGATGTAGAGGCAGCAAGCTTAGCAGCAACAGCAGCTGCTGCTGCCTTTTTATCTTCTTCAGTAGTTTGGAGAGGAGCAAACGATATAGAAGGTTGGGTAAAAGAAGGGTGAGGAGGGGTGCTGTTTAGTTGAACCGATGGAAGATTTTGTTCCGACACCCTCGTGGCTTCTGGTGCTTGGCTAAGCCTCTTCCTGATACTGGCCGCCCGCTCAATCTGGTCTCGTGCAGCCTGCAAAACAAAAAAGCATCATCCGAGAATCTTGGTTAGTAAAAATGCAGGACCTAGGAGCTTCCAAAACTATTATGCCTAATGGCCAGGGAGATATTTTAAACTGTTTATCAGGTGCTAAAGAACAAGATAATCATAATTTTCTACACGGTTTGTCCATAATCCTCGAAAACAAATTTGTAGAAAATTATTTTATACTAAAATGTATTTGGTTGGACAGAACTCTCATATCATTAAGGAGGTTTATTTAACACAACACTTTACTTAGGATAAGGTGATGTAGTTGGCATCTATTTGTTGCAAAGGTTATGGCCATTTTTATGGGATTTCTTTGAGAGGTGTTAAGGTATTAGGAAGATTTTCTACATTGATTTCTCTTTTTTTTTCGTGTTTCTTTCATGTTTTGTTCTTTCATTTAGCAGGATTCCTTATGCACCTCCCTCTTTGTAATTATTTCTCCTCATCTCAATAAATTTTTGTTGTAAATATAGCATATATTTTGTAATTAATAGTGTTTTTTTTTCCTATAAGGCCTATTAGTCAGGCTCATTAGGTTCCTCTTAGTCTATATAAGCGTACTAGTGTTTGTAAATGAGACACAGTTGAAATAATATTCAAAAATACTTTTCTATATGGTATCACGAGCTCTCGGTCTTGAGGGTCTCACTTCTGCATAAACCCTAGCCGTTTTCATCGCGGTTTTTCCTTTGCCGCCTTCATTGTGGTTTGTTATTTTCGCAGTACCTTGCACTGTCACTGTTTGCGCCAGAACCAAAGGAACTTTATTTTATGTTTTTTTCCTCTCTTTCATTGTTCGCGCAACAAAAACCCCAAAACACCACCGTACGACGCTCTAATCACTCCGGCGACCACACCATCAGGACCGGCACCAAAAAACCGGTCAGACCCTGAAAGCGCCTCCCTGACGGCTCACTCATGCGCCGCTCTACTCCGAGAGGCCCTCCGGCGCGTGAAGGCCACGCGCAGCTCCGTTCGTCACCGTACTTTCTAGACTTGTAGATCGGTACCTTCTCTTTCTGTTGTGGGGGTCCACTCTCCAATCCGAGCACCACCATTAGTGGGTTATTTGAAACTGGCGCGTTTATTACTTGTTTTTCTTGTCCTCTGCCACTGCTTGTGTTACAGGTTCGGTGGGTTGAATTTCTGGTCTTTCAACTTCGCTCCTATTGTTGTGTTCTCTCTTGGTTTGTTTTTTGGACGTTCCTAGCTCGTGGGTCCCATTTTTCAATTATGTTCGGGCCTCTTTTGCCGTTTGTAGGCTATTTTTTGTTCTCTTGAGCAAGGCATAGTCGCAGGACATCAATCAATATGTCAGACAATAGATCTATGGCTATTTCAGCCTTGAATTCTCTTAATGTTGCTGATATTATCATTCAGACTGTATAAATTCTTGACTCTGGTGCCACTCATCACATGACCTTTCATTCTGAACTGTTTCTAACTTATACATCCACTTCCAGCATTTCTTATATTACTGTTGCAGATGGTTCTCATACTCGTGTTGATGGTTGTGGGGACATTGACCTTCAATCTTTTAAATTGAAAAATGTGTTTCATGTTCCCAGTCTTTCGAATAACCTTATCTCTATTCGTAAGTTTACCTAGGACCATAACTGTGCAATGATATTTTTTTCATTCTCATTGTGTTTTTTAGGATCTTACAACGGGGAAGACAATTGGAGTTGTCAAGGAACAGGGAGGGTTGTACTATCTGTCTAATGAACGAGCTGGTCAGAAGTTGTTGTCTTCCGCACTTAAGTCTCAGTCAGAATCTCACTCTGTTGCCTCACAAATTTAGCTTCAGCACAAGCGTCTTGGTCATCCTCCATTTTCTTTGATGAGGTCTATGTTTCCATCTTTGTTTTCAAAACAATCTGTTGAGTCTTTTAAGTGTGGCATCTGTCAGTTTTCTAAGCACTATCGCGCTACTTTTCCTTCTAGCCTTACTAAAAGTGCTCAACCATTTGATTTTATTCATTCTGATGTTTGGGGACCTGCCCCTATTTCTAATATTACTGGTGCGAGATGGTTTGTTTCCTTTGTTGATAACTGTACTCGAGTAACTTGGCTTTTCTTGATGAAGGATAGATTAGAAGTACCACAACTGTTCATTCAATTTTACAATATGGTACAAACGCAATTGGAAAAGGCATTAAAAGATTACGTTCTAACAATGTGAAGGAATATGACAATCATAGTCTTTCAAACTTTAAAAGTAAACAGGGCATCATCCATGAATTTACATGTGTTGACACCCCACAACAAAATCAGGCTGTAGAAAGGAAAAATCGTCACTTACTTGAAGTTGCTCGAGCCCTTCTCTTCCAAATGTCCGTCCCAAACACATATTGGGGTAAAGCAATATTGACTGCTGCCTATCTGATTAATGGGGTGTCATCTCGTGTTTTAGGTAATGTTAGTCCTGTTCAGTTTATGATCTCACATTTTCTTTCTGTTCCTATATGCAGAGTCTTGAGTCTCGAGTATTTGGGTGAGTGACTTTTGTCCATATTCATAAGCAACACCGAACTAAGTTAGATTCTCGTGCAGTCAAGTGTGTCTTTGTGGGTTATACTCCTAACAAAAAGGGGTACAAATGTTATCATTCTTCCAGTCGTAAGTACTTTGTCTCTATGGATGTCACATTCCATAAACATGTCCTTTTTCACTCGTCCTCAGCTTCACGGAAAGAGTAGTAATTTGAAATCTGAGTCTAGGGGTGTTCATGGGTCGGTTTGGATCGGTTTTGACCAAATCCGTTATCCAAACCAATCAAAATTCTTCGGTTTGGGTTGGGTTGGATTTTTGTATTTTATTTTTTTTTCCAAATCCGAACCAAACCAATCCGATGAGGTACAGATTGGTTCGGATTGGGTCAACGAGTCATGTAATATAATTTTTTATAAATTCTAAAAAAAATATTACTTTTTTTTTTTTTACAAACATTCATCACTTTATATAGCCAAAAATGTATTCTTGCATGAAAACTTAGAAGATTAAGTGTATATGGAGATTCCCCCTGGATTTGGACCTACTAGTGGAGCAAACAAGGTGTGCAGACTGAGAAAAGCTTTGTATGGGCTAAAACAGTCTCCCCGAGCCTGGTTTGGAAGATTCACGAAGGCTATGGTGTGCCTAAGCTACAAGCAAAGCCAAGGCGATCACACACTCTTCTTCAAACATTCACAGGGAGGAAAGCTGACAGTACTTCTTGTTTATCTTGATGATATTATTGTTACAGGAGATAATTCAGTTGAGAGACAACTACTCAGAGAGAAACTATTTGCTGAATTTGAGATGAAGGACATTGGAAAACTCAAGTACTACTTGGGAATTGAAGTGGCCTATTCTAAGCAAGGCATTTTCATTTCTCAAAGGAAGTATGTGCTTGATCTTTTACAAGAAACAGGCAAACTTGGATGTAAACCTGCATGTGTTCCCATCGAGCAAAACCACAAAATGAGTACTGAAGAAGAGAGTGCTAAAGTTGACAAGGTCCAATATCAAAGACTAGTGGGGAAGTTGATTTACTTGGCACACACTAGACCATACTTGGCATATGCAGTCAGTGTGGTCAGTTAATTTATGCATGATCCGAGGGTTAGACACTTACAAGTCGTGAATCGTATTTAGCAATATCTCAAGGCCACTCTAGGGAGAGTAGAGAGGCCTCTTGTTCAAAAGAGGTGGAAGATTGACTTTGGAGGCTTATACCGATGCAGACTATGCAAGTTCAGTGAGCGATAGAAGGTCCACTTCAAGTTATTGCACATTCCTTTGTGGGAACCTTGTTACTTGGAGAAGTAAGAAGCAAAATGTAGTGGCTCGATTAAGTGCTGAGGCAGAGTTTAGAGCTATGACACAAGGAATTTGTGTGCTACTATGGATGAAGATTGTTCTTGATGACTTAAAGATAAATTATGAAGGTCCTATGAAGTTGTTTTGTGACAACAAATCAGCTACCAGCATTGCTCATAATCCTGTTCAGCATGACAGGACAAAACATATTGAAATAGACTAACACTTTATCAAAGATAAGTTAGATAGTGGTGTGATAACAATAGCCTATATTCCTTCTGGGAACCAGCTAGCAGATGTGTTAATAAAGGGTTTGCCAACATAACGATTCAGCCAGCTTACTTGCAAGCTGTGAATAATAGATATCCATTCACCAGCTTTAGGGGGAGTGTTGTAAATATAGCATATATTTTGTAATTAAAAGTGTTTTTTTCTATAAGGCCCATTAGTCAGGTCCATTAGGATCTAGATATCCATTGGGAGATGTCAGCATAGTTTTAGGATCTAGATTTGAACTTATTTTGAAAAATACCTTTTATGTGTCTTCCTTTAGGAGGAATTTGATTTCTGTTTCTCTTTTGGATAAACTTGGTTTCAGCTTTACTTTTGGTAATAGTAAAATAAGTCTGACAGTAAACTCTCAAACTGTTGATTATCAATCTTTGGTTGATGGTCTATATAAATTGTCCTTAGCTTCTGATAGTCTTGTTTCATCTTTTGTTGTTGAGAATTTTGTTGCTAAAAGGTCTAAGGTTGAAGAAAGATCCTTTATGCTATGGCATAAGCGCTTAGGTCATATTTATAGGGAAAAGGTTGAGATTAACAAAGGCAGATATTCTACCTTCCCTAAATTTTGATGATCTGGGTACTTGTGTGGATTGCATTAGGGGAAAGTTTACAAAGACCAAAAAGAAAGGTGCAACTAGAAGTTCCGATATATTAGAGATTATTCATACAGACATTAGTGGGCCCCTTACTCCTACAATTTGTGGTAACAGGTTTTTCATTACTTTCATTGATGACTTTTCCCGATATGGCTATCTTTATTTAATTAAAGAAAAATCGAAAGCACTTGAAAAATTCAAAGTTTTCAAAACTGAAGTGGAAAAGCAGTTGGGAAGAGTGATCAAGGCTGTAAGGTCTGACCGTGGTGGAGAGTATTATGGTAAATATGGTGCCAAAGAGCAACATATGAGACCATTCGCTTTATATTTGCAGGATTGTGGAATAGTTCCGCAATACACCATGTCTGGGACTCGTGAACAAAATGGTGTAGCCAAAAGGCGTAATAGAACATTTAAGGATATGATGAGAAGCATGATAAGTAGGTGTAACTTGCCAGAATATCTGTGGAGTGAAGCCTCGAAAACAGCTCTTTACATTTTTAATAGTTTCTAGTAAATCTGTTCCCAAAAATCCTTTTGAACTCTGGACAGGAAGAAAACCCAGCATGAACCATCTTCGAGGATGGGGTTGCCCCAGCTGAGATAAAAATTTATAATCCCTTGCAAAAGAAAACATACCCCAAGACTAGTCGTTACTTTTTCATTGGATATCCAAACCGTGCTAAAGGATACAGGTTCTTCTGTCCTTGAAAAGGGGAAAGGATCATAGAGTCTATGAATGCTAAATTCTTAGAACATGATGCAACAGACCCCATTGCTCCATCCGATGAGACCAACATACTTTCACGTAAGACTATTGTTTTGCCTTTGCCTGTATCTATTGTCAGTGTTCCGTCAGTTGCTCAAGTAGAGACGGTTGTTTCGACTGAGGATGTAGTCGGTCCTCAGACTGATGATGTACTTGATCCTCCTGCTGTGGTTGAGGTTGCACAACCTACTAAGCCAATTGCACAGGTTCCTTTGAGGAGATCATCTAGACATAAGAAACCTGCTATTGGTAATGAGTTTATCGTCTATCTCAGTGACGATGCATATGATATTGGAGACATTGTTAATCCAAAGAGCTATCAGGAAGCTATCACTTGTCCTCAGTCTGAGAAGCGGAGGCATGTGATGAATGAAGAGATGCAGTCTATGTCAGTTAATGGTGTATGCGAGCTTGTTGAGTTGCCTGACAATTGTAAGGCAATTGGTTGTAAATGGGTCTTTAAGACGAAGAAAGACGCCAAGAGTAATATTGAGAGGTTTAAGGCCAGACTAGTAGCAAAGGGTTTCACACAAAAGGAAGGTATTGACTTTAATGAGACCTTTTCGCCAGTATCAACAAAGGATTCCTTTATGATCATTATGGCCCTCGTAGCTCATTTCGATTTGGAGTTGCATCAAATGGATGTGAAGACAGCTTTTCTGAATGATGATTTGAGTGAGATAGTGTACATGCAACAACTTGAAGGTTTCCATGTTGGTGATAGTAAGAACTTGGTTTGTAAACTGAAGAGATCAATTTATGGCCTAAAACAAGCTTCTAGACAGTGGTACCTAAAATTTGATGAAGTGGTAACTTCTATGGGATTCGAGGAGAATAAAGTTGATCAATATATATACCTCAAGGTCAGTGGGAGCAAATTTATCTTCCTTGTGTTGTATGTCGATGACATATTGTTGGCTTCTAATGACCTTGGTATGCTACATGAGACAAAACAGATGTTGACTAGATTCTTTGACATGAAAGATCTTGGCGAGGCTTCTTTTGTGTTGAGGATCGAGATTCATAGAGATAGATCACGTCACATACTCGGGTTATCTCAGAAGGCTTACATTGATAGAGTCTTAGAGAGATTTAATATGCAAAATTGTAAACCCGGTGATGTTCCAGTTGTAAAAGTTGACAAATTCAACAAGGATCAATGTCCCAAGAATAAGGTTAAGCAAGCCGAGATGAATGATAAACCTTTTGCGAGTGCCTTGGGCAATCTCATGTATGCTCAAGTATGCACTAGGCCTAACATCGCTTTCATGGTTGGCGTTCTGGGTAGATACCATTCAAACCCTGGGAATGATCACTGGATGGCTGCCAAGATGGTGATGAGGTACTTACAGAAGAATAAAGAGTATATGCTTGCATTTAGGAGAGTGGACAACTTGGAGATTGTGGGGTACACAGATTCAGATCTTGATGGGAGCCCTAATGACAGGAAGTCGACTTCTGGATACATTTTTATGTTGGCTGGAGGTGCGATATCCTGGAAGAGTAAGAAACAAACCCTTGTTGCCTCTTCTACTATGCAGGCAGAGTTCATTGCTTGCTTTGCTGCTGCTACTCATGCTGTCTGGTTGAAGAATCTAGTAACAGGACTTCGTATTGTGGACTCCATTGCTAGACCATTGCGAATTTTCTGTGATAATAGTGCTGCAATATTTTATACGAAAAATAATAAGACTTCTAGTGGATCTAAGCACTTGGAGTTGAAGTACCTGACTGTCAGAGATCTTGTGAAAGATGGTGCTATAGTGGTAGAGCATATTGACACAGATTCCATGTTGGCTGATCCCTTAACCAAGGGACTCAGGCCCATCGTTTTCAAGTGACATGTTGAAAACATGGGCATTGTGAGTTCTTTTGATGTGTTTGGTTAGTGGGAGCTCAAGGTTTTATGTCACTTTATGTTGTTGAACATTTTATTTCACTCATTAATTTTTAGCATATTGATGTAAACTTTGCATTTGATTTGATGATTAATGATGAAGTGAATTTCATTATGATAAATTCTTGTATGTGTATGTCAAATGCGAAAATATTGGAGCTCGGTATCATTAGGACCACTATGACAATAGTCGATATCATGTTGGAGCTGAGACATGAGTGCTAAAATATTGGGCTCGGTGTCAATGGGATCACTATGCCGGTAGTCGACGCCATATTAGAGCTGAGGCATGATGGTTTCTCATGAACCATATAATTTCTCTGGCTTCAATACATTTGAGAGAAAATGAGGACTGACAAAAAAAATGACAGTATAGCTGTTGGATCACATTGGCATGTCGTTTTCTTGCTACACTCCACATAGATGACTAGTCGACAGAGTTAGTGGTATTTGTAACCATGGAAGGTGATATGTCGATATAGGATATGACTACCGCCATGATTCGGTAACGCTTGACTTTTGTTGGATGGAGTCTTAATTAGGTGTTGCATCTTGGGATCATGTGTTTAGTGGCCACGTTAGGAAGTATGTTATTAGCCCAAGAGTCGTTTTCAAAAAAAAAAAAATGTTTTCTACAAATTAAAATTACACAATTGATTTTGCACAAGTGGGAGAATGTTAGAAATTTTTTCTAATAATTCTTGTGGGCTACAATCAATTGTGGTCTTTTGGTTTTCCAAAAACGGGTTAATGTTATGATTCAATTGATGATGCTTAGGCCCGCAAATGAGTGATCGATTTTCGACACCTAATACTGATTTATGTGGGAAACGGTGTAAACCCAACCACTAGGTCCATAATGGGAGGTGCCTAGGGTTGAAAAATAGATAGGCTAGGTCCCCTTTGCCGTCCCGTTATTCGCACGCTCGTCTACGATTTGCCCCATTGAGAACCGAGATCCGGAGTTTGTGACCAGACAAAGGAAGGCTTAGCCCGTGATTTCAAGAGCAGTGCGAATCAGAGACAATTCCCAACAAACGTAATCATGTCTTCGACAAGTAAGTGCTCTAACCGGTGTTCTAAATTTCATATAATAGATCCTATTTATACTTACATGTGCTTGGTCTATATAACCGTATTAGTGTTTGTAAATGAGGCACAGTTGAAATAATATTCATAAATATTTTTCTACAATTTCTTCTGTACTAAAAAAAATATATTGTGTCATAAATATGTAAATAGCACTAATTTAGGGTAGAATATTTCATTCCTTCCTTCCTTTCTTTTATGTTCATATTTTCACAATATTTGTATTTATTAGGATAATCTGTTTTCTTATTATCATTTATCGGGGTCAGTCTATATAAAATAGTTTTGCTAGTAAATTCATATTATCATCAAATGAGATTTCGGAGTTTTTCTCCATCTGTCTTTTTCAAGTTGGTATGAGAGCTCCCGATTTTGGGGGCTCTACTTCCGCATCGAAACCCTAGCCGCCATCATTGTAGCATCGAAACCCTAGCAGCCTTCATTGCAGCCACATTTTTTGCTTGCCTTTATCGCAATCATGAGCACCTTCATTGCGCCCTTAGAAGAGCAGAAGCACGATACACAACCACCCACAACTATCTACTAGCCAGCAGCCACTGTCGGCCGCTATTAGCCACCTTCCTTCACTATAGAGTGTATCGGCGACCTCACCCAAAGGCAGGGCCAGCCCAACCCTAAAGCGACCCAAGCAAGGGCTTTAGGCCTCAAAAAAATTTTGACAAAAAAAAAGGCCTCAATTTTTTTTTACTAATATAATTGACCGAATAACTAATGAGTACCACAAATTTATTTAACTCAGATGGTAAAACACAATTGTCTTAACTTATGGGTTGTGGGTTCAAGCCCCTTTGTAGGTACTTTTTGTTGTAATTTTTTAGACTTGTTATTCCAAATGCCTCACTTTCGAGAGTTCGTTTTAGGCTCCAATGAGTGTTGGGCCGACCCTGCCCAAAGGAGCAATGATTCAAGTCCAGTCTATCCCCAAAAGCCCACCACCGGAACACATCGTGCGCGTCTTCACATGCTGGAAAACTCCTCTGCATCAATCTTGCTTCAACTCTCTTGCCTTTCAGGTTTGGTTAGAATACAAGCCTCTTGGACATCCTCCATTCTCATTGCTTAAAATTATGTTCCCATCCCTCTTTTTGCAAGAGTCTATTAAACTTTTTAATTGCAGAATTTGAGAGTTTATTAAGAGTGTATCACACAGTTTATTGTGAAATTGCAAGAGTCTATCACACATGAAAAAAGGGAAGAGACAGAGATAGAAGACAGATTCTTACTAGCAATTGAGAGTGAACAAGCTCTTGTCTTGATTCCTGAAAAACATGAGATTAGCAAGCAACCATCAATTGCATCTTTGAATATAAGCATATTTACAAAAATAATTGCACCTGTTCCTGCAGTGCTTCTTTAAGCTGGGAAAGCAAAGTAGCCCTGGCAGCCTCAGCATTTTCAAGATGCACCATATATTGCTTAAGCTCCTCTTCCTGCTCTTGCAAGTCGTTAACCAAAGTGGATCCCAGCCGATTTCCTGAAGTTACATGTAAATTGATTAATTAGTCAAGCTCTTGCACCATAACTCTGGTCACAACTAATTGCATCAAGGATAGTATTGTACCATAAGATAGTTTTGTAAGTGTGTTACTAATTATTTGAACCGTGCTGAACAAGAGAAATTACTACTGTAAATTAAATAACTAGTGTTTATATGCAACACAGACAAAGCCTGACAGTAGTCAAGTCAGCACACCCCATTGCAGTACCTTCTCTTGGTTTACTCTCTCCGTTGTTTCTCTTTCTTAATTCCTTTTCTACATTGTACCATAAGTTCAGTTCAAACAGGTCAGAAACACAGATCTACCTCCTTACCAAATAAAGAAATATCTGGAAAAGAAAATTTTTCAGGACCAGACTTGCTCGGTCTACTCTCCCACAGAGATTGATCATCCTTTCCATGCCTGCTGAGTGATAATTTCGGGAATTTATTGTTTGATGTGTTAGAAAGAATGTAAATAGGATAATAGTATTATATAATTACAAGAATGTATTTGTTGCGCATTTATTGTATGCAATCAATATAATACGCCTCCGTTGTGTAGTTCAAAGATAAGGATTCCAATGCATGTCTCTCCTTTCACTTCATCTCACATTGGTCTCTAGAGGCAACACTATATCATGGATACCCGATGGACCCATTGTCAATCGGTGAAAATGAATTTTTCAAAAACCGTGTTTTCACTCGGGTTTTTTATCTACCACCTGCAGGAATCGCAGTCCCACCCAACAAGCCATGAGCCCAAATGCTCCACTTTCTCTCCCTACGCATTTTACACCCTTCCAACCATGGTAGACAAGAGCGAGATCCTACATAGGAGCGGGGAGGGGTCATAGGAGCGTAAGAGCGGGGTTCGTAGCAAAGTTCGTAAACTCCTACCAAATTCTCAAACTAGTATATATATGCATATAAAAACATGTAGGAATATAAAAACCATAAATAAGTGAAAAAAAAATAAAAAACACCACAAATACTTAATAAACTTCAAAGTCATACACAAAATAAATGCCACAAATATAAGATAAGTGCCATAAAGGCTTAAAAACACCAAATTCTCCTGCTTGCCGTCCGCTCCTGCTTCCGCTCCTGCCAGCGCTCCTACAAAAACAATCCTGCGTGGGTGCGAGCGCTGAGGGGTTGTAGGAGCGTAGGATCGTCCGCTCCTACGCTCCGGAGCGCGCTCTTGTCTACCATGCTTCCAACAGCATGTGACTGCACGTGAGCCCACCATTTGGTGCACCATGGTCGCTGGCCTCTTCTATCCATAGTTATGTACTCCTTTAGTGCTTTCATGGCCTGGTGATATGTCGTCTTGCTCTTACAGCCACCTTTGTTGTGTCTGAAACCATGTCTCTCTCTTCTTTATTGACCCATGCCTCCTGGACTCCCATTACTTTTTGTTAGAAATAATGTAAATAGGTAGTTGTGTTTTAGTAATATCATGTCAATATAGAAAATAGGTAGAGTTAATATTTTGAATTTATTACTACTCATATATAATGACATAACTCCGTTGTGCTACACACATGGATTCTCTCATTTTCACTCTCGTTTTGTCTCTCTCTCAACATAGTAACTAGAGCCTAATGAGAGGGAACCCTAATCGGTGCTTACCCGGTGAAACCACTGTCTATCGGTGTCAAAATTGTTTTCGGAAATCATGTTTTCCTTTCAGTTTCTGCTTCATACCGCCGTGTCACAATTTTCCGGTATTTCCTCTGCCTTTTCCGCCGCGTACTGCAGTCGCCGAAAAAAAATTTTAACGAGTTTTCCGGCAAGACCATCACCATTAGAATCGGAATTCCCCAATCTACAAAACCCTACAATTTCAGCCCCACCCACTCAGAAGCACACCCTAATGCTCCAATTCTTCCATCTGCAATTTCAAATTCCAGTGACGTCCTCAGCCGCACGTGGCAACGTGTTAGTCATCCTTTCTGGCCGATTCTTCACTCCCCAAGATCGCCGAACTACCTTGGTTCTGGATCTGGCCTCCTTTCGTGCTTTTGGAACGCTGCCACTCAAGTTCTAGTGCAAACAGCCCCTTATCTCTCTTTTTCGGGTGCTTTTTCTCTCTCCTGTGGGAGACCCATGGCGTCCCCTAGCACTACGGCTGTCTCTAAAACAGAGACTCCTATTTTCATGGCTTCAAGAGCATATGTTGCCCCTTCTACGAGTACAATAAGACCAACCCATGCTGATTTTTTGAAGTGGTTCGATGAAAGCCATTCGTCATGTCTCAATAACCCACAGCCAGCCTATTTTGATTTTTTGAACTGGTTTTGGAGCGTCAGGTCTCATATTCCACTGCCTCTTTTGTACACATGGGTAATTCCAAAAATTTTGTTGCTTGTCTCTTTAAATCTCCTTCAATTGGTCCTTGGATTCTCAATTTTGGTGCCACTTGTCAACATCTACATATACTCTGTTCTAGATGTCCCATGCCTTCTTAGAATTCTTTGTCGAAGAAATCTTCTCAAAATTTGCAGAGTCAACACATTGGTGGATCAAGAAAAGAGCTTTGCAATCTCTTTTCTTGTGTTCCTTATAGACTGTCTTTTGTGCTTCTATTGCTCCTTCCCCCACTTCTTGAAATCCAGACTTCACCAATTCTAGCACATCCTGGAATCCAAAGATGACCTCCAGCTTCATGCATCACTGATCGAAGTTTTTACTATCAAGAACAGGCAAGTTCGATGGGAAGGATCCGTTTGAACCATTCATGATTCACACCCTTTGATTGCTCCTGAAATTCCACGCAAGAAATGCCTCACACATTCACGCACAGGTCCCTAATCACTGTGCTCTGAATACCATTGTTAGTATCGCCTGGTTACAACAAATTGGAATATGGCAATAACTCACATAAACACATCACCTAGCTACAAAAGATGAAATTTGGCGATGGTTCACTTTCACACACACAAGTCGCACAGCGAGAGAAAGTAGGATCTGGCGAATTAGAGAGATGATGAAAAAAACTGAAAATGGTATTTACCGCTTTATTGAATTGATCTCATTGTATTTATACAAGTCCCACATGGACTAAACTACACAACACAAAATTGTAACTAACCACTTATCTCTTACTAACAAACTTTTCAGCTCACTAACAAACTTAACTAACTATACTGAATTATACTCAACAATAATTAATCAAGACCAGGAGAGACATGTACAAAAAAGTAAAACCTAAAACAAGAGGAGCAATATAAAGGGATTCATTAAGGAATAAAAGATAGTGTGGCATTTGTTTAATTGAAACAGAAGGCATCTAATTAATTAAGCAACCAGCAACAAGAACTGCATCAATCCCATAACGTTGAAGGCGTATTAGTATGTAACAAAAGACAGCAGGTAGTCTAAATAATAAGGCGATGTTCTCCTTCAGCTATGCCATTTTGGTGGCCATGTCACTAATTTTTGTTAGCAATTGGATGGAAAACTGACAAAGGGACTTATTTTTTCAATTAGAAAAGTTTGGGAATCTGATTGCTACCAAAAATTATTTGAAGGCCAAATACAAAATTTTGCCCATGATAGAGACCAAAAATGCAATTAAGCATTTATAATTCAAATAGCATTTCAATTATGATAGCCATCTCTCTATCGTCTATGACCATCAACAAATGGCTCGAAAGAATAACACTTCAAGGAAAAATATCCATCATCGGATAATTCATGTCAAGGCAAGAAACATCAAGTTCCACTTACTAGTCCTCTCACCTTGAGACAATGTATTTTCAACATCTTCTGCAAGTTTACTCACTTGACCTACTGCAGCATTACACTTGCTTAAGGCAGCTTCCTCATTAGGATGTTCTTCATGTACAGAATGCAACGCTGTTAGTATTTTTTCTGGCAAGCATCCAACAGCCAGTTTCTGCAATGAAGATGACCAAGATACGACATATGTCAAGATCAAATATAACAAAACAAAACCTAATAGGCGAATAAATCATGTATCAGACAGTGCTGCAGTAACTTGCTTACTAATCTCAATGAGTGGGCATCCCTTTTTGCTATCTTGATAGGATTTGAATTCTTTCCATTGCTTGCAGATGATGGAAGGGGACTCTTGCCCATTATTTCATCCTTACGACCCTGAGCTGGACTCTTACCCATTATTTTGTCCTTAAGACCCTGAGCCGGACTCTTACCCATTATTTCATCCTTAAAACCCTGAGCCGGACTCTTGCCCATTATTTCATCCTTAAGACCGTGAGCCCGCGAACCAAAAACCTTCCTCTCTTCCCATATGCCAATCTAAACATAAGAAACAGAATGAAATGGTTAGGTGCAAGGTAGACAAGAGTGAGATCCTACATAAGAGCGGCGAGGGGTCATAGGAGCGTAAAACGTGGGTTCGTAGCACAGAACGTAAGCTCCTACCAAATTCTCAAACTAGTATATATATATATATATATGCATATAAAAACATATGTAGGAATATAAAAACCATAAATAAGTGGAAAAAAACTTCAAAAACACCACAAATACTTAATAAACTTCGAAGTCATACACAAAATAAGTGCCACAAACATAAGTCATACACAAGATAAGTGCCATAAAGGCTTAAAAACACCAAATTCTTAACAAACAACTAGACATATACTAAATCCCACAAAACACCTAGACATAATCTGCCATGTTAACCTCAAAATCATCCTCTCCCCCATCATCTCCATCCTCTCCCCCATCTCCATCCTCTCCTTCATCTCCATCTTCTTCCTCTCCTCCATCTCCATCATGTTCTGGACCTTCTAGTGCATACTCAAAAATAGGAGTTTGTTCCAAACCATCCAAAATGGGACGATCACCATCATGTTCCGGGTCTTCATCATCATCTACATCTATAGTTTCATTGCCTTGGGTGCCTTCATCTTCATCATCTGAAACCCATTCACTTTCGGATACAAGGTCTTCATACTCGCGTGCTTTTCTTTGTGTCTTATTTTTGGCCAATCTTGAATTAACCATGACATAAACAACATCATTCATTGTCTTTTGCTTCAAACGATTTCTTCTTTTTGTGTGCACCCAAACAATAAACAAATACAATTAAGATATGACAGATGGATCTATCTTACAATTCAAAGTCAAGATTTTTGAAATCTTACTAGATCAAAGGCACTCCAGTTACGCTCACATCCAGAGGAACTACATGTCAAGCTCAGTATGCGAATGGCAAATTTTTGGAGCTCTGGATACTCAATTCCATAAGACTCCCACCAATCTGCTGGATCCTTCTTATTTTGTGTTAGTCTAGCCAATTCACAACCAAAATACCCTGTTCGTTTCCTGAACTCATCTTTCTGAACATCAATCAAAGATCTTTCAAATGGATCAGGCACCAATCTTTCCATCACATCCATTAAGCCTTTTTTAACCTCAAGATCAGCTTTAAATTTAGGACTCTAGTGCATCTGAGGATTAAGATAGTATGCTGCAGCATGCAAAGGCTTATGGAGCATCTTTCCATCTTTTATCAATTATAGTCCAATAAGGATTATAGCTAAACAAATTGAATTGGTTCACTTTTGAGACCAAGACCACGAAAAAAGCAAAAGATCAAGTTAAAAAACAAAGGTACCTTTCTTTTATTCCACGAAAAGCCTTCTGAATCTCCTCCTTAGCCTGGTCCATTGCCTCATAGATAAACCCCATGGCTTGTTTTTTATCTGAGTCAACCAATCGAAGCACTTTAACAAGAAGGAGTGCACCCTTCAAGCAATTCACAACATTCTTCCAAAACCCCTTGTCCAAAACAATATCCTCAACAATTGGCCCATCCTTTAGCTTTGCACAACGGTTGGACTTCCATTCCTTGCTTGTGAACATACCAAATTATCCTTGTTCTCATGCAAGCACGCTAAAGTAAGGTAAGATGTGGCAAAACGAGTTGCACCTGGCCTCACTAAGTCTCTATTTTTTGTGAATCGTTGCATAAGAGAAATGAGAGAAGTTCTGCCATAAATAAAAGTTGCGATTTTTTTACCCTTTGGAATTGTCTCCGCATGATAGGTATGCCCATCAAGTCTTCTAGCAGCAAGTCAAGACAATGGGCTGCACAAGGAGTCCAATACAAATGTTTCCTTTTTGCCATCAACAACTCACCGGCAGCAACGCAATTAGCCGCATTATCGGTCACCAATTGGACAACATTTTCTTCTCCAACCTCTTCAACAATCCCATCAATCATTTTGAAGATTACTTCACCAGTTTTGGATACATCAAATGCATCTATAGACTTCATAAAGACCGTGCCCTTTGGAGAATTCACCAAGAAGTTCAGAATTGTCCTCCTCCTCTTATCGATCCACCAATTGGTCATTATGCTACACCCAACTCTCTTCCATTCATCTTTATGTTCTTCCAAATAATCATTTGTCAACTTCACTTGCTGCTTTAATAATTTCACTCTAAGGTCATAATAGGATGGTGGTTGAAATCCTTGCCCATGTTTTGCAACCAAGTCAAACATAGTTTTGTATTCCTCACTCCTTGCCACATTGAATGATATGGCATTGGTGTAGAAGAACCTTGCAATTGCAAGATGTGCATCATCTTTCAAACTCTTCTTAAAATGTTGTTTGATACACCTCCTCTTGAAGAGAGTGGAAGTAGTAGAACCACCACTAGTAGCCACCTCATTGATCACTCTTTTTCCCAGCAACCTCTGAGTCTACAGTCTCCTCCACTTCAATGCTTGTTTTTTTGATCAAATTCTCCTGCAAAGTTGAAACAATTTTCAGCATTTGCTTCTTCACATCATCAGAAACACCAGTGCATGCTCCAACATCTTTTGAAGTTCCATTGTGCGGGGTGAAGAGAGTCGTCGGGGTGTCATGCTAGGTACCAAACCTTCTGAAGGATCTGCATTAGCTGCCAACAAGACAGGCAGACAAGGATCCTCTAAGCCTGGCAGGGAGGATCGCTACTGCGAACACTGCAAGAAGCCAGGGCACACAAAGGACAGATGTTTTAGACTCCATGGGAAAGACAATGTCCTTACTCGTATTGGAGGTTTCAAAGGTACTCAAGCACATGTGGTAGCATCCACTCCCACACCTGCAACTTCTCCATCCGGTCCAACTGCGCCTTACCCCTTGGGCGCTGAAGACTTAGACCGCTTGTAGAACCTCCTCGACTCCTTGCATAAGCCTTCTAGTTCTAGTTCCCTGACAATGACTGGTAAGATTCTATGCTCTCGATCGTTTACTGCCTCTGGTACTATTCCTAAAGATGCATGGATTCTAGACTCTGGTGCTACTGACCATATGACCTTCAGCTCTAAATTGTTTTCCACTTATAGCCCTCATTCCAGTATTCCCTATATTACTGTTGCAGATGGTTCTCACACTCCTGTTGTAGGTTTTGGAGATATTAATCTCCACACCCCTTTCTATTTGAGAAGTGTGTTTCATGCTCCTGGACTCTCGAATAACTTAATTTCTATGCGCAAACTTACCCAGGATTTGAACTGCACAGTAACTTTTTCTCCTACTCATTGTCTTTTTCAGGATCTTGCCACGGGGAGGACGATTGAAGTTGCTAAGGAACAGGGAGGGTTATACTTTCTATCTGCTAAAGAAAATGGTCTGAAGGTGTTGTCTTCCTCAATTCAGTCTCACCATACTTCCTCTCAAGTTTGGCTCCAGCATAAGCGTTTAGGACATCCTCTATTTTCCTTACTTAAAACTATGTTTCCTGCTTTGTTTTTGCAAGAGTCTGTTGAGTCCTTTAAGTGTGATGTTTGTCAATTTTCCAAACACAAACGTGTGTCTTTTCCTTCTAGTTGTAATAGAAGTTTTGGACCTTTTGATCTTATTCATTCTGATGTTTGGGGTCCTGCCCCTGTTTCTAATATTTCGGGTGCGCAATGGTTTGTTACTTTTACTGATGATTGTACTCGCGATAGTAGGCTATTCTTGATGAAAGATAAATCTAAAGTATCTCAGTTGTTCATTCAATTTTATCATATGATAAAAACTCAATTTGGAAAATGCATTAAAAGACTACGGTCTGATAATGGTCAAGAATATGTTAATCAATGTCTTTCTTCATTTATTAGTCAAAATGGTATTCTTCATGAACTAACGTGTGTTGATACTCCACAACAAAATGGAGTTGCAAAAAGAAAAAACCGTCACTTACTTAAGGTTTCTCGCGCCCTTCTCTTCCAAACATCAGTTCCAAACTCGTATTGGGGAGAAGCAGTTTTGACTGCTGCCTATCTCATCAATCGGATTTCATCCCGAATTCTAGGTAATTTCAGTCCTATTCAATCTATGTTGTCTTTCTACCCATCTGCCCCTATCATGCAGAGTCTAGAGTCTCGCATATTCGGATGTGTTGCATTTGTTCATGTCCACAAGCAGCACCGCAATAAGTTGGATTCCCGTGTTGTCCGATGCATCTTCTAGGGTTATGCCCCTAATAAACGGGGGTACAAGTGTTATCATCCTTCAAGTCGTAAACATTATGTCTCTATGGATGTAACTTTCCATGAACAGGTCCCTTTCTTCACTCGTCCTCAGCTTCAGGGGGAGAATAATAGTGATTTGGAATCTGATTCCGAGTTTCTTCTCCTTGGTCATTGGCTTCCTGAGTCGCCACCTTTGTCAGTCGATCCTCCTAAGTCTCCTGTTGTTTCTGAGTCTCATGTTCCTGAGTTACTACCTCCGGAGTCTCTAATTGTTTCTGAGTCACCTGTTATTGTTCTTTCTTTACTTTCTATTTTGCAGGAAACAGCAGCACCTTCAGCACCAGCAAAGACAAAAGCTAGTGAGCCAACTTTGACATATCAGAGGAAAGGAAAACCCGACCTGGTCCAGAAACAACACCAACCATCTGAATCGGAGGTAAGTACTAAAATTAACCCTTTTGCTTCTGATTCTTCTATTCCAGATACACTTGATTTGGATCCAGATGACCTACCTATTGCCCTGAGAAAAGGGAAAAGGTCTTGTGCCAAATATCCTATTTCTCAATTTGTTTCATCTAATCGTGTTTCCCCACAGCATAAGGTCTTTATGACAGCAGTTGACTCTGTAAGAATCCCTGCATTTGTTAAGGAGACACTTAAAGATGAAAATTGGATCAAAGCCATGAATGAGGAAATGAAAACTCTTGAAAAGAATAGAACTTGGGAGATAATTGATATGCCAAAAGGCAAGAAGCCAGTTGGTTGCAGGTGGATTTATACTGTCAAGTACAAATCAGATGGGACTCTGGATCGATATAAGGCCAGACTAGTAGCAAAGGGGTACACCCAGACTTATGGCATTGATTATGAGGAGACATTTGCACCGGTAGCAAAGATGAACATTGTCCGTATCTTACTCTCTCTTGCTGCTCATTCTGGGTGGGAACTTAATCAGTTTGATGTTAAAAATGCATTCTTGCATGGAAATTTAGAGGAGGAGGTGTATATGGAGATCCCACCGGGATTTGATCCAACCAATGGGATAAATAAGGCGTGTAGATTGAAAAAGGCCTTGTATGGGCTAAAGTAGTCTCCCCGAGCATGGTTTGGAAAATTTACAAATGCTATGTTGGGTCTCGATTACAAACAGAGTCAAGGAGATCATACCCTCTTTTTCAAACATTCACAGAGAGGAAAACTAACAGTACTTCTTGTTTATGTTGAAGATATTATTATTACAGGGAATGACTTAGTTGAGAGACAGCTCCTCAAGAAGAAATTGTCTGCAGAATTCGAGATGAAGGATCTGGGAACTCTCAAGTATTTCCTTGGGATTGAGGTAGCTTACTCAAAACAAGGAATCTTTATCTCTTAGAGAAAATATGTTCTTGACCTTCTGCAGGAAACTGGCAAGCTTGGGTGTAAACCTGCAGGTGTTCCCATAGAGCAAAATCATAAAATGAGCACTGAAGAGGAGAGTGCTAGAGTTGACAAGTCTCAGTATCAGAGATTAGTGGGGAAGCTAATTTATTTGGCACACACTAGACCTGACTTAGCTTATGCAGTAAGTGTAGTCAGTCAGTTTATGCATGATCCGAGGATGAGGCACTTACAGGCGGTAGAGCGAATTTTGCAATACCTTAAAGCTACTCCAGGAAGGGGTCTCTTGTTCAAAAGAGGCGGAAGACTGGCGTTGGAAGCCTATACTAATGCAGATTATGCAGGCTCAGTAAGTGATAGAAAGTCCACTTCTGGCTACTGCACATTCTTTTGTGGTAATCTTGTTACATGGAGGAGTAAAAAGCAAAATGAAGTGGCCAGATTAAGTGCTGAGGCAGAATTCAGAGCAATGGCACATGGAATTTGTGAGCTGTTGTGGATGAAGATTATACTTGATGATTTGAAGGTGAATTATGAAGGCTCAATGAAGTTGTTTTGTGACAATAAATCAGCAATCAGCATTGCTCATAATCTTGTACAACATCACAGGACCAAACATATTGAGATAGACAGACACTTTATAAAGGAGAAGTTAGATTGTGGACTGATAACAACGTCCTACATTCCTACTAGACACCAACTGGCAGATGTGCTTACCAAAGGGCTATCTACAGAACGATTCCGCCAACTTACTTACAAGCTAGGAATGATTGATATCCACTCACCAGCTTGAGGGGGAGTATTGTAAATAATTAGAGTAAATAGTAAATATTTACCTTTTGTACTGTAACCTAGTTTATTTATCTGGCCCATTGCTCAGGCCCATTAGGTTTAAGTCTAGCGTAGTCTATAAAACATCGATTAGTGTGTGTATACTGATTTAAGTGAATACAATATTATTCAGATATACTTTCTACATATATGAACAGCAGAACATAGTCATGGGAACACTGAGTAATGAGGATGATGAAAAGGGTGCTAAGTTGTTTTATTTGTTACTAAATGAACCAAACTGTTACTTCACTCCCTTCAACACATGTACCTTCAATCAATTGTTTTTTGCTTACATGAAAAAATTGTGAAAATTGCATTTATATTATGATTTTAATACTTACTGTTTTTTTTACTTTTATATGATCAATGTTGTCAAAAATCGGCCATGGCAACGCCATGGCGGAAGGCAGAGGCGGATTGTGAGTAAACCGCGACAGTCCAGGCGGTGGCGGGGCGGGTTCCGAATGGCGGCTCGTGGCGGTCGCTTCGCGTGTGCCGGCCATGGCAGAAACCCGGCCCAGAAACACAAAAATCCTGTTGTTTGGCTAAAACGACCCGACCCGGTTCGTTTAAGTTAAAAAAAAAACCCTAAACTCCTCTACTGTCTGTCTCTCTCTCTCTCGCCACTTCTTCAGTCTTCTCCCGAGCCTGCTTGCGCCTCGCCTCATGGCCACACGCTGCGCAGCGCGCTCCTCCCGACTTCAGGCTAACTCGCAAGTCACAACCCGGTTCGTTCTCGTTCTCTCACTGTCTCTGTTTGATTCCTTTTCCTCTGTTCGTTCTCTTTTTTTTCCTTCTCTGTTTTTCATTTTGTTTCTCTGTTCATTCTCGTTCTCCTCTCTTGCTTCTTATTTCCTCTTTCTTTCCTCATTCGTTTTCTGCTCTTTTATTTCTTAAATAGTTTTTTATTTTATTTTTTTTCATTCTTTTATGTTTTAATTTTTTTCCAGTTTCTTTTATTTCTTTCCTTCTTATTTCTTAAATAGTTTTTTATTTTTTCATTCTTTTCTGTTTTAATTTTTTTTCCAGTTTATACTTTTTAATTTTATTTTTTTTTAATCTCTTTTTATGCTATTTTTAATCTTTTCTCGCTCTAATTTTTGTTCCTTCATTTGAATAGAGGTCTATTCATTCTTTTCATCAATGGTGGGTGAAGGAACAAGTAGTCAACCACAATCAAGTAGTCAACCACAATCAACAAGAAGTGCTAGAGTAGACCCGGGATGGAAATATTGTTATCCTCTAACTGAAGGAGACACCAATGCCATTGTGTGTAATTTTTGTAAAAAGGTCACCAATGGAGGAATCACAAGAGCAAAACAACATTTAATGGGAAAGAAAGGGAATGTTGCTGCTTGCAAAAAGTGTCCACCAGACGTTAGAGAAGAGCTTTGGAAATATCTGGAGCAGAAAAAAATTGAAGACAGCTTTGCAACTTCACGTGCTAGAGATCCAATTGAAAGTGAAGATGAGGTTGATATGACAGTGACACAAAATGTTAGGGGAAATAAAGGACCAATGGATTTATTTTGTAGAAATCCAGAAGCTGCAATTGCAAAAAGAAAGGAGGAGAAATTGAGGCAAACTAGTATAAATGAAGCATGCGACAAAAATTTAACGGCTAAGGTTCATCAGTCAATTGCTCGCTTTTGGTATCAAGCTGGATTGTCATTCAATCTTATAAAGTTGAAGAGCTTCGAAGAAATGGTTACAGCTATTGGTTCCTTTGGTCCAAATCTGCGAATTCCCAGTTATCATGAAATTAGAGTTCCACTCCTAAACAAGGAATTGGAATTCACTGAAGAACTACTAAAAGATCACAAGGAGCAGTGGAGGAAACATGGGTGCTCTATTATGTCAGATGCTTGGACTGATAGAAAGTCTCGATCTATAATCAACTTTTTGGTGAACTCTGCTGCTGGAACGATGTTTTTGAAGTCTGTTGATGCCTCTGATGTTGTGAAAAGTGGCGATCTTTTGTTTGAGATGCTTGATTCTATTGTAGAGGAGGGTGGAGAGGAAAACGTCGTTCAAGTCATCAGTGATAATGGAAGTAATTATGTTTCGGCTGGTAAGAAGTTAGAAGAGAAAAGACCTCATCTTTTTTGGACTCCTTGTGCAGCCCACTGCATTGATTTGATGCTTGAAGATATTGGAAAGCTTCCAATGATAAAGAAGACAATTCAAAGGGGAATCAGCCTTGTTGGTTTTATCAATGGCCATACTAGTACATTGAGTTTGATGAGGCAATTCACAAACAAAAGGGAATTGGTGAGACATGTTGTTACAAGATTTGCTACATCTTATCTATCGTTAGAAAGACTTCATCAAGAAAAAACAAATCTGAGAAAGATGTTTACTTCCGAGGAATGGACCAAGAACAAGTTGTACAAGGAGGCTAAGGGGAAGCAAGCAACAAAAACTGCCCTAATGCCTTCATTTTGGAAACATGTGGTTTTCACTCTTAAAGTCATGGCGCCTCTTGTAAGAGTTCTTCGTCTTGCTGATGGTGAAAGAAAACCAACCATGGGCTATATTTATGAAGCAATAGATCGGGCAAAAGAGACAATCACCAATTCCTTTAACGATCCAGACAAATACAAAGATGTATTTGCAATAATTAATAAGAGATGGGAATGTCAGCTTGGTAGAGATTTGCATGCTGCTGCTCACTTACTAAACCCAGAGTTCTTCTATAGCAACTCAAAGTTGGAGAATGATTTGAAGGTTAATAATGGGTTATATAATTGCATTACGAGATTGGTGAGAAGTGAGGAAATGCAGACAAAAATACTAATGGAGTTGCCATATTATAAGAGTGCTGATGGTCTCTTTGGTACTAAGTTTGCAGTAAATGGAAGAAAAACTATGGCTCCCGGTAAGAAACTATTTCTAAGAATACATTCGTAGTCTCCTGGTAATATAAACTTTAAAATTCTAAGTTCTCTTCCATTTTGTAGCTCAATGGTGGAAAATGTATGGCATGGGAGCTCCACATTTACAGCAGCTGGCTATCAAGATTTTGAGCTTGACATGCAGTGCATCTGGATGTGAACGCAATTGGAGTGTCTTTGAGCAAGTAATAATCCTTCCTAACTCTTAACTCTTGATATTAAAGTAATTAACACTTACTTTAATTATGTTTATACTGCAGATTCATACAAAAAAGAGGAATAGGCTTGAACATAAAAAGTTGCATGATTTGGTTTATATCAAATATAACCAACAACTCAAGCAAAGATATAATCTTAGAGATGAAATTGATCCAATTGCCCTCAATGACATTGATACATGTAATGAGTGGTTAGTGGGAGAGATGGATGATCCTAATGAAGATGCTGAGAATGATTTGGTCTTTGATGATGATCCCACACTACATTGGCAAACTGTTTATGAGGCTTCGGGGGCTAAAGAACTTTGAACTTATACTAGGAGCAGAGCAAGGAAAAGAAAGGAACCACCAAGTGCTGTCTGTATCACAACTTCCACAACTTCAACATCAAAGAGGCAACAAGTAGCTAGGGGAAAAAGGATAGTTGTTGAAGTTGAAGAAGCTGAATCATTGGAACATGAGGAGAGTTCTGAAGAATCCGATGCATCTGATGAATATGTGGAACAGGGAGATGAAGAAGAGGGAGATGATGAAGATGGAGAAGAGGAAGAAGGATATGCCCCAATAGATGATGGCATTGAAAATGATTATGTTGGGGTTAATGAAGAGGACTAGGCATTTACTTGATGTTTGATGTCTTGAACTTATGTTTTATTATGTTGTTATTTTGATATTTGATGTCTTGAACTTAATGTTTATGGTCTTGGATTTGGTATTTTGCCATTTTGGTTATGAACTTATGATATTTACTATCAATTTAGTTCAATTGAAGCCTTATATTTTAGTTATGTAGCATTTTTTCTGCATATATATTATATTTTATTTAGTCTGCCATGGCGTTCGCCATTTCCCGCAACGCAATCCGCCATTTTTCTATGGCGGATTTTGGCTTTCCGCCATGGACCGCCATCCGCCATTGATAACATTGATATGATATATCCTCCTATACACATACCTAGTTCTAGAAATTTCATTGTACATACATACTTATACCCAGATCAATACCAGTACTCGTACTCATACCATGTAACCAAAATGACAATATTTAAGACAGTATAAATCTACAAATTTTCAGGAAAAATTTATACATCTAGAAGAACACAGAGTTCTGCTTTTTTAAATATATGCTGCACCAGTAATGTACACCGTTATCAAAATCATATTTAAAAAAAAAAAAAAGAATCAAACAAATCATACAAAACATATAGAGAAGTAGGCTCTTCAACCAGTAAGTCAATCATTCGTTCAATCATAACAGTTCAGTCGAATGTCTATTCTAATAAAGGGGGAAAACCAAAAAGATACAACAAAAAATATCCAAGCCAGGCACCAACATATCTATATCTATATAGCATTACAAATATAAGCAAAGAATGAACACATTTACTATACTGAGCATTGTAATACAATTGATTGACAGGACTTATGGCTAGTGAAAATGGGACTTACAAGTCTGGCTACTAGTTTCTTTCCCGGCTCATCACTTTCATATACATGTCCAAGAGCTGCTGGAAGAACTTTCCAGAATTCATTAACAAACTCACTGCCTTTCCGCCTACTATTTTGCAAGATGTCATTAGCCAAGTATAGAAAAGAGATGCGCTGCTCTTTCTGGGAAGAACTGAACAATTTATTCCATGTTTCAACTATATCTTTTGCTCTCTTCCGGTGAGAAACACACAAACGGGATAATGCTGATTGGAAGTTTAAGAAATACATGTTGCAATACACCAATCAAACTCAAACCAAAAAGGAAGAGGAAATCATGTCGGAGAAAAAATTATGATTTACAAAACTGAATCACATATCAATATCAAAACTAATATTAATGATGGAAAATTATTTAACTAATGGGGAGAATTAAGCAAAACCTGTATTACCATTTACAAAATTACAGCATGCAAGTTGCAACCTGCATATTGATAAATCTGGTACAAAAAAAGTAACAGTTGAAACTACAATGTTTAGTTAGTCCTGTAGGTTAGAGAAGGAAAAAGAATAATGAAAGACTGCTTCAGTAAGACTTCTGAGACAGGCTGCAAAAGCAGACAGAAAAAAACCACTGACAAAGAGAGAACCTGAAGAGAAAGGGTGGCCAAAATTTGTGCATGGCCAACAAGAACAATCGAATCACAGAGAAAATGGCACTGTTACAATACAGCTTAATTTCAGAGAACTCGGCAGCACAATAATGACGGGACAAATCATGCTAGATGGTACCGCTGGATACCATGTTAAAGTAATAGGGTTTAGTCTTTAGAGGGAGAAAAAAGAATATTCAGAATAATAAAATAATATTGATATGATGTGAACGACATGTTGGATGTTCTAGCAAAACACAAAGCACTAATCCTTATTTATACTTGTTGAGATCCTTGTTATTCCACCTGCGTTAGTCCATGCTTCAGATGTTTAGTCCTAAGCATGAGAAAGTGTATTAAGAGTCCCACATCAACCAAAGATAAGTCCTAAGTAGTGCTTACAAGGTTTGGGCAGTCCTCACCTTACAAACCAGTTTTGTGGGGTTTAGCTAGGTTCCAAGCCCAAATTCTAAGATGGCATCAAAGCCTATCATAAATATGCTATTGAGCCAAGATCTCTATTATTCTACCCGCATTTGTCCACACTCCAGATGTCTAGTCTTAGGCGTGAAGGGGTGTGTTTGAGATTCCTGTTTCTCCACTTGTATTAGTCCACGCTTCAGATATATAGTCCTGAGCGTAAGGGGGTGGGTTGAGAATCCCATATCAACTAGAGATATGTCCTAAGTAATGCATACAAGACTTGGCCAGTCTTCACCTTACAAGCCAGTTTTGTGGAGTGGAGTTAGGTCCTAAGCCCAAATTTTAAAAACACTAATCCTAGACTTCTGATCCTTCCTTATGAAATAAGGAAACAAATCATAAGGAAATACAGAAACCAATCTTTAGACATAATCTAAGATACTTTAACATATTTTATGATAGAATAATGATGTGTTGAGTTATTTCCAGACACTCCAACAGTAACTGATAGGAACTTTGTATTTGATTAGAAAGAAATAGGGAAAATCTCTCCCAATTACAAAAAAAAAATGTTGCAGAACTTGGCCAAGTAACTAGATGTCGCATAACTTTAAGGGTCTGCACCTCCCTAGCCCAAAGGCCCAATCCTCTATCAACTGAAAAGATAGATCACCCTCTCAACCTCTCCTCTTATTTATAGGCAATGTGCCTTAACTCTTTACTCTCTCACTAACAGACACCAATAGTAACATTCCACATATCAAACAAGTTCTTAAATAGGTTAATTTGGCCTCTCTGTAGATGGTTTCTCGATGTTTTTAAACAAGAGTACATATTCAATGCACTAATTATCTGCTATTTCTACACAAGGATGTCTATACAAATTGCATAAATTGCATGGAACATGACTTCTTACATATAAACAGGAAAAACAATAAGAGAGAGCAAAGGCTTAAGACCTATCAACTAGCGTCATAGTGAAATTTCTCCAAGTTACTTCCATACGAATCAAGCAGATGTGAGAGTACTTGATCTTTTAAATACTAAAACAACAATAGCATAGTAAGACGATACATGTATTAGATATTGTAAAACATAAGCATCTTACTCGTTTACTGAGAAATGAAAACTTGCTAAATGGAGTGACAGCAAATCGCGTACAAAATTAAGAATATAAAAAGTACATAACACAGACATAGGTTGCATTTTGTTATACATACACACACACACACATATATATATATGTATGTATGTATGTATCTCGTATCTACACACACACACAAATATATATATCTATATATATTATGTCCAATGAAACCCCTGTGCAGCTTTGATGTAAGCCTGTAACTGAATAAAGTGTAATGAATCAATAGCGCCATGGAAGGTTTCATTGCCAAAATATATGAACTGGCAGCTTGATAATGCAGAAATAACAAAATGAATATTGTCATTAAAACAACCCCAAAAAAATAAGAGGGAGCAATGCTGGATACATTCAATGCTTTGTTGTGAACTGTTGAGTTTCAACATCTTCTCCGTCAATACTTGCCCATCAAACACATCATTTCCCATACTGCTTTTTTCCAAGTTTCACATATCCCAGAGATTTTCCTATAATTCACAGGAAATGGATATCAACTAAATAAGAGATTTGATGCATAGAATGAAATAAAAAAGCATAATCAAAATCATGTAAATTCATCATTAAAAAGAAAGCCAATCAGCTTCTAATATTTACTATCTGTTTAATAAAGAGTTTTAATAAATGTTATTAATATTTACTATCTGTTTTAATAAAGAGTTTGATAGATGTTATTAATAAAAGGGGATGGAAAGAACGGCTATATGGAGGATGATATATCTCCCACACGGAAAAAGTAAAATACACCAAAGAACAAGCAAAAATCAAGAATGCACCAAACCATTATACATATCTGAAATGGAAACTCACTTGAGATAGCCATTAGAAGAACAAAATGACAATCATATCTCACATAGCAAGTTGAAGGGCAAAGAGATAACCTTAAAGATGTGTGCATTCCATTACTCAGACCAAATACACAAAAAGAATGCATAAACTGCACATTATCAAAATAATTTTGGCTACCCTACTTTTACTGAAGCCTTAATAAAACTGCTGCAAAGTAGAAGAGCAAACCTGAGCTCACCTACAACATCCCCCTCTCCCCCCCAAAACAAAAAAGAAAAGAAAAATTGTTCTATAAAGAAAATAAACATTTTATAATACAAGAAGTCAAAAACAAAGAGTTCAAATGTTCCTGAATTAGAAGATAAGAAAAAAGGTGCTTGTTATGCAACTCTGAGGATACTAGTGAAGAGGCCCCTAGTGTATAATATAATGTATAACATCATGCATTTATTCAATGGAAATAATACGAAATCAAATAGTGTACAGAATGACATCTCACAACAACTGATATGAAGTGAGAGTAGACAAATTTAGTGTCACAAAACAAAGCGCCATCTGATTCCTTTTATGAAATAATAGATGCAACTGGAACTGTCAAAGCCCCAGGCACTCTCTCTCATCAATCGAATTACAACATTTATATCCATCCAAGGACTGCAGATTATTCAACAATAAAGGAAATATTAAGAAGTACTTTCCAATCAGTGATTTCCTTCTAGTGACTGGCAAATGATAAAATTCACTTATCTTTTCCTTATTGTTTCTAGAATAAGGAGACGACACAAAACCACCTGTTATGTTGTGATTTGTTAATGCATCATAGATAACATTTGAGTATTGACCAACCAAAGAATATAAGTCAAAAGCAGCGCAAATCGCAAAATCAGTGTATTCATCTTATTACCAACCATATATGATTTTAAAAAGGGAGTTGATATGGTACCCTAATAAGTACTGAACCAAAAAAAAGTTGTCAAAAATTCAGTAATTATAGCTTTTACAATAAATTTCATAAGTCTATAAAATACAATCAACACCTAATAAATGATCCACAAATCACCCTAATTACCGGTAACTGCACAAAAGAGGAAGGAACAAACTTGCATTCCTCCTACAGGATACACTCCTCCCATTAAAATTACAAAACCTAGCATGTATGGTCATTTTATCCTATATAATTTTTTTTTTCCTTGAGAAAAATATCAACAAAAAAAAGTCAAATTGAAAGCAATTATTGCGTGAAGGAGTAAGTACTACAGAACTGATTTTTTTTCTTGTCAAAAGGAAGAGAGCCAAAGTAAACAATCCCCTCATAAAAATTCACTCACTCAACCAACTACCAATTCGGGTTTCGGCTGGAGCTTAAGCAGATTTCGAGTTTATTTTTTTCAATTTCATAATTCCAGGGTTGATGACATATAACTGTAGTTGTTGTTGTGTCTATAATTTTGCATTGATTTACACTAACTTATATAACTATAATATCAAACAAGTAGTTTCACTAACCTAAAACAGTATAAGTATTTTCACTAACCTATACAGTTCTTCTACTACTAATCTGGTTTTTTTTTTTTTTTGCATAACATTGAACCCAACTACGTGTGAACAAATTTTTGGTTTCGAATAAGAAAAACGCCGAGAATTTCGAAACGGAAGTGAAATGAGTTTCGAATTGAAAGGCGTATCGAAGTGAAGTAGGGTTAGATCCAGAAGAGTACTTACGAGAGGGTTGAGGCGAGAAGAGAAACGAGCTTCTCTTGACGACGTCGATTTTGTTGCTAGTTGCTGCTGCTATTTTGTCTGACTGGAGAGGAAATAAACGAAGAAAAGATAATTATAATTATGAATATGTTCTTTCCAGGTTTCATCTAGGATGGTGCCCTTTTTTCCCGGCATCATGATGGTGAAAAGTTAGGGTTGCCATCTATTTAATGATAAAAAATATACGACGGCTCAGATTTTGTATGGGCAACCGGATATAAATGCATCATCAATAGAATTATGTATTTGCATATTGGGACTCATGAATTTGAAAATTAGAATTATAACATATCGTTAAAAAAATGTTTTTTTTTTAATAATCAACATATCGTTAAAACATGATCAATCGATCCCTTTTTAAAACATATATAGCCAACTAAAAGATAAAAAGGACAATTGTTCCAGACTGGGCCGAGGCCCAATCCAGCCAAGAACTTGCTAAAGGCCCAGCTCCGCAAAGCAGAGTTCGCACCTCCCTCAACTAATGATGATGTGGCAGATCCAACGGCATCCAGACCGCTTCGCTAGCTCTTCACAGCCTGGCAACGATCTAACGATAGCCGGGATCTCGCGGGAGCGGTTATCTCACGACAACCGTCTCTGATTACTATATAAACGATCTCCATCGCAGATCTAGGTACGCTTTCATCCATTTTTCACTTACCTCATACTCCTTCCTAAACTGACTTAAGCATCGAAGTCTCTGCAGGTACAACCACCCCCGCGCCGTCGTCAACCACCGCGAGCTCCACCGCAGTGCTTCTTTTCCAGCATCCTCTAAGTTCTACTTCAAAACATTGGCGCCGTCTGTGAGAATCTTCTTCCTTTTTCAACGATTCCGAAGTTACCTTCGTCTTCAACTTCGCGTGGATCTCACTCACTGGATTGAAGCGCACCGTCACGACACGCAGCTCTCAACTTCGCGTGGATCTCACTCCACCAAATCCTCTGGTTGCTCTGGTGAATTCGCCTCAGGCTGTACGAGTGTCGTTCACCGTCGAGTACGAGAGGCCGAGGAATCTTCCTCCGCCTATAGTCGACGCAATTCCTCTGGTAACCGTCCCGACAACGACGGAAACGGACGACACCGCTCCAGCGGCCACCGCCTTCCTTTGCGAGTTCGCGATTTTATGCAAAAGCATACCGAGGCAATGCAAGTCCAGAACCAGCGTTTGGAACGCGTGGAAAACCAACGGAAGGAGATTTATGTCCGTGTTGCAACACAGATCGAGAATCGGCAGGAGCAAGTCTCTCCTTCGCCTCAACGATCCAGAGGATCTGAAACTCGCCATTCCGTACACCGTCGCCGCCACGGCACAACTCCGCGTAGGTCTCCACGCGCCACATCACGCCGCAGCAGGTCTCTGGACCGCTCTCCACCACGTCGTCGAAGATCGCTTGTGTGGTCTCAGGTCCACTCTCCTCGAGGCGGAAGAAGAATTGACAGACCGCAGCACGATAGAGTTTCACTTGACAGCCTTTCTTCAAGGCGAGATGCGAGACGCTCTCCGTTGCATCGCCACCACTCTCCTGCACATTCTCCTCGACGCTGCCGCTCTCCAACTCCTCAGCGTCACGATTGTGCAACCGCGAGCAGTGATACGCCACCTCGTCGAGCTGCCTCCGTCTCCCAACATCGTGCGAGGTCAGGTGAGCGCACTTCCCGTCATCGCCGTGCTCGATCTCTTTCATCCACTTCTTTCCAGAGTGATGAGGAGGACGACGCGTGCGTAACCTTTGGTCCCTTCACTACCAGGATTGCTAAGTTCCCGATCCCAAAGCATCTCCAGAAACCTCCTTCCCTTGACTCGTATGATGGAACCAGTGATCCAGATGAGCATATGGGTTGTTTTGACACGGTCATGGGCTACAGAGGTGCCAAAGGACCAGTCAAGTGCAAGATCTTTCCTTTTACACTAAAGAAAGCGGCCTTGACGTGGTTCCAAACCCTCAAAAGAAACTCGATCGACTCGTGGAGCGAACTTACAGACCAGTTCTCTTCTCATTTCACTGCATCCAGAGTACAACCGAAGTCGACGGTAGCACTGGCTGCCATTCAGCAGAAGAAAGATGAATCCCTCAGAGATTACATCGAGCGCTTCAATAAGGAAGCGGTCTTTGTGAAGAACTGCTCTGACGAGATGAAATTATACTTCTTGGAACAAGGTTTAGTTGAGGATAGTCTGTTCAGTATCAACGTTGGAGTCGAGAAGCCAAAAACCCTGAATGACTTCCTCAAACGAGCTGAAAAATACATAAACTACAAAGAAAAAGTGACGGTGATGAAGATTAAGAAGAAAACACAAGATAAAGCTGGTGGTCAGCGCGAGGACAAATCGCGCAAGGAGAAAGAGAACCGAGCTCCACCGGGAAAGTATGACGAGTACACCCCACTAAACACTTCGCGAACGCGTATCCTGAACGAGTGTGCGAACGCATTGTTTTGAGATGCGGGAATACGCTTCCCAAAACCACTCAAAGAGAGACCTGATACTGACAAGTCAAAGTATTGTCGTTTTCATAAGAGCACGAGACACAATATTGATGACTGCATTCAACTAAAGGATGTGATAGAACAACTGATCCAGAAGGGAAAATTGTCAAAATACACAAGCTCGAAACCAAAATCTGGAGAAAGAAGGTCAAGGTCCCGAACACCTCGACATAAGAAAAACCAATCCTCGACAGCTGCTGTGGCACAACTCGACGGGACTGGTCCCGGGTCAAAGGAGCGCGAAGAAAGATCTTGACCTGCCCCAGTCGCCCTGGTCATTTCGGGGGGATTCTCTGACAAAGGAGGTGCTAGCATCAACTCAGCAAAGAGAAAGATGCGTGAGGCGATGACGATCTCCACCATCCTTCCCCCTTCCAGCAGGCATAAGGGAAGACCACCCCTCGCTTTTTATGACGAGGATCTGGTGAAAGGGAAGCCGAATTACTTGATCCCCTTGTTAGTCAGAGCTTATATGGCCAATTTTGACGTCAGAAGAATCTTGATCAATCAAGGGAGCTTGGCAGACATAATTTTCCACAAGCTGTTCAAGACACTGAAGTTACCAAAAAAGGATCTCGTTCCTTATACGGGTTCCGACCTGACTGGCTTCAACTGTTCTAGAACAAAGCCTATGGGCTACGTAGATTTAATGGTGACCTTTGGTGAAGAGCCAATCACTAAGACTATCAAAGTCCAATTCATTGTACTTACCTGCAAATCTGTCTACAATTGCATAATTGGGCGTCCTACTTTGGGAGAGCTCGGGGCGCTAACCTCGACCGTCCACCTGAAAATGCGTTTCCATAATGACGAAGACAAAGTCGTCACTGTCGCAGCAAACCTCGAAGCGGTTAGGAGATGCTACCTCCTATATCTGAAGATCGATGACTCGGAAGAACAGAGGCGACCTCCGCCTGCAGAGAAGCAGAGTAAGACAAAAGCTGCTTCGGAGGTCAACCTCACAGACTTCGACACCAGGATTGAGCCCGAAGAAGAAGTTAAGGAAGAAAACCCCCTCGCTCGAGAGCTCCAACAGAAGATTAAAACACCAGTCCCTGATGGCGAATTCGTTCAAGTTTAGCTGGGTGAGGATCCTAAGAAGACTGTAAAGCTGGGCGCCGACCTCCCCGAGCAAGTCAGGCTACAGCTAACAGAATGCCTGAAGGCCAATGCAGACCTCTTTGCTTGGACTGCTGCTGATATGCCGGCATATCTCCTGATATCGCTTGCCACCAGCTCGCCCTGGACCCCACGGCCCAGTGGGTCGCTCAGAGGCGACGCAAACAAGCTCCCGAGAAGGCTGAAGCCACTGCTAAAGCTGTAAATGATCTCATCAAAGCTGAATTCATTAGGGAAGTTAAATACACCACATGGCTTTCTAATGTTGTACTTGTCAAAAAATCTCATGGAAACTGGTGCATGTGTTGACTACACTAATCTCAATAGGGTGTGCCCTAAATACGCCTATCCCCTTCCCAATATCGACAAACTTGTCGACAATTCCTCCGGATTCCAATTGCTATCTTTTATGGATGCATACTATGGTTACAACCAGATTCCAATGCACCCCGTCGATCAAGAAAAAACGACTTTTATGACCAACAAAGGCAATTACTGAACGTGAACACAAGAAGGGGGGTTGAATTGTGTTGAAAACTTTTCGCAAACTTTAAGTTAAAAACACTTAGAACACAGGTTTTTCGAAACAGTTTGTGTATCGGACGCTGGAAATAAATCGGACGCTAGAAAAGCAGTTTGTGAAAACTTGTTTTTAACAGAACAAGATAAAGATAAATAGAAAGCAGTAAAGCAAGAGACACATAGATTTATACTAGTTCACTACCAAACTGGTAGCTACGTCTAGTCCCTTCGTTCCTGAAGGATTTTCCACTATAATCAACTGATTACAAAACCTTAAGAGTATTCTACTGTCACAACCTTGACAATACTCTCAACTCCTCAAAACGACTCAGTACGTTCGAGCCTTTGAGGGTACAGCCTTAACTAGGCCAAAACAACTTTTATAAGTAAGTTGAATACAAGCAGAAATAACTCTCACAGAGAGGATAAAAGATTAAGCTCAATACAGAAATGCTTTCTAAAAGAAAGTGTCGGACGCTGAGTTCAGTTCTTGTAGTCTAGAGACTTGGCACGAAACTTGATTGCTCACAGAAGCAGTGCTTTCAGAGTATTGACTCTTTGTAGTGTATAGCAACAGTGCTTTTTCTCAGTAAGTGAAGCAATATTCTCTTGTAGAGTTTCGGCAGTTTCTTCAATGGATACCATGGGGTATTTATAGGAGTTCTAAAGGATATTACCAAGCATAAAGAAAATGGCTCCTTTCCATTGAGTGAGGTGATTTCAAAAAAAAACTGTCTCTTTCTTCCTTTCCAGAGAATATCTCAGTAGTACACATTACCGTTTTCGTACTACCTTGCTTTTCACAAATGCTTGTACGATTTTTGTCTTTAGCTAAAGGTGTCACCTTTCATACCTCGTACAACAATTTGAGCGCATAAGATCAAATTCGAAATCCGTTCCAAAAGCTTCTGAGAGGAAGAGCAACTATGTGACCATCACGTGATTTAAAATGAAGTTCAGATGCTCGCTCAGAACAGGAAGGTCGGACGCTCGTAGCAAATGGATAAGCCTTGTGTTACAAAAAGATAATTCCAGACGCTCACGAAGACAGTATACTAGGATGAGCCGGATGCTGACATATGGAGTGTATCCTTCTCTTGTGAACTTCTTCCTTCTTGCTTAAGTGGCTTAGAAGTATATGTAATATTAGTATCTGCACACTTCAAGAATTGTTAGAACATAAATGGTTCTCTTGTGAATACTTTGTTATCATCAAAATTAATAAGGGTCTAAACTTCTCAATCGTTTAGGTTCCAACAATCTCCCCCTTTTTGATGATGACAAATATCCAAGGTTGATGAACAATTTTAAGTTTCAAATAAGAGTTTTAAGGGTCTCCCCCTGAGTTCAACAACTTAGATAAGTATAGCAATAAAAGACGCTGAGATAGGATGCTGAAATGATGTTATGAATGATTGATTAGCATGTATATCTATCCTTAGCATGTTTATCTTAGCATTCATCAAGCTATGAATGATTGATTAGCATGTATATCTATCCTTAGCGTGTTTATCTTAGCGTTCATCAAGCCTTTCTTTTACTCTCCCTTTTGTCATCAGACAAAAGGAGTGTAAAAACACATCATAGTCAAAAAGCAAAATAGAAGAAAAATTTGAGTAATAAATTCACAATATAATTGTACCAAAAATTAAGTAATATCACTCAGTACCAAAAAATTTAAAACAAAACAAAGTTTAAGGGTTTTGAGGTAGCAGGTTGATTCGTTCCATGATGAGTTTAATTGCATTTCAAGCTCAGGAACTTTCAAACAAAGTTGCCTTCATGGTTTCAAATTCCTCCTTAGGAATTGTAACCATTTCCAATCAAGATGTGGAGGAGCAGATTCAGCTTTCCGCACACTAACAACACCGCAGCCTTCAATTCATCTTCTTATGGATTTTAAGAACAGTTTGAGACAAATCAGATTTTATCTTCTTCCTATCCTTTGCCCATTGGAAATAATTATCTCCTGGTGGAAACCATTTGATAATAGTTCAAAGTTTTCTTCTTTCAGACTCATATAGGGCTTCATTTCTTTGCTCAACAATATCAGGAAACAGAAGATAATTGAAGATCATTTCTTTGTGTTGAAGAATGTCTCTGGCATACCCATCAAATTGTTCAGCAGCAGCTTCTCCAAACACATTGCCTAAGAAGACACTTAGGGCATCAAAGGAGAAGTTGAGGCCTTCATTTTCAGCAATAAATAGTCTCCTCAAAATTTCTCCATCATCTTTGTCAATAGTCAGGGGCTCAAAACAAGGCATAATGGCTTTGTCTTTCCAAGACGCAGACCATTGCATCCAGCCAAATCCAATGTAAAAGTGTTTCCAGACTAGATCCCATGGAGCATATAGCTTCACCAAGTTGAGCGGTCTAATCACAGAACACATGAACATATCATCAAAATAAGCAGTTCCAAGATTGGATTCAGGTACCTTCTCGATGATACCAACAGTAGGGATTGTTGTCTTCTCTACATTACAGTAGTTGGAAGATCCAGTTCTCCATTGATCTTTCTTCAGAGCACTCAGATAATACCTTCTGGCATGATCTTCAGAAATTTTCTTTACCGGAAGCTGGGTGAACTCCTTGACCTTGTAGCCTCTGGGAGCTTTCTCATATTCCTTAGGGCCTATCTTACTGAATGACATTTTGTCAGGTGCAGCTTCCTTTCTTTTTCCAGGAATAGACCAAGGTAACCACCTTTGCCTATCTGGAACAATCTTTATATAGATAGATGATGGGTCTCTATATTCGCCAATGACTTCAAGCCTTTTCTACTCATAACAATGAGCCATCATACAGGCTTCAGCTTCTGTGATCCACCTACCACATTCCTCTAATGTAAGAGGTTCATTCTGGGGCAGGAACCTTGGTACATCAACAGAAAAGGGAATAGCCCTGCTGTTTGGTTTGGGTCTCAGCCTTCCTTTAAAGGACATCTCAACATTGTCTTTGCTATCCTTGAAGACAACATTCATTGGAAGGGGTATCTCCAGTCTTGGAACTCCAGAGGTGAAGGTCTTCAAGTGCCATAAAGATGGGTGATTGTAGATAGAGTTATATGACTCATATCTAACAAATTTTGGTCTAATGTCAAGAGGGACAGGTTTCTTTGGAATTAGGGCAGTAGTTTTTGGTGTCACTACTGTGATATTGTACTTGGGGGGAATGTAGGGTTTGAAAGGATTAAATGGAGGGACTTTGAAAAGGAGGTTAAAAGGATGAGAATGAAGTTTGGAAATGTATGAAGTGAGGGAGGTATATGTGGAGGTTTGAGGTGAGGAGATGGTGAGTGTATTGGTCTGTGTTTGGGTAGGTTGTTTGGGGGCTATGGGAGTGGTTGTGTTTCTGGCTTTCTGTGCACAGGTTTGAATGGTTGATGGTTGTGCAGCAGATATAGGTGGAGCATGAATGGTATCATCAGTTTCAAAAACAGATACAGAATCATCAGTAAAATTCAGTACCTTTGGTTCAAGCTCATACTACCTGACCAATCTCTTCAGCTTCTATCTAGGGGCAGCAGCTGGAGGCGGACGTTGAATTGCCTTCTTCTGTGCACCGAATGCTGAAACTTGTTTCTCAGCTTCTGGCTTGCTTCTTTTCCTCGGGACCGATCGATGGGAACGCGGTCCTCATCTTACGATTGATCTTTCTTTAGGTGCCGGAGCCACCTTCTGCTTCTTGCTTCTTGTCTCCTCTTCTGGAGAATCAGAAGTCCTTTTCACACCGCCATCGAGCTTACGGTGGTTTTATCAGTAGTAGACTTCTTGCTAAGAGAGGGACCAGATTCTACTCCCTGTTCCTTTTTCACCTTCTTCATTTGTTCACCAAAGGATCAATTTCATTCGACTAAGTCATTAACTCCAAAGGTGTCAGAATCACAACACTCTCGGTGCCAAAATACTTCACCTTTTCTTGATCCGGCAAAGCAATCGCCTTGTTTACAACCAGATTCTTGGCCATCATCTTAGTGAGAAGAACACCATAAGGAATGCAATTGTAGGTGTTTTTCTTGTCAGCAACACCTTTCCTCGAATTAACCAGTGCATTAATCAGGTTGTTGTAGATCAATCTTGGCAGGTTGACCTTGTGACCAGCCATGTAGTGCCTCATAATGAACTTCTGTTCATAGTTGACTATGTCACTAGAACCAACCTTCAACCAGACGCTCTTAGTGATTATCTTGTGAAGAACTCTGTAATGACTCTTCAAATGCTTTGCAGTAGGGGTTTCACCAGATTCTTTCAGCTGTTTCAATTCTCAAACAAATCCCCATTGACCTTCTCAAGGCCATGAAATGCAACAGCCCAATCTGTGTAGTAAACGATACCTTCACAGGGACAACCAGTGACTTCAGAAATGTTGGTAATGGTAAAAATGAACTTGTAGCCTCTCATAGTTCCTTCAAAGATACCACCTTGGTGTAAACGAGCATTACCCCAAAATTCCTTGATAGCAGTAACTAGAACCTCAACCTGTTTCCAAAAGAAGTAGTGTTCCTAACCCATTGCCTTGAAACCACTGTAGAAATCGAAGCCATAGAGTTTGAAGTTATTTAAATCAATTCGATTTTCCAACAGAACCTTTCCTTCAGCCATGGTGTCGTAAATAGCAGTATACTCAGAGGTTGTTACACCAGAGATGATTGCAGTTGAGAGATAGAGAAATGAAGGTTTAGGGTTTCAGAACAGTCACGAAGAGAAGAAAAAAAAACTGTTTTTCAGACTGAAAACAGAGCGAGTGATTGTGGAGCGAAAAAGAAGGAGTAGTAAGAAGGTTTTGTAATTGGTACAGTTACTTTTCAAAAACCTCTTCATTATCCGAGTAATAAAAATAAATTTAAAAAGAAATTAAAATAAAGATACCTCTTTTCATTAAATGCAGTTACCAAAATAAAGTAAAAGATTTTATTGAAAACGTAAATAATCATGACTCAGATTAGGTGTGATGAGACGCTTAAGTTCCACACGAGCTTACCACGTGTGTGTTTCGGATGCTCATAGCTGATTCATCGGATGCTGAGTTATGATGCAGTTGGCATATAAAAATGCTTACTCGTATGATGATGATGTCATACCAGATGCTCAAATGATATCTATCATGAGACGCTAAGATTAATCATTCTTTTATAAGATGGAAATTTAAATTTCTTCTTATAAAATTGAATCTATCTTCAGCAAGGGGTTTTGTAAGAATATCAGCCTACTAGTGATCAGTGTCTACAAATTTGATTTCAAGTGTCCCCTTGTGAACATAGTCTCTTATAAAATGATGTTTAATCTCAATGTGCTTTGCTCTAGAATGCAATATAGGATTTTTAGTAAGACAAATGGCATATGTATTATCACAAAATATAGGAATGTTACTATCTTTTATCAAGTAGTCTTCAAGTTGATACATCATCCACAGAAGTTGAGAACTGCAACTTGCTGCTGAGATGTATTCAGCTTCTGCTGTTGAGAGTGCAATAGTGCTTTGTCTTTTGCTTGACCAAGACACAAGATTAGCTCCAAGGAACTGGCAGCCTCCACTTGTGCTTTTTCTTTCAATTCGGTCTCCAAAGAAAGTCAAGATCACAGTAAACCTACTAATTTGTAATCTTTTGATTTCTTATAAAGCAAACCAAGATTAGTAGTTCCTTGCAAATATCTGAATATTCTTTTAATAGCACTCAGGTGTGATTCTCTAGGATCTGATTGAAATCTAGCACACAGGCAGACGCTGAACATAATGTCAAGTCTTGAAGCCGTAAGATAAAGTAGAGATCCAATCATACCTCTGTACATTTTCTGATCCACCTTCTTACCAATTTCATCTTTACTAAGAGTGCAGGTAGGATGGATAGGTGTACACATAGGCTTGCAATCCAGCATCTTGAATTTCTTCAATAATTCTTTGATATATTTGCTTTGATGTATATAGATACCATCACTGCATTGCTTGATTTCTATTCCAAGGAAAAACTTTAATTCTCCTATCATGCTCATCTCAAATTCAGCCTGCATAAGCTTAGAAAATTCTTTGCAAAGGCTTTCATTAGTGGCTCCAAAAATGATATCATCAACATAGATTTGAACAAGTATGAAATGCTTGTTAGAAGATTTTCTGAAAAGAGTAGTGTCAACTAAACCTCTTGTAAATCCATTTTCCATTAAAAAGGAACTTAGTTTATCATACCATGCTCTGGGAGCTTGCTTAAGACCATATAGAGCCTTTTTAAGTTTAAAAATATGTTCTGGAAATTCAATATCTTCAAAACCAGGAGGTTGTTTAACATAAACTTCATCAGTTATAAAACCATTTAGAAAAGCACTTTTCACATCCATTTGATATAGAGTTATCTCATGATGTGCTGCAAATGAAAGTAAAATGCGAATAGCTTCTAGTCTTGCAACAGGTGCAAAAGTTTCAGTGAAATCAATACCTTCTTCTTGTGAGTAACCTTGAGCAACTAACCTTGCTTTATTTCTCACAACTTTACCATCTTCATCAAGCTTATTTCTAAATACTCATTTAGTACCAATAGTTTGCTTATCTTCTGGTAGAGTGACTAGCTTTCATACATCATTTCTTTGGAACTGATTTAGATCATCTTGCATTGCTAGAATCCACCCTTCATCTTCCAATGCTTGATCAATCGTCTTAGGTCCCATTTTAGAGAGAAGTGCAAAATCAGCATGCTCCTTGAAAGAGGATCTGGCTCGTACTTTATCACCAGGTTCTCCTATGATTTGATCTTTTGGATGATTGGTTTTGTACTTCCAGCTTTTTCTTGCTTCAGCTTCTGCTTGAGTAGAATTCTTCGTCTTGTCACCACCGGATGATGAAGATGCACGTTCACCGTCTGACTTGTCACCGAGGTTTAATTCTGAAAATAACTCATCTAGCTCTGACATGGCTGTGTCAGGCTTCTTGTCATCAAATTTGACATGAATGGATTCTTTCACTGTCATAGTTTCTTTGTTGTATATTTTAAAAGCTTTAGATCTTTCAGAGTATCCCAAAAAGATTCCTTTGTCAGCCTTGGAATCAAACTTACCAAGCTGATCTTTAGTATTCAAAATATAACAAATACAACCAAAAGGATGAAAGTAAGAATTGTTTGGTTTTCTACATTTCCACAATTCATAAGGAGTCTTATTCAAAATAGGTCTTATAATAATTCTATTTTGAATATAACAAGCTGTGTTTACTGCTTCTGCCCAAAAATGTTTCGCAATATCAGCTTCATTGATCATGGTCCTGACCATTTCCTGGAGGGACCTATTTTTCCTTTCTACAACACCATTTTGTTGAGGTGTTCTAGGAGAGGAGAAATTGTGGGAGATGCCATTTTCTTCACAAAATTTTTGAAAGTTTTCATTTTCAAATTCTCCCCCATGATCACATCTAATAGAAGAAATACATATGCCTTTTTCATTTTGAACTGATTTGCAGAATACAGTAAATACCTGAAAAGACTCATCCTTGTGGGCAAGGAATTTAACCCATGTCCATCTAGTAAAATCATCAACAACGACTAATCCATATTTCTTTCCAGTTAAAGAGGTTGTCCTTGTGGGACCAAAAAGATCAAGATGTAAAAGTTTAAGTGGTCTAGAGGTTCAAACAACATTTTTTTAAATGAAAGGAAGTTTTAACTTGTTTTCCTCTTTGACAAGCCTCACACAGGGCATCAGATTGGAACTTAAGATTTGATAAGCCTCTAACAAGATTGTGCTTGTTTAATTTTGAGATTAACCTCAAATTGACATGACCCAATCTTTTGTGCCAAATCCATTGCTCATCTTCAACAAACATAAGACACTTGACATCTTGTTTTGCAAGTTCAGAAAGATCAACTTTATAAATGTTTTGTTTCCTCTTTGCTGTAAAGAATATAGATCCATCATTTTTGCTTTTTATTGAACATCCATTTTCTGTAAAGACAACATTATAACCATTGTCACATAATTGACTTATGCTCAATAGATTATGTTTCAGTCCTTCAACATATAAAATATTATCAATAGAAGGAAGAGAGCCTTTACCTATGCGACCAATTCCAACTATTTTACCTTTCTGGTTTCCTCCGAAACCAACGAATCCAGCTTCTCTAGGTCTTAGTTCTTGGAACATATGCTTTTCTCCCGTCATGTGACGCGAGCATCCACTGTCTAAGTACCAAGATAGGTGTGTTGACTTTGTTGCTAAGCAAGTCTGCAACATAGACTATTTTATCTTTAGGTACCCATATCTTTTTGGGTTCTTTCTTGTTAGTTCTTGAAGGATACTTGTCCTTCTTAGTTGTAAACACAGTACACGCATTTTTCAAATGACCATATTTATTGCAGTAAGTACAATGCAAGCATTCACTATGATCATTGGTGTCATCAGATGCTGAATCATTTTCTAAAGGAGGTTTATCTAATATATAACCAAGACCATGAGTTGTCGTTTTACTGACACCCCAAATCATAGAAGCTTGCTTGCTTCGAGTTACACTCTCTGCAAGAAACTTTTGAAATGCATGTTCATAGTCATTTGATTTGCAGTTAGGATTGCCTGTAACTACAGAGCTTTTAACTTGAGAGCTCTCAACTTCTGGTTGCTTGTTAGCTTCCAGACGCTGGTTATCCACCAGACGATTTTGATTTTCGCCACTGGTTCTCTTCATTGAGTACAGAGTTTTCATTGTATAAAGAATGAAAATCTTGTGATAGTTTTGAAAATTTCTTTTTCAAATTCTTATACTCAATAGAGAGAATGGCAGAGTCCTTTAATAGATCATCAAATGCAAGTTGAAGTTCAGAATAAGAATCATATATTATTACCTCTTTAACTTCTTCTTCTGAATCAAGATCAGTGTCTGCCATGAGGGCAATGTGAGCTTCTTCTTCTTTATCTTCCTCAGAGGAGGATAAGTCAAGATCTTCCCATGTTGCCATGAGACTTTTCTTCTTTTTCTTGAAGGAGCTTCTTGTGGACTTTTCCTTAAGATTAGGACACTCGGACATGAAATGTCCAGGCTTCTTACATTCATAGCAAATGACTTGGGCTTTGTCCTTGTCTTTGCTTTCCTTCTTGTCCTTTGTATCTTTCTTCTGAAACCTCCTTCTGAAGTTTCTCTTCTTACACATTCTCTGGATCTTCTTAGATATGAACGCTAGCTCATCGTCTGATCCATCATAATCTCCTTCTGAAGCTTCATCATCTGATTCTTCTTCTTCAGCCTGAAAAGCTTTAGAAGTACTAGGTTTATGTTGATTAACTTTTAAAGCAATAGACTTACTCTTCATGGTAGGTTCTTCTTCATTTAGCTCAAGTTCATGAGCTTTCAAAGAACTCGTAAGATCTTCAAGCCGAAGGACATTTAGATCTTTTGCTTTTTGAATAGCAGTGACTTTGGGTTTCCACTGCTTAGTCAAACTTCTCAAGATCTTTCTCACATGATCAGGTGTAGTATAACTTTTTCCAAGGGCCTGCAACCCATGAACAAGTGTTTGGAACCTTCCAAACATAGTTTCAATGTTTTCTCCATCTTCCATTTTGAATAGCTCATACTGGCGAACCATCATGCTAGCCTTTGTTTCTCTTACTTGGGCAGAACCTTCATAAGACAAAACAAGAGAATCCCAGATTTCTTTGGCAGTATCAAACTTACCACATTTATCATATTCTTTTTCTGTCATAGCACAAATGAGGATAAATCTAGCCTTCTGATTGGTTTGATATCTCTTTTCTCGATCATCACCCAGTTTTCCCTAGGTATTGCAACACCAAGGGCATCAGTGGGAGAAATGTATCCACTTTGAACTATATCCCACAAATCAAGATTTTGTGCCTCAAAGAATGCTTTTATCTTATCTTTCCAGTAATCAAATTTTTCTCCATTGAATAGAGGAGGACGGTTCATATGACCACCTTCAGCAGACATGTTCACAGTAGGATCTTTACTCTTAACACTGTTAAGTGCTTAACCAAGAGGCCAAGCTCTGGTACCAACTAAACGTGAACACAAGAAGGGGGGTTGAATTGTGTTGAAAACTTTTCGCAAACTTTAAATTAAAAACACTTAGAACACAGGTTTTTCAAAACAGTTTGTGTATCTGACTTGGAAATAAACCTGACTGGAAAAGCGGTTTGTGAAAACTTGTTTTTAACAGAACAAGATAAAGATAAATAGAAAGCGAAAGCAAGAGACACAGAGATTTATACTAGTTCACTACCAAACTGGTAGCCACGCCTAGTCCCTTCGCTCCTGAAGGATTTTCCACTATAATCAACGATTACAAAACCTTAAGAGTATTCTCATCACAACCTTGACAATACTCTCAACTCCTCAAAGCGACTCAAGACGCTCGAGCCTTTGAGGGTACAAATTAACTAGGCCAAAACAACTTTTACAAGTAAGTTGAATACAAGCGTAAATAACTCTCACGGAGAGGATAAAAGATTAAGCTCAATACGTAAATGCTTTCTAAAAGAAAGTGTCGGATCTCGAGTTGATTCTTGTAGTCCAGAGACTTGGCACGAAACTTGATTGCTCACAGAAGCAGTGCTTTCAGAGTATTGACTCTTTGTAGTGTATAGCAACAGTGCTTTTTCTCAGTAAGTGAAGCAATATTCTCTTGTAGAGTTTCGACAGTTTCTTCAATGGATACCATGGGGTATTTATAGGAGTTCTAAAGGATATTACCGTTACAGTAAAAATGGCTCTTTTCCATTGAGTGGGGTGATTTCAAAAAAAAAACTGTCTCTTTCTTCCTTTCCAGAGAATATCTCAGTAGTACACATTACCGTTTTCGTACTACCTTGCTTTTCACAAATGCTTGTACGATTTTTGTCTTTAGCTAAAGGTGTCACCTTTCATACCTCGTACAATAATTTGAGCGCATAAGATCAAATTCGAAATCCGTTCCAGAAGCTTCTGAGAGGAAGAGCAACTACGTGACCATCACGTGATTTAAAATGAAGTTCAGACGCTCGCTCAGAACAGGAAGGTGAGACGCTCGTAGCAAATGGATAAGCCTTGTGTTACAAAAAGATAATTCCAGACGCTCACGAAGACAATATACTAGGATGAGCCGGATGCTGACACATGGAGTGTATCATTCTCTTGTGAACTTCTTCCTTCTTGCTTAAGTGGCTTAGAAGTATATGTAATATTAGTATCTGCACACTTCAAGAATTGTTAGAACATAAATTGTTCTCTTGTGAATACTTTGTTATCATCAAAATTAATGAGGGTCTAAACTTCTCAATCGTTTAGGTTCCAACAATTACTACTACAAAGTATTGCCTTTTGGCCTCAAAAACGCCGAAGCAACCTACCAGCGCATGATGAATAAGGTATTTGTAAACTAGATTGGGAAGATGCTAGAGGTATACATGGACGACATGATCGTGAAAACGCCTAAAGAGGTCGACCATGTCGTCGACCTAAAAGAAGTTTTCAATAAAGTCCGACGCCTAATATGCGGCTCAACCCCAAAAAATGCTCTTTCGGGGTACGAGCAGGCAAGTTCCGCGGTTTCTACTTAACCGAAAGAGGAATTGAAGCAAATCCAGACAAGTATCGCGCTGTCACGGAGATGCAACAACCATCGTCGAGGAAGAACATCCAGTAACTTACTGGAATGCTCGCCTCATTGACGAGGTTCATATCAAAATCAGCTCAACACGCCTTACCCTTCTTTCATTTGCTCAAAAAGGGGATCCAGTTTGAATGGTCCTCAGAGTGCGAAGAAGCTTTGTCGCAACTGAAACGCATATTGTCTCAACCACCTGTATTAACAATACCATCCTTAGGGGAGGCCCTCTATGTGTACTTGGTAGTTGCAAACGAGGCTCTCAATGCCGTCCTCGTTCGTGAAACCGATGAAGGGCAAAAGCCCGTTTATTTTGTGAGTAAAGCACTTCAAGGTCCCGAGTTGAGGTACCAAAAAATCGAGAAAGTCACGCTAGCACTGGTTGTCGCAGCTCAACGACTGAGACAATATTTCTTGGTGTATCCTATAGTAGTTCGGACAGACCAACAGATCAAACAAATCTTACACAGGCCTGACCTGGCAGGACATATAATTAAATGGTCGGTCGAGTTATCCGAATTCGGGATTTCGTATGAATCACGACAAGCCCTCAAAGCTCAGTGCCTGGCTGACTTCATTGTTGAAATGACTCCGGGGGTTGTCGAACCTTGTTCCAAGCAGACAGTTCACGTCGACGGATCATCTAATATAAAGGGCAGTGGCGCTGGATTGCTACTCGAGAACGAGGACGGGCTGATCGTCAAGTTCTCATTGGGATTTTCATTCCCAACCTCCAACAACCAAGCAGAATATGAAGCATGTTTAGCCGGACTAACATTAGCTCGAGATTTCGGAGCAGTCGAGGTTAGTGGTATCCCAGATCAAAGGGGAATACCAGGCCAAAGACCCCCTCCTACAGAAATACCTTGCACTGGTGAAAGAAAAAATGAACGACTTCGTGGCAGTCGAGATCACCCATGTGCCAAGGGAATAGAACACCCGAGCGAACATGTTGTCTAAACTCGCTAGCATGCGTACCTCGGGGAACAACAGATCCGTAATTCAGGAAACACTGGCCAAGCCCAGCATAATTTCTGTAGTCGACACCCCCAACGTCGACCTGGCGAAGATATCTCCCAGATTCTGCTTCGGAGTATCCTCCCCAAGCGTGAACGATGTGGTCGATCTAGAAGACAATTGGATGACGCCCATACGAAAATTCATTCAACTTGGCGAGCTCCCTGATGAGGAGAAAGAGGCCGCCAAGATCCGAAAGAAGGCTTGTTCCTATTCCATTGTCGAGGGTACCATGTACCGAAGAGGGTTCTTAACTCCTCTGTTGAAATGTCTCGACAGCGCGGAAGCCCAATACGCATTGGTCGAAGTACATGAAGGGATATGTGGTCAACACCTCGGAGGTCACTCCCTTGCGAAGAAAATCATGCGAGCAGGCTATCATTGGACAACAATGGAGGCCGATGTGAGGTCATTTGTCAAAAAATGCGACAAGTGCCAGAAGCACGGCGATCTTCACTTAGCTCTTCCAACTGAGCTGACCTCGCTCTCCACCCCATGGCCCTTCCCTTGGTGGGGTATCGACATCCTCGGACCATTCCCAATGGCTCCAGGATAGTTGAAGTATCTAGCTGTGGCCGTGGACTACTTCACTAAATGGGTGGACGCAGAAGTATTGACGAAAATAATAGTAAAGAACTTGATCAAGTTCTTTAAGAGGTTTATCCTAACCAGGTTCGGAGTTCCAGAGGTCGTTGTGACCGACAACGGAACGCAGTTTGCAGATCGTGGCTTCCGAAAGACCTTAGAAGATCTTCAAATCAAGCAACATTTCACTTCGGTGGAACACCCTCAAATAAACGATCAAGCTGAGGCCGCAAACAGGGTTATTCTACGAGGTCTCAAACGAAGATTAGATGATGCAAAGGGAAACTGGGCAGACGAACTTCCCTGAGTACTTTGGGTATATCGCACAACTCCACACTCGACAACAGGAGAATCGTCATTTCGTCTCACTTATGGGAACGAAACCGTCATTCCCATCAAGATTGGTGAATTAAGTTGGAGGATCTCGCATCCCCCACATCAGTTAACAATTTCCAATATTTGCGAGAGGAGCTCGGCCTCCTCGACAAATGTAGAGAGCTCGCAGCACTGAATGAGATCGTAGTAAAACAAAGAATCGCAGCAAGGTATAACCGAAACGTCGTGTCCAGGGAGTTTGCGCAAGGTGATCTCGTCCTTCGAAGAGCCGACATCGGTTTAAAGAACGCCTTACAAGGAAAGCTCGCACCCAATTGGGAAGGTCATTGCCGAGTCATTACAAAGACCGGTATTGGCGCCTACAACCTCAAGACATTGCAGGGCAAGCCAATTCAGCGAACTTCGAACGCAGCCAAATTGAAGAAATACTATAGTTGAAACACAAGTGTAATTGAAACACGAGTGTAATCGAAGCACGAGTGTAATTGAAACACAAGTGTCAAAGCAATAAAAGCACATTCAAAGTTCTCATTTCGCATTCGTGCAGGAGTCGTTGGAACTCCCCTAGTCAAAAGACCTCGATTGTTTTTAAACAAAACAAAAGCGAAGAGTCAAAAATCAACGGGTAACGATATCGCTTTCTGTCTAGCCAACAAATCGATGACCATCACCCGTCGTCCACCTCAGACCAAGTGATAAAAACCTTGGCAGAAGGGTAGAAGGAGGACCCAGTGGCTGGGTAAACCCTCCTGAGTGACGACATCACAAGCAAACAACAAAGCAAAATAAACAAAGGTAAACATTTTACCAAAGTTAAAATTGCTCAAAAATATTGTTACATTACATATAACATCGTTCAAATACAAAAGCAATAAAAATAAGAAAACACTAAGGGTTTTGAGGATGAGCCACTTCGGAAGAAGGAGTAGGCACAGTGAGGAAAACATCGTTTGTTGGCGCATCCCCGATAGAGTTCCCTTCAACCACTCCATCTGAGGTCATCCCAGTTAAGTTGAGGGCGACGCCTGGATTTAACAGTCGAACATGGGCGATGGCGTTCTCGAACAACTCATCCCCAGCCTTCAAAAATAACTCGTCCATCTCCACCGACTTGGCCTTCAACACTTTGTTCTGCTCAGGAAGCTCTTGATTCTGCTTGGAGAGTTCCTGTTTTGCTTAGAGAGTTATTGATTTTCAGTGTTCAACTCCTCCACTTTGCGCTGGAACTTAAGAACCTCCAGCTTCGAACTCTCTTCAGACTTCTCGAGTTCATTAATCCTCAACGAGAGCCTTTCTCACTCCTCGACTAACTTCTTCTTCTCGGAAGAAACATCTTCAAGGTCTTTGGATACCTTAGACAACTCATCCTTGGCCTTAGTAGCCTCCTTCCTCGCCGACTCCAACTATGCTCGGAGGTCGACCTTGAGTCCCTCCAGAGACTTGATCTTCTTGTCAAATTCTGACTTACCTTCGTGAAGGCCAGCCAGCTCAACCTCCAAATGGCGGTTCTTCTCGAAGACCCAATTGGTGAGTAGCAGGTCACGCAGCTTCCAGGTCGACCCCTCCAAAAACAAATCCTCCTTAGCGGTTTCGGAAAGTTCATTAAAGTAGGCTTCATCAGATGAGGGAATCAAAGCCCTAATTTGATCCGAGGTCACAACCTCGCTACGAGACCAAACTACAGGAACCTCGCCGGTCGAGGGAACAGTCTCTTTGCCCTCGCCAGTTTTGCCTCCAATCTTTAAGGTCAATGAAGGAGATGAGGTTCTAGCTGGAGGAGGCTTCTTGAGCTTCTTAGTCGGAGGCTGCTCAATACTCTTTGCAGGAGCCCGCTTCGAAGATGAGGAAATCTCCTCAATAACTCTAACCACTTTAGCAGAAGCAGCACGTTGATCCTGGAGATCGACGACCTCGGCGATAATGGCAGCTGGAGATGCTTCGAAAGCAGGAGTAAGAAGAGCAGCAGTGTTGATGGGACCCTCTCCAACTGTAGGAGAAGGAGTCTTCTCGGCAGCAGTCTTCTGCTTCCTCAAGTTTGCCAAATACGCTGAACTCGCCATCGAATCTGCAAAAAGCAAAAATGAGTTAGAAGGATAAAAAGGGAACTACCAAGGAATATATCTTTGCAAAATTACCTAAGCACTCATCAGCTTGCTTTTGATCTTTACACTTGAGAAGGCGACGGGTGTCGACATATCTCTTTTCAGACACCTCTTCTCCTTTCTTATTTACAGACTTCCGAGGTTCGAATTTCTCGACAAATCCTCGAATCCGCTTCAAGCTAAAGCGTTCGTTGTCTTCTTGCTCAGAAGCCTTAAAAGTAAATTCACTCTTATGTTTGGTGAAATGTTTGTTGCTCCAACACAACGAAAATCTTTCTTGCCAAACGTAAACAACCTCCCCATTCTCGTCAAACTCCTCTGTGAGAGCACAAATGTTCTTCTTAGCAGAATCACTCATGGCCTCGATTATGAAATATTTAGATTTAAAGCCACGGTGGGAGTCCAAAAACAAATCAAAGACTTTTCCGTTTTGTTTTAGAGAAACCTACTCTTGTCGTTCTGTCGGGATCTCATTAGTCCATAAGGGAGAGAAAATGGTGAAAAATACCTCGAGTAAGGGTACAATTTTCAAATAAGGGCACATCAACTGAAAACCTCTAATGAACGCCCAAGCGTTTGGATGAGGTTGGGAAGGAGCGACTTCCAAATGATGTAAGACTTCTACTTCAAAAGCAGAAAAAGGCAGCTTGAAGCCCATATCCTGGAAAAGTACTTCGTACATAAAAAAGATTAAATTTGAATAGGAGCAGATCTGAGCATCCATATGCGATCGACATACTCTCCAGTTTTCGAAATTCTTGATTCCATCTGCGATGTCTAAGGATTTCAACAACATCGAAAATCCCTCTCTCGACGAATAGAGAGAATGGGTACAAAGCGCGTCCTCCGCGACCCAATCAAAGTCTTCAACATTCGGGGGCAAGATATAGTCATCCCTTTGAAGCACTTTCTTTCCCATCTCTGACCTGGCCAAAGCACCGCCAGGAAAGTGAGGTCGGGCCTTATCTATGGTTATCAACCACTCTCCTACCTCTCTTTGATCAAAGGGTAGTCCGAAGAACTTCTCTAATTTTAAGGAAAGCCTTTGAATTTCTATGAGATCCACTGGGGATACCCTTTTACCTTCATAATCTTTTGCAAAAATCCTCGGAGGAGGGTAGACTACTGGGGAAGAACTCTCTTCCACGGAGCTCAACGGAGCGAAACTACCGTTCAATGACAAGCTACCGTCATCGGCACTATCACTCCGCCCCTCCGGAGGGCCACCAGAAGAAGAAGACGAGGAAGAGGAGAACCCAGATAATGAAAAAGAAGAAGATAAACAAATAATTTCTCCAGAAACTCCTATTTTGCTACCCATTTTAGAACAACGAAAGGAAAGCAGAGAAGGGGAAATGAGAGTTACCTGTAAACAATGAAGCTTGCAGAAATTTCGGGGAAACAGAAATACTAGCAGAACTTGAACGGTCAGAAACGAACCACCAGAGAACACACGAAATCCAAACGAACCAGAGGGTGAATGAAAAATCACCAAAGGAGAGCAGGAAGAAGACGAAGCAAGAAAATGGAGGATCCTCAGAGCTTTGTGAAATGAAGCAAAAGAGTAGAATTGAAAGACATAGATGGATATTTATAATCTCCATACCCAGACCAAACGACACGATTCTTCATCCTTCTTCACCGCCTGATCATTGACAAGTTACGCCTATTCACTTAAGGTGGCAAAATAATCATGACCTACCTCGGGAGAACGCGATGCTACAAATCCCAATGGCGATTGAAGCGACAGTTTGAAAATTCAAATTTAATGCTCACGCGCCTAGGGTTTTGAAGACGTTTCAGGTTTCTCTCTCTTCGAAACAAAGCAACAAATTCTGACATCCCCTTAAACAGAAGTGGCGAACGTCGACACGCCTTCAAACCGAAGAGGCCAACTCGACAGACACCTCAACAAGTCAACACCTCATCATAACAAGCTACCAACTTGGGGGCAACTGTTCCGGACTGGGCCGAGGCCCAATCCAGCCAAGAACTCGCTAAAGGCCCAGCTCCACAATGCAAAGTTCGCACCTCCCTCAACTAATGATGACATGGCAGATCCAACGGCATCCAGACCTCTTCGTCAGCTCATCACAGCCTGGCAACGATCTAACAGTAGCCCGGATCTCGCAGGAGCGGTTATCTCACGATAACTGTCTCCAATTACTATATAAACGATTTCCATTGCAGATCCAGGTACGCTTTCATTCATTTTTCACTTACCTCATACTCCTTCCTAAACTGACTTAGGCATCAGAGTCTCTGCAGGTACAACCACCCCCACGCTGTCGTCGACCACCGCGAGCTCCACCGCATTGCTTCTTCTCTAGCATCCTTTGAGTTCTACTTCAGAACAGCAATAATATGACAAAAAAATGATAATCAAAGAAATTGCATTAAGATTGCAAGCACAACATGATATTACAATATAACCAAGCACCCATCATATAAAACTACATCTCCCCCAACATGAAAATACTGAACCCATAGACACAGAAGCCGCCTAAAGCTACCGAAATATTCACACCAGACTAGAGCTTCCACTTTGCAAGCATACAAAGCACTGGTCAGCAATTTTTGTTAGAACCTTACCCAACAACAGTTGCCTTCGTGTTCACATTTTGGCATGAAGGCATTCAAAACAACCAATGGGATTCATGCACCAATCCGAATAGCTCCTATCCATAAACCTTCCTTCTCTCACCATAAACCATCCCCACGATATTGTAGTAATTTGCGCCACAATTGTGGTATGATCAGCAATTGCTCCTTCAAAGAGAATTCTATTTCGTAATAACCATAAAGACCACACAACCGCACACCAAATGAGATGTCTAACCGTTTTCTTTTTCTTACCACTTAAGAAAGAACCATGTTGAAGAAAATTACCAACGATGTCCACGTTCCAAACACCAGAAATCACAATCCACGCATAAATGGATCGCCACACATTATATGAAAACGAGCAAGAGAAAAACAAGTGACTGACAGTTTCTGCAGTATAAAAGCATAAAACGCAGCAATTACTATGTTCAGTAGTAATAATACCTCGCCGTATTAGTGCATCTCGTGTGGGCAGTCGATCCAATAGTAATCTCCAAACAAGCGTTGTGATCTTAGAGGGCACTGATATTTTACATACTGCTTTAAGCACCAGGGATAAACTATGGTCGGCCACACCATCATTATCAAGAGTTAAGAAATACAGATATGCAGATCAGACTGAGAAAGATTTTGAGGGGTGAATTTTCCATACCCAATTATCATTTTCTGTCAAGTTTGGAGTTGTTCCAGCCAGAATCGTCTCAAGTTCTTCCAAATATTCCTCTTCCACCGCACATAAACTATGCCTCCATGACCAACGCCAAAGCCACTGCCCATCCAACCACTCGCCCATGTCCTCAACAGAAGCACCTTGCACATCAGCCACTTGAAAAAGACAAGGGAATTATTCCTGAAATGTGTTAGATCCCAACCACTTGTCTTGCCAAAATCTCATTACAACCCCTCTTCCCAATCTAATAGCAACATCATCATTAAACAGATTGGTACTAAGGGAAAGTAAATCCCGCCACCACAAAGAAGGGTACCGCGACTTAATGATTCCATCCAAAATACCGTGTGATGGTAGACCATATTTATGTGATAAGAGATCATACCAGACTGCTCCTTTATCGTTTTGGCCAATAGGAAATGTTAGCATGCTATATCAAAAATGCATCTGAGACCAATTAAACCATGTTATGTTTACGGTTGGTTTTTTTAAATTATATTAGTTATTTTAAAAAAAAATATATTATAAGATACTACCTCCGTCCCTATATATAAGTCCCTTTTAAAAAATTCTTGTCCTTTTTTATAAGTCTCATTTCAAATTATTATGTTACGTCAATTATTGTTTTACAAAAACACCCTTAATCAATTTATATCGTTTTTTTCTAGTAGATGAATTAATAAGATCAATGGTTTCTCTCTCTTAAGAGTCTTGAAAGTAATTTTGGAAAAACAAAACATATTGTTGACAAATTTTATGTAAATACCTAAATTAACTAATTTTCTTAATTCTTGTGAAGTGGTCAAAGGGGGCTTATATATAGGGACAAAGTGAGTATATAATATAGGGTTTTTATAAATATGTAACATAACACGATAAGAATCATTAATTGTCCACTTTTTTCTTATTAATTACTCACTTTCCTATTTATTTTATAGATTCACATTTATGTAATCTCTCTTTTTTTTTGTCCTAGAGAAAGCAGCCTAGTGGTAAAGTCTACGGGACATTTGGAGCACGAGTTCGAACCCGCAACGCTCAACTTTTCCCTCCTCATCCCCCCACCCCGAACCATTTGTACTACGAACCAAAAAAAATCTTTTTACGCACAAAATAGGAAATTAAGTAATTAATAAGGAAAAATAAGCAATTAATAATTTTTATCATGTGCAAGGTTGCACACGTTAAAAAAACCCTATAACGTACTCCTCTGTCCCAAATTATAAGAGTCTTCTGGTAAAATCTCTCCCACCAAGAAATGTAATTAATGTAGTTAAAAACAATAAATTTGTCTACAATTTTTATTGTTTTACCTAAACTACCTTTAAATTCATTGGAAAGGTAAATTAAATTACACTTCATTTAACTTATTGACTAAAACAAAGGTAAATAAAATAAAGATAATAGGGGGAGATAATTAATGTTATAGACAAACTTCAAAGGAACCATATAAAATGGGACAAATAAAAAAGCCAAAAAAATCATATAATTTTTTAAGGAGAGTGTAATATGTTTTTGTTTAGTTAAAACTGGACATATTAAAGGAACTTGAAATCGTCATCTAAATATTATCTATCTAATCTAATCTAATATATATATCTAAGCATAGAAATTGTTGGTCTAATTACTGGTATAATTACTAATAAATCCTTCTCACCTGACTGACACGTGTCCTAATTGAGGGTCATTTTGTCTCTGACTTTTATCTTTTCTTTTTCAAAAAAGGTCTTGTCCCTCTTCTCTCTTCTTCTCACGAGTAGAAAATTCCTTTCCCTCTCTTCACCTTCGGCTCTTCCACCTCTTCCGATCTGCTCTCATCCCTCATCCCTCTCTCGATCTTCATCTCTCCGCTCCCAATCTCTCTCTACATCTCCTCTCTCTCTCTCCGCTCATCTCCATTTCTCTCTGTTTCTCCTCCTCTCCTCTTCCGCCTCCTTCTGTCTCGAGCTTCCCCCCCTTTTTTTTTTCAAACAGCCAAGACATCGCCTTAGGGTAAGTTTTCTTAAACAAAGCAGAGGGGAGGTATAAAAATCGCTGAAAAAAATCGAGTTCTCCCTAAAAACCCTAAACTTATTTGTTGTTCCTCCTCAAAAAGCAAGTTTGAAACCCATTTACTTAAAGCATGTTTGATTACCCTTTTTAAAACAGTTTTCTGTCTTTAAAAACTTTAACGAAGAACAAAATTTGTTCTTTGTCTCTTTTTAAAAACAGAAAAACTGTTTTTAAAAAGTGTATCAAACAAGCCCTTAGCCTCCTAAAACACAAGTGGACTGCGAAATGAAACTGCTCTTCAACGAAGGCTTCATGATTCGGTACAAATCTTACTGCTTGCACTCAAATCATGCTTTTTATTTTCTTGCATCTTCTTCTTCTTCTTCTTCGTGTTTTCCGGTATTTTCTTGCATATTCTTCTTCGTGTTTTCTGGTACATACTACTGTTGGTGATCCTGATTTTGGATTTTTTTTTTTGCAGATATATACTGGAAGAATGAGCTAGGTTTGATGTGTACCTCTGATGTTTGTACTGCTGTTGAAAGAGATCGATATGAGAAAACTGTGAGTAATTGTTACTGTTATCAAAAATGCATGCACGGGGGAGTTGTGATTATGGTAAGAGAAGTGTATACTATTTATTTATTATTTATTGAAATTTTTAAGTTAGAGATTAATAACAGACTATATGTTGGTAAATTAGAAATTAGAAATAACTGGGAAAAAATTAGGGGTTAAAAAATTGGACCTTTCACTCATGAGTTGGATTCATGGATTTTTGCTAAATAGTGAAAATGGATGTCATTGATAAATTGTTGATATTGCAGGTTATAACAAAAAGAGAATTACAAAGACTCAGGTACATAATTCTCCTTCCCAGAATTTCCTTTTCCATAACAATTCTTGACTGAATGGTTTTATGTCATTTATGAATTCTTAGATACGGTTCTGTTTGGAATTTTCTGTAGATGGAATAATAGCAGCTATCGAGATGCAAGCAAAAGCCTAACGAAAGACAACTTAAATTATATTCTAAAGGTAATCAGTTTCATATTACAATTCTGTTTAGTGTATTTAAGCATAATAGACAATAAATGTTCTATGGTTTGTTATCCATGTTGTTTAGTGTATTTAATTTTATTTAAGGTATATGAGATAAGATTTCATTGACAGCAATCAAGTCATGAAGCAGTATTTGTAAAGCTGACATTTTTTTTTATTTGTTTTTGTATAGCAAACAAGTCATGAGGCATTGGGCAATGGTTGAGACTTGATAAGAATAAAGTTCAGAGTGCAGTGAAAACATGAAGTGCTAATTTATGCTATTATGTAATCATAATTTCTTTGGAGGTTTCATTTTCAAGCTTTTTCTTTTTTCAATCTCTTTTATGTTTAGTTTTTTTTAGAATCATTTTTCAATGATGTAGTAAGTTTCTTTTCTAATTCTTCTATTAACACTATCCTGCTAAAGGAAAAGTAATTAACTACTTTTGAATGGATTAAATTAGCTTCCTTGCTTCACATTTGATACATAAGACTAATATTTATTACTACCAGTGTAAAGTTAAAAAATATTAGGAGAAACTGATTCCAATAGAAGATGTTATTTCTCATATTATTTTAATAGTTTATTTGTCTTTGTGACAAAAAACTTTTCTTCTCCTGAATGAAGACACATACTTCTAACTAACATTATGTTTGGAACCTGCAGATGCTTCCCTCTAGATTGAATGATTACCCATGTGTTTCACACCCCAAGTGCAGCTGAATTCCTCTTGGATCTTAGATGTTGATGTTGCCGGCAGCAAAATGTATGCATTCCACTGATGAGTTATTGAATGAGGAAACCAAACCCAACAAGGTACAATTTGGTAAAAAATGTATTTTATTGATGGTAGTAGTTTTGGTTATTAGCATAAGCATGCCATAGTGATTTGACGTTGAAAACCTGTTATATTTGAACTTGATCAATCAGACCTGTCACAGGATGAAAAAACAACCTAAGCAGGAGCCTGTCAAGTTATACTTTGAATATGTTAGTTGCTTCAAAGGACAACCTAGATGCCCTGTAAATTTATGACCAAGATTCTAGCTGAAGATGCTCTAATTAATGAAGGTTATTTACTGATCCCTTTAATTATCTTCCCCTTCTATACCTTTGTCACATGATTGATATAATTTAGCAACATTATAGGCAATTTTGCAATGTTGATCAGCTACTGCAATGGGTTGCTGAGTCAGATGCTTAAGATGCCAATGCTGATATAGCATGACATCTTCTTTCAATTTCGAAAACTATTTCAAATTTTGAACTTTTAGCTGATGCCCAATCACGTTTATGTTATGTATCATTAATCATTTCACTTTCTACAATATGATTACTTTTTTCAATTGTAACATAATTTTATAATGCTATAATAGACATTTGCTAATTTTCTCTTTCTGCAATTTGTTTTATTTAGTCCTACAACTATTCATTGTTAGATTTTGATAAAGGGACTCATTGAAAATGGAAGTTATTTTACTGGAATTTCAAGCCTTGGAACTTTGTCTTGCCAAGGTAACTGTGAAGGCGAGGAACTAAAAGGAACCTGAAAGGGCGTAGTACTTCTGAATCTTTAATACATTATAGTGTATTTTCCCCCTGCATAATTTGATACATTGTAGTGTATGTAGCGACCGAAAAATCCGGAGGGATTTATTCGAGTTTAATGGAGCCGCCACCAATAATTTATTTTCGAAGGAAAAATATTGGAAAAACCTTTTTTGAAGAAAAGTGGTCTTTAAGACCGAATTTGGGTTCGGGAGTCGATTATGCGTAGAGAAGGTATTAGCACCCCACGACATCCTTTCGAAAAAGGTTACCTCTAACTAATTGTGCGAAACTTATTAACTTCTAAAAAAAATATTTATTTCCCTTTTATTAAAAAAAGACAAGGATTTACAATGATGAAATGAATAAAAAAGGGGCTTAATAAAAGTTGTTTATTTTTGTGCTTGACAGGAGTATGCTCCTGCTCCTACGTATCTCCGGGTGCAGTGGAGAAATCAAAGGCTACGTAGTTCTTGGGTAAAAAATGGTTGTGCGTTAGTTAGTTTTAGTTGTATATTTTTTATGGAAAAAAAGGTAGGTTTTGTAGGGACCAAACAAGAAGCAATCAAGAGTGGTCCTTACTAACAACCTATTTTGTTTAGAAGATTAACGGTGTTCGTAATGATCAAATGAGAAGCAATCTCGAGTGATTATTACTAGTAAAAAAGATTGATTTTATTTTTATAAAGAGGATAGACTTTCATGGGGACTAAACAAGAAGCAATCAAGAGTAGTCCTCGCTAACAACCTATTTTGTTTATAAAATTAACGGTGTTCGTAATGATCAAACGGAAAGCAATCTCGAGTGATCATTACTAGTAAAAAAGATTGATTTTATTTTTATAAAGATGATGGGTTTTCATGGGGACCAAACAAGAAGCAATCAAGAGTGGTCCTCACTAATAATCCATTTTTGTTTAGAAAATTAAGATGTTCGCAATGATTAAACGGGAAGCAATCTCGAGTAATCATTAATAGTAAATTAATTTTCATGATTTTATTACGTGTTTTTCAATAAACGTGGGGTCTGTATGTAAAATTTAGTTGAATGAAATTGTACTAGTTTGACTAGTAAAAAAAAAAGTATTCACGTTTATTAAATAAATGATAGAGAAAAAAAACAAGGGTTTGGCAAATAAAAATGGAGAGGAGTTAAGTGGGCAAAAGCCCAAAGTGTAAAAAAGGGAATGGGCTGAGCCCACTAAAAAAAATAACAAAAGAAACAAAAAAAAAATAATAATAATAATAAACACACCCACACACGCACACTAACACACACTCACCCACACACACTTACACACTCACCCACGCCAATCAACACACACACACTAACAGCAAATAAAACTAAAAATATAACACACACACCCATAAACACAAATCAAAAAAAAGAAAGGTAGCAGCGCTGCAGGAAGAGAAAGGGAATGAGGAGAGAGAGAGAGGGAAAAGAGGGAAGGGTGAGGCGGCCATGCTCTTCCATGGTGTCAGCAACGAAAAAAATCAAGGGAGAAAGGAAGAGTCTCGAACGCTGCAGCTTCCTTCCACGGCGGCGGCGAAAGACAGATCGAGGGTGGCAGACAAATCGATGGACAGATCTGGTAGATAGATGGAGGACAAATCCGGTGGAGAGATTAGAGGGAGACCGAGGGGGAAGCTGAGAAACGAGAGGGATGGTGCGCGAGAGAGGGAGAAGAAAGAGGGGGGAGCTGAGAAACGAGAGGGATGGTGCGCGAGAGAGGGAGAAGTAAGAGGGGGGAGGGGAGATCGTGAAGGGGGAAAAAAGGGGGGGACATCGTGAAGGAGTGAAAGAGAAAGTGAGAGAGAGTGGTGGGAGAGGGAGGAAGGAGGAGGAAGAGAGGGTGAGGGAGGCTGAGAGGGTGAGAGAGCGTGACAGAGGAGAGGGGGGAAGGAGGAGGCTGAGGGAGGCTGAGAGGGGGAGAGAGATTTTACCTCCTTCTTCTCTTTTTCTTCTTCTTCTTCAGTGCTCTGCTTCTGCGTTTTTTGGCCTCTACTTCTTCTGCTTTTTTTTATTTTGTGAATTAGGGCTTCAATGTGGAGCCTCTAATTCTTTTCTTGGTGGTCAAAACGCCCAAAAAATCCTCCATTGCTGTTCTGTTGTATTCACATTTATAGAGCTAATGAGCCCTAATAAGACAATATTAGTTTGCTGGTTGCAGGGTTGTGGGAGGGCTGAAGGATGCAGGAGGTGCAGGGTAGTGCCTGCAAAGCTGCTTGGTTGGAGCAAGAATGGAAAAAAACAAAAGAACATGAAGAAAGCACATTGGAATTATTGCTAAAATTGTTACTGCTGTTGTTGTTGGTTGTTGTGGCAGGTAGGGACGCAGCAACGTTCCTGCGTTCCCTTTGCAGTTTTGGTTTTCTGCTTTTGTTTTTCTTGTTTTGCCCTTTTTTGTTTGTTTTTTTTTGATTTTTTTTTTAAAATTATTTTGGGCTTAGTTTGTACTTTGGACTGTATTGAAATGGACATGGTTATTAATATTGGACTTATACTTGTGATTGTGATTTGCAACAAAAAGGCCAACAACTTGTTTCTTTTTTTTTTATTGCAATTGGGCTGAAATTAGCCCAAAGGTTTTAACAAAATGAACCCAAAATGTGTTGTTAAGAATAAAATAAAAACAACAATAAAAATAAATTACAGGAGGTAGGTGGACAAAATTAGGGTATAACAGCTGCCCCTCTTTAGTTATATTTTATTAGAAAACGTGAATAACAAAGGTTTTCATATTTTTGTCATAAAATAGAAGTAAAGATAAAGACACTAATTTTGTCCCGAAACAGGATAACGAGGGATTAACGCTTGTCGCGTTTAATTGGAAAGCAATAAAGAAGGGTCACCGCCAGGTCGGGTACTGATGCGGTGATCAAAAAGCAATAATGAGGGATTAACGCTTGGCGCGTTTATCAGAAAACTAATAAAGAAGGATCTCCGCCAGTCGGGTACTGACGCGGTGATCGAAAAGCAATAATGAGGGTTCGACGCCAAATAAGGTGTTGACGCGTCGATGGGAAGCAATAAAGAAGGATCACCGCCAGGTCGGGTACTGACACGGTGATCGGAAGGTTCGACGCCAAGTAGGGTATTGACGCGTCGATGGAAAGCAATAAAGAAGGATCAACATCAGGTCCGGAACTGATATGTTGGTCAGAAAGCAATAATGAGGGACTACCGCCAGGTCGGGTACTGACACGGTAATCTTAAAGCAATAAAAAGGGGTGATACTTGGCGCGTCTATCAGAAAACTATAAAGAAGGATCTCCGCCAGATCGGGTACTGACGCGGTGATCGGAAAGCAATAAAGAGTGAGCGATACTTGGCGTGTCGCTTAGAAAGCAAAAATAAAGGACCAATGCTAGGCATATTGTCTGTAAACGAGAATTAAGGATCAAAACTTGGTGCACGGACCAGGTGTAACAAAACGGCTAAGAGGTGATGACATGAAGATGGTGCACGAATATATGGTATGTGATGCATGTATGCAATGCGATTATTATTTTTACTGATTCCTCGTCCCGTATGATCTCTAGTGCTTAAAGATATCGGACGGACTGAGATTCATCGGATTTAGTCATGCTATGCCTTTGACTTGGAGGGAGCGCGAGTTATCAATGCAGCGCTAGTTACTTTTTAAAGGTAATCCCTTTGCCCTTTTTGAAATTTATTTGTTGAGATTTGGTGTTTCCTCGTGATTCTTAAGATGTATATAATAACTGTAATGCTTTCCCATATCATCACATGCTTCACAATTCAGTGTCTATTATCATAAAACAACATTTTGAAATACAAGAACGGAGGTGTTTGGTATTCAAAAGAAGAGTTATGTGTACAAGGACTTAAGTTACACAGACTTGAAAATACATCAAGAAAAATGCAGGAAGAAGAAAAAACAATGAAAGACAATAACTAAGCATATATTTTATAGCTTGTGTCTTTGTAGGAACAAATGCCAGCTTCCTATATCCATAACTTTGATTACTCATTACTCTACTACAGAATTGCCCCAGTTGGGTAAGAGCCCCTTGATGCACCAGCCTTCTTCAATATCCGATTTTAGACCCTAACTTCTGCTTGGATTGCTCTTTCAAGTTTTCAATCCAACGGGTCGCTCTAATTTTTGCCTAGGTCGCCCTTTCAGGTTTTCAACCTAGCGAGCCCACTTTTGCTTGGTTTTTTTATACGTTTTTCTTTTTTAGGCATAATATTTTTGACTGCATCAGAGTTCACTGGGAGTGGGAGATCTTCACCATCCATCCTTGTGAGGATTAAGGCTCCTCCAGAAAAAGGTTTTTTGACAACATACGGGCCTTCATAATTTGGAGTCCATTTTCCACGAGAATCCTTTTGGATGGGCAAAATCTTCTTGAGCACTAGGTCTCCTTCTTGAAATTCCCGAGGGCGAACTTTCTTTTCGTAAGCCCTCTTCATCCTGTGCTGATATAGTTGTCCATGACATAAGGCCATCACCCTTTTTTCTTCAATGAGATTCAATTGATCTAGCCGAGCCTGAATCCATTCTGCCTCTTCCAGTTTTATCTCCATCAATACCCTTAACGAGGGGATCTCGACTTCAATGGGAAGTACTGCTTCCATTCGATACACCAGCGAGAAAGATGTTGCCCCCGTTGAGGTATAAACCAAAGTTCGATAACCATGCAAGGACAAAGGGAGCATTTCATGTCAGTCTCCAAATGTTACAACCATCTTCTGGACAATCTTCTTGATGTTCTTGATGTTCTTGTTTGCAACCTCAACTGCCCCATTCATCTTTGGGCGGTATGGTGAAGAATTATGATGTTGGATCTTGAAGTCGTCACACAACTCCTTCATCATCTTGTTATTTAACTTAGTTTCATTATCAATGATGATCTTATTTGGCAGACCATGGTGGCAGATCATATCCCTTTTGATGAATTTGACAACCACATTTTTGGCAAAAAAAAAACTGCAATGAGGAGTTTATATGGATTTTCTCTTCCAAAAATCAAGTTTTGAGAAAATATGAGCAATTTGATTTTGATCGAATTAGACTTTATTAGGGTTGTAACGTGGGGAGGGCTTGAAGGGTCACAAAAGAAAGGATATTTCAGACTCAAAAGGTGTTTGAGGGCTTTTTTTTTAACAAGGATTTTTTAGTGCAAAGATGCACTTTGATGGTTGCTAGCACAATTGCTTTTGTTTTGTTTTGACATTTTTATTTACTGATTTTTTTTTTATTCTTGCAAGCGTCTTTGATACGTTGTATTTGCCATTTGCTTGCTTGCTTGCTTTGCCTTTTTTTTTGACAGATGAAATTGAATAGACTATTGTGCTGACCTCCAATGGATGAGTGATCCTTGTATAGGGTATTTGAAAGAAATTTTTAGGGCTCAAAAGGGGTAGCAAGGGATATACATTTTTTATTTTTCGGGATAGAGAAAAAAAGGTCAAACTTCATCTCAAAACCTCATTGCTCAAATTTTCATAAAACTTAATTTTGGCAAATTGTGCATTTGTTTTACCTTTTTCTTTCTATTTTTATTAACTACTTTTGTCACTTTCAGTAGTCAGTTTGATTATTTCAGATTCTTCCTCGTGGGGTTGTATCACTTTTACCTCTTGTTCCATCAATCTCATCGGTTCAGAAAGGGTTTCCCAATTGTCCTCATGGGGTAGTCAAAGTTATAGTATGAGTCACTGACATCGTCATTTTCAAAGACAACATTTTTGGATCTACATTAGTTAAAATCGACGAAAAGAAAAAACGAAAAAGAAGAAAGGGAATGGAAAAGATGAAAAAAAGAAAAAGGAAATGATTAGAAAATTCAAAAGTGCATTTTATTGATAAAGATACTGAAATGAAACATGTGCGCCCTTTTGACAATAAATCATCCTAAAGCCTTAGGCAGAGCAATAGGATTTGCATTACAAAATTATTATGAATCAAACATCACGGGAAACTCAACGATCTCCCAATTTCCAAGTTCTTCATTCGGCGAGCAAGGGTGGACAAGGTTGACATTGTCGTTTTCTGCACTGCGATCGTCCTTGATAGCTGCTATCTGATCCGGATTCAACATTCCTGCACTCCAAAGGCTTTGCCTGATGTCACAGATGGGGATACTCTCATCTTTTGGCTCCCTGCCTTCCAATCTAGCTATCAGGGGTTGGTCCCCAAACTCCTCAGTAATGGCATTGACTGCTGGACCTCCATGACCTGGAAGGGGATTATTACCCACATTAGGCCCATCCTCCTTAAAACTCAACCATTTGGCATTGATCAGATCTTGAACCACGTACTTCAAAGCCTTGCAATTTTCAGTTGTGTGACCTACTGCCCCTGCATGAAATTCACACTTGGCATTTGGGTCATATCCTCTTGGGAAGGGAGGTTGAAGTGGTTTCATTGAGCGTGGAGAGACCAAGGAGTTGCTGATGAGGTGCTGGAACAAATTCGTATAGGTCATGGGAATAGGATCAAATTGGACTGCTTTTTTTTCTTGGTCATTTGGTTGTTTCTGGTTTTGGTTTGGTTGGGTGGGAGCAACTGGTTGTGCTTGTGTTTGGATGGGGGAAGGTGGTCGAAAGGGCATCATTGGTTGGTTTGGCCGGGGGCTAGGATTATGAGAGGCGGCGACGATGTATGGAGGTGGGTAGTAGGGGTATGGAAAAGGATGTGGGAAATTGGTAAAGAATTGGGGTGGTTTTGCTTGTGCTTGTCCTCCCGGGCTCGTCATCACAAAGATTGGTTTCCCTTCTTTCTTCTTTACGAAGTTTGTTGGGGTCTCTTGATATTATTGGTTTCAAAGAAACTTTGGGCAATCTTTCCATTCCTCATTCCTCCTTCAACTCTTTCCCCTACGATGACCATATCTGAAAATTTTGATGATACACTTCCGATCATTTTGTCATAGAAGGGTGATTGAAGAGTATCCATGAACATGGCCACCATTTCTTTTTCAATCAGAGGCGGTTCCACTTGGGCTGCCAGTCCTCTCCATCGTTGGGCATATTCCTTGAAGGTCTCATTGTCTCTTTTTGCCATGTTTTGCAACTGCATTCTATCTGGAGCCATATCAATGTTATACTTATACTGCTTCAAAAAGGCATCCACCAAATCTTTCCAGCAGCGAATATGAGATCGCTCAAGGTGTGTATACCAACTCGACGCTGCCCCTGTTAAACTATCCTGGAAGAAGTGAATCAGAAGTTTGTCATCATGTGCATATGACGCCATCTTCCTACAGTACATGGTCAAGTGGCTTTTCGGGCAAGTTGTCCCTTTATACTTGTCAAAGTCTGACACCTTGAACTTCGGTGGTACAACCACATCCGGTACGAGACAAAGATCTGAAGCGATACTTGAACCGAGATAGCTTACTCCTTCTACAGCTCTTAGCCTATCTTCGAGGATTTGCAACTTCGTATCAGACCACTGATTCCCAACTGGGATGCTCAGATTGGGTCCCCCCATAGCTGGAGACCAGGCAATGCGGTTAGTCTGGGGATTCAATGGATTTCCTTGAATATAATAAGGGTAACCAAATGGTCGGGGATTCACCACGGGGGGTACTACGGGCGTACTGACTCCTTGAGTATTCTCGAGATGGGACGGTGCATAACCAGGTGGAAAGGTGTATGTCACGAAGCCAGGAGTTGAGCTTTGAACTGGTATGGTTTCAGTATCGGAGCCGGATCCTTGAGCTACATCTTGCACAACAAGTGCTTGGGAATCAGTTTCTACAGAGTTATTATTAGCTTTGGCGGTGTGTAGCAGGCGGGAGACCAAATAGTGGGAAGCTGTTGTGCTGTGGGCCTTGGGGTTATGGTTTGCAGTATCATCATTGGCCATAGGTGGCGTGTAACCAGGCGGGAGTCCGTAAAGTGGGAACTGTGGTACTTGATTCTGAGGGTTGCTAACTGGTGAGTGTGTAGGACCCTGCGGGTAAATTGCAAAAGGTATCATCATCCCTTGAGTATTGAGACCATATTGCAACTGCATAGGACCGAAGCCAGGTGGGTGGGAAGGTGTAGCTTGACTTTCATCATTCACTGCTGGAGGTACCCCATCTGCAGCCTTGTCTTTATTTAGGGACTGCAGAAGCTCCAAAACTTTGCTCATATGTTCCTTCAGCTGGTTGACGTCCTCTTTCATCTCTTGGTCATCCATGATCCTTGATTGAGAGCGAGTTCGATAAGGGTGTCGAGGAACCAGTTTGTTTGATTATTTTCTGGTGATTTAAAAAAAATGATATGAGTATGTAAGAAAAGAAAAATGAATGAATGTGGATGCATAAATCTATTTATTTGTGTCAAGGAACCGTAGGCCTCATTGTTTTGACATGTATGAACTTCTTTGAAACTGTTTCACAATTTGATCCCATATTATTTCGCAAAATGCTTGCAGCCGAGCTCTTATGTTCCTACGATTCTCTGGCGACCTAAAATGAAATGAGAATGAATGGTATTATTTCATTATTTTCAACATGTGTTTTTTTTTGAAGTATGAATGCATGATGATATAATGTTGAGTGATGATGATGACTATTCCTGTAGCATGCACAAAAATATGTGATTTATAGACCCTTTTTATGCATGAATGTGATATAACAGATTTTTGGTGGAAGAATAAAAATGATATGATGCCCCTTGTGTCTTAAATGGGTTAAACCTAAAATTAGAGATTTTCTAACCTAAGGGGTCTATAGTCTTGTATTGAGTGATAGATCTCATGGTGGCTCTAATCACACTCTCACCAAAGGCCTCTAGAGCTAAAGTCTCCTCCTGAATATTAACCACAACGATAGATAACTATCCGGTGCGGAATACTCAGAGGGAGCACACTCTAGATGAAGTTCTCGCAATAGCCAGAAGGAAAGCAAATTCCAATTGACCATCACCGAACCTCCACTCAACTTAAGCTTTGCTCTGACCCGGGTATAGGGGCTTACTCACATGTGTGTGCGAACGTGTAGGTGCGGTGTGTGAGAGGGGCAACATCCTAACACTACCCAAGCTGCAAAACAAACAAAGCATACAAATATAGTCGTCTATCCTAATGTTCAATATTCACAACAAATTAAAATTAAATAAATAAATAATAAATAAATATTTACAAAAGAAAATAAATAAAAAAATAAATAAATAGATAAATAAATAAAGATAAAAATAAAAAGAAGGGGAATTAAAAAAGAATAACAACAAAAAAAAAATGAAGTTAATTATTTGGCACAATTAATCATGTTAGGCTTGACTCTCTAAATGTTCCCAGTGGAGTCGCCAGCAATAGCGACCGAAAAATCCGGAGGGATTTATTCGAGTTTAATGGAGCCGCCACCAATAATTTATTTTCGAAGGAAAAATATTGGAAAAACCTTTTTTGAAGAAAAGTAGTCTTTAAGACCGGATTTGGGTTCGGGAGTCGATTATGCGTAGAGAAGGTATTAGCACCCCACGACATCCTTTCGAAAAAGGTTATCTCTAATTAATTGTGCGAAACTTATTAACTTCTAAAAAAATATTTATTTCCCTTTTATTAAAAAAAAGACAAGGATTTACAATGATGAAATGAATAAAAAAGGGGCTTAATAAAAGTTGTTTATTTTTGTGCTTGACAGGAGTATGCTCCTGCTCCTACGTATCTCCGGGTGCAGTGGAGAAATCAAAGGCTACGTAGTTCTTGGGTAAAAAATGGTTGTGCGTTGGTTAGTTTTAGTTGTATATTTTTTATGGAAAAAAAGGTAGGTTTTGTAGGGACCAAACAAGAAGCAATCAAGAGTGGTCCTTACTAACAACCTATTTTGTTTAGAAGATTAACAGTGTTCGTAATGATCAAATGAGAAGCAATCTGGAGTGATTATTACTAGTAAAAAAGATTGATTTTATTTTTATAAAGAGGATAGGCTTTCATGGGGACCAAACAAGAAGCAATCAAGAGTAGTCCTCACTAACAACCTACTTTGTTTATAAAATTAACGGTGTTCGTAATGATCAAACGGGAAGCAATCTCGAGTGATCATTACTAGTAAAAAAGATTGATTTTATTTTTATAAAGATGATGGGTTTTCATGGGGACCAAACAAGAAGCAATCAAGAGTGGTCCTCACTAATAATCCATTTTTGTTTAGAAAATTAAGATGTTCGCAATGATTAAACGGGAAGCAATCTCGAGTAATCATTACTAGTAAATTAATTTTCATGATTTTATTACGTGTTTTTCAATAAACGTGGGGTCTGTATGTAAAATTTAGTTGAATGAAATTGTACTAGTTTGACTAGTAAAAAAAAAAGTATTCACGTTTATTAAATAAATGATAGAGAAAAAAAACAAGGGTTTGGCAAATAAAAATGGAGAGGAGTTAAGTGGGCAAAAGCCCAAAGTGTAAAAAAGGGAATGGGCTGAGCCCACTAAAAAAAATAACAAAAGAAACAAAAAAAAAAAAAATAATAATAAACACACCCACACACGCACACTAACACACACTCACCCACACACACTTACACACTCACCCACGCCAATCAACACACACACACTAACAGCAAATAAAACTAAAAATATAACACACACACCCATAAACACAAATCAAAAAAAAGAAAGGTAGCAGCGCTGCAGGAAGAGAAAGGGAATGAGGAGAGAGAGAGAGAGGGAAAAGAGGGAAGGGTGAGGCGGCCATGCTCTTCCATGGTGTCAGCAACGAAAAAATCAAGGGAAAAAGGAAGAGTCTCGAACGCTGCAGCTTCCTTCCATGGCGGCGGCGAAAGACAGATCGAGGGTGGCAGACAAATCGATGGACAGATCTGGTAGATAGATGGAGGACAAATCCGGTGGAGAGATTAGAGGGAGACCGAGGGGGAAGCTGAGAAACGAGAGGGATGGTGCGCGAGAGAGGGAGACGAAAGAGGGGGGAGCTGAGAAACGAGAGGGATGGTGCGCGAGAGAGGGAGAAGAAAGAGGGGGGAGGGACATCGTGAAGGAGTGAAAGAGAAAGTGAGAGAGAGTGGTGGGAGAGGGAGGAAGGAGGAGGAAGAGAGGGTGAGGGAGGCTGAGAGGGTGAGAGAGCGTGACAGAGGAGAGGGGGGAAGGAGGAGGGTGAGGGAGGCTGAGAGGGGGAGAGGGATTTTACCTCCTTCTTCTCTTTTTCTTCTTCTTCTTCTTCAGTGCTCTGCTTCTGCGTTTTTTGGCCTCTACTTCTTCTGCTTTTTTTTTGATTTTGTGAATTAGGGCTTCAATGTGGAGCCTCTAATTCTTTTCTTGGTGGTCAAAACGCCCAAAAAAACCTCCATTGCTGTTCTGTTGTATTCACATTTATAGAGCTAATGAGCCCTAATAAAACAATATTGGTTTGCTGGTTGCAGGGTTGTGGGAGGGCTGAAGGATGCAGGAGGTGCAGGGTAGTGCCTGCAAAGCTGCTTGGTTGGAGCAAGAATGGAAAAAAACAAAAGAACATGAAGAAAGCATATTGGAATTATTGCTAAAATTGTTACTGCTGTTGTTGTTGGTTGTTGTGGCAGGTAGGGACGCAGCAACGTTCCTGCGTTCCCTTTGCAGTTTTGGTTTTCTGCTTTTGTTTTTCTTGTTTTGCCCTTTTTTGTTTGTTTTTTTTTGATTTTTTTTTTTTAAATTATTTTGGGCTTAGTTTGTACTTTGGACTGTATTGAAATGGACATGGTTATTAATATTGGACTTATACTTGTGATTGTGATTTGCAACAAAAAGGCCAACAACTTGTTTCTCTTTTTTTTTTTATTGCAATTGGGCTGAAATTAGCCCAAAGGTTTTAACAAAATGAACCCAAAATGTGTTGTTAAGAATAAAATAAAAACAACAATAAAAATAAATTACAGGAGGTAGGTGGACAAAATTAGGGTATAACAGTGTATTTTTTGTGTAAATTTTGGATGAAAATTTGAAAAGGATTAAATTGAAAAGGTGTTTAACATTTTCTTAACTTGCCCTGAAGCTACTAAGTTTAAAATTTTTATCCATGTTTTTAAAAGGAAAGAAACAATCATACTGCAAAGTTACCTGAAAAATAGATGAAATTTGATGTATTCTTTCTCCGTTCGATGACAAGTTGTTTGATTTTGTCACATGATTTTAGCTTTCTTAAAGGATGGTTCTCTAATGAGTCTTGATCAATACATGCATGTTTTAAAACCAAAGATGTGATCTTTTTAAGGGCGACGGCTAGCATGGACCATTTAGGCAAATGGTCCAGGATGGTCAAAGAAAATCTAAATCGTAAAATACTCGTTCGATCGTTAAATTAAAAATGAACAGTTAAAAATAAAAAAGAACACTATACTCTTACTGACAAACTTGTGGATGAGGTCCGAAATATAAATTTTGGGCGCAAAAAATGATCCAAATTATACTGTCGGTGCAAAACAACATTCGAATTGATAAAATTTTAAACTCATTTTTACCATAACCTGTTATGATATAATACGTTTGATCTATTAATTTACTTTCGTGAAATTCACTCATTTGATAATAGATTAAAAATACAGTTAACCTTGTGTTAATAGGACAAATTTAACAGTTAACTGTATTTTTAATCTATGATCAAATGAGTGAATTTTACGAAAGTAAATTAATAGATCAAACGTATTATATCATAACAGGCTATGGTAAAAATTTGGGTTTAAAATTCTATTGAATTCTGGACAGTGTTTTGCACCGGCAGTATAATTTGGATCATTTTTTGCTCCCAAAATTTATATTTCGGACCTCATCCACAAGTTTGTCGGTAAGAGTATAGTGTTCTTTTTTATTTTTGACTGTTCATTTTTAATTTAACGATCGAACGAGTATTTTGCAATTTAGATTTTCTTTGACCATCATGGACCATTTGCCTAAATGGTTCATGCTAGCGGTCGCCCTTTTTAAGTATTTGTTGTTGCTTACAAGTTCTGAAATTTTCTCACCATTGAAATATTGTAGAAAAATGTATATTATGATATTTAAAAGATGAGGAAGCTATGGTTAAATTTTCTTAAGTTTTCGTTGAGTTTTGTTATTTTAGTTTAAATTAATCTCAAAATATGGACATGATTATGGATGTGTGATCGATTTGCTATAAAAATTCCAAGTGATTTAGATATTGTTTGCATGTCCAAATAAATTTTAAAAATTAGTAGGTTCTAACACATGAAAGCTAATACTTCTAGAGGTCATTATTTTTTCTGTTTCTGCAGATTTTGCATAATTATAAGTCATTCTTCCTGTCCTGTTAGGTTCATTTTTATATACTGCAAAGGCTAACTAGATTGGTTTGATTGTAATTTGTTGATTGAGCAACCCATGGTTTGTGGATGGTATATAGCAACATCAAAGATATTCTATGATTTGTGAGAGAAACATTGATCACATATTGCTTATATGACGTCATAATGGTTTGCGAGAGAAACAATAAAGTGGGGATTGAACTCTGAGAGGCCCTAAACAATAATCCATACAACTTTCCCCCTCATTTTTATCATGATTGTGTGTTTGATAAGCATCAAATTTGAATTGTGCAGAGATATTGCCTTTTCTCCTATTCTTGCTATACTTGGTTTGCAAAATGCTTCAGCTGATAGATCTTCTATTACTTGCAGATTTGCTATATTTGGTTTTCTATTTGTCATCTCCAATATGTAGATATGAATGTATTTCCACTATTTTTAATTTTATTTTTTAATCCAACCCTCCTGTTTTAATTTTATTTTTTTCCTCCTATGGGAGATTGTTGCATTGGTTTGGGAGAAAGATGGGCACAGATTTTGGTCTTCCTGCATGATGTGCATAAGACTTCTTTTTAATAGCTCAATATATCTTTCACAATCCCTTTGTTTCTCCAATATTACTTTTATTAATTACTGTTTCATTTGGTGATTTTTTGTGTCAGGAAATCACTTCTTCATGTCAGTGATGCTAGAAGTGAAGTGTGTGTTCCTTTTTATTTTGTTGGACAGGTACGTATAAACTGGAAGTGAAAGTTGTTCACAAAAAAGGAAGTGGAAAATTTATTTTCTGGATCAACAATGTGCTGACATTATAGGAATCACTACAGCTAACCTACGAAACAAAATGCTTGAGGTATATAACAACTTATTTCTACCTATAAACTTACATATATATAACTTTTAAAATTAATATAACTTTTTTTTTCTAATATTCTAATTTAGGTGGGTGAAGATGACCCAAAAGTTTATCCACGGATACTTGATAATATCATGGCAAGGATATTTGTACTTAGGGTGAAAGTGCAACCAACTTATGGCAACTACTCTATAATAAAGTATTCTGAAAACCAATAAATTATTGAAGGCATACTGGACCCGCTTGAATCTGATGAGATATATTGTATCTAGAGTATATTTAAAAAATAATAATTAACTTATGATTTTCTTTAACACATTTGTTTTCATCTTAGAGAAGCTTGCAATACCTAAGGAACATTACCCTTGTACGTTTATCATGATTTTATTTGTATCTGATCGTTATTTAGTTTGGAGCTTAGATACGGGTCATAGTTCTTTTGATTGGGGATACGGGTCATAGTTGAATACTTAGATACAATTTCCTTACTTTGGAATAATTATAAACTATAACTGCTGTGTTAAATGTTTTTTCAATTACCATATTAGATGGAATGGTTTATATCATACTGCTTTGGATCATTGATGTTCTAGAACTCATTTGATCAATTTGATAGCTATTTCACCTTTAATTTCTGCTAATTAATGCCAAAGAATTTTGATGCCTAACCTATAAATAATTCAATGTCCATTTATATTGCAGCTAACATGTCACGCCCCGTGCGTATGCATGGGTACTGTACTAGTTTGTTTTAACGAGTATGCCATATGAATTTGGACATAACGAATGATCTCATTTTTTTTATTAATTATTAGTATTTTGTAGTAGTGTTTTTCTGTCATTGCAAAGTAATTATGTGTCTAACTAAGGGTCAACACAAAGTTTAACATCCCTTAGTTTCAATTATTGTGTTGGCCAAAAAAATAATTTTCAATTCTACTTTGGGGTAAACAAAAAATACAGAATACTGGTTGCAACTTGCTACTTCAAGTTTTTCTAACGGCACCATGATGGACAATTTCTACAACTTCACCGTGCTAGACGTCACCGTTCTTTCCAAGTGTGTTATGTATTTTAACGGGAGAAAATGTTTTTTTGTTTTGTTTACTTGTGTTGAAAATTAGAGAAAAGAAACCCAAGCTAAACCTAAGGTCGTTCACGTGAGTGGTTCGGTACTCTCGTCCCTTAACCAAGAGGTCGTGCGTTCGATCCTTGGCATGGAATTGCAATCGGGGGTAGCACTTTTTACCTAACATGGGCTGGCTCGGTGGGGAGTGGCTGCTCACTTTGGTCACCATTTTAAGTTATAAAAAAATTAGAGAAAGAATTCAATCAAACATATTAGAGAAAAGGAAATAACGGGTTATGAAATTACCATTTTATTCTCCATTATTGCTGAAAGTTTTTTTGATGCAAACCATTATTGTTAAAACTTGAAAGCATAGCAATTAGTATGTTTGGGTGTAAATTCATAGTTTTTGCAAATTATAACAAGCATGACATGACCATGTCTCTCATGGTGAGAGACCGTTATTACTCTTTGATACTGATCACATCTCCATGATTATACCCTACACCTTCCACACCTGATTGTCACTCCCCTCAACTCCCTCTAGAGCCTTTTAGCCCCGTTGGAACCCTAACAACACGAAAAGGGGAGAGAGGTGGTGCCATCCAATGTGAAATAGATAGGGCTGCGAGCTTCACCATCTGCCGTCGCGAGCTTTTGACGGATAAGGAGTCACACATCCATTAAAACCAAACCAAAAGATCCCTCAGCCACGTCCATCCACCTTGTCATGAACCAGTCACAACCAACCTTTGTTGAACCACCATTCCCCAAAAAACATCCAAGTGACAACCGCCATATGAGCATATCCAACTACAATAGCTCGATCCAGCACCATAAAAACAAGCATTGTCCTTTTCATTCAAGCACCACCAAGGAATTCGCAAAACCACTGGATTTATCCTAGTCAACCCCACTCAAATCGTACCCTTCGGTCTCACATCGTCGTCGTTTTGCACTTGTTACGCTCCTAAACCTAACTTTGTCGCACCGTTGCAGTGGTTTAAGAAGGGGTACTCTTCCTTGTTCTCCTCCCTCGTTGTGGTTGATGTCGGCACAGTGAAGGATCTCGTCGGGAATGTTGTTCACGACTTCCTCGATAGTATGGATGTGTAGGCAGTAGAGGTGTTAGTGTGGAGACTCAAGCAATGGAGAAGTGTCTGGATCTTGCGGTGGTGAGCGTCGATGCAGACTACGGCGGTGACTGGCACCCGTTCATGAGGGTGTAGAGTGGGAGAGAAAAGACAAAGTGGAGAGCGAGAGAGATCCAATGTGGACGGAGCATGATAAAATCTTGTCGGGTGATTTGGTTCAATGATCGGTAGGAGACCTTTCAAAGCCTTTCACCGTAAAACTTGCCATTAGTTTATTTAAAAATTTAGTTTATTTTTAGCAAGTCTAGCTTGCGAGGCCTTTACCCCGAATGAATTATAAAATTTTAGAATTAACTTATATATATATATACGTATGTATATGTATATGTATATGTATATGTATATATCCTTTTATTGTCATATAGGGTTGGTTTTGTTTTTTTGCCTTTTAATTATAACTAATGTGTTAGTTTAATATTCTACAAATTTTTATTCAAGCTTAACTTTTCAATTTTCTTAAATTGTTATTATTGAGTTTTGTTGCCAAAAATATTCTTTATCAATAATCTTAGTGTTGAAGGTCTATGTCCCACGATAATCTTTGTCTACAATTCTCTCTTCAGAAGACTTGTTGGCAGGAGTTTGTGTTCCATCAGTTGGGATAAATTCCTACCAATATCGAAGATATATTAATATATTATGTTGAAAATAAAATAAGATCTTTGTATTTATTGTATAGATTATAGACAAATCATATCATGTAATTAGGAATAGAATATTTTGTAATTAATTGTTTTGATCTCTTTTAAGCCTATATAAAGAGACTCCGTTGTGTAGTTGAAACAGTTTCACAATCATATGTCTCTCTTTTCTCTATTTTAAGATGGTATCAGAGCTTATCGAGATTTGTTGAGCCACCTGCAGATGTCCAGTCCTGCAAACTTCATGCTCCAGATATCCAGTCCTGGGCGTGAGGGGGTGTGTTGGAGTATACCAAAAATGCAACCCACTACAATATATAAAATGCAACCATCATTAGTATATAGAAAGCAACCCACTTTAAGGGTTCAAATTGCAGCCTTCAATCTATAAAGCAACAAAGGATATCATTGCCAATCCAATCAATACAATGTACGTAAGCTCATACCTGGATCTGTGGAAGAAAACCCAAAAGGATTGAAGAACATACCAGATGTAAAAGGAAGAAAACTTCCCCTAAAACAACTCTCTGAAGCGACGGTGCAAGGAGGGAAAGAAAGAGTGAAAAGCCAGGCAACAAAAGGTCAACAATCATTATATCAATATAGCTCTACGGGTGGTTGGGAGATGGCGTTATTAACTGTTCAGAACCCAAGCGGCGGTCACAAAACGTGTACAAACATATTATAAAGGTGAGCCTGCCCAAACAGATACCACCAATCTAGAGTAACCATCACCATGTCTAGGTGTTCTTCAACTGATCTAGGGGTGCCTCTACAATGGGACCAAGTAAAGGGATAATCAACAATAGGAATATCTGAAGTACATCAAAACACAAGGAGGGTTGAATTGTCTTTTAAAATCTTTTTGCAAAGCCTTTTCAAAACACACTATTTAAGCAAGGCATTAACTTGTAAGACTCAATATGGTTTCTCGCTAGTGCAGACGCAATGTTACAATCAGACACATGCAAAACATTATTGTCTGAAGGTTTTATAAATATTTTCACAAGATAAAATGAAAGACTTCTCAGCAAATACAATTTGCAAAATCCTTTTCACAACATTCTATTGGAAGCATACATAAAAACTAGTAAGTTCCAAAGAGTATTTGTGTTCAGGTATAAAATACTAACGTCATCCGGGTGCAAGATGACTTGTCGTCTAGAGGTTTTAAAGATTATAACAAAAACCTTTTAATAAATTCAAAACCCAAGTTAGTATAATAGATTATAAAGGCAATATAAAGAGTATAGGGAAAGAATAATGACACAAAGTACTTTTATACTAGCTCGTTATCAACCCGATACACTACTAGAAAAATCAATTTTAGAAAGGGATTTTAGAGAGGGATACTTATCCGTTGCTAATAGCGATGGATTTAGTGACAGATATCAAAGTTTTAGGAAAATTTAATTTAGATCACGTTTGTGACGGATTTAGTGACGGAAAAATTTCGTCGCTAATTTTTTCGTCACTAAATCCGTCACAAATTGACTAAAATACGTTTGGTGAAATCCTTCTCTTAAATTTTCGTCACTAAATCTGTCACAATTAGTGACGGATTTAGCAATTCTTCTCTAATCTTTTAACATACCAGTCTTCCCCTCAGTCTATCCCAAAAAATTGCTGAATACTGCTACTTCTCTCAGTCTTTGCAACTTTCGTCTCTCTCTCGCAACGCTCATCTTGGCATTTCCAAACGAAGGAACTTGAAAGGGAGGAACATGGAAGATCCTTCGTGAATGGCAGTCTTTCTGCACGCTGCGATAGTGATAGTGAAATCGTAACTCTCGTCTCACTCGCAACTCTCGTCTCCTCTCAGTCTCTCAGATCTGCGGGTGTGAAATCAGACCACCGCGTCCTCTCTGCCTGAGCCTCGTCTCCACCGGACCGCTCCTCTCCTCTCTCTGCTCCGACCGGTGACCGCAAATCAGGAATTGGTGAGCCTAGATCCCTTTTCCCCTTTTATCGAAACCCTTATAGCTTTGGTATTTGTTGTGCTGCATCGATGCTTTGCTTCTTTGCTGTTGTTTTTTTTTTGCTGCTTTGCTGCATCTTTGCTGGTTCCCTGCTTCTCTTCTTCGCTGTTTTGCTTTTGTAATTTATTATGATGCAAATAATCCAAGTACATTGTGCATATCAATGTCACCCAGTTTAAATGTATTTGCATCTGCATATCATCCAAAGCTATATGCAAGGTGCCCTCAAATTGCTGGGCTCACATTAATGTTACTTGGAATTGGCTTAAATATAGTTTGATGTTGCCCCGTGCAGCGCACGAGTTGTTGTCTACAAGTTTATTTGAAAAATAAATTAATTAGAAAAAAGAATAAAATAGTAATTTTGTTCCAAAAAAAAGAATAAAATGGTAATTCATCTCTAATTAGAGAAGGAATTTGACCCTCACAAATTATGAGACAAGGTTTATTTTTTTTACAATCCCTCACTAATTAGCTAGGGAATATATCCCTCACAAATAAATAATCCTTCACAAATAGCGACGGAAAACCGTTTCCCTCACAAATAGCGACGGAAATAATCCCTCATAAATTGCGACGAAATTTAAAATCCGTCACAAATTGTGACGGAAAACACTCCTCAGCGACGGAAATAATCCCTCATAAATAGCGACGAAATTTAAAATCCGTCGCAAATTGTGACGGAAAAAATCCCTCACTGTTAGTGACGGAATATATCCCTCACTATTAGCGACGGAAATAAACTTTTTGTTTTGATTCGTCCCCACTTTTTTGTGACGGAAAATATATATTTGTGAGGGATTCATTCCGTCGCAAATTGCGACGGATTTATCTTTCCGTCGCTAATTTTTTTTGCGATGCCAAAATCAATTAGGATTTTAGCTCCGTCACAAAATTCCGTCGCTAATCGATTTGTGACGGATTTTTAATCATTTAGTGAGGGATTTCTTCCCTCTCTAAAACCCATTTTTCTAGTAGTGATAGCTACATTTAGTCCCTTAAACCTTGAAGATTTTTCACTAATTAAACACTATTAGAACCTTCTGGTCTAACTAACAGTTCCAATAGTATTCTGGTTACAATTGTCTCTACTGAACAATCTAGTCAGGTTGACACGTTTAAGTAGAATTCTGACAATTTATGTCTCTACTGAGCCTTTTGGTTATATTGACACGTTCACGTAGAATCCTGGCTACCTACCTCTAATGAACCATCTGGTCAATCTTAACACGCTCAAGTAGATTCTCGGCAACACTTCTACTAAACCTTTTGGTCAATCTTGACATGTTCAAGTAGAATACTGGTATACACAAGAACTTTCTGGTCAACCTGACTGTTCTTGCAATTACAAGTGGAAGAATATGTGTTGTAGAGTTAACGCAACTCTCAACAACAATACAACTTAGATAACTCTCGCAGAGAGGATAGGAATGTAAGTGCAGTTGTTTAAAATAACTCATTTACAAGGAGGATATTGAAATCACACTCATGTTTTTCTGGACGACTCTCATTGAGAAGATGTGTATGATAAGCTCATGATGTAGATGGTTTAAGTAGAGTTTATGCTTCTTGAAACTTTCATACCACTTCCACACTTTCTTCTTTAGTTTTCTGGAATATATATAGCAACAAATATATTTGTTGATGCTTGGATTCTTACCGTTGTGAGATAGACTCGAATATTCAAAAATATTGTTGAGGATAATTTATCCAGTGGCCTTGTCTTCTTCCCGTTGAGAATTGATCATTTCATTGCATAGGGTTGAACGTTAATATATCCATAGACTTGTCACAACAGTGGTAACCTTTGTAGATATGGGCCGCTTTACAGAGTTGGTGTACTGATTTTGAATTGATGTACTGTTCTCTGCACCACTTACTTTTCAACTTTCATTTTGTTCTTTGGCTAAGATAGATGAATATATATTTTGTATCTTGCCAAAACAAGGAAGCTTTATATCTTGTAATACTCAATCTTAAAATAGTCATTCATTTTTTCTTTGGTTGACTCTTTTGTATTTATCGATTCCAGTGTAAGCTGGCGCAAATATATCTTTGATGTGTTGTACACTTGGACACGTCATTCCTAAGAGATATTGAATTGGTCTACCAGACACAAGTCTGTTCTCAAGTGACCAGACTTTCATCGAGACTTTTTTGCAGTAGATGATATTTTGATTCCACCTTGCTTCATTCTTATTATCTTCTCGTAATCGTTTAATATGAGGATATATTAAAAAGTATATCAACTTTTAATATATTCTTCAATAAATGTAGTCTGTAATTACATACCAACAAAAGCTTTGATATGAATTCAATCTTTTGTGGTGATGTAAAGGATTTCTTCTAGATGTACTCCTTATGTTCTGGATGCAGACAATAGCTTTACTCATGTGTTTATGAGAATATGACCTAGAGATCTTATCTGCCAGACACAACCTCTTTTGTAGGTAGAAATTCCATGAGATGATCCTGGAGTTTACATTAGATCGTCATAAGATGCATATCCATCTATCACAACATATTGCATAGTTAGACATATTTCTTCTCTTGACCAGACGCAATAGTTGATTTGTTATTGGGCACATGTTGCTTCTGACTTGGATCTTGAGCTTTCTTCTTTCTTTACGTGTAACTCTCTTTCGTTGTGAAGGCTTGATGATCAAGCCTTTTCCATCTGTCTTGGGAGTATAGCTCAGACTTTCTTCATGATCTTTATCTTTAGGTGTAATAACATACATCCAATACTTCATGATCTTTATCTTCATATTGTCTGGATAAGATATTATTGAGCGCTTGTATATCCCTTTTAGACGCTAGAGAGTATATTAGTCTTTTAGTGCTTTAGCTCTTTCTTCTAGTTTGTTTATGCTAATATGACTTCCCCGCACACTTCACAAACTTATTAAATACTCACACAATTAATTGTTCATTTTTATAGCAACATTGTTATCATCAAATCCATAAGAGTGTCAGACGCAATTGTTCAATTTTCTCTAACAATATCAGCTAAGTTATAGTCAGAAAAGCCTCACGAAACCCATGCACCAACCAAGCGCGATGTTGACAATACCCACACTTGTCGTCCGGGGACAAAATGTCATTAAAACCGCCAATTACACACATGGCAGATTGTTGTCACGAGCTAGATTACGAATAATGTCCCAAGAATCACGGCGTCTGCCTTGATTTGAAGCTCCACAGAAGCAAGTTAGCCACCACCTCTCATGATTAGGATCATCAATATCAACATTGATAAAGTGGTGGGAGTAATTCACAATTGATTTCCATAACGAGCCTTTCTATCAACAATAAAATTAGAATTAAAGACCACAGAAACATGAACCTCTTCAATCTTTCTAGAATTTGCCAAAGTCTCAGAAAGAAAAATAATCTTTGGCCAGTGAAACCGGTGTAGATCCCTTATCGACAAAACTACCCAGGGGTGACCTAATCTTCGACAGTTCAAACTCAAGACCTTCATGGGCAGTGGATGGCCTGTGAACCAGGCCTGGCCTCTAAAATAGGTACTTTTTGATGAGAAATTGAATTAGTATTGTAGACAATAGAGTGTTCCAAAATTGAAAGGAGGCCTTCTTTGTGATCATGATCGAGAGAGCAGCGACGCTTTATAACACTACTAGGTTCAATAATGCTTTTGGACACCAAACCAGAACCCGAACCCACCACTATCTGATGATCAATAATGTCATAGGGGCCTACCATAACCACGTTCTTGCCTTTATCAACAACCTTCTTTCCTTGATCAAGAATAAAGGAACCATTTGGCCCAATATTCAACGGATCGTTCCCATTCTTACAATCTTGAAAGCACACATTCCCATCATTAGCAGTCTCACTATCATTGGCAACAATATATGGAATTGACTCCTTAAGCCAACGACTACCATTCCCAACCCCAGAACAACGTTACGTTGCTCGAAGCTTAGAACTTATTGTCTTTGAACATCACCCTTTTCCAAACTGAGCTTCAATTGACAAAAATTTTCGCTATAATCTAAAAGGCCACAGAGAAAGCAAAAAGTACCCAATTGTTCTCATCGAAATTTAATGGTGTACCATTCACCTTTGGGCTTTTTAACTTTTCTTTCCTTTTTCAGAGGCTAGTATACATCGAGCTTAACCTTGGCCCACATGTACTTCCTTCATAAATTAGAGTTGTTGGTAGAATCATAGTCCAAGAACTCACCAAGATGATTACCCAGATGCTTTATCACGGTTTGGTTCAAGAACCCCAATAGCAACTCATGGATTTGAACCCAGAACTTGACGTAGTTGAGAGGGATGTTAGAGACATGATTCAGGAGGAGAAGATGATTGTCGAAATGTCAGGGACCACAATTGTAAACCCTTTCAAGACCCAGAGCGTGAAATAATTAAAAAAGGAACCTTCCCTGTTCCATTTCTGTGATTGAAGTCCCCCTATCCAGCATCCAAACCTATGCCATTTGTTCCTCCGTAGCATTACCGCATATTGTGATATCAATCAAAAACCTTCCAATGATACAAAGGTTGAAGTCATTTCCCGAGTCGGGAACCTGATCCACATGAAAGATGATCCCTTCGTCGTCTTCTTCAATAAGGGAAAGATTCTGAAATGCCTTCTCCATGATCAACCAAGCCGAGAGAACATCAGAAAGTGCAAAGAACGCCCAAGCGAGCACCGAAAACCATCGGGAAATCAAGAGACTAATCAACGGGGAGAGAGAAACACACTCTCTCAACGGGTAGATGTGTAGGTACTTATGCATCAAGTGGGTAAGGGTACGAGTGTTAAAGTTACTATTCACGCGAGTATGGACTAAGTATGAGTATTTTTCTAAATTGTGGATAGAGGACATATATATAATGCATTGTCCAAATCCTATCAATTGTCATCTTCAAAAAGTGAAAAATACCAAAGATAAAATGGGAAGATGGGCACAATACGACTATTATAAGGTCGGTTCTAGCGTGGACCAGCCTTACTTGTGGTTCACGCAGACCAATACTTGAAAAATAGCTCGAAACTCTTATCATGACTGACTCCGCCCCCCGAAAGTAGAAGCCCAAGTCCCCTTGTCATCACAGCTAAGACGGTGACCTGATTGGTGTCCGTTTGACAAAAATAGGATAAATTACATTTAAGTGTATCAAAACTTCGTTTTCTCATGTTTTTGTCAAACAGATACCAATCAGCTTACTGTCTCAGCCGTGATGACTAAGGGGCCATGAGCTTATACTTTCTGAGGGCCACTTCCGTCGTCGTGAGAGTTTCAGACAATTATTCAAGTATTGATTCTCGTGAACTACATATAAAGCTGGTCCACCCTAGAACTTATCTATTATAAACTTAAAAACAATCAAAAGACTTAATAACAATACTCAATACGTCTCAAATTATAAAAGTCTTTTGGTAAAATCTCTCCCACCAAAAAATACAATTAATATAGTTAAAAATAATAAATTGATCTATAATTTTTATTGTTTTATCTAAACCACCATTAAATTCATTGAATAGATTACACTTTAATTAATTTATTGATCAAAACAAATGTAGTAAATTAAATAAGAATAATAAAAAAAATAATTAATATTACGGACAAATTTCAAAACACTTCATAAAATGAAACAAATAAAAAAAAAGTGAAAAAGCTCCGAAGAGAAAGCTGACTTCTTGTGCTTGGTTAGGTGGTTAGGTGGGTGTCAATAACCGGAGCAGGCGTCCACATTATCACATCACTATGCTGCCTTCAACTTTCACCTACCCACTTCTGTATCTTTTCCACTTCCATTTTCACATCTCGAGAAATCAATAGAGACACCAACAAGCGTTCAGAAATGGGGTTATACACGACCGTAATGGAAGAAATAACCTGGTACACGGGTCTTTCACCGGCAGCGTTCTTCACCATAGCGGCCTTAATGGTTGTCGTTTACAGAACGGTTAGCTCCATGTTTGTTTCCCCCGAAGACTACAACAAACCCCCCGTCGTTTCAGCCCGGTCCTCCCGGTTTGACGAACCCGAGCCGCAGCGCGAACCGGTTCAGCTGGGTGAAATCACTGACCGGGAATTGCGCTCCTACAACGGCTCCGATCCTAATAAACCCCTCTTGATTGCAATCAAAGGCCAGATCTATGACGCATCTGCTGGCAGGTGCTTTAATTTTTCATTTTTATTTTCTGTTTGTGATTTTTGTTATGCCAATGCTGTGAAGAAATTGTGACTTTAAGTAAGTTTATGCATGTTAATTTAATTAAGCGAGCTTGAGATTAAACGAGTCAATCTTAATATTGGTTTTACCAAAATTGAATCTCAATCATCTTTCGTCACAAATAAATAAATAAATAAATAAATAAATAAATAAATAAATCATGGAATGATCAAGATTACTTACTTTCACTTCTCACAATCACCCTGTCAGTTGATATGCATCCTAGTAATAAAGCGTCATATTGGTCTTTGAAATTTACACATTGTCACCATCTTAGTCCTTAAAAAATTTTAGTTACCAAATTAGTAGCCCAAGTTAGTATTCTCAAAATTGTCACCAAATTAGTTCTTAAGACATATAGAATGTCATTAATTGAAGGATTAAATTAAGGACTAATTCTCAAGCAAAAATAAATAAATTAAGGAATAAGGACTAATTTGGTGACAAATAAATCTTTGAGGGGCTAGTGACAAAACCTTTGAAAAGACTAATGTGATGGACCTGGATTCCCTGTAGTTATGCAGTTAAGTGATCTCGCCCATTGGATGAAGATAGGACTGCTCGAATTATGGCTTTACCAAATCGGCTTTAAAACATAACTCAGAATATGAATCATTTGATCTTCATCCAACGACCGAGATTCGCGACTGCGTCACAATCCAATTCCCTAATGTGATGAAGTTTTTGATCAGGGACTTCACTTATTTGGTGGTCGAAATTTTTTATCACTAACATAGCAATGTGTATAATTTTGAAGAACCAACTCAAAGGTTTACTCTCTCGATACACGCACACCCCAATAGTTTGGGACAACAATGTTATTGCACTGGGAGTATCTTGCTAAATTTTATAAATCTGTAAATTGTCTTAATACTTGTCTGCACAAATTATCTGTACTTGCACTAAAATTATGACATAGCATTCTTACTCCGCTGTCGATTTTCACCATGCACTATGCATTTTCAAAATTTAATCATGTATAATCCTTTTTGTGAATTTCTTAATTGAAGTTTGGAGCACTTGTTTGAGTTGCATTCACTCTAGTTGTGCCAAATCTTATGGTTTGATATATTAGTAAACTGATAGTTACTTCTTGTGATGCATTTCGCCCACCTCTTTAAACCTATCTATATTGAGGGTGTGCTTGATAAGAATGAGTTGAATTTTCCATTTGTTCATACCATTTTCATCATTGTCAAGCATTACTACAGTCAGCAGTTTGGAATGTGGTGCTTCCTAGTTATATACTTATATGTAATGTACTATGACCTGTTATTTTCCCGCTGAATGAGCTGATAGACTTTGCTTAACCATGTATATGCAGGAACTTTTATGGTCCGGGAGGACCATATGCAATGTTTGCCGGAAAGGAATGTAGCAGAGCCCTTGCTCTACTGTCTTTTAAACCTGAAGATATTAATGGGAACCTTGAAGGTTTGGAGGAGTCAGAGCTTACAATTTTAGAGGATTGGGAATATAAATTTATAGACAAGTATCCAAAGGTTGGCCAGCTTGTTCCAGAACAAAGAACTCAGCCAAGTGAGCACAAAGAAGAAAGGCAAGACAAATTGAACTTGAATGATTGCCAGGAGGAAGCAAAATAGAAACCATTATGTTGTTGTATAGGTTGTGTTGTGTGTAATTGACAGAATTGAAATTTCAATTGACCTTATTATATGAAAATTTTGTGCATATATCTCTCTTCTTAAATATTTACAATACTCTGCCTATTTAATGTCTAGAGAGAAACAGACTCGAACCTTTCAAATAACATGGTCTGTGAAATTTTAAAATGAGGCAATCTATTCTTGTAGTTGTAATTGGATTGCTGTCCAAATCTGTAGAGTAGGTTTTAAAGGAGAAACTAGATGGGACCCGTGCTCAAGGGTGTTAGAAAATTAATAGGAAATAATTTGTCTATATAAAAGATGGAGACATTGCCACGTGCGCAACGTAGATAACCAAACTAAGTGTAGTTAGTTTTCTTAAATAGAAAATAATAGAAGATGGAGATGCTGTCATGTGGCTCAACATGGATAACTAAATTAAATGTAGTAATTTTCTTATATATATAATAGATTTACATATATCCTAATTTGGATATGTCCAAAACTATCTCTCGGGATTTTTTTACACTTTATATCACCAACAACTTGTCTCCACTGCACAATCTCTCCAACACAAGGAATGATGAGGACATAAAAGATATGGAGGTGTCCATTAGGACTGGACAAAAAAAAAAAACCAACCCGACCAGGAAACCGATGTAACTGCTAGAAAACAAAATAATGGTCCGGGTCAGTTCGCAATTACGGGTCAACGGGTGAAGTGATTAGTCACACACGTATATAAATGGGTGGGCTCGGTTTGTGGAATCTAAAACCACAGAAGCCCAATACCGACCGAGACTTGTGAGTAAAATTTTTACTAGCCCAGTAGCCCAACAGCGTTCCGCCTAAAAGCCTTTAGCCCAATCCAATTTTTTTTTATTTGTGAAATGTGAATGAAGGGATAGAAAGGAGGGTAACCCTAAAATTGATTTCATTTGTTGTTTTGTTCTCCTTCCTCCGCTCGTTCGCTACTCGCTCTCTTCTCCGCTCGTTCTCCTCCCTCATCAGTCATCATCCTCCTCACTCCTCAGTCATCATCTCGCTCTCTGTCTCTCTCTCATTTCGTTCTCCTTAATTGATCTCATATCCCTCTCTCAATCTTGGTTCACTCCTCGTAAGCCTAACCCTCAGCCGCAACGACAATTTTTTTCTTAGAAGATGGGATAACTGATTCTTGTGATACTTAGTTCGACGGCGTTTGAAGATCAGATATGACCGAAGAGAAGGATTTGAGTTTAGGGTTTCTTCTTTCCGGTAAGGTTTCTTCTTTGTTGCTTTTGGGTTTAGGGTGTCAATTTTTTAACATGTTTTAAACATTTTTACCGTTTGAATTTAGGGTTTCTGATAGTAGGATTTGACTAACTTGTTTTTTTTCCCTCTTATTTTGTATTTGTAGGGTTTCTTCTTTGTTGATTGCGTTGGAGGCTTGGATTAAGTGAGAGCAAGAATAAACCCAACATTTATTTTCAAAGGTTAGGGTTTTCTGCTTATTTTTTTGGCCTAGGGTTTCTGGATTTGTGCTTATTTGGGGTTTCTACTTATTCTGTTTGAAAACCATTTTGAATGGTTAGGGTTTCTGGGTTTGTGCTTCTTTTGGTTTAGGGTTTAAAAATTGCAGAAAGTTAATTTTTCTTACTACTTTTATGAGTTTGTTGTAGGCTTAGTGTGGTTGCGGCTTGGAGGCTGCAGCAAGTAAGGGGCAAGGAAGAAGGAACCTGTGAGTTGGAGGCTTGAAGGAACCTGAGAGTTGGTAATGAATAAACTTGTGTTTTTTTTTTTGTTTCTGTTATTTGTAATGCTTGTAAATGCTTGTTTCTGTTACTTGTAATTTCTTTTTAATGTTTGTAAATGCTTGTATGCTTGTTTTACTATTTAATACTTTAATTTGTATATTATTTAAATGCTTGTATAATATATAGTATACAGTGTTTTTAAATGCTTGATTGCTTATATACTTGTCATATGCTCATATTCTTCCATGTGCTTGTATGCTTGTTTAATTTGTATACTGAGTTGGTTAACACAATACATTTGTAAATATTTCTGTTTCTGTTAGTTAGATTAAAATTGTGTTTTTTATTTCTGTTTTTCTGTTTCTGTTACTTGTACATTATCAAACATGTTTTCTGTTTTTCTGTTTCTATTATTACTTGTACATTATTACTTGTAATCGTTTTTCTGTTTCTATTACTCGTACATTATTTCTGTTTTTCTGTTTCTTTTTTTATTTCTATTTTTCTTTTTCTGTTAATTGTTTTTGTTTTTATTTATGTTTCTGTTTCTGTTACTTGATTAACTTTAAGGAAAACATGAAGTAAGCTTAAATATAAGAAGGCCTAACTTGATGTGGTTCAGCCCCAAACTCGATACAAATTGAAGTTTGTGGAGTGGTCATTTGAGCAAATGTATGGTCAATCATCTACATTTGCAAGTGATCTTTTCACTTATGTGAAAAATAATCTGTTTACAACATAGAATTGGTATAAGAAAAAATATGACCACTTGAACACATCCGGACAGCCCCCAGTTGGTCCATCTGGGGGTGTTTTGCATAATGAAACACCTATTACTAAAATCACGTCTTCTCAGGCGAGGGATGATGCTTTAAGCCAGCTTTTGATGGAAAAAGATTCCATTGATAAGCTGAGTGAGCTTGAGAGGTTTCTGATTGAACTTAATATAAGTGGGGATGCCAAATTTGATATTCTTATTTGGTGGAAGCAAAATTCATCAAGGTACCCCATATTATCTACTATAGTCAGGGATCTTATGGCCACAACAGTTTCTACAGTGGCTTCTGAGAGTGCATTCAGTGCAGGGGGCACTAGTACACGAAATGTATAAGAACTAACCATATTACATCGGTTTCTTATATAACAGGTGTAAAATATGAACGCGGTGGCAATTTTGCAATTAATATGTGAGTTAGACAATTTACGCGTAACATTTTACACCGGTTATTTAAACAACCGGTGTAAAATGTTAACGCGGTGACAATTTTACAATTTATTATGGTCTTTTTCTAAACATTTTACACCGGTTGTTTAAAAAACCGGTGTAAAAATTTTAAAATTTAAATTTATAACGTTTTACACTGATTTGTGTCAAAAACCGATGTGAACATCTTGTTTTCCACCTTTTTTTTTGCGAGACCGAGAAAACATTTCGTTCTCTCTCTTCTTCCAGAAACCCTTACACTGTCACTCTCAGGAAGAACCACCTCATCCATTCTCTCACACTCACGAAGAACCACCACCACCATCACCACCACCACTACCACCACCACCTTCTTCCGACAGTCATTCTCCCGTTCGCCTTCCCTGGTAAAGCTCTATGTCTCTCTATTTCTCGTTTTCGTTCTCCTTCCTCTTTCTCTCATTTTCGTTCGCGTTCCCATTTTCGTTGCCGTTTTCGTTCTCATTTACGTAGCTGTTACCATAGCTGCTGTTTTTGTCTCCTTTACAATCATTGCCGTTCTCATTTCAGAGGTACGTTATTTCTAAAAAACTCTTATGGCCGGTCTGTTGTTATTGTTGATGAAGTCGCTTCTCATTTTTTTTTTTTGGATTTTGGTTACTAATGTTTCTTGGTTTTATGATGAACTTGATGATATTAGATGTTTTTTGTAGTTGATTCTATGTCCTTGAAAAAAAAAAGTAGTAGTTTGCATGCATATTTGTTTCCGTGTCCTTGGATTTTAGGTTTTATTTACTAAGTTATTTTTCTATTTTGATGATACTTCTAGTGATGAACTTGCTACTTTTTTTCCCTATTTTGACAACAAACGATGTTTTCAGAGGAAAACTGTGGTCGTGGGGGGCGTCATACTTGGATGGCTTCGAGGAGGTCACTTCCGTCTATTAGCAGGCCAATGATGATTGCGAGGGAGTATCGAGCCAGCTTCGTGAGGATTGAGAACCGCGATCCTCGTCTTCGCGATCCTCATCGCAATGAGGATGGATGGGGCATATGTTGATCCCTGTGTCGGTACTGATCGTTGGGCCCCGGGTCATCGTATGCGCATGGTTCAGAGGAGACCACCCTCTCCCAGGAGGCCCATAGCTGCCAGGGAGGTTCGTCGAGGGCCGGACATTGTTCAGATCTCCAGCAATGACGATGAGATTGAAGAGTATACTCCATCCACACCGGAGTATTCTCCCATCGCACCCGAGTACACTCCATCGACTCCTTTTAGAGGTTTCTACTGCCCGATTTTGTCCTAGTTAGTCCTCTAGTGGCCAAAACTAGCTTTAACACCGTTTGCATTATGTGCAGAAGAAATATAGGCTTCATGATTCTTCTTCACATAATACAAGAATTCTAGGGTTTATGCATTAGTTGAAAAGATACAGTGAGAGGAAGGTGATGCATTTTGTCCACAAGATGGTGGCGAAACTAATGAGTTTTTCTCTGGATTCTATGATGGTGTCAAGAAAATAACTTCCTGGTTAATTTCCCCATCATCTTGGGGACAAACTTAATCAGCTTCCTCCTCATGTATTTTTTCTTCTAATGCTTCGGAAGTGTAGTGTTGAAGCATTAGAAGAAAAAATACATGAGGAGAAAGCTGATTAAGTTTGTCCCCAAGATGATGGGAAAATTAACCAGGAAGTTATTTTCTTGACACCATCATAGAATCCAGAGAAGAACTCATTGTTTTCGCCATCATCTTGTGGACAAAATGCATCAGCTTTCTCTTCATTGTATCTTTCAACTAATGCATTAATCCTAGAATTCCTGCATTATGTGAACAACAATCATGAAGCCTATATTTCTTCTTCAAATAATGCAGGAAGTGATAACGAGCTGTAGTTATCATCACATAATGTAGATATGTCATTGGTTTTTTATTTATATGTAAAATTCACTGCTAAATTAGATTATAGTTTGAATTTTTGGTAAATTTGGTGCCAATTCTGTTGTCAATTCTTGTCAAATTTGGTGCCTATTTTAATTGTCATTTAGAGTATTTGCATCTGGGCTGGGATGGACAAAAACATAGAAATTTAAAAAAAAAAATGTACATTTTACACCGTTTATCAACAAATACTGGTGTAATAATTAAGTATTTTACACCGGGTTTAGATTATAACCGGTGTAAAAGGCCTATTTTCTACGCCTTATAATTCTTACTAATAGAATGGATTTTTGTTTAAGTTAAGATAGTGTGTGTGAATGGAAGAATTCCATTCAAACTATCGGTAAATAACCGGTGTAAAAACCTCAACATATAACACCAAGACTATCTATACCGGTACTAAAATCGGTGTAGAATGTCGATTTTAACCGGTGTTAAAACCCTCTTCTGCACTAGTGGGGAGGGTTATAGACACCTACAGAAGCTCTTTAAACCCTAAAATGGCAGAAGCTTTAATTTGTGTTTAGAACTGGTTAAGACCTTCCTTTACTCGATTCAAAGATCTCAATCTTGACGAAGAGTATGGGGTAGTTAAGGATGTTGTAACAGGTACCTTTTTCAACTATTTTTTAGTCTATATTCTTTATTATTTGTGTCTTTGTATATGAGTTAAGTCTGTATTTTTTCAATGTAATGCAGAATTTCATGGAGGCTCAACAGCTTTTGGAGGGACTGGTGGAGCTGGATCAACAGCTGGAGTTGGACCATCATCTCAATCTCAGCCAGTTGGCTGTGATTGAGAACATTTTAAGTGTTAGTACCTTAAATTGTTAATGTATTTCTTAATTCGAGTTTGTAAAATATGTGTTCATTGTGTACTAATTGAGTTTTGTTTAATTATTTGTAGCTATAACACAACCTTTTTTTTTGGAGTCGTTTATGTGAAATGACTCAAATTCTGGCTTTTTTCCTTTTTTGGAGATGAGATGGATTATCTTTTTGCTAAACTTGAACTTGAACACCAATGTTGAGGCCCAGGTTTTGTAATTTCATTACTGCAGTGTTCCTTTTAAGGTATGCATTATTTTAGTTCCTAATTTGTTAATTCTTTTTGCTGAACACCTATTCCTAGTAAATTATTGTTCATTTGTTTGGCTGAATATGGTTCCTAATTTGCTAATTCTATTCTTTTTTGCAGGTTGTTACTTCCAGTCATGCCACTGCCAGTTATTATACTTCCAATCACATAGCCAATCATGCAACTGAGTTCAATACTTCCAATCATGCCACTGCTAGTTATTATCACACTTCTATATAGCCAGGACTATGCATGTACATATTGCTGGGATAACAGTGCTCTCATTTCTGATGCCAACTCTAGGAAAAATTGTCTTTTTGTATATATTTCTTTGGGAAAATCAATGTGATTGAAAAAGAATCCTGACTTAGTTTTGGTGTTGCATTGCAGTAGCTTTAACTGTGTGCATTGGTATATATGCAAAGTGTTGTTGTTGTTGCTTATCAATCTGATTGTGATGAAGGTTGATTTTTTTTTTTATGTTTATCTTTGAAACTTTGCATGCTTTTTGAGCTTGTTTGTGGGATCTTTTACTAATATTTTCGTTTTGTTGGAGGCTTTGTAAGTTGGAATGTTGCCCTGACTTGAATCTTGCAGAACAACAAAGATTGTAGTTGTGTGAACTGGGAATAACACTGCTTCTGCTTATGATTTCTTGGGCTAATAGTTAATGTTTTTATTGAATGTTTACTGAATGTTGTTTACTGTTGTTAATGATTTTACTGAATGATTTCTTGGGAACAACACTGCATCTGCTTATGTTTCATCTTGATGATATTGTAATCAATTATATATATATATATATTCGTTTATGCCACGTGTTACTCCCACAATTATTTATTAAAACAAAATCTATTTTTAAAATGAATCAGTTATTATCTATTTTTAAATTCAAAATCTATTTGAATCAGTTATTATTTTAAAACGAATTCTATTTAAATTAATTTATTACTTTTCAAATAAATTAAAATGATTTAAAAATAAAATATGATAGATATATTTTTCAAAAAAATTAATAAGCTTTTTTATTTAATTTATGATTTTTTAATTATTTTGCGAAATATTTTATTTAAATTTAAACAAGTAGATGAATTTAATATTATTAAAATAAATTAAAACAATTTTTTTAATTAGTTTAGAAATTTTAAAATAAATTTTAACTAACTTCACTCTATTTAACGATGTCTTACTCAAAATACCATTTAATTAATTCAAATTTTATTTTTCAATAATTTTTTTATTCTCATGTAACAATTTCCCATAAAAGGCAATTTGGGAGATACAATTTCTTTTTTGATTAATTTATTAAAAAAATTAAATGAGACTAACTACTTTTTTTAAAGGGTATGATTTAGTTTTTTTTTTTCTTATATTCGATAATAGAGAGAGTATGTATTTAAAAAAACTTAACTATAAAATAAAGGCACGAGGTAAAAGCTTACTCATCCGTTTTCCCACAAAAAACTTAACTATACTCTAAAAACTTAGTTACACCAAGTTTCGTTTTTCTTTTACCACCAACACGTGTTCGGTAAGGGTTCTCTCATCTAGTTTCTTTTAAAAAAGAAAAATTTAACGCCACAGTCATTTTAATTTTGAGTAATGATATTTGAGTTGAAGAACGGAAGAACTTTCCTCAAGTTTTAGTGCCCGTTTGGTTTGCCGTTTAGACTACTTAAACGTCAGTTTGTAACGGTAAATGTAAAATCTCTCATGTTTGGTTTCACGTTCTGTCTGTGTGTCAAACCACGTTTGTTTCTAAACACCGTTTTAGCTAGAAGCAACAACGATGGTACTTTTCATTCCTCCGTTTTCCATCGGAGAACCAATAAGTGCTTGTTTGTTTTACGCCAAACGACTGTTTGCGGTAGAAATAATGGAGTTTAAAAATTTGATGGATGTTTGGTTTACATTTTCGGTTGGCAGAATCTTGTTTGATGAAGTCAAACTCCATTTTGCAGACAGCAACTCTCACGTTGCTTTACCATTTGGAAACTACTGCTTGTGTCCAGTGTGTGTGTGTTGCCCATGTTGGACCCACCCATATAACTCTAACTTTTAAAGTAAAATATAATACTTATTAATATATGTGTATCCTTTTATGTAATTTTAACACTAAAAGTGATTCTACTTTACCAACCAAATACAAATCAATTCTTCTAAACTCACTTTTAAACTATCATTACCAAACACAAATCAATTTTTTTAAACTCAACTTTTTTAAAATCAATTTTTCTAAACAAGATTCTTCACAATCTAGTCTACCAAAATCTAAAACAAACGAACCCAAAGCTTTTTGCTTCCAACTTTATCCTCTTCAACACTGATGCGATTGATTTACGATTTCTCATATGTGCGTTCAGATTTTCCATTTTGAAAAATGTGATTAGGTGACGTACAAGGGAAGTATTCCCTCATGCTTTTAATTTTTTACATATATTTTTGTTTTCTTTCTTTGTCACCTATTTAATATTTAATGTATATACGTATTGATATTTATTATTACTTTTTTTTTTAGCTCTCGAAGCTTGGGAAAGCTTCTTGTTTCTTATTCTATTTTCCCCCAAACATCTATACAATATATATAATATATTGTCTACAAATTTTTTTTATTGGTATAAAATATTATATGTATACATAAAAATTATTGAAATAAAGTAAAAAAAATTAATATTATATTATATTACATATATATATATATATATATATTTAAAAATATTGAAATGAAATAAAAAATAATGATACCTGCTAGTAGAACTTATTATTATTACTTTTTGCATATTAATTTTTTCAACAAAGCAATATACAAATATTAATACTAGGTTATAAAATTGACACTCATTTTTGTAGTTACACATTCAAAAGTATTTTTGATTAATATCATCAAAACAAATTATATTTTCTCAAACATACGTTTGAGAAAAAAATATCCAAACAGAGATTACGTTATATTAAACTCATTTTTAATCAAACATCCGTTTGTAAAAAGAAGTTGAATCAAATGTCCATTTGTAAACTTTAATCCAAATGTGCCGTAGCTGTCTAACTTATTACTCTTTAATTTTAAAATTTTAATTTTAATTTAAACATTTAATATATTTAAAAATATTGAAATGAAATAAAAAATAATGATACATGCTAGTAGAACTTATTATTATTACTTTTTGCATATTATTTTTCTCAACAAAGCAATATACAAAAGTAATATTAATACTAGGTTATAAAATTGACACTCTTTTTGGTAGTTACACATTCAAAAGTATTTTTCATTAATATCATCAAAATAAATTTTATTTTCTCAAATATACGTTTGAGAAAAAAATATCCAAACAAAAATTACGTTATATTAAACTCATTATTAACCAAATATTCATTTATAAAAATATGTTGAATCAAATGTCCATTGGAAACTTTAATCCAAATGTGCCGTAGCTGCCTAACTTATTACTCTTTAATTTAAAAATTTTAATTTTAATTTAAACATTTAAATATATTTAGTGCGTACCAAGACAAGAAGCGGCCACAGCACTGCCACGACATAATGCTGCGCGCCATGAATAACCTCTTTTTCCGACTCCCACCTCCCCGACGCAGCCACAACCCCTTCCATTTTCCACCTCTCCGCCCTCCCTCACCACTTTCCCGAGAAAGTAAAAGAAAAACAACCCCCAAGAAAATAAAACAAAAACCTAAAAAAAAATAAAATTAAACCCGTTCCCGATCGTTTCCAAATCCAGGAAACACCACACACACAACACAATATGGATCATTACAAGGTTCTAGGTTTACACAAAACCGCTTCCAAGGAAGAAATCAAAGCGGCGTTTAAGAAATTGGCGTTTCAATTCCACCCAGACAAGCATTCCCAATCGCCCAAGGCCGTTAGGGACAACGCCACCCTTCGATTCAAGCAAGTCTCCGAGGCCTACGAGGTTCTCATGGACGATCGGAAGCGCGCCGACTACAATTACCGATGGCGTTCCGGCGCCGGCGGCCAAAGCGCCGGAAACTACAACTATTACTCTCAGTATAGCTATGGATACGCTAGAAATGGGAGCAATTATTATGAATATAAATCTAGGTCTGGGTTTAATGGCGGTGGTGGCTTCGCGTCCAAGTTTGAACTCGTTTTTCGGATTTTGACGGCGCGATCTTCTCTTCTCAATCTTGGCTTCGCAGCGTAACTCACTTTCCTTTTGTTATTATTATGATTATTATTGTGGTGGTGGTGGTTAATCGCTTAATTGCTGTTCGTTCGAGTTAAATTTTTCGAATTAGGGATTTATGTGAAGATTCTGTTTTTCCTTTTCTTTTGATTTTTTGTTTTTTAATTATTTGAAGGCTTTCGTGGGAAATTTTTATGTGTGGTGGTTAAATTTTCGTTACTTAATGATGTATGCTATATCTTGTTGAGCAATCACGAGTGCTTTGTTTACTGCGTTTGCCATTTTATAAAGAAAATTTTAGGGAATAGAATGAAAATAGCGTATCAAGTAAAGATGAAAATAGAAAACAAACCAAACACCTGCATTGTGTGCACTAAAATATTTCAGCACTGGTTTTAATTATATTGACCAATGTGTATTAGGAAAGTTGAGGGAAGAAAACCACAAGTGCAGTGTGTGGACTTAGTACTAAGTGAAGGTATTGTTCCACATTGTCAACATGTTTGTGGTTTTCAAAATCATATCATGCATATTTGGTTAGAAAAATTAACTTAGAAATCCAATCCCTTAGTGTTCTCTTTGGAATCATGACACACATATTTCAATTTCAGTCTAGTAATTCTTACAGAGAACTAATTTGGTTTGTAGGTAGACAGGCTGGTCAAAATCTGTATGTAATGTAAGTTACTCTATTCCATGGAGAACTATGTAGAAAAATTTGTATATAGTCACTCCATACTAATAAGATGTTTACAATACATATTCTAGTGGTTCATGGCTTTATAAACTTCATAAACTGCTTTTTCCATGGCTCAAAATCACACAGCATAGAGTCACAAACAGATAAACAAAATGACACATGACTGATCTTTGAAGCTTGTTCATAATTTGCTGCTCCCAGGTTCATTCTGAGTTTGCATACAAGAGATATCCACATAATGAGAACTGGTTTCTTTAGTAAATAACAAGAAGCTAAAAGAGAAATCATTGAATTTATAGAGCTAATGCGAAATATTGAGCTACTTCATGCAGAGCTGTATGCCCATATCTGTTCCAATAACTAACTTTAAATGTGAACCAGTCTGTAGCATCAGATGGATACCCACCACTGGCCAGCCACAAGGATTATGGTCCGTTGGATCGCTCCCAAAATAACCTGTAATTCATGAAAACTAACCAATCACAACGCAGAGTCTCATAACATTATTGTTTATTTAACACTTCACAACATCTTGCATCGTCGTAACTTTTCGTTGAAGAAAAGAAAGTCAAAAAGCACATGAACTCAGGCTTCATAGTTATTTATCTATCAGACTATCAGTGGTGTGGTTTTGAATTAAATTATTGATATTCAAAACTAGCACTCCTTTCTTCCTGGGGTTTAGTTGCTGCAATGAGCTTCAAACCATGTTCTCTAGATCTCTCATAACCTAAGCATGGCTTTTATCTCTATCAGACAGCTCAAAAAATGACTACAACCATGTTCAGACAATGCAAGGTTCTCATCCCTCAAGCTTCCATTAAACCATGGCCTTACGCTCCTCCCTGTCTGTATCTGTCCCCCCCCCAGGTTAACAGGCAGAGGATGAGAGAATGAAAAGTGCTTCTGTTGTTGGTGAGGTCCTCATTTTTTAAGTGGGTTAGTGGCAAAGAGAAAGAGTGTAGAAAATTTATGGAGGATAGTTTTCTCTTACCTTGAAGGGGGGTTTTGGTGTAATATTGAAGTTGCTGTCGCATAACTAGGGTGTCACATGTTCAAGTTGTGGAATCCGTTTCTTGCAAAAATGCAAGGTAAGACTTCCTACAATGGATCCATAATCAGTCTGACCCTTTTTGGATCACGTCATGGCAGAAGTTTTATAGCACCCAGTTGCATTTTTTCGGTTTCTCTTCTTTTCGCTAAATTGGCTGTGTGAAAAAAACAGCCCGTGTCTGAATAGTATAAAACAGAAGCTTCTGGAAGATGTCTATCATTGCCTGTATCCAGCTACTAGATATTTACACTTGGATATGTGATTGATTGAAATGACCCAAAAGCTAGCTGTATCCGAACGAAGATAATCTATATCCAGATATTTGCATCAGTTCAACATATCTTTCTGATGTTAATATTTGGATGCGCCTTATCATATATTGAGTTCAAGAACAAAACCCCTTTTGGACCAGTATTCTTGAGGATGTTACAACATGCAAAAGGATATTTTAGGAGATGCTGCATAAGCACTATACAGAATTTGATTCTATATCTCCGTTTGTCTTCATAGCTATCTAGTGTTTAGCTGCTGAGTTTAAAAATATTTTACTGATAACCTGATGGAAGATTTTCATGCAGAGTCATATTAGGTGGGATGGTTGTCATTGATGCAAGCGGAGAATCCTTATGGAAGATGCAAAATTCTGGGGTAAGCTTTTGATTTTGTCTCTCTATTTTTATGTTTTTTCCTTAACTTTCCGATCTCTGTGTACCACATCCCAGCTTAATCAATCATTGCCTTATTTCTTTTTCATATCCCGGTCAATTTTGAAAGTTGGTATTATAACCCAAGCATGGGCTTTTTGTTTGTTCTCAGTGATGTCATTTCTGAATAAAAATTTATTCAAGTGATAAATCCTGCCTCAAAAGAAAGTTTGGTGGATCTTCTAGTAAGATACAAAGATCACTTTGTCTAGAAAAACTAGCTACTGACTCGGCCATGATATTACAATTATGCGGTACATAACCACAATCAAAACTAGGAAACCAACACAAAAAATAGTTGATGTCTTGTAAAATTGTGCCCCTATTACAAAGTTTCTCCAAATTCTCCTTGATGCACCTAAAAACAAACTGAGCATCTCCTTCACAGTTAGCCTTCCTGCAACCCAACTTCCATGCAGAGCCGCCTTAAGTTTTGCCCATATGAACATTTGCTGCTTGATAGAAACCCACTCTGATATGGCAGAAAACTGGGGACTACATAAACTGAAAATAGAAAATTGCAGAGACTGCTAGTTTTTATAAGGTCATAATCTACCTGCCAGGGACGGATCTAGGTTATAGACATTGGGGGTAATTGCCCCACTAAATTTTTAATAGACCCAATATATAGATACATGTGAGGAGGTATCAAATTACACTCGAAGAGTTACACTAACAGTTACACTCATTCAATAACATCCTACCGAATAAATCTTTTTTAAAATCAACTGTTGGACTGAAAGTTACTATCATATAGATCGTATCTGTAAATTTTAACATTAATCTGTAATCATTTGCTATGTTATCAAGATGAGTCAAGATTAACGTTATTTGCAATTACAACATTGACATTAATCTTGACGCATCTTGATGACATAACAAATGATTACAGATTAATATTAAAATTTACGGATATGATTTATATGATAGTAATTTTTAATCCAACGATTGATTTTGAAATATATTTATTCGGTAGGATGTTATTGAATGAGTGTAACTATTAGTATAACTATTCGGGTGTAATTTGATATCTCTCTCTCTATATATATATATATTAGCTGGCCAAGTATATACTAATACTATATAATATGAACATTGCCCCCACAACTTAGAATATCTAGATCTGTCGCTGTTTACTGTGACCAACCTTTAGTGGGTAGTATGCCACTGTATTTAATTTAAAAAATAGGAATGATAAAGCATGAAATATATATGACATACATTTCATTGTTCTTGTCATTGATAGCATGGCAGCAGGTCACTGTAATATTTCCCTTATTGTTTTTCTTCAATTACCATTTTGACAGTTTTGCTTTTGTGTATAAAACAAGTATTTACACTATTCTTGGAAATTTCTGTATGATGCTTTTTTATGCTTCCCACGTTAACTTTATGTGCAGCAATACTGACTTGTTCCTTTGCATTTTGCACTTTTATAATTTTATTTTGCACTCAGAAATCTTTTGAAGAAGCTATGCAGTCCATTGAAAAAGCCAAAACGTATAGAGAAGATAACATGGAGGAACGCCCTTCTTGATTGAATTCTTCCCCAAAAGCTTCTTCACGTTTACTCCCCCCGTCTCATATGTTTAAGGAAATGCACACTTCTTAATAAAATCATTAATTACACCTGTTTTCATGAGAGAGAGAAAAATCTATTTTGACTAAATTGCCCTTAGTAGAGAGAGAGTTAGGTGGAAAGATTAATTAAAATAGGATAGTTGAACAACAAATAAATAATGATACTGTTGAAAAAAATGTAAAAAAAAAATGTAATTAATACCTTCTCGATATTTTAAAATAACAAATAATATGTGACAAAGAAATAGCCCAAACAGGATACTTAACATGAGATCGAGGGAGTAATAAATAATGAATGATGGGAGCTTTCAACTTTTTGGATTGGTTGCAAGGATAGTAATCATAGGTGTGATTGTTCTTCCCTCATCCGTACTTCTGTTGTCTCTTTGTAATTTTTCTTATTTACGCTACCCTTCACTAATTACTTGTGTTATTGTGCTGCAATTTACAATGTTAGTACGTGTTCAGTATACGACCTATACTTTTTTTGACAAAATGTACGGGCTATACTTTTGTACATGTAAAAGAAATTCAATATGTAAATTGTTTATAGTCCTACTTTTGTATTTCTTTGTCACAATTTGTACTTCGACCCGCACCTAGTAATTTGCATGACATGCATGTCGACCCACTTAAGATTACTTACTTTACTCACTACATTTATCACTTGTTCTGAGTTTACATATTGTTCATTTTGAACTAATAGAAAACATTTTGGTGGAATAATCACTTTATGCGATGGCTAGGGTTGGCAAATTTGTCATATGGTCCCGAGTGGACCACAATTTTTAACCATAAGATTTATCTATACTTACAATAAAATGGCGCAACCTCCTATATTTTTATCTTCCTCCCTCTGCCCCTCAGTCAGGCTCGGCACAACACTCTGCCACTATGGGTCGCATCGAGATGCCATTGGAAGCTAGTTTGCCACATCTGCGAGTCGTGCGCACTACAGTCGCAGACCAATCACTTTGTGTCATCCGTCTCTGCAGTCGCAATGACATTGGACGTTGCTGCCTCTTGGCGAGTCGCCAGTCGAAGCTCCAGCACGAATGTTCGTCCTCTGTAAGCCTGAGACATATTTTACATAGATATTTTTTATAATTTATTCAAAAGTTAGTTTAGTCATAAATAGTCCTCCTCTGTAACGTTCTTTTGGCTTACATAGATTCTATTAAAGTCATTTGCACTTCGTCCTTTGTGGTGCCTCCATGGCCACGTCCCACCATGTCAACAGTTCCTATGTAAAAGCACTGTTGTGCCAAGGACACAGATCTGGGTCTGCCGCGCTTCACCTTGTGCATGCTCGGCCAGACCCATGCACCTCCACCCATACCTAGTCGATGCCTTCTCCAGTCATTGTGCCACCTTCGGGGAACTCGCTTGCACCACTTCAAACCCTCCCTACAACATCGACATGGTGGTTTCCGGTTGAAAGGTATTCCACAACAATGAGTCGAAAGAGGCGAGAGTGAGGGATCAAGATCTGATGTGGTAATGCATAGATCTATTAAGGCTGGTTGGTTGATCCCACATTTACAAAGAATGGTCCACTGGGACCATATGACAAACTTGCCCACCCCTCGACCACATGTCATGCAAAAAACAAACTTCTCTCAATTTCTTTTCCTTAAATCTTTGAAGCACATATGCTACATCACAATTCATAAGTGCAATTAAGTCTATTTAACATTACATAGGACACACACATATGGATATTAATTTTTTTTTTTAAGTTATGAATAATTTATAAAAAATAATTTATGTGAATTAAGACGCACCGTCTTTTGCAGCTATTATTATTTTTATGACATGACAACAATTCAATGACATTTTATTGGTAAATGACTTTAATAACTATGCAACAATAGTGTGTGGTGGCTGAAACTTGTTTTGCAATTGTTGGGAACCGAGTTTGAATCATCTATAAGAAATTTTTATTGGTAGGGTCTGATGTGCCAATATAGTTGAGATCTATTTTTCTTACAGTGATGTCTTTGTATCTCATTTTTGGTAAAAAAAAAAAAAACTATGTAATGACAATGTAAATAATTTTACATAGATCATATTTTATCATAATAGTTTCGTCAAAATAATATTTTACCATAATGAATGTTTTTGTTAGTATTTTAAGAAATGATATTTTTTGATATCATTAAAATTTAGGGTGAGGGGATGACACCTTTGTCCAAGGCAGGAAAAACTTTTGAGCTCTAGCACTTATGAAGGAATTTGCATTTACTTCTCCCAAGGGGACTAGTAGAGGCTCGAATCTGCAACCTATCTGATATAAGCCTTGTCGCACTCCACTACAAGGGATTTCCCTACATCACAATTCACGAAGGGATTCCCGAGTGGCCACTTGGTCCGCATATGTCCTCAGGTCAAATGTGCTAGCAGGACCACTCGGGAATCTCTTCGTCGGTGCATCGTCGGCCAAAGGGATATCCTGCATCACAGGCTAATGCTCCTGTTGGGGCTGCTTCACCTGCTCAGGCTGTTCAGAAGTAGGAGCATGTCTTGCACGTGCAGAAGTTGTCGGTCGAACACGACGACCGTTGCGGCCAATGATCATAGTACGCACCATTCCTGCACAAAATTAAACAGTTAAGGACATTCTGAAATCACAAAAATAAAAATAAAAAGGTCATTCAAGTGAGTATGTATACTAAGATTACGTACATATACATGAACCCAGTTCGAATAACATACACCTACTTGTTGACTACGTAACTAGGTTAACGTATGTGTACGCAATCTCAGTTTACGTACCCGTATGTGAATCCAGTTCACATTTCCATTAGGTAATTGTATGGTACATGAATTGGGTTCATGTATGCGTACATTTACCCAGTTCACGTAGCACCTGTTGAGGAGGGTGTAACATACGTGAAATGAGTTCGCGTACACATACATGAATTGAGTTCACGTATATCCCTAACACGTAGAAAAAAAACCTAAAACGATGGAATGAAAACGAAATCAAACAAAACCTAATAAAACGAAAAAAAAATAAACCTAAAACGGATTCAAACTAAAATCAAACAAAACCTAAAACGAAATAAAAATAAACCTAAAACAGATTCAAACTGAAATCAAACAAACGTGTGTGTGCAGTGGGATGGAGCAGAAGACATACCTTTCGAATTTGCAGAAGAAAATCGCTCACAATGGGTGCAAAGAGGAATAGGGAAGCCAAGAATTTGAGAGAGAAAGACAGTTTGCAGAGGAATAAAGAAATGGGAGAGAGGAAGAGGGTTTGATGGGGTTTTGAAAATTTAAAATGAGCTTGAGGGTGTTTTGGTCAATTTGTTGTTTTAAAAACCTGACAAGGGATGTAAGTATGCAAATGGGGGTGTAACTAGCGCCATTCAACAAATTAATGAAGAGTTAATGACCAATTTCCTCACTGTAATTTGAAGAGAAAAAAATCAATTTGGTCCCCTACTTTATCAATATTTCAACTATTTTAATATTCCAAATTAGACGCAAATTTAAGGGACTAAGTTGATATGCAGTAAAATATCTAATTTAAATCGCCAACGGCTATTTTTCTATACGAAAATTTTAGGGATTAAATTGATACGCAGTAAAACATATTATTCACCAACATCTTTTTTCTGTACGCAAATTTTGGGGACTAAATTGATACACATTAGGGTTTTCATTAAATCAGCAACATCTTTTTCTTCCCCTCTCAGCTGCAGCTTCCAGTCACGTCTTCTTCTTCTTCTACCCCTTCTTCCCTTTCTACTAAAACCCTAAAAATCTACATCCGCTTGAAGAAGTAACGTTTGGATGAAAAAGATCGGTGGTGGCTCACATTTTACTCCATCAAGGCAACTTAAGAAATCTACGACAGTAGGTTAGTCGGCAACCTCTTCTTTTGTGGGAGAAACCAGAAATTGCCCAGTTGCCTTTTGCAACTGTGAGAGGAAGTGTGTCATTCGAAATGCTAGAAAGTAGTACTTGTGGTTCTGGTTATTTGAAATTTTGGTTTTTGATAATATGGTAGGTAGCGTTTTGGTAATTTTGGTTTATGGTAAACTCAGCTTTTGGTGGATTATGGTAATATGATAGGTAGTGTTTTGGTAGCTTTGATATTGTTTTGGTAATTCTGAATTATGGTAAATTCTGTAATTATTGTTTTGGTAACTTTGATTTATATGATTGAGAATGTAAATTCTGGTTTTTGATCTGATCTATGTATTCTGGTTTTGGTAAATTATGTTTTTGATAAATTCTGGTTTTGGTAATTCTGATATGGCATGCAGATTGGTATTTTTTTGGTAGATCTGATTTGGTAAGTATTGGTTTGGCAAGTAACAATTGATATGTTTATTACTTTTGCCAGGAATTGGAATTCGCAGGGACCAAATTGACATTAAGTTAACAATCACAGGGATATGTTTGCTATTAGGTGACTAAATTGAAGGACTATTTTGGTACTTTTTTAACTCTATTTTCATACGTGCATGGAAGGAGATATGGTATTAGAGGTCCTTTTATACCACCAAATGCAGGTGTCAAAGCAACTCCAGTGAAAGCACCAACTCCAGTCAATCCAACACGACCACCACCACTCATGGTCCCACCATTAATCATGGTCCTGTTGCGGCTTAGGTAAGTGCACCTGATCGTAACTCATAATAAAAGTGGAGTATATTTAAGACTCCGAATTTCGAACCCATAAGGAATGCGCGAATACCAATATAATAAAGACTCTATATTATTTAGGCTAACGAAGGTTGTAAATAGAGAATTGCAAGAATTGTCACACAAATAAAATAGCAAGTAAACGATGTGCAAGAACGGGTTAGGATTAATATGAGAGGCCTAGGGGAACTGGATTCAACAATACTTAGCTCTTGAATTTACTAATTAATTATTATGAGATCTATTTTCCGATTAAAAGCTAATCACTCATTCTAAAATTACTAACATCATTTGGTCATTTAATGTTAACAGTCTTCTTCCTAAATAACTACCCAATTTGGTCATGCAAGGCAATTAAAGGATAGAACATTAAGAATGAGTGAGTTTTTTAATCTAATAATCGATTAAAAACAATTAATAACCTTGTCCGGCCATGCAAAGCGAGTTCTTTTATTCCTAGAGATCCGTTAACTAATTGTGGTATGATTGCCGCCAATTAAGTCAACTAGTTAAAGGTTGATTAGGCCTTATAGGATTAAGTATGCTAGGGATAAAACAATCAATCAAAATAATAGAAACTCATAAAACTAATTAGATAAATATCAAAAGCATCATAAAGGATCCCCATCGCTCCTAGTGATGGGTTTAGCTACTTATGTCTAATGATAACATAAACCCAAACATAAAGCCATAGAAATCCATAATAAAGAGTATATGTCTACATCGGGACACCCTTTCGGTATGATGACATTCCTTAAGCACGTTTTTCACGTCCTCACGAGCTCTAGTAGCCAAACGGGATTGGCACCAAGCTCCAAGGAAACAAAGATCAATGGAAAGTCAAGGGAATTGTGAGAAACTCTCACAAAGGGGCTGGGAAATTAGAAATTTGCCAAAAGGTCTAGAGTCTAGGCTAAGATGGCCTATTTATAGATTGAGATGCGGATTAGGTCATCTGGCTTTGAATCTGCACAATCTGGGACGGGGTACGGTCGTACCGAATATATACACGGCTGTACCAGCCTTTGTTTGCGACGTTGACCCCATACTTGTGCACTCTGCACTCCCTGACATCAACTGTGTACGGCCGTACTGCCTTTGGCACGACCGTACTGAACTTTTTCATCGGCGCCAGGCTGTACTGACCAAGGGGGTGCCCCCCTAATGTTTCTTTGATATAGGTACGGCTGTACTGACTGACTGTCAGGCCGTACCGCACGTCCAAAAGTGCTAAAACTCTCCAAAACTTGCCAGTTTTCAGTGCATTCTCGCATCTTTTGCTTTGAGTGATGTCTTTATGATATTTCTGTAAAATATGGCCTAAGTGAGTACTTTTATACTTTAAATAGCACATAATGATATAATTAAGTACTAAAAATGTCCTATAGAAGTAGATAATTTTGTGTGATAACACATCTCCACACTTGAGCTTTGCTTGCCCTCAAGCAAATCACATGGGTAATTATAATAGAAACTACTTTCACTGAATAGAGGCAAAAATATAAGTGTGACAACAAAGTGATATCATAAGACATGTCAATAAATAGAATGTCCAATTAGAGGTGTAAGTTCAAATAAGTCAATAATCTCTGATTTAGAAGTCACACTCTCACCAATCTCAAAGTGTTTATAGGTATAGTCGTTAATGCTCAATTTTTCAAATAAAGTAACATTACCACAGGCTTGTACATTTACCAAAACTCTACCATTAAAGTCTATTTATCAAGCAAAAGAGGAATAAGAGTCTTTCATTAGTTATAATGGGGTCAAGATAATAATGTTAGATATGACAAGAGAAAAAAAAGTCATGCAAGAGAATAGAAACAAATCAACCAAAACAAGCAACATTTTTCTTTTTCACTTTAAAAAGCAGGTAAGAATCCCCAAATTTTTTATCAATAACAATTTTTTGTATTTCTTGAAGGCACTATCATAGCAAACATTTCTTTTTCAATTTTTTTTCCTTTCCTTTCCTCCTTTCATGCATTTATGTAACAAATAAACATTATTAACAGCAAGAAGGGGAAATAAATACTAAGCCTTCTTTTTATAAACAAATGTAAGGGATTCATAACATTATTCCTTTGATCTTTGCCACTAATTGCTCTTCAAGAGTATTTTCTAAGGTTGCCTTCACAGAGTATAATCAACAGTAACAAGAAGAGGTACTAAAGAATTATGATTTTAGGTACAAAATTGGGCAACTAGTGGTAAGATGAATTCAAAATAGAAGTGGCCTGAAAAATTCCTAAAAATTGTCTATTCCAAATTTACATGATAATAAACTTATATTCGCTTTGTAATGATCTCAACACAAGTTCTAGAATGCACATTCATAGAAAAATATCACTCAAATAAAGAAAAGCAGCAAAAAGTATGATGTGACCTCTTATTTCAGGCTCAAATCTCACATTTAATGGCTTACACAGAAAATTGAAACTTACAGAACTTCAATGCTAATTTTCAGCAAATTCTAATACTAACAACAAACTTATTTCAATCACAAGTTGTCAGGAAAAAAAATTTAATAGCCCCTAAATCAGCAAAAATTTAAAGTTTTCTATAATTATAAGCAATTGTAACCATAGCCAAGTAATAAGTAAAATATAAAATCCCTCCCTACACTTATTTCTAGCAGCGTCCTCACTGCGATTAAGATAGATCAAGCACAAAAGGGATAAAGGAAAATAAAAATAATTGTGCTAAAGTAAAAGAAGGTGGAAAGAGACTCCCCTCTGAAAAATATCACGAGCAAATTGAATGTGAATATGATTAAGTATTGATGTTTCCTTTCCCAATACCGATGAAGCTGGTAAGCGGGCGCAAGAACTGTGCATCACAACAGCTAAAACTTTAGAAATAAAATAAAAAGAAATAACAGTAAAATAAGATAACAAAATAAATATAAAAGCAATAAAATAAAATGTATCCTGCGAGCATGTCAATATATACAAATCTCTTTTTAATACAAAAGCAAAAGCCTAAGTACTAAAAGAGAAAAGAAAATGTAGTCCTGCATCACCCAGCAGGAGAGTAAGGCTGGAGACACTGAAGGTACTCCAAAATAGTTGCCAGCTGTTGATCCACATGGGTCCTATGCTCCTTAAAGCTGGTATGCATCTCGTCGAGACGCATCATGATGTTTTGGTAAGAGTGGCCCTATGGTGCTGGTTGTGGCTATGGTGGTGGTGGTGCAGGATGCTCCTCTGCTAAGGGCTCAAAATCTGCAGCCTGATCCTGCTGCTGCTCCTCCTCTGGCCTAACTACCTCGTAGTCACCATGTCCCAGTCTCCATCTCAATGACTGTGGCCTCTGCTCCAGTGCGAACTCCAAGATGGGCTACCAGTCGAGAAATGAATGACCTTAAAACTATATGGTCGGTGTTCTGGGTCTGCAAATGCATGTGTGCAAGAAAAACATCTCGACGTGGCAGCGGTGGCCCTAATCCTGCGTGATGGCCCAAAGAAGAAACAAATCTGGTCGGGTGACTGTGCCGTCGCTCAAGGCTCTCCCGTTTATAGAACGGGCTAACCACATGTGCACTGCCCGCACAGCTGGGTCTCTGATCTTGCTGGCCTTCGCGCGACTGGGGATGTAATGGGCATCCCCTATGAGAGCTATCCAACTCTCTAGGTCCTGCCATCCCTCTGGGATCTCCAAAACTGCTCTGAAGGACTTTGGCGTCCGTATCGTCTCCGCAATCTCAAATCCTATCCCGATGTTGAACTTGGCTAGGGTGATCTCGTGGTGGACCCCACGGAGGTAGAATGTAACTACCATATCCTAGTTTGGCTCATCCTCCATCTCTGGATGCTCGGGCTCCCGGTCCCTCATTTAATAGCCACAGTTGGCTAGAAAATCAAGGACAACCTCCACATGAGTGGGCTGTCTGACAGGGGCTGCTTGGAGCCATCCGACCTCCCCTCGCAAGCCGACCTGCTCGAGGGCATCAAAGTTCAAGTATCTCTGGGGGTGGGTATGGAAGTCCCGCAGTTGTCTGTATCATTCCCTGTGCTGTTGTGGGATATAAGATGGCACAGCTTTGGATGCGCGTGCTGCTGTAGATGAGGAGGGCTCACTTCTCTGGCGCTTAGACATTTTCCTGCAAAAATAAAAATAGGAAAAATTAGAAATTTAAGCAGTATCCTGTGTTAGGTACGACCGTGCTTTGTGTGGTACGATACGCCTTAATTAAAACAGTAAGCACGGCCTGACTCAAGCCTTATGTACGGCTGTACATTGCCATAGGTACGCCCGTACCCGTGTTCTGTCTTCAACCTTAAGGTCGCCAGTACGACCTTTAATACGACCTGTTCTTGATAGGTACGGCCGTACTGCACTACGGTTTTGTAAAAAATATACCCTGTGATCAGGTTTTCTCAGTTTTAAGCCTAAAATGTAAGTCTCTAATCATTTCTAGGGTCTCTAAGCATGCAAAACCAAGCCAAAACTACTACTAAATTGCTAAAGTTAGAGTTGAACAAAACTAAAAACCTAAAACAACTAAAAACTAAAAACAACCAGTAAAACAGATAATCAATCCAACAAATACATTTAGAATAAGTACATGGATAGTTTTTGAATGAAAGATACGAAGGATTTGAGGTTAGAGGGTGCTTGGGTGGATAGGATTTGGGCGTACGAGGGTGTGATATGCCCTTACCTCTCACTGTTACCTTATATTTTCAGCCTCTGGACACGGGGTACGGTCGTACTTGGTTATGTGTGCAACCGTACCTACCTGTTTCTCTGCGTTATTCAAGATGAAGCCGCGGGGTATGATCGTTCCTAAAGAAAGGTACGCCCGTACATACTGGTTTTCTAGAAAAAAATTTGTTGTTCATAATATTTCATTTTTTTATTTGTAATAATAAAATCAATAATAATAAATCAGAATAAATAGAACAAAATAAAAATAAAAATAAGAAAAATATTAGTAAACACATGTTGTCTCCTGGTAAGCGCTTGTTTAACGTCCCGAGTATGACGGTTCGGAGGATTATAATTAGTCCTCAACGGGCAATTGTCCTTCTTTAATGTTACCTTTCATCTTCTTACCATTGGGGAGGACTGCAATATAGTTGCCGTCATCAGAGTGATCCATCTACGCAGGGCCTGGACACTTCTTTGGTGGGTTCATTGTGCACCCATATTCTTCTCAGATGTAAATTGGCTCTTTTATAATGAGTGAAAATGTCCTAATAAATTTCTTTACCAAGTCATTCCACGTCTCTATTTCTTCAGCTGATAGGAGATATAGCCATATTTTAACTTTGTCATCTAATGAAAACAGGAAGATTTTCAATTTTGCTTCATCTGAAGACAAGTTCTTACATTTAGCATTCCCCGTCTTTTTGCAGAACTGTCTTATGTGCTGAATAGGATCTTGCCTTGTTAGTCCTTTAAATTGTAGGGCTGACACCTCTAAAATAATGGAAGTGTCTAATTCAAAACTAGTAAATTCTTCAGAAGTGCCATCCTTCAACTGCGGAAATCCTTGGGTATGGTCCTCTTTTTCTTTTTCCTCCAATGTGGGTTGGAATGCCCTGACAAACTCTTCCATTAATTCATTCCATGATGCAAAGTGGAATTTTGGATAAACTGAGAACCATTTATTGGCCACTCCTCCAAGAGAAAGGGGAAATAACTTCATTCTTATCTCATTTGCGGTGGTTCCTGCATATTTGTTAGTCTTAATCAAGTCATAAAAATTTAGTATATGGGGAATGAGATCCTCCCTAGGCAATCCTTTAAATTTAGGCAAACAAAGTGCTTCCACAATTAATGAAAGGGTTATGTTCTTATCCTATTCAATAGAGTTGCTATCTTGTTCCTTGACTTGCTCTTCTTTTTCTTTCTCCTGTTTAGGTTCCATATTCTACAAGAAACAACAAGAAGCACTAGAGGAAGAAGCTTTGTTAGCATTATAAATATTGAAAATCTCTTCTTCATCCTCAATTCTTAGAGTCATAGTTTCCTTCTTTACTTGAATAGTGGCATATCCTATTGCCAAAAATGGTCGTCCCAATATAATAGGGACATCCCTGTCTTATTTTTATTAAAAATTATTTCCTTAAAAAACTTAACATATTTAGGCACTTCAGAGACAATATCAACAAAAGGAATATTGACATGCAATTTTCTAAGTTTTTCTAATAATTTAATTGCTTGTCTATCCTTATAAAAAAATTTAGAACTTTGGGAAAAGGAGTTACTTACCTGCTGAGGCTCAGTTTTAGCCTTCTCTTCTTCACTTCCCTCTGGAATGTGCTTCATTGTAATGTTTGGTTCTTCCTTTGCCATAAAGATTGCATTACACTTCTCATTTGTATTTGATTCCACTTGACTTGGAAATGCTCCTTTTTCTCTTTGAGTCATTATATTTATCAAGGTTGACATTTGGTCTTTTATTGATTTCTGGTCTTCTGAGGTGGTGCATACTAATTTTTCTAAAGTCTTGAACCTCTCATCCACTTGTCCCACGAAGTTGTTAAAGTCATTCCAATCAGGGCCTTTATCTCTTTGAGTGCGGTTCTGTAAATGTGGCGGCTTGTAAGTATTCTGACTCTGGCCTTGTGATTTATGTTGGCCTCCCCATGAGAAATTGGGGTGGTTCTTCCATCCAGGATTATAAGTGCTGGAGTGGAGGTCATTCTGTGGCTTATTTCCAATAAAGTTCACCTCCACGGTGCAGTCTTTAGACTCATCACCGGTTATTCCACAGAAATTATAGGAAGCTCTGGTTGCCTTGGTTTCAATAGCTTTGAGTCTTTCTTCAGTTTTCTCCATGAAACCGACTAAAACTTTCATACACGGATGTCCGTGTATTTGCATGTATTTCAACATAGCTTCTTGTATTCCAGCTTTTGGGACAAAATCCCTTTGGCCTACAGCATTGACTTCTTCCAATTGGCTTTCAATTGCCATGCATCCCCAATCATTATTAGTTGCTATTGCATTAGATTGAGGTTGCGCTGCCATTAAAGTCTCTATCTTTTTGGTCATTGCCTCCAACTTTGCTTCGAGGGCTGTGTTTGTATCCACTTTATAAATTCCTGTCTGCTGGTTCTTCCTTCCGGTTTGTCTTTCTCCTGCTGACCATTAAGCATTATTCTGAGCCATTTCAGTCATTATATCATAAGCCTCAGTGCGTGCCTTCTTTCCGAAAGATCCTCCACAAGCAACATCAACAGCACCTCTAGTTTGCATGGTGAAACCATTGTACAAAATTTGAATCAGCTGCCATTTGGTAAAACCATGATGAGGACAGCTCCTAATTAAATCTTGAAATTGCTCTCATGCCTCATGCATTGATTCTCCTTCATTCTGAGCGAATCCAGATATGTCAACTCTCAGCTTTGCAGATTTCGCGGGAGAAAAATACTTGCTCAAGAATTTAGTTTTTAGGTCCTTCCAGGTAGTAATGGAATTTAGTAGAAGTGAATCCAACCATAATTGTGTCTTCCCCTGCAGTAAGAATGAGAACAATCTTAACTTGATGGCCTCAGGTGTCACGCATTGACACTTGACAGTGTTAGCAATCTTCTGGAATCTTTTGAGATGAGCATGGGTCTTCAGAAGGTAAGCCAGAGAATTATACTGCAGATACTATTGAAATTAGTACTGGCTTCTGTTCGAAATTAGTGGCCTTAATTGCCGGATAGTTGACGCTGTCTGCCACATCCGTTGTTGGAGTGAAGTACTCATTCAACGTAAGTTCGTTCTCCATTGCTAGCTGCTGCCTTCTCAACAAACGAAGTGTTTTTTCGATTTCTGGGTCAAATTTTAATTCAGGATGTTGAGACCTTATCTGTATACACCAAAGGAAACCAAATTAGAATGTCCTTAAAACAATAAAGTAAACAGAAAAATAAACAAATAAAATAAAATGCCGAAAGTAACTAGAATCTCGTTCAATCAATATCGCTTAAACATTCCCTGGTAACGGCGCCAAAAACTTGTTGCGGCTTAGGCAAGTGCACCTGATCGTAACTCGTATTAAAAGTGGAGTATATTTAAGACTCTGAATGTCGAACCCACAGAGAATGCACGAGTACCAATGTAGTAAAGACTATATTATTTAGGCTAACGAAGGTTGTAAGTAGAGAATTGCAAGAATTATCACGCAAATAAAATAACGATTAAACGATGTGCAAAAACTGGTTAAGATTATTATGGGAAGCCTGTAAGAACTGGGTTCACCAATACTTAGCTGTTGAATTTACTAACTAGTTATTATGAGATCTATTTTCTGATTGAAAGCCAATCACTCACTCTAAAATTACTAACACCGTTTGGTCATGCAATGCTAATAATCTTCTTCCTAAATAACTAGCCAGTTTGGTCATGCAAGACAATTAAAGGATAGAGCATTAAGGATGAGTGAGTTTGTTAATCTAATAACCGATTAGAAACAAGCAATAACCTTGTCTGGGCATGCAAAGCGAGTTCTTTTATTCCTAGAGATACGTTAACTAACTGTGGTATGATCGCCACCAATTAAGTCAACTAGTTAAAGGTTGACCAGGCCTTATAGAATTAAGCATGCTAGGGATAAAACAATCAATCAAAATAATAGAAACTCGTAAAACTAATTAGATAAATATCAAAAGCATCATAAAGGATCCCCATCACCCCTAGTGATGGGTTTAGCTATTCATATCTAATGATAATAACATAAGCTCAAACATAAAGCCATAGAAATCATTAATAAAGAGTATAAGTCTAAACTGGGACACCCTTTCGATATGACGACGGTCCTTAAGCACGTTCTTCACATCCTCACGAGCTCCGGTAGCAAAACGGGATTGACACAAAGCTCCAAGGAAACAAAGATCAATGGAAAGTCAAGCGAATTATGAGAAACTCTCACAAAAGGGCTGAAAAATCAGATATTCGTCAAAAGGTCTAAAGTCTGGGCTAAGATGGCCTAGTTATAGGTTGAGATGCGAATTAGGTTATCTGGCTTCAAATCTGCAAAATCTGGGACGGGGTACGGCCGAACCGAATATATACACGGCTGTACCAAACTTTGTTTGTGATGTTGGCTCGTACTTGTGCATTCTGCACTCCCTGACATCAACTGTGTATGGCCGTACTACCTTTGGCACAATCGTACTGAACTTTTTCATCGGCAGTTGTCTTGACCAAGGGGTACGCCTCATCGCTTCTACGATGTAGGTACCAGATCGATCGACGGTCAGCCGCATCACGCCCGAAGTGTTAAAACTCTCAAAAACTTGTCAGTTTTCAGTTCATTCTCGCATCTTTTGCTCTGAGTGGTGTCTTTATGATATTTCTGCAAAATAGGGCCTAAGTGAGTACTTTTATTCTTTAAATAACACATAATGATATAATTAAGTACTAAAAATGCTCTATAAAAATAGATAATTTGGTGTAATAATAGGTCCCTATTCCACCACCACCAGGAGCTACACAATCTGTTAGGGGAAAACAATTCATGCAGTTCATTCCAACTCCAGGACTCACAAGTATCATCCAACATAGCCTTAGAGAGGAGACCTATTATAGTTATTTATGTTTTCTTTATTGATATACATGCACATTATCATGCACTTTTTTGATGTAACTTCTTTTGGTTGTAGTTGCACATTACATATGATCCATTTACTTTGGATGTATTTGCATAATTTACCATTTTGGGGCTGCTAGTTTTGGTACTAAATGCACTTTGAATATGCTACTTTTGTACTTTGACACCTTTTTAGTGCTTCATTAATTTAAATTAAGTCTTTTAAGTTATCTTTAACAGGTATTTTATTGCATGTACTTATTATCAGAATCTGGAAATTATCATTAAATTGAAAATGAAGCTGAAATTGAAACTGAAATTTAATACCATCATTAAAATTAAACAACTTCAACCTTACACCATATCCATTACATTAAGGTAAACAACTACATGAACACACACAATTACATTAAATATAAAATCTAATACATAAGCAGTGAGCCTACCTATCCTTAATGCAATATATAAAATCATAAAGAAATACATCAGCAAGACAAAGTTTTTGCTTTTTTTGTTCTATCACAATTGCATCAATTTTTCCCATAAGCTTGACCATTGACTCTACTTGCTGATTCCTTCTATTATTATGGGTTGACATCAGTTCTAGCAATCCAGATGACACACTTCCTCTCACAGTTACAAAAGGGAACTGAGCAATTTATGGTTTCTCCCATAGAAGGAGAGGTTGCGAACCAACCTACTGTTGTGGATTTCTTAAGTTGCCTTGATGGAGTAAAATGCGAGCCACCACCCATCTTCTTCATCCCAACATTACTTTTTCAAGTGGATGCTGATTTTTAGTGTTTCAGTATAAAGGGAAGAAAATGGAAGAAGAAGAAGTGACTAGAGGTTGCAGCTGAGAGGGAAAAAAAAGACATTAATTTAATGAAGACCCTAGCGTGTATTCTTGAATTTGGGCTTTAACCCTAACTCATCCACACAAAACCGGCTTGTAAGATGAGGATTGTGTAAGCCTTATAAATACCACTCAGGCCATATCTTTAGTCAATGTGGGACTTTCAACACCCCCCCTCATGCTCAGGACTAGACATATGAAGTGTGGACTAACGTGGGTGAAATAATAGGGATCTCAACACACCCCTTCACGCACAGGACCGGACATCTGTAGCGTGGACAAATACAGGTGGAATAACAGAGATCATGACTCAATAACAAATCTAGGATAGACTCTGATACGATCTTGAATTTGGGCTTTAACCCTAACTCATCCCCACAAAATTGGCTTGTAAGGTGAGAAGTGTCTAAGCATTATAAACACCACTCAGGCCATATCTCTTGTCGATGTGAGACTTTCAACACACTCCCTCACGCTCAGGACTTGACATATGAAGCGTGAACTAACGTGGGTGGAATAATAAGGATCTCAACATGTATCACTTTAGTCCCCAAAATTTGCTTTTTTTTTTACTGCAAAAACTCATGGCATTTCATTAATAATAAAAGCAGAAATATAAAAGTAATACAAAGTGGAACATAGTTGTAATTTTGGGGACTAGCCATGAATGATGTTGCTTTTGCTAACAAATGAGCTACACTATTCGCATGTCTCCCGACAAAGCTTACACTAAAGCTTGGACAAACTGATAAAATGTTTTTACAATCACGATTTTTATTGTGATAAAATTTGCTTATAGAAAAAGAAACATTGGTGAATAATATATTTTATTGTGTATCGATTTAGTCTCTGAAATTTTCGTACAAAAAAATCGACGTTAGTGATTTAAATTAGATATTTTACCGCATATATATCAACTTAGTCCCTGAAATTTGCGTCTACTTAGCCACATGAGGTGGTAACGTGTGTGACAGCAAGACATTTAATGTGACACATCAGTATTCCAAACTCTGTTAAGGGACAAAGACTAATGGAGGGACTTAACTAATGAAAAACAATATCTGGACACAAATTTTGGACAACAATACGCAACACCGTATGTCCGTATGGTACAGACATGTACGAAACCGTACAGAATCCGTATAGTATCTTTTTTAGATTTTTTAACTGGTTAACACAGATTTTGTCATTAACTACATAATGAATAGCATTAACCAAATATTTAAACTAGATTAACTAGATAAGAAAAAGTTTCAGGATTTGACATTAACCAGATAATGAATAACATTAACCAGATATGTGAACTTGATTAACCAGATAAAAAAATGAAATGTCCAAAAGTTTTAGGATTTGACATTAACCAGATAATGAATAGCATTAACCAGATAAAAAAATCTGTAATATTTTTTTGAAATATTTTTTTTTAAAAAAATATTTTTTTTGAAAAAAAAGGGCTGTACATGTACGGACATACGGTCCATACATGTTGTCGCGTATTGATATTTAATTTATGTGTCCAAATAACGGGACCGTAATTGATAGATATTTTTAAAACACATGGACTAATTTGAATTATTGATAAATTAGAAAATTGACTTTTTCTTCGTTAACTCAATTAATGAAATTATTGTTCTTGAGGCAAAATTCGGGTCATGGTCACGGTCTTGCAAAGTATCCCCGTCGATCTTCAATTCGATCCTTGTCTTCTACTTCTCCAAACAAAACTATCTCGCCTCTTCTATTCCTTTGCAACAAACACCTACGCTGCCTCTTACACCGTTTTTAACTATTTCCTTCTAATCGACCCATATGAACACGTAACTGTCCCTAGCTAGCTTCTTTCTTTCTAACCTCTAACATGGTACTTACCTTCCTCCTCTTCACTCGTTCCTCTTGTCTCCCTCCATGTGCACAAAAATCTGACCTTTTTGTTTTTTTCAGGACAAAACCAGTGGCAGCGACAAGACAATGGTTGACAAGTACAACGTTGGAAACGCTGAAACATTGGCAAACGAGGCCCAGGTTTGGAGTTCCCAAGTTCAAATCTTTTGTTCGTTTGGAAGTTCAATTCTTTTACCCTTTTGTTTGTATTGCTCATTCATGTTGTTGTTTAGCATTTCTCTATTGCAGAGGCTATACCCATATATATACTAGCAGCTCCTGTTGTTGTTTCCAACTTTTTGCAATTCCTGTGACCCTTTTGTTTATATTGCTTATTGATGTTGTTTTTTTTTTCTCTCTCTCTGTTGTTGTTTAGCATTTGCCTATTGCAGAGGCCATACCAATATACGAGCAGCTTCTGCAGTTGTTTCCGACAGCTGTGAGTGTTCTTCTTGAATGTTTTGGTTGTGTGTAGAAATATGTGGTTTTGATTTTGCCATATGATGAACTAGTTCTGTGAGTGATTTTGGAAGCTTCTAATATTATGGGACTGGTTTTTGATGATGCTTATTTGATCTTGTGTTCAGGCCATGTTTTGGAGGCAATATGTGGAGGCACATATGGCAGTAAATAATGACGATGCTATCAAACAGATTTTTAGTCGGTGTTTGTTGAATTGTCTTCAAATTCCTCTCTGGTATGTTGTCTGTTTAATCTTATTAATGCAATGGTTGATGTGTTAGTTTCTTTTACTCCCTTTTGGATATATTGCTTGAAAGGTTTTGATCATATGTGAGAACTCAGTATTTTTTGGCTACTTGAATCAATGAGGTATAGTGTAGGATGACATGGGTTGCACTTTGAATTTTTATTTTGTTTAATTTAAGCCTATGCTAACAAGAAATAGTGTATTTGGAAACTGTTGGTTGGTCACCAAGAAGGATGGCTTAGTAGATCTAACATGGAAACTGCACCTGGGGGTAGGGATGGGAATGTTTCTGTTGGGTACAAGCCTACTGCACAGGTAACATTCAAGTTTAGTTGATATGCTTGCTTTAAGGGCCTGCCTCAAAAGCCCCAAATGTTATCGATAGATAGCCTTGCAAAGGTAACTTTAAAAAGATTAGACTATTTAACGATACTGGAGAATTGGTTAAATCACAAAAGATCTTGAAAGATACTCATTTTTTTTGACAGCTGATCTGAAATTCTTTTTATTTTAGTTGTTTCTTTCTTTTTCCTGGTAGAACTTCTGTTGCTTCTTATATTTTGTCCCGTCTTCTCTATCCTATGTTACATTTCATTTAGAATTTTTATCAGATTGTTTTTCTTGTGATAATGGATGAAATAACCTGCTTATTAGGTCTGGGCAAACAATGTTTCTGTTTACTGTTTTAATCTTTCATTGTGTTTCATATCCTTGCTTTATAGGCGGTGTTACATTCGCTTCATTAGAAAGGTTAATGACAAGAAGGGGACAGAGGGTCAAGAAGAGACAAGAAAAGCTTTTGATTTTATGCTCAACTATGTTGGTAAGTTGTTTCCCTTTGTCCCGTTTGTCTTGTATTTCAATTGTCTTTGGATTATTGTCCTATTTAGGAGATGATGATGGAAACTCACCTAAGGTGGTTTGGTCATGTGAGAAGAATTCTAATAGACACTCTAGTGAGAAGAAGATTGATAGGGGCCTCAGTGGGAAATGTGGATAAAAAGATAGGCCATTAAAGGGGTAGAGCAAAGACCGAAGAAAACTTTAGGTGACAGTGATACCAATGAAAGATACCTTGCTTTAAGTGGTTTTACTGAAAATTTTATTTTTGATGGAGCTTGTTAGATATAAAACCATTTATGTGCTTTAACCCAATATTTTAAGCTTTTGGATAGTTGGTTCATGGCGTAGTATTCGAGCTTCTATGACCATGTTGTCTAGAGTTAGATCCTTGTTGCTTCCATTCTCCTTAATAAAAGTTAGATTTCAGCACAAGGTAGAGTTGGCCTGTGCATTTTCACGCGTCAAGCCCTAGAGGCTCTTGTTTGAGGAGGAGTGTTAGATATAAACCCATTGATGTACCTTCTGCCAACAACATAGCTTTTTGGATAGTTAGTTCATGACACAGCCCAATGGCAATGGTCGATCCATGTAGCCTACTACACCTTGTGGGAAGGCTTCATTGCTGTTGAAGAATGTATCGGAAGAAATCTTGATGCCTTTTGTCTTTTCACCGAGTGTCTGAGTGGAGAGTCCTTTTAGAATCCTATTTAATGAGGAGACAACACGAAAAATCGCAATTTTAAAAAGATAAATTGATGCAAAACTGGTGTGATTAGGCATTGGGATACTAGGGAATCGCAAAAGTTTTGAATTTTACCAGGTATAGATAGAGTATCTTCGCAATTTGTTGGCCTGTGCATTTTCACGCGTCAAGCCCTAGAGGCTCTTGTTTGAGGAGGAGTGTTAGATATAAACCCATTAATGTGCCTTCTGCCAACAACATTGCTTTTTGGATAGTTAGTTCATGACACAGCCCAATGGCAATGGTCGATCCATGTAGCCTGCTACACCTTGTGGGAAGGCTTCATTGCTGTTGAAGAATGTATTGGAAGAAATCTTGATGCCTTTTGTCTTTTCACCGAGTGTCTGAGTGGAGAGTCCTTTTAGAATCCTATTTAATGAGGAGTCAACACGAAAAATGGCAATTTTAAAAAGATAAATTGATGCAAAACTGGTGTGATTAGGCACTGGGATACTAGGGAATTGCAAAAGTTTTGAATTTTACCAGGTATAGATAGAGTATCTTCGCAATTTGTATGATGTTTAACATGAAGACAGAAACTGATATTGTTTTAGGTTAGGGTAATTTTATATTTTTTCTTGCAAGACATAGGATATAATTGTAGGCTTCTTATATGTTACTTGATTAAGGTATCCATCATTTGGTGGATCTAGTCAGTAGTAATTTTCAAATTTTCAGACTAGTACAAGTCAAATCTTATTTATATTAATTTTGTGTCTCTTAGTTAATGCATGTGATTTCACTTATGTCAGTAGGTTTCCAGGGCCTTCTGCTAGCATACTTTTTCAATAATGTGTGTTGCACGTTTTCACTAAAAACTAGTAACATCCTTGTTTCTAATATTGTTGTTTGAAGATATTCTGAGATTAATTAACTAGAGGGAAAGGGAGCGTAAGTTTGTGAGTGTTTGTGTATAATATGTATGTATGAATGTATCTATACATCAACATAGTTGGGATTTCTTTATCTACAGTGATGCTTTTGCATGCCATTTTTTTTTTAAAAAAAAAGCATGTATCTATACATGTATATATAATGACACTTATTTCTGTTGATGTGCCAACAGGAGCAGACATAGCATCTGGCCCTGTGTGGATGGAGTACATATCCTTTCTAAAATCATTGCCGGTTTGTTTAGTTAATCTTCTGTGTTTTCTGCAATTCGTGGTACATTTTTTGTTATCAGTTTTCAATTTTTTTAGTGAAATTCAATTGCAGGCTGTAAGCACACAAGAAGAATCACATCGGATGACTACTGTGAGAAAAGTCTATCAGAAGGCTATTATTACTCCTACCCATCAAATTGAACAAATTTGGAAGGACTATGAGAATTTTGAAAATTCTGTTAACCGTCAGTTGGTAATATATTGGTCTTGATTTCATGCTTGATCTGATAATATGTATTCCTGAGTCCGTAGTTGTTCTTCTGTGGCATTAGATAATGAATATTCTAAAGGCATGCATTTTGATGATAAAGTGTTTTGCAGGCTAAAGGGTTGATATCTGAATATCAACCAAAATATAATAGTGCCAGGGCAGTTTACAGGGAGCGGAAGAAGTATGTTGATGAAATTGATTTGAATATGCTTGCTGTACCACCAACTGGATCCTACAAGGCAAAATTCTGTTCCTTTGCAACTATTGCTTAACCAGTGATAGCTGTTACTGGATAATTTCAGACACGTGTGAAAGTAAAGCATGAAGTATATTTTGATATTTAGTTGGATGGTTGTTTAGTTTTGAAGAGCTGGTGATTAGGCTGATTAAACCGATTAGTTTCGCAGACTAATGAAAATATGTTTGATGTAATTTGGAAAGAGCATTTTATCCTTTTCCACATCTTTCATGTAATATGGACATTGGAGCTTTATGCTTTAATTACTTATTGTGTGTCATCAAGCAAGCGCATGTCTGTTAACAAATTGTTTTGGAAAGATAGTCATTTTCCCCAAAAATCTCTCTAAGGAAGCTGCCAAAAAATTTCTTTGGCCCCAATATAAGCTAATCCAAACATGCAGCAAGTATCTCAAAAACTCGAGCTGTTAGTACATGGATGATGTTAAACTTTTATTTTGTTTCTCTAACACAGTCTCTCACGTTAAAAGTCCATTGGACTTGAAGCATGGACAGTGCACAGACCGACCTGTGTTGAGTATCGACTCTAGACCACCTAGTCATATAGAGGCTCTCATTTCATATTATGAGACAACTATCCTAAAAGCTTAATCTTGTTAGATGAAGGCAAATGAATGGTTTAATACTTTTTATATTTCTAACATCATGATAAGTTTTATTCTTTCGTTACTTCTGACAGGAAGAAATGCAGTGGATGGCATGGAAGAGACTTTTATCTTTTGAAAAGTAAGAAGCATGCATCCCTTTTTCTTTCTCTTAAATTTAACTTTTTAACTGTTGATTCATTTAGGAATAAACCATATCAGCTTCTGGTTGTGTTTCTGATAATTGCTTGTATATTTGATGTGCATCTCCCCTGGTAAGTTTTACTATAGATCTTTGTTGCTTTATATTTGATCAAACTAAGGAAGCAATGTAGGCAAAGTCTTGTGTTTATCTAATCACACACACACACACACACACACAAACACACATATATAACAAAAGGATTTTTTCGGCCTTTTTGTCCAATTTTAATTTCTAAATAATTCATGGTTTCTGTGTCTGTGTGTGCATGCTCATGCTCGCCTGCCCGCACCTATATGAATGTAGGACTAGGAGCAGCATGTGATGGGCAGCAATTGTCATTTGTTTTGAAGAACATATTTAATATCTAGGGTCAAATAAATCAAGTGTTGATCAGTTTAACTGGAGGCCTTTTCTGTTTTTACATATTGAGTGAAATTGGTTTGTAATTTTATTCGTTAAATGTCTTGGTAAAAGTATTTCGCGAAAACCTTTATAGCCATACACATGATTGAAGCTGTTGCTGCCCATGTCTTCATAGTTCAGTCTCTCATGTCTTCATAGCTTCTTATTCATTCATGTGACGATGTTTTGGTAACATTTTAACTTCAACCATTCTGCATTTCAGAGGAAATCCACAGAGAATAGATACCGCTTCCTCCAACAAACGAGTTATATTTACTTATGAGCAGGTACTAAGAAATATATTCTACTGTTTTTTTTCCCTTTAATAGTATCAATTTTTCAATATTATGGAGAAACAAATTATGTCGTTGTAAAATATTTCGTAAGAGAATTCTATCCGACCATGTTGGAAATAGAAGCATTAAATATTTCATCGGAAGTTAAACTCATTAATATCCCACTTTCCAAGTAGCTTAGATTCATTGTATAGCTAGTAGGATATGTTCAATGTATTTTAGCATTTCCAACACCCCCTCACATTCAGGGCTATGAACCTAGAGCATGGACAATGCAGACAACCCAACAAAGAATCTAGGATAAATTCTGATACCATCTAGAAATTTGGGCTTCAGGCCAAACTCAACCCCACAAAATCGGCTTGTAATGTGAGGACTACTTAAGCCTTATAAACAACACTACTTAGGCCATATCTCTAGGTGATATGGGACAAAGCACGCCCCCTCACACCCAGCACAATGAAGGTGTTGAAGCCTGCAATGAAGGCAACCCAAAGTGGTCGCAATTTGGGTGGCTAGGAGGACTGTAGTTAAGGCAGATTTCCAACAGATTCCTTACGGTGATGGTCACTCACTGTAGCTGAATTGAATACATTTCTACAACAATCCACATTGTTAGCCTAGTTTGTTTAAAAATACAATTGCTTGCCATACTGTTTAGATGTACTTGATTAGTGAATTAAACCGCTACGGATTGTTATGTCAAGAGGTTTCATTTTCATTCTCATTTATAGGTAGTCTATGCATCAAAAGAAAAATATTTCTCTTCCTTATTTAGATGTGGAATTAATAACATCATCGACCATGTGTTTTACTTTGGTGATATTTATTTATTATCTTATTTATGGAATTATGGAATTTCTTACTGCATTTTACTGGTATTCAGTGTCTGATGTATATGTACCATTATCCTGATATATGGTATGACTATGCTACATGGCATGCTAAAGGTGGTTCAATAGATGCTGCAATCAAAGTATTTCAAAGGTCTCTGAAGGCTCTTCCTGGTTTGTGAGACTTTTCTTTTGTTAATTCTGCTTAATTTTTGGATTTTGTTAGTGCCTGCATATCTTTATTATTCACAATTTTTTCTCGAGTCTCTTGTCTCTTGGAAAGCTGCACTCTTTGGCTTGTTTATAACGTGCTATTTTTTAAGGAATTTTTTTTTGCAATACACATACCCCGGGTCTAGATATAAAAAAGAAAAATCTCATTTAAAGTAAGAAATTAATGGTTCCTCAATTAGAGTATGACATTCAGTGATCTTTTTCTGACAGATATCCTTTGACTATGAAAACCTTTTCTTGTGTTAGCTTATCTTAATCCTTGGCATACACTTTATATCAGCTAATGCTCCATTGTTACCCTTTGGCTAGAGTGTAGTGTAGCTCTTATTTATGCATAATGTGTCTTACTTGACTCTACATATTTTTCCATTCCTTGCTCTCTGTCATTTCTTTTGCAAACAGATTCGGAAATGCTACGATATGCTTATGCAGAGCTAGAGGAATCACGTGGAGCAATCCAGGTATGACAGGTTGGACATATAAATGATAGTGATTAATGTTGTTGAGATATAGTCAAATAATAATAGTATCCATTAAGATATTATCCCGGTTGTATTTTCAGGATTCTTTGCTAGTTTCCCCTTTTTAGTTTATTCTATTCCCTAACCTTTAGGGATTGATTAGGTTAGCCTTGTGTATATACATTGTACATTCCCTTCATTCGTTGAATAAGAGAAGTATGATATTATTCACTCTTAAGTACTGTCACTGGGAATTGTGGAAGTTAATGTGTCATTGGAAATATTTGAGTCTTGGGAAATAGTTTAATTCTTCATCATTGTTGTTGTAAATGTAAAATGTTTCAATTCTATTTTGTATATAAATATCAATGATGCTGAGTACTCCCACTCAAGTAATTCACAGAAACCTATTCTAAATCTTTTCTAGTCTCTTCTGTATTTGGTATTAGAGCAGGCTCCGTCCTGCTTCTGCTCTCAATCTCTGGATTCTTCCATCTGGTGTGGTAAAACATTATATTTGTTAATAGTTGACCAGTCACGTCTCTAACAACTCAGAGAAACCTTTCCTAAATGTTTTCTGGTCTCTTCTCAAGTGCATGCTTCAATTTCTTGCCTTTCTTGGTTATTTTAATCTTTATTTCTATTTCCTTGTTTTCTCGTTTTATGTCAGGCTGCAAAGAAAATATATGAAGGCCTTTTGGGAGATGGTGTCAATGCAACTGCACTTGCACATATTCAAGTATGTGAAATTGTTTGTTTAATATGCTCAATAGTGGTGTTGAATACTTAGGGTGTGGATATACATGTTCATCAATTGATATTAAGTTTCGAAAATCAGTGAACAAGTCTTGAGGTACTGCTGCATTGCATGATCAGAAATTTAAATGATTTGGTAGTTCAAGTTCCTGGTCTAATTCTCTGAAAATTTATTGTTATCCGCATGTTTTATCTATTTTATTTGCTGGTGGATTCCACACACACACCTTTCGTACTCATAAAAGTTCATTAATGGAAGTTGAATGTGCGTAGAAGCATAAATTTCAATTTTTTACTCTGCTATAATTTTTCTTTATTGAGAATGTTAAGTAATTTATGCAGTTTATTTTAATGCTTGTTTATAAATTTTCTTGCAAAAGATGTGACACCTGTTTCATGCTACAGTTCATTCGTTTTCTAAGAAGAACTGAAGGTGTTGAAGCTGCTAGAAAGTACTTTCTGGATGCTCGCAAATCCCCAGCTTGTACATATCATGTTTATGTCGCTTATGCTACAATGGCTTTTTGTCTTGACAAGGATCCAAAGGTCCTACTATTTCCTTCATTTGTCTGTGTGTGTATTTTAGTCAGGTGATAGGATTATAGATTATATAATGCTATAAAATTACATACTTGATAGTAATTACTCAGCTGGATGTATACCTGAAATTTTGTGTGTTTGGAATGGTTTAATATATTGATCCACTCATCTACATGTATGGAAGCATACATGTTTAGGTATGCATACCATTATAAGGAAACATTGCCAACGATTGACTTTCTTGCCTGTTCTATCCTTCTAGCAAATAAAAACCGTCATTCAACACTTGGTAACTAATAATAAATATGATTTCTTTATTGGATTATCCATGCAGATGGCTCATAACGTTTTTGAGGCGGGGCTAAAACGCTTTATGCATGAGCCTGTTTATATTCTTGAGTGAGTTCTACTTTCTCCCAACTCTGATTTCTCTTGTTCTGCCTTACTCCCATGATGTATGCCAAAATTGGAGTATGCAAACAGCCCCACTACAAGCATTCAGGAGTGGCCAAAAGCTGCTCTCCTTTGCTGTGGCCTAGAGTTGTACTTAATTTGAGAGATGGTAACTGTTAGGAACCCAGAATTTCTATTGAAAAGAAAGAACTATTTTATTGAGAAAATGAGAAAAAATAGGAGAGAGATCTCTTCTCTAAGGGTTTCCCCTTTTACAACAGGGCCATTGCTCTATTACTGTTTACAAAATCTGAATATCTAAATCCCCTCTATGCTTGAATTCTCCTATTTATACAAGATATCCCTCTAACTAACTAATTAACTAATGACTGTCACTAACTAACTACTTCTTATCCATATCCTAACAATTAACTAACTTCTCCTTATCCGATATTATTACTAACTCCTCCTTATCATATATCCTAACAACTTCTCCTTATCCTATATCCTAACAGTAACACACCTGCACTCGATTGAGCAACTGCAATCCCTAAAATGTATTTTTGTCCAAATATTTTATCTAAAAGTGATATGATATGTATCACACAAGTTTTTGGATATCTGCTGTTAGTTGACAACAAAATTGTGTTGCTCACAACTTAGTTGACCTAATACCAAACCTGCTCTTGTAATTCACTTTTTGATGTATGTACTATATTGCAATTGCAATTGATTTATGTACTTTTCGAGATCCCTGTGCCTCTAAGTGCTTTATATTATCATTGCACTCGTTCGAAATACAGTATTAGTATTTTAATCTTATACTGCTTGTTGCTTTTAACTTTATGTTTTGGTGGATATAATATATTATCCTCTCACTAGTTGTACTTTTCTCCATTTCTATTAATAATAATTCTTATCCTACCGAAAAATATTAATTGAATATTAAGAATATTTTCATGATATTTCAGATATGCTGATTTCTTGACACGTTTGAATGATGACCAAAATATACGTGATTGAATATTAAGAATATTTTCATGATATTTCAGATATGCTGATTTCTTGACACGTTTGAATGATGACCAAAATATACGTGCTTTATTTGAGAGGGCATTGAGTTCACTTCCTCCTGAGGAATCGGTTGAGGTTGGCCTTGCTTCCTATTTTCTTGTTCTTTTAAAAGAAATTCCTGGACCCTTAGTAGTAGTTGGTTAACAACATCAAGGTTATGTTCCATTTTTGGAACAGATATGCAATGCAAGATTTTATCTTATCTAAAAATATAGCAAACTAAGTATATTCACAGTGCACAGCAATCTATGCATGGACTTAATAAAACCTCTTCCTATATACATTAGATAATCAAGTAATGTTTGTAACCGTTATATTAAATAATTGTTTGAATGCTATTAACTGTTCGTGGCTTCATTTAACACCTCTTGATCAGATTGCAATTTGCAAACATCGTAATTCTTATTTAAGCCCTTGTCAAAACTTGGATTCAGCAACCTACGTGACAAAATCTGTGATTTGGAATGTCTCCTCAGTGGTAGAAACCTATAAGCATCTGAATATATAATCATTTTTGCATTGTTCCTCTTCAAAACGTGATTTTTTTATATTGAGCAAAGAAATACAAGGACGGAATCCTAACTATTCTGAAAGTAAAGACAAAACCTTGGTAAAAGGAACATCATTTCAGAAGCGTAAATTTCCCCTTTTGCATATTGGGACAACAAACCTCTCTTATGAAATCCACCAGCGTGAAACCCAAAGAAAGGCTTAAGAAAACAAACCAATGAATATTGTGCTACTGCTACATTAACATCCTTAGTTTAAAAAATGCATGATGATTTCTCCTTAGCATTCAGTAAGTTTGATGCTGTATTAATTTTTCTCATAGTTTATGTGCTTATTCAGTTGGAGAATGTTTAGTAGTTGTTTGCTGATGTTCAATTTGTTTGTAACTAATCTAATTTATAGGTCTGGAAAAGGTTCACTCAGTTTGAGCAAACTTATGGTGATCTTGCTAGCATGCTGAAGGTAGTACCTTCACATTTGTTTCTATACTGCATTTACCTTGCTATGTCAGGTTTTTCCTTTTGCATCGTGCTGTTAATTAGGCTTGTCAAATTGTTACTTTTTAGTTATCTCTGATCATTTGAAAGAAAAATCCTTGGAGGAAAATATTGGGACAGATGATTTGTAGAATTTGTTCTCTGTGTTGCATGGATTAGGAATTGGTTGACATTGCTTGAATAGGATTTTGGCAACATCCCACTGTCAGGCAGTTTTCAATAAAGGGCTGGAGATCATTTGAATGAAACTCACTATTTTCTTTCTATTTCTTGCCAAGTCAATGCTCTGTACTAGAACTAACAAAATTCTATGCCATTGTCTAACATGATAGACTTTGATTTTCAGCAACAAAATCGTGAAACAAGATCTTTAGGGAAGGCAAGAAAATTCTTGCTGAAGTTATAGCTACAGGGTTATCCTTTTAGGTATAGAGGGAGGAAAATTAATACATAGAATAATAAAATTAATTATTTATTTTGATATCAATGTGAATGAAGTATTTGGTATACAAAGCACTACATCTTATTTATACTATGCTACACTACTAATTCTAATAAGCAAGGAAACAAATCACGGAGATAATGACATTCTTATAATAGAGCTCCAAAGTATAGGAAACTTGACAACAAAATAGTGATGGGACAGGTTATGGAGGATGGTTCTTCTTTGATACCATATTGAAGCTACAGCTTACAGGGTTAGCCTTTTAGGTATCAAGGCTGGAAAAGTAATACTTAGAGTAATAAAATTATATCGATATTAATGTGAATCGTATGTTGGTCTTGTCACAAAAGACAAAGCACCATCCCTTATTTATACTATGCTACACACCATTAATCCTAAAAGAATCACCTTGTCCTCAAGGTGACAAATGAATAGCCAACACCGTCTATCAGGATCCCACTGTCTGAAGCCCCTCACAGAAAACGCTATTTCCATGGTAGCTAAAAGGAAGGTCTCATGCTTCCATCTTGAAATGTTGGACCCCCCTGGATCCCATTGCTTGGATTGTGTGGGCTGGATTCCCCATTCCTTGACCCTTTCCATAGGGGCAGCCTCCTTACCATGGCCGCCATCTGGAGGTTCCGGTGGTGGAGGAGGCCTAATTGGGTTGCTTAACTTGGGAGTCCCTGTTTTGGGTAACAAGGGATATGTGACAGTAGCCTTTGTTTCGGGCGCACAGTACAAAAAGGAGGTGAAAAGGGTTCAGCCTCCCTCAAAATTCTGAACTGGGTTGTAACAACTTGGGCTTTACCACGTTGTTTGACATGCTGCCCACTAGCAAGAATATGGGCTTGTTTAATTTGTCTCTGTTTTGGTGGACCATACACGGGAGGGGTAGAGATGGGTTTTGCTTCCCCCAAAATATTAAAATGGGTTTTGACAAAATGGGACTTGATGGATTTTTTAGCTAGCTCACTACCAGCAGTGAGTTGGGCCTGGCCCAGTAGTTGTAAATCGGTGCCCAGCTTGCGCCCACTCATCTGAACCGTCATTTCATCACTTCTCACGTCAGAATCCATGGCCTCCCACAGCAACGCCTGGTCTTCTAACTCACACCCAGGTTCTAGCTCTTGCGATTTCAGTTCTGTTTGGTTCTCTACCATCAACTCTATCTCCTTACTGCTCAACGATGGTCCCAATGGGTCTACCAAAATTTCTTCCTTGTTCCGACGTCATACGATGAAAGTCGATCGTCCTCCCTTCGTTGTGATCGTGAACAAGTCCCACCAGTGAGGTTTCCGTAGCTTTCCTCTTCTGCGTCCATTGCCGGAGTACGTCGGCGGCGCCGTTCTCGTTTCCCTTCATCAATTTCTTCTTCAGTTTGCCGATTAAATTCTGCACCCTTCGTTGTGGCTGGTTCCACTCTCCCACCACTTCTTCGACTTGGAGCATGATCACGTCTAGATCGACGCCCGGTATATTCCCCATTCTTCTTTCTCAAGAGTCGCTTGATCTCGTCGACTGTTGCTCTCCAATCATATACAAGGTGCTCCGATCCTGCTGCTCTGGACTCCATAGTAGCGCGCGTGGCCTCCATTTGATCTCGCGGAATCGAGGGCTCTGATACCATTTGATAGGTACCAGAAGACATAGTCACACAAAAACAGTGGAAATACATATTAATGGAAACAAGGGCTGTATCAAAGTGATAACAGGCCTGGATATGTGAAATACGAGGAGAAATGACTGAAAATGCTAAAAGAAATGCAGAAAGCAAAGAAAGATAACCAGTTTGGGCAGATCCGAGAGTGCCCAATTCTCTCCCAAGGTTCTAACCAATTTCCAACCTCCTTCCTCATTCCCTCACTCCTACCTATATACTAAACATCACACACACGCCCTTGCCCTTCCTATTGCCAACTCAACATTTGGTTACAAAACAGAATCATCCCTATTTTCTCTCTCATGGCTATGATTCCCTGCATCACACCCTCTCTTTTCCTCACATACAACTTAGTTATATCAGGGTTCCTAACATTAAATAAGGAAACAAATCATGATATAAAAGGTGTTGATTGTAATTGTAATTATTATTGATTATTGATTTATTCCTTTTATTATTTTATAGCATTTCATAGTTTCCATAAATAGTCCTAATCCTAAGCTGTCATTGATTTCAATCCCTAGGGATTTAGATACTACTTCTCTTCTATATATTTGTACAATTCTTCAAGATAATAGTAGAAAAAATCATATTCAATTTGGTGCCAGAGGTCTATGGTTGATTCGCGTTTGCTAAGATGGCATTTGTCCGTTTTTTCTTGTCCTTGGTTGCCATGAGGTACTGGCCCTTGCACCACCGGATATTGAAAATGCCTTCTTACATAGTGGTCTATATAGAGTAACCACCTAGGTTTGTTGTAATGTTTAGGAAGAGTAAGGTCTTGTTTGGAGGTTACAGAAGTCCTTGTATGGTTTAAAAAAATCTTCTCGAGCTTTGCTTGGGAAGTTTAGTAAAATCATCCAACAGTCTGGCATGAATCATTGTGAGGTAGACCATTCTATATTCTTTAAAAGCTCTTCATCGCATAAACTTATTTATCTTGTGGTGTATGTGGATGATATTGTCATTACAAGTGATGATCAAGAAGGCATTAATGACTTGAAACAACACCTATTCATATATTTCCGAACATGAAAGACCTTGGCTGTTTGCGATACTTTCTTGTGATTGAAGTGGCCCAACTACAGTCCGGTATTGCTATCTCTCAAAAGACATATGCCCTTGATATTCTACAAGAGACTGGAACACTTGAATGTAAACTTATTGATACTCCTACGGACTCAAATGTGAAGCTTCTACCTAATTAGGGGGAACCCTATCCTAAGCTAGGCATATATAGAAGATTAGTGGGAATGTCAAATTATCCGACCATGACTACTAGACTAGACAGTGTTTTCGTATTAGTGTTGTGAGTCAGTTTCTCAACTCATCATGTGATAGTCATTGGAATGCAGTTATTTGGATCTCAAGATACATCAAAGGATCACCTAGTAAAGGGCTTGTTTATATGGACTGAAATCATACAAATATCTTTTGATAGGGAAAGTGATGCTAGTGATAGAAGGTCCACTTCGGTTTATTGTGTGCTTATAAAGAGAACTTGATCTAATGGAAGAGCAAGAAGTAGACTATTGTTGCAAAATCATGCACAAAGGCATAGTATTGTACTATAGCTAATATTGCCTGTGAACTTTTGTGGCTAAAACATTTGCTTCACGAGTGGAAGTTTTGTGAGATAGGTTCTATGGAACTTGCTTGTGATAACAATAGGTACCGCTGGAGGCTGTGTTCGCCGCTGGTAGACACGCAGAGGAGGTGGAGTAGAAGCTACAATAGGTACCGGAACAACAGGTGGGATATCCCGAAAGTCCTCAGTGAAGTTATTATCAGGTACCGCAGAAGAGGAGAAGAATGGGCAAGTCTCAAAAAATGTGACATCAGTAGAAACAATGTATCGTTGTAGTTGAGGGCAAAAAACAACGATAACCTTTTTGGACACGTGAGTAGCCCAGAAAAATACATTTGAGAGACTTAGCTGAGAGTTTATTTTTACCTGGAGTGAGGTCATGGACAAAACATGTGCAACCAAAGACACAAAGAGGAATGGGATAGAGATCCTGTTGTGGGTACACAAGAGAGTACGGAATTTGATCATGAAGAACAGAGGAAGGCATGCGGTTGATAAGGTAACAGGCCGTGAGGAGCGCATCGCCCCAAAAACGAAGAGGAATATTATGGTGAAGGAGAAGGGTACGTGCTGTTTCAACCAAATGACGATTCTTTCTTTCGGCCACACCGTTCTGTTGTGGTGTGTGGGCACATGGTGTTTGGTGAATAATTCCTTGGGAAGACAAAAACGATTGAAATTGGGCTGACAAATATTCACAAGCATTATCAGTGCATAACATTTTAATGGAAGTACCAAACTGGTTTTGAACTTCTGCACAAAATCCTTGAAAAATACTAAAAACATTAGAACGATTTTTCATTAAAAATAACCAAGTACACCGAGAAAAGTCGTCAATGAAAGTGACAAAGTAATAATAGCCTAGAGTTGAACAGACACGACTAGGATCCCAAATATCAGAATGAACTAAAGCAAAAGGTGACACGACACTTTTATTGACTCGCTGATTATAAGTTTGATGAGTATGCTTTCCTAACTGACACGACTGACACTCAAATGATAAAATCTTAGAAAAACTAGGAACCGTAAGACGCATTTTATTGAGGCTAGGGTGACCCAGACGTTGATGCATAAGGGTTTGAGAAGCAGCAGAGACACAAGCCACCGGCAGTGAAAGGTGATATAATCCTCCAGACTCATGTCCTGTTCCAATCGTCCGTCCCGTACGTCGTTCCTGCACATAAACAGAGTTATTAACAAATAGGACCGAGTGATCAAGGGTATGAGTGAGTTTGATAATGGATATTAAATTAAAAGGACAACCAGGAACATAAAGTACAGAATGTAAGGAAAGGTTGGGAAGGGGTTGGGCTTGACCAATGCCTTGAACTTTGATTCTAGAGCCATTTGCCATGGTGACAGATGGCAAACAATCAGAGTAAGACAGGTGAGAGAAAAGGGATTTGTTACCAGTCATATGGTCAGAAGCACCGGAGTCAAGTACCCATGGTCCAAGAGAGGAGGATTGAGAGACAAAGGCTACAGGATTACCAGACTGAGCTACGGCAGCAGAAGGTGTTGGTTGATGGGCTGCTTTGAACTGAAGGAACTCATTGTAATCAGCGGTCGAAATAGTAACATCTTCGGTGATTGCAGTATGAGCAACATTGGCAACCTTAGACTGTTGTTGTCTTGCTTTGGTGCGACATTCCGCTTCAATATGGCCATAGCGATTGCAATAGTTGCAGCGAGTACCACAACGTTGGCCACCACGTCCTCCATTTCGTCCACCACGATCAGGATAGTGGGAGACAAGTGCGGAGGAATCAGCAGTACTGGAGGAGTGGCCAAAAGCATGAGGAGTAGCAAGACGCAACAGTTGTTCACTAACTGTGTCATAGGAAGGAACAATGGAGCTTGATAAAATCTGGTTGCGTACCGAATCAAGCTCTGGTGGTAGGCCGGCCAGTGCAAGAATCATGAAAAACTTGCTGCGTTGCTCGGCATGAGCTGCTGCATCACTAGTAAAGGGCATGAGAGATTGAAAATCAGCAATCAAATGATCAAGCTTACCAAGGTAAGTCTGCCCATCCATGTTTTCCAGCTTCAGAGAGATGAGGTTGAGAACGACACTATAAAGGCGATGAACATCATTGGAGTAGACTTTCTTGGCTTTTACCCAAATATCGTAGCAAGTGGTGAATGCTTGATATTGCGGCTGGAGCTTGGGCGCAATGGAAAACCATAGGACAGTACATAGGGAGGCATCAACTTGCTTCCATTTTGATCGATCTTTGGTAGGAATATCCTTGGCTTGTTTGGTCAAGTGGTCTTCACGTCCTTGACCTTGAAACCAAAGCTTGACAGCAGTAGCCCAGATGCTGTAGTTGGCTGTCCCGGTCAGTTTTTCACACGGAATAAGCGGAACCTTGGTGAATGTCACGGTGTCGGAATCAGAGTTGTCACCCATTAGTGTATGAAGGTGAGGAACTGCTGGATAGGGGCGCCTGGTGGTGGGGAAGGTGGCGGAAGAGGCGGCGAACGGTGGGCCGCGCCGGAAAACGGCAAAAAAGAGATCTGAGCGCGCGCGCGTTGGTGACACGCGCCAGAGACTGGCCGCACGTGGAGGCGCGTGCGGCTGCGGTTGAGGACGTGCTTCCTGCGGTTGGGTCGACTCGGGGCGGCGGTTCGACCGGTGGTGGCAGACCGGAGAGATGAGTCACGGTTGCGGAGAAAACTGGCTTCTCAGTGGCGGCGTGCACTGTTCACGCAGGAAATTAATGGCACTGAGGCAGGGAACTAAAGGAAATTTGGATCAAAACCTAAACTACTGATACCATGTTAAGAATAAAGAAGAATATTTGAATATTGTGTGTCTTATGTGACCACACAGTCTGTATTTATAATCATAGGATACAATCATATAATAATTACAAAGGATCAAATCAAATCCTTGATTTGTATAACTATATCCCTAATTACCAGCACGTATTAATTATATAATGAGCACATGTTAAATATGCTTTCTAACAATAACAAATCAACTTTGCATGTCTCTTCAAATCCAATTTTTTATGAATGGACAAAAAACATAAATTGATTGTCACTTCATCAGGGAAAAGATTCTTTCAGACATCATCAAGACTTCTTTTGTGAATTCCAAGGATTAGCTAGCAGATATATTGACTAAGTCGTTATAGGGTCCTAGGATTGCATACATATGTAACAAGCTGAATGCATCTGACATATATATTCCAACTTGAGGGAGAGTATTAATTATAATCATAATTATTGTTGATTCTTTCCTTTTATTATTTGATAGCATTCCACAGTTTCCATAGATAGTCCTGGGTTGTCATTGAATTCAATCCCTAAAGCTTAGGGATTTAGATGTATATATCTGTTCAATTCTTTGTGAGTAATACAAGAAAAATATTGATTCAATTTAAGGAAATACCGAAATCATTCTTAAGAGATAATCTAAGTTATTTTAAGATTTGACTAAGATATTATAAGATATTTTCCAAATGTTCTAGCAATGCTATTAAAATAATGTCAATTATAATATGTTAAATTTTTAAATGTAAATTCGTAAATTGCAATCTTGCAGTTGCTTATGGCAATAGAATAGACTGCACACAGATGGGCAGTAACCCACTTTGATCATTTATCCTTGCATCATATATAGGTTGAGCAAAGAAGGAAAGAAGCAGTTTCTGGAGCAGGTGAAGATGCAACAGCAGCATTAGAGAGTTCTCTGCAAGATGTTGTATCACGGTATAGTTTCATGGATCTATGGCCGTGCTCTTCTAATGATCTTGATCATTTAGCTCGGCAAGAGGTACCAGTCATTTGTATATTTTTTAAAGAGATGAATAATATGTTGCTTTTTGTCAAGAACTAACTCTCTTGAAAGCATAAGATGTTAGGTGAATGCTCATCAATTTGTATCCAACTAGTGTGGTATCTTGTGCTATGCACAGGCATGGTATTTTAAGTGTTTCTTTTTAAAACTTTTGACATCGATTAATATTTCGCATATGATAGTTATAATTTATCTGGGTGTCACTCCCTTGATCCATCATTAAATATTCAACTCGAGTATCAACTACGATAATTATGTTCCAGTATCAAATAATTCATTGTGTCTTGGAACTTCAAGTTCGCAAAATGGGCGACGTAGTATGGTAAATAACAAAGTACTCCCTTTGTTATTTTCTTGTTCTCAAAAGTCAACTGGAAGGGATATAAAAGCAACATTGCTGTTGTTGATGTTATTAGTTTTTGTGTCAAAATTTTCATAATTTCCCATTATATATTCATGGCAGTTATTTATATAGAATCCAAGCCTGCCCAATAATAATCCAAGCCCACCCACCCGACCCCATTCACTCCTCTTCAAATGCATTGGAAGTCAACAGGTAGCAGGAAGTGTAGGCAAAACTGTGATTGTTGACCAAACAGTGATATAGACATGACTCATCACACTAGTGCCCCCACCATACCGTGTTAAAATTCAAGTTTATTTAGAGGAACGAGGGCGACAGGAATTGAACTCCTGACCACATCACTTTGTTATAGTGATTCGATATCATGTCAAGAACCGATTCTCTCACAAGTATAAGCTGTTTAGCGAAGGCTCATGATTGGTTTTATATCAAACACTTTTCTATTGGTCTTTCTCTTCGGAGTTTGTTTATATTTGAAACGTCTTCTCCCATCCCATGTGAGAGAGAAGACTAGTGTTCTTGGCATTATCTTAAACAGCCTGCTTTATTTGTTAATCCGAGGGAAGGGTCTTGAGGAAGATTATAATTATCAAATTTTATAGACATGAAAAGAAACTTTGGACTAATGCATTTGAATGGAAAAAGAAAAGTTTGTCCGACGGTTGGTTTAATTAAAGTTATATCAATATTAAAGGTGACTAAATAAGGATACATTGATCAAGTAGGCTTTGGAATGTTGGTATTCAAATATATGTCAGTTTGAAAGCCAACCCTAATATGGTAGTGATCTGAAATCTGGACCGGCTTGTTGACCAGTTTAGTTCTCGCCTGTCCCAATGTAAGGATCAGTCACGTCTCTTCTGGAATGAATGTTAATCCTTGCAATTTGCAAATTGAACCAACCCTCATTGGTCTCACATCCCTATATTAATAATTCACATTATCATATGGGTTGTCGATTTACCACTAACCTTTCTTACTGACTTTAGTTATCAAAATCACCTTTATCATGCAAATTCTCAATATTGTATTTTGAGTTAGGTAATCTATTTTTGACAAGCGTTAATTTATTGAAAAGCCCAGATGCAATAACTATATTTAAATAGCACAGAATTAGCCTGTCTCTCTTGAATTCTTCTGTGTTTATATTTGTGTTCTATATAGTAATTCAATTTTCATTTGTACCTCTTTAGTGGCTTGCCAAAAATATCGATAAGAAAATGGAGAAGTCGGTTATGCCTAATGGAACGACTTTTACAGGTACTACGGATATTATATTCATTCTTGCACTTGGTTTCTCAATATTTCGTATTATGTGGTGAACGATAAACTATTAGTGCAGATAAGGGATCTATTGCAGGCATTTCAACTATGTCAGCGAAGGTTGTTTATCCTGATACATCAAAGATGGTTATATATGATCCAAAGCATAACCCTGGTATGTAACTCATCCTGCTTGAATTTTATTTTTTATTTTTTTATTTTTTTTATGATTAACTTGTTTTTGTTGTGTTGCAACTCATGATTGTCAAATATAGTATGATTGCTATAGCAGACATGCTTTGCTATAGCAGATATGACTTAAGAACCTTTTATGTTAAGATTAAATATATTCCATATTATCAAATCTTTGAGAAATCCTGTAACTATGGTTAAAACCTTTATGTTCGGAATAAATTCAATTTAACGGCAAAGTATGACTTGGATTATTTGACAGTCAAGCTTCTAGCATTTTACTGTTTATGTCTATGTTGCCTATATAATTATTGGGATTTATCACCAATAGCATACATGACAAAAATTCATCAAGAAAACATTTTTTTTCAGTGTCCAAATAAAGCAGAGTGAGAGAGTATTACATTGTATGCATGTGTATGTGTTGGCTTTATGTGGATTTTCTTCAATATTCTATGAGCTGTTAAGCTCTGTTATAGTTTCTGTTAACTAACTGTCAGAATTAGTTAGGAATTACTATTCTGTTAAGTCCTGTTAGTAGCTTGAAATACAATTCAGAATGAAAATCAAATCAGAAATTCTCAATTCCTCTCTCAGGTTTATCTCAAACCTCACCTTCTATAACATGGTTTTGAATAGAAAGGTTTAGGGAAGGAGTTATTATTTATTATTTTGTGTAATTTGATTATTATTTCATTTTTCTCATCGAACAATGTGAAAAATGATAGCTTGTTAACTTTCCTAAGTGCAACTACATTTGGAGTGGGGATCTTATCTGATCAAATTGCCAGTGACAGGTGCTGGAACAAATGCGTTTGATGAAATTCTTAAAGCTACACCACCTTCTTTGGTAGCATTTTTAGCAAGCCTACCTGCAGTTGAGGGTAATTTTCAAAATTTCTTATAACTACGATTTCGTATCCATCATACAGTACATTTTTCTGCTGTTTTATATGCAGTCTGTAAACATGTATTGAAATGGCAACTAAAATGTTTCACTTGTTCACTTGCTAATATGATGAGGCAGTTTACGTTAATTTTCCTTTTTCTTCTTTGTTCCTTCGTCAGTTATTATGTTTATTTTTTAATCAATGTTTGCTTCCCTAAAGATATCGTTATTGCATATTTTGAACAGTGCACAATATTTCTGGAATTTCTGCGAACATGAGGCTTTTGTTGTCTTTCTTAATTTATCTATGCTTAACGGTATCTACTGCTAGTCACCCCTGAAATTTTCTTGCTTCGATTATCATTTTACATGTAGTGTTTATTGGATGACGAGTCTTTATACATTCTCTGGGTTTGGCCGACACGTGGACTTTCAAAGAAAGTGATATATTATAATTTTGATGGATTCAAAAATATTGAAAGCAAAGTGCATTGTTATTGAAAAGAATTATATATGGCTTATCTAGTTTTCTTGAGTTACCAGCAGTGATATGTTCCTTGATGATCCTAAACGCCGTTGACAACCATGTTTTGAAATTTCCAGGTCCAACACCAAATGTGGATATCGTGCTATCAATTTGTTTGCAGAGCGACCTATTAACAGGACAAAGTGGGAAGACTGCGATTCCGACACAATTGCCAGCAGGTCCTGCTCCTGCAACAAGTGAACTTTCTGGTTCCAGCAAGTCTCACCCTGTTCGAAGTGGCTTATCTTCGAAACCAACCAGTAGTAGGCAATATGGGAAAAGGAAAGAATTAGACAGTATGTGCATCATCCATTTTGACTATACTTATGCTTATACTTTCTTTTCCCTTTTCTTTTTGATTTATATGAATGCAATCCTAATTGAGTACATTTGTGTGTGAATTTATGCTGAACCAATAAAGGGATTTTGGATAATATTAAACTTGATGACCAAAGTTTGTCATGACTATGATGCTATCGCAGCTTCACAATTCATTTTATGCAGCAGTGTTTTATATTTGCAAGTAGGCATTGTTGTTACTACTGGTTCTTTGTCAAAAGCAAGCTGCTATTTTTACAATTTACTCCCTTTGTCCCATAACAAGTGTCGTTGTATGTTTTTTTCACACAGTTAAGAAAAATCTATAAATGAACAAAAGTGTGTAACAATTTTATAAAATTATCCTTAATAACCTTGTCATAAATGCATAGTGAAGTACTCCCTCCGTTTTCATATATAAGCAACAGAACACTTTTTTGGTTCATTGAATAACTCATGTATTTGGTCTATATCATATAGACAAAATATGAGTTATTCAATGAACCAAAAAAGTGCTTTGTTGCTTATATATGAAAACGGAGGAAGTATAATGAATTGGGAATAATGCACACGTTATTAATTTGAGGGTAAAAATAGAACAAAATATTATATTGAAAAGATAAAATGACATTGATTTTGACTTTTTTCTTCTAACATGACACTTATTATGGGACAGAAGGAGTAATAATTTAGTATGTATAGGAATAGTCTACAATTAACTTACCTGTACAATTTCTACATGAATAGCGGGGCATATTTGCTCTATTGTTTTCTTTTATGCCAAATTAAACCGGTTAATAGTTCGTGTTAAATGAGAGAATAGAGAGAGACATATGTTGAATACCGTGTGTTTCAACTACACAACGGAGGTTCTTTATATAGGCTTAAAAAGAAATCAAAACAATTAATTACAAGATATCCTATTCCTAATTACATGATATGATTTGCCTATACAATAAATACAAAGATCCTATCTTATTTTCAACACTCCCCCTCAAGCTGGAGCATATAAATCGTATGCATCAAGCTTGTTACATATATAACTGATTCGAGGACCTCTTAGAGATTTAGTGAAGACATCTGCCAATTGGTCATTGGAATTGACGAAGCTAGTGGTGATGTCCCCCGATTCGATATTCTCTCTGGTATAATGACAGTCCACCTCAATATGCTTAGTCCTCTCATGAAATATGGGATTGGAGGCAATATGCAATGCCGCTTGATTATCACATATCACTGTCATTGGCATATCCTCTCCAAACTTGAGTTCTTTAAGAAGTGATTGCAACCACATGAGCTCTTGAGTCACTAATGCCATGGCTCTGTATTCAGCCTCAGCACTAGATCTTGCTACAACATTCTGCTTCTTGCTTTTCCAGGATATCAAGTTTCCTCCAACTAGTACACAATACCCAGTAGTGGATCGCCTATCAATGGGTGAGCTTGCCCAATCGGCATCTGAGTAACCAACTACTCGAGTATGACCTTTATCCTCATAAATAAGACATTTTCCTAGAGCACTTCTAATATACTTCAGGATGCGTATTACAGCATCCCAATGATCCTGGCAAGGGGAATTTAAGAATTGGCTTACCACACTAACTGCAAAGGAAATATCTGGACGGGTGACTGTGAGGTAGTTTAATTTACCAACCAATCTCCTGTACCTCCCTGGATCTGAGAGGGGCTCCCCCTGATTAGGCAGAAGTTTGACATTTGGGTCCATAGGAGTATCAACTGGCTTGGCATTCAATAAACCTATTTCCTCAAGAATATCTATAGCATATTTCCTCTGTGAAATCACCAGACCATCCTTGGATTGGGCTACCTCGATACCCAAAAAATAACGTAGTTTACCAAGGTCCTTAGTCTGAAACTTGTGAGAGAGATACTGCTTCAACTGGATTATACCCTGCTGATCACTACCAGTTATCACAATATCGTCCACATACACAACCAGATAAACACATCCTTGAAATTTGAATGGCGATAGAAAGCAGAGTGATCATTGTTACAACGAATCATACCAAACTGGCCGCACTATAGAACTGACCGCCAAACCAAGCTCGTGGAGACTGTTTAAGACCATAGAGAGACTGTGGAGCTCGAGAAACCATGTTAGAGGACTCCCCCCGAGCAACAAACCCAGGTGGTTGCTCCATATAGACTTCCTCTTTGAGATCACCATGTAGAAAAGCATTTTTAATATCAAGTTGGTGAAGTGGCCAACGACGGATGGCGGCAATGGAGAGGAGGAGCCTAACGGACGCCATTTTAGCCACAGGTGAAAAAGTGTCACTGTAATCCTGCCTAAATATTTGAGTGTATCCTTTGGCCACCAACTGGGCCTTATATCGATCAATCTTACCATCAGGCTCAACCTTGACAGTATAAAGCCAACGACAACCAACCACAGACTTTCCAGGAGGTAGAGAGACCAGTTCCCAGGTACCACTGCCTTGAAGAGCACACATCTCGTCAATCATTGCTTGCCGCCATTCCGGGTGGGATAAAGCTTCACCTGGAGTGTTAGGAATAGAGACAGAAGACAAAGAAGACAAACAAGTGTAATGTGTAGGAGAAAGACAATGATAACTCAAAGCAATGTAATGAGGGGATGGGTTGCGAGTACAACGTATACCTTTACGAAGGGCAATGGGAAGGTCAGACTCAGGTGGCAGGGCCGGTTCTGGTAAAGGAGATGGTGCCGGTGGTGAGTCTGGCATGGCCTCAGGAGCAGGAGCAGGAGCAGGAACAGGGATATGTACCTCGGTAGGTCGCTGGCGACGATGATAAGTCTGTAGTGGTCGCACAACTGGGGGGTCCACAGATGGGGTTTCTGGAGTGACAAACTCAGGAAGCTCAATCGCAGGAGGAACGGGGAGGACTGCAGAAAGAGGCTCGGGAGACAAGTGAGTTGACTCAAAGTAAGGCACAGACTCGAAAAAGGTAACATCAGCCGATATAAGGTAACGTTGAAGAGTAGATGAATAACAACGATAACCTTTTTGGGACCGATGGTAACCAAGAAAGACACATTTGAGTGAACGAGGTGAGAGTTTGTCAAGACCAGGAGTGAGATTGTGGACAAAACATGTGGACCCGAAGACACGAGGCGAAAGTGAATGGAGAGGGATATGTGGAAAGAGTACCGAGTGTGGCACTCGATCATCAAGCACATAAGAGGACATGCGGTTTGTGAGATAACAAGCTGTTAGAACAGCATCCCCCCAAAAACGATTTGGCACATTACTATGAAGAAGCAGAGTCTGAGTGGTTTCAATGAGGTGCCGATTTTTGCGTTCAGCTACCCCATTTTGTTGAGGTGTGTGAGCACAGGACGTTTGGTGAAGAATGCCGTTAGATGCCATAGAATTTTGAAATTGTTGAGACAAGTATTCACGGGCATTGTCACTACCCAAAGAGCGAACAGAAACACCAAACTGAGTTTTAATTTCTTGATAAAATTGCTCAAAAATAGAGAACAACTCAGACCTGTTTTTCATTAAAAATAACCAAGTACAACGCGAGAAATCATCAATGAAAGTAACAAAATATTTGGACCCAAAAGTAGTACTAGTGCGAGACGGACCCCAAACATCGGAGTGAACTAAAGCAAAAGGGGACGAAACCCGTTTATGGACTCTATCAGGAAAGTTGACTACGAATGTGTTTCCTAATCGACACGACTCACAATTTAAACTAGATAACTTGGAAAGACTAGGCACCCGACGAAGCTTTTGAAGACTTGGATGACCAGTGAGCATGGATACTAAGAGGAGAATGCGTGGCGAGCACACCCTGGATGAGGATAGATAGTAGAGGCCATTAGACTCACATCCAATTCCAATCGTCCGTCCCGTACTTCGGCCCTGCAAGGTAACATTGTTATTAGTAAAGGTAACATCACAGTTATGAGAACCGGTCAAACGACTGATTGAAAGCAAATTAAATGGACACTTAGGAACGTAAAGTCTGTAATTAATCGACGGGGAAGGGAGGAGTTTGGCGGTGCAATCCTCGGGATTTGGTTTGATACCACCGGTCAAGTCATACTAGGTAAGTAACGGATGTAGAAAGAGAGGATAAAAGAGCTTTATTACCAAAGTGATGTGGTCGGATGCACCGAGTCAAGGACCAGGGCGAGGGAATTGGGGTGAGAGATGCAAGCAAATGAATTACGGTGTGCAACCGGGCAAAGCGGTGGATCCTGAGTTCGGCGATTCTCAAACCATTGGAGAAATTCTTCATAGTCGGTGGAGTTGGCTTAGGTGAGCCGAAGTTCGATGTGTCGTGTAGTGGTCTGAGTGAATTTACTGGACGTGGAGGCGCCATGTAGCTTCCAAAGATCGATCGATAGTGTGTCCCATACGGTTGCAATGATCACATTTGGGACGATTCTTAGTGTTGGATGTGGAACCTCGAGCACGCCGACGGCGTTGTCTTTGAGATGCAGGCGTGATGTCACCATGCCAGGAGCAACAGGAAGCTCGTGAGGTGGACTTCAAAGGGACGAAGAAGCGGCGTAAGCGGCAGACATGGTGGGAATAACAGTAGATCCCAAAATCTGATCACGGATAGCAGTGTACTCCTGAGGTAAGCCATAAAGGCCAAGGAGCATAAAGAATGCGCTTCACTGCTCAAGTTCCTTCTTCTTCTCATCTGCGGCAAATGTAGCCGGAGGTAGGAGCTCATTAAATTGATGGAGTGCAGCATGAACACGATCGAGATAGGCAGACATAGGGCCATCCAACTTCTTTGGTCCAATGAGGGTTCCCACATCATGAACCACACTATAGAGACGCTGAATATCATTGGTGTAGAGTGCCTTAGCCTGACTCCAAACTGATTCACACGTGAGATGAGGATAGAAAATCGATTTGATAGTGGGATGAAGCGTGAACTTGATGAGACTGCACAACTGAGCATCAATCTTATCCCATTTAAATGACGTTCGTAAGATTGACGCAGATTGACCTTTTTGGTGAGATGGTCTTTATACCCCTGACCAATAAGCCATAACTGAATGTCTGAAGCCCAAGTTTCATAGTTGGAACCGTCCAACTTCTCTGTAGAGAGGGGAGAAGTGACAAAGTTGGTGAACGCAGACTTGGAAGCATCGGCAACAGAGGACCCCATTTTTCAATCACAGGAGAGAGAGAAAAACACGTCCAGGAGAGAGAAAACGGGGTTGTTTGCACTGGAACGTGGTCAACCGTGTATCGAAACGAAAAACTAATAGCAGATCGAGGACTGGGGTGGTAGGGCGATGCCGGAGATGAAAGCACGGCCGGAGGGGAGGCCGCACGCGCTGCCACACGCGGCGGCGACGGCAGCTGGGAGAAGATGATCCGCGGCGGAGAAACGGAGCGTTGGAGGGCCGCCGGAGCTGAGATTTCAGGGGTGGGACGGTCTCACGGAGGCGAGTACGGTGGTGGGGTCGGTTGCCGGAAAGGTTGTCGGAGATGAGGGCGGCTGACGACGGCAGTGGCGGGTTTAGGCCGGAAAAGGGTGCCGGAATGGGTCACGGCAGTGGAGAAGGGGCAAACCGGAGTTGAAACACGGTTTGCCAAAAAATTTTGTCACCGGAGGACAGTGGGTCCACCGGGTAAGCACGGTTTTAGGGTTGCCTCTCTTTAGGCTCTAGATACCATGTTAAATGAGAGAATAGAGAGAGACATATGTTGAATACCGTGTGTTTCAGCTACACAACGGAGGTTTTTTATATAGGCTTAAAAAGAAATCAAAACAATTAATTACAAGATATCCTATTCCTAATTACATGATATGATTTGCCTATACAATAAATACAAAGATCCTATCTTATTTTCAACAGTTCGCAATACAAGTATCATTGTACCAATAACAAATGAGTTGATCTCAATAATGGTTGTTATAAATTGCAACCGTCACATTAGACACAAGTCATCTAACATGCATGCATGTACTTTTCGCTTTCTTTTTTGTGTTTTGACATCAGAATTCAATTTGAACCTGATTGATATTTGTTATTATAATAATGTTTAGGGCAAGAAGAAGATGATACTACAACTGTGCAAAGCCAACCACTTCCTCGAGATGCTTTCCGGATACGACAATACCAGAAAGCTCGAGCCAGCAGCACTTCACAAACAGGATCAGTTTCATATGGAAGTGCATTATCCGGCGACTTATCTGGCAGCACTGGGTGATAGAATATTCTAAGGACAATTTCGTCCTGTTCCTTTGTAAAATACACGCCATTAGTGATGAAACGGTCTGACCTGATGCGACCCTTGAAACACGGAAGTAGAAGTTGGCAACGGTTATCTGTTATTTTACGTGAAAAACTGGATGAACTGGTCATAAAGAACTTGATACAAGTTCTGCCCATATTTTAAACCACTTCTCCATTCCTTATGTAAATTAAAAGACCTTCCTTGAGCTCATACAGCATAATCCTTTTCATTCCATTTTCTTATTGATAATAATTGAAGTACTGCATTTGCAAGTGGCAGGGAAATAGATTATTAGCTGTAGCTCCCATCTATGCTGTAGTTGATTTGTGGAATGATCAGGAATATGTAAAAATGGGATTCAAATCACTTGTTCTCTTTACCTGTCCCTCTAATTGAAAATTGACACCTCACTGAAAAAAAAAAAAATTCTCCTTAAAATTACAACATTCTCTCTTAATTTTTTGTTGTTGATTTGTCGTTTTTAATTCAAACAATTGGCGATTTCTTTATTTTGTGAACATTATTTATGCTGCAATCTTGCATCTTGTGATTCAATTAGGACCATAGTTCTTTGCATTGAACATGATGTGATGCTTGAGATTAAAACTGAAGTTCTTGTTGTCCAGTTATAGTGTCTTACCTAAAATATTGTTTGATAAAAGGAAAAAAAAAAGAAAAAGAAAAGATTGTGTTTGAACTTTGAATTACTTTGCCCCTTAGACACAGTAAAATATGTCGATGTATGCTTTGAATTACTCTGTCTCCTCCGGTGACATTTTCATCCAGTGCAATCTCAATCATCAATTGAAAAACCATTAAACGAAAATGCTTAATCTCATGAAGACGTCACCCACGAACATATCACAAATGATTTTGATTGGTCAGTCAACACATTGACCCATCTGATTTCCGTAAAAGTCAGTATAAAAGCAATGTGGCGTTTCTCTAAAAACAGACCACGTCAGCTTCGTGATTTTAGCGAACAACAAATCTTGCGAGGCCTTTTATTTCACCACCTCTCCCACTTAATTTTCCCACCTCCCATATTTTTTAAAATCCAACTTTGCTCTTGCTCTAAAATATTCATTTGTTAAAAATCCAACTTTTTCCACCTCCGGATTCTTAAATCCGGATAATTCCAGATTTTAGAATCCGGACACTTTAAATCTAGCAAAAAATTAACACGTCCGGATTTTAGAATCCGGACACTCTAAATCTAGCAAAAAAATTAACACGTCCGGATTCTTGTCTCCAGAGTGATCCGATAATAAGAATCGGGATGTGTTAATTTTAATTTTACAGATCTAGCAAAAAGGGAGGTGACTTGTTCAAAAACACGTCCGGATTCTTAATACCGGAACACTCCGGAGACAAGAATCCGGACGTGTTAATTTTTAATTTTACAGATCTAGCAAAAAGGGAGGTAAATTGTTCAAAAAAGTCCGGATTCTTATCTCCGGAGTGATCCGGTATTAAGAAACCGGAAGTTGAAATTTTTCCAAAAAAAAATAACGTCAACATTTTGAATCTGAAAGATAGGAAAAGTAAAGGGTAAAATAGTATTTTCCTTGGGTGGAGGAGGTGGGAAAATTAAGTGAGGGAGGTGGGGAAATAAAAGCCTATCTTGCGATATATAGCATTGCTCAAAATTAAAATACAAAAAAGGGGGACAGAGGGATTTAAGGGTGAGGATTTTCGCTACTCCCCCTCCGATTAAAATCCCCATTGGAGAGAATCTAAAAGGATGAGTTACTAGTTGAGAAAGAATAATCCTACAATAATAACTGTGAAGTTGAAGACCGAAAAGGAAAACAATAACAATTAAATAGCATGCCATCAGGGACGGATCCACTTGGATCCGATTGGGGACACTTTACCCCACTGATTTATTTGTTTTTATCACTAATTATTGAATAATTTTATTTTTGACCTCACATAAAATTTAGTGTTGACCCTACTAAAGAAAAAAATAGAAAATGAGCTGCTCTTTTTTTATATGATTGGGGAGATGAATTGTTAAATGATTGTTTGGTACACAGAGAGACATATTTTTAATAGTGTTGAAGACAAAAAAATATACAACAATTTCAAAATATAAAGACATGCGGAGAACAGTTATAATTTATAGATGTCGAGGTGTCTTCGTTTTTTTACTATATAATGTTATAAATGTTATATAAAAACTAAGCTACTCATTGGAAAATGAGCTACTCTTTTTTTATATGATTAAGATATAAATTGTTAAATGATTGTTTAATCACATACACATAGAGACATATATAGTGTTGAAAATAAAAAAATCATACAATAATTTCAAAATATAAAAACACGTAAAGAGTAATTATAATTTGTAGATATTGAGGTGTCTTCAATTTGTTTAGTGTATAATGTTATAGTTTTTGTTATCTCTATTTTTTTGCTTAATGATAATGTATGTCGTTATTTTATCACTTATATATTAATGTATTTTTTATATAAATATTTATAGTATATAATCTTGCCCCCACTAGTCGAAATTTCTGGATCCGTCCCTGCATGCCATATGACATTCATGCTCTAAAACATTTTTCAGAGCAACAGTCTAAATCGTTTTATAGACAATAGTTTCAAAACATGCTATAATTATTTGAATACATTTTTGCTTAATATATTTTTGGTTTCTGGAACATAATCAACATTTCATTTTGGTCCTTAATTCTTTTTGTTTCGAACGGCCCTTGTATTTTTTTTCCCTTGCTTTAGTTCCTATAATATACATTTTTTAGCAATATAATCTTTAGTTTATGTTCAATTAGTCCCCATATAATAGTTTACTACATGGATTAAGACAAAAAAAGGCGCGCGCACACACACATATATAATGAGGATTGAAATAAAACAAAAAAAATTCAGGAATCAAAATGAAAATTCAAATATATTACAAGGACCAAAAAATTATTTAAACTTACATTTTTATTTTATTTTCTTTTGCATCTTCCAAATATATGTAACTTAGAATAGAAGGGTATATTTAGCCACATCCGGTAGTTATCTATGTTTAATTTTATTTTACCAAAATATTCCAAAGTCAACATGTATCACGTGCATGGCACGGATCTATACAATGATAATTAGACACATGCAAATAATTAATTAATTATTCACATGATGGTGCATGGTGCATGAACATTGTCATCACTAAAGAGAAATACTGTTTCATCTGGAACAGTTGAGTATGCCTGATCAGGAAAATAGCCATGAACACTCTCATTGTAACCATGCCTATAGTAGTTATAGGAAGATTTAAAGGTAGACTCATCCAAGTATTGTGAGGCATAAGGATAATATTCACTGTCATAAGGGAATGGCCAATACTCAGCCTTTCTTCCTGTTCTTCTCACACTACTTAATACCTTCCTTTTGTCCACATACCCTGTTACTGTTACCTTCTGCTTATCCATGTCTATCTCTAAGCTATCAACACCTGCATGCAAGCTTTCACACTTCAAGAATCTAGTAATTTATCAATTAAATCAATATTAATCGACTTTTAACACTATTAGAAAAAGTTGAATTGGTGAAGGGTTTGATTCTGTTAAGTAATGTCTCGGATTTGAGTCTTGTGAATGAAAAAAAAAATAGATGTTTGGAGAGCTTTGCTCCCTTAAATGAATCCACCCGTCTCGACTTGGATTAATCGAGGTTCAATGCGACTTCCAAATATGGAGGGTCTAGACCAAATTAATTTGCAAGACTCCAATGATAGATTCAGAAAAAGTTGACACATTGATTTAGGACTAGTTTGTATACAAGGTACTCGGATAATAAAAGTTGTTAGTTTGGTTCAAACGAAGGGGGAGAGATTTAATTTAATATTATACTTGATTTAGAGGAGGAAAGGGAAGGAGAGTCTTTCCTTGTTTGGTTCAGGAGGGGCGGGGAGGGATTTTAATTGAGAGGAGATATTAATTTACTTATATATTATTATAATCATTTATATTACATTTTATATAAGATTATTTAAGTCATTTTATTTTAAATGATTTATGCTCGTCTCTCCTTCCCTCTAAAAAACTCCAACATTGGATGAGAGCAAAAATTGAGTTAGGAGAGGTTTTGCTCCCATCCCCTTCGCTCCTAAAAATTGAACTAAACATAAAAAATAATAACTCCTCTCCTTCCCTCCATTCCTCTCTAACCAAACACTATTTTAAGGACTAATTAATTATACAATATTAACCAGGATTAGTTTAATTTAATTATATTAAAGGTATTGTTGCGTTGCGAGGACTGATCAGATCCAAAATTTTCCTTTACAGTTTTCCTCATTTTTTTTTTGGTCTTATGGCCCAGCGGCCTACTACGCACTCCAAAGAGCGCTGAAAGGGGGTATAGCGGGTTCAAACCCGCGCCCAAGCGTCCAAGCGGCAAATACTTTGCCAGTTGTGCTAAGCACCACGGACACAGTTTTCCTCCCATTGATTGTTCCATATATAGACAAAATTAATAAAAGAATGGTTTTTCTAACGAATACAACCTTGCACATGATAAGAATAATTAATTGTTCACTTTTTTTCTTTATTAATTATTTACTTTCCTTTTTATTCTATAGATTTACATTTATGTAATCTCTCTCCACCCACAAAATAGGAAACTAGATAATTAATAAGAGAAAAAAGTGACAAATGAATTATCCTTATCGTGCGCAAGGTTGTACACGTTAAAAAAACTCATAAAAGAAAAACAATAAAGAGGGCAATGTGAGGATATGGTTGAGCTCTTGCCATTTAATTTGGAGATCACCCTTCTTATTCTTTCTTCACACCCTTGACAATCCATATGCACCTTAAGTTCCACAATCTACAGCCATCAGACAAAAAATTGAATTGGAAATGAAGTAATTTATTAATGATTATTATTTATGTATTGTACTGAGAATATAATTAAAGAGATAAGAACTTTTTAGGTCGGTTATGTTATATCTGATGTAAAAAGTTATTTAACATTGGTAAATATTAATTTAAATGTCCCATATTTTATATCCCCAAAATCTATAATGCAAAAATAATCGATATAAAAAACATTTTTTAACTGATATAGAAAGTCTAAACTGCAGTAGTGAGAGAGTTGTCACTTACCGACAAAGCATTAGGAAGTCTGGTTTTCCAAGGCCGCCACCCGAACATGTTATACATATTTTTTGATGTTGTTATAAATTGTTTTGTTGAGGGCACTTCAAGTGCTTCTCTCCCTCTCCCTCTCCCTTTATACATATATACTATCATATGGAACAAGGTACTTTTAAGTAGTAGAATCATACTTTTCTCCTAAAAGTTAAAAAATGTTTAATATATATGATCTCCAAGCAGAAGCTGCACCGATAAGGTTAGATCTTTCACCATATGCATGGGTGTTGAATTATTACTCCCCCATAATGAATTATAAGAAAAAAAAAAAAGTCCTTTCAACATTCGTTAAAAAATGTATGTATTTCGTCCAAAATTTGGACCAGATACATACATTTTTTAACGAATGTTGAAAAACTTTTTTTCTTATAATTCATTCTGGAGGGAGTAATTGATAAAGAAGATAGGATTTTTTTGAAACGAGAACATGAAAATAATTTTGGAATCAGAAGAATATGGAGTATATAATTCAGACACATACGTAGTGGAATCACTGGAATCTGTTCTGAATTTTATTCCCTCTTTTACGTACGTGGTACGTAGAATATTATGCTCACATTTACTGAATTAAATTAAATTAAAATCCCAACCTGACAATGACATGGTACGATAAATTTAAACCCCATGAATTTTAGCCGCAAATTAAATTGCAACCCTCCCTCTAAAGGGTTTGAAACTTTACATATAGAAACCCAAAAAAGATACCAATTTGACATAATATGATTGAGTATTTTAGACCTCACGGATTGAAAACAATGTCATGAGATGGGAACAAAGTAAATTATGTTTCATTTTTGCACTGATTGCTGAGTAACAACATAATATGATAAGAGTATTTTAGACCTCACGGATTGTAATACAGCTAGCCTTTCATCCCCTTTAATTAAATTTTTCTTCAATCCAAATAAATAAATAAATAAATAAATAAATAAATGACTTAATTGCACTTTTTTTCCGTCCCCAGGTATCGTAATTATGCAATTTTGGTCTCTCAAGTTTCAGTTGCACGAAATGGGTCCTACAGATATTATGATTGTGAGATTTTGGTCCCTCGAATTTCAATTGTGCAAATTGGATTCTCCAATTATTGCAATTGGCGATTTTGACCCTTCTTACCATTCAATTTCTAATCAAAATTGATCTATTGCGTGTGGGTATGACCTGACACACAACTTAGTCGGCTTAAAAATTAAAAAGCCCTTACAACATTTTTTATTATAGATTGAATGAAAATTGAACGGAGGGATCAAAATCGCACAATTGTGATACGTAGAAGACCCAATTCGCTCAATTAGAACCTAGGGTACCAAAATCACACAATCACAATACTTAGATGACTCAATTCGCTGAATTAGAATTTGAGAGACTAAAATCGCACAATCGCAATACATGTAAGACTAAAAGTGCAATTAATAAAGTTTCTATTGAACATATGTGGTTTTTGTTTAGTGGTTTTCGCTTTTAGTATATGTACTCCTTTCTTGTCATATATTCTTCTTTTATAATTGAGGGGACGTTAATGTGTGTATAGATCAAGTAGTGATATGTCTCGTGCATCTTGGTCTCGCACACAAAAACCAACCGAAATTGTTGCTTTCAGACCATTGCCATGGCATATGCTTACAGATTAACCAGTGGCTCTCCCACTTTCACACTTTCATGTCATCCCTGATTTCCCACAACCACTTACACACCTTCAAATGAAAATCAAATTTGGGACAACTAGCTTCTAAAGTAAAGACTAGTATAAGAATAGATATGTCACGAGGCTTCAAATATTCCTTGTTATATATTGTAGTACCGTCCGTTGACTAATGTTCCAAATCACAAATATATATCTTTAGTACCCAAATCAGGACCCCAAACTCAGAGAAAAAATATTGTCTTAAAGTGAGTTGTTCTTTAAATTGAGCAAGTAAAAATGATTTTATTTGAAAATTGATTTAAAATGAATTATGATTTTAATTTATTAAATAATTGATGAATACATACAAGGGAAAAAACTGACTAAATGTAACAAACTGAACTACCAATAATTAATTGTAACTAATTTAATTTAACATGTCCTAATACCCCTCAATGTAGAGAATTAAAGGTGCCGACAAATATGATTCACATCAGTTGAAAAATAAAGGTGTTGAGACAAAGCCTTAGTAAAGAGGTCAACAACTGGTGTTGAGTTTTACTTCCTCTATTCCATATCTTTAGTAGTTTAAGGTTTTTACGCATACACCAATAAATCATTTAATTGAAATATATTTTTACTAAAATAACTTTATTAATTACTGCAGCTTCCAAAATAATAAATTAAGTATTTGTAGAGTTGTGTCAATTTTCAATATAAAGACAATAAATATATAAAGGGTATATTTGGGAAAAAAACATGTGAATTATATATTGGGTTTATAAAACACCCATTGTTTTGAAACAAAAAAAAATTGCTAAAATCACCAAAGTTATGAAATGGAGGGAGTACCATGGATCAACTTTGGGACATGTGACTAGACTAATTCCTGAATAAAATGATAGTCAATATCTATATGTTTGGAGCATTTATGATGAGTAAGGCCAAGTTAATAGCGTATTGGTTGTCGCAAAAGATCATATTGAAATTAATATCCTTAAAGTGTCACTAGTATACGAATCGAAAAATAATTAGGTCTTTTACACCAGTTCTACATATAACCGGTATAAAAGGTGATGCAGTGATAATTTTGAAATTTTTGTGTCATTTTTTATACCAGTTACGTGTATAACCAGTGTAAAATGGTTGTTTTTTAAAATAGCGAAGGCATATTACACTAGTTTTATTTTTACCCGGTGTTAAAAACTTCCTTTTGACTCAGGTTTTCTCTATTACAGGTGTAAATGTGTTTTGCTTATGTTCATACTTTGTTCTTTTCTCTGTTTTATACCAGACTTCATTTCCTCTGAGTCTCGTACCATAACCTCTCCGTGCGAACGAACGAATTTAAACACTCTCCTTCTCGCCGTCGTTCTCGTTCTTGCTGCTGTAGAAGAAGACGAAGACGAAGACGCGTTTACGGCTCACGGTGCTGACCTTCACGGCTCACGACGACGGTTTCTAACCTTCACGGCTGACGGTGCTACGTTAAACCATCACTGCTCACGCTCAACTTCTTGCTCCTGCTTAATTTGCCTCTTTGTTTTCCTGCTGCTTCTTTGTACGTCCTGCTTCACATCTTTCTTGCTTATGCTGCTCTTTTTTTTGTGCTTTCTCGAACTGGAATGACGTAAAAAAAAAAAACAACAAGAAGACGACGATGACTATAATCGCCATGATGACTCCATTTTTTGCTTCATGTTCTACATTTTGTGTAAATCGGCTGTAACGTTGGAAGTTTGAGTTCCACTCTATTATTTGCCTGAATTATTTAGTCCTCTTGATATGTTACTAGTTCCTTGTTTTGATTCTGTTATGCTTTCATATTTTGTCTTTTTTAGATTTTCTATTTCCTATTTATTTGGACGTGATACTGATTCGCCCTTGATATGTTTACAGTTTTAAATTTTTGTTATTCTCCGATTTATGGTGAACATATATCTCAACGATTATAGACAATGAGATAGAATTTTTAATTTTTAGTCTCTCTGTTCTGTTAGTGTTACATTTTGTTTGTTTGGTTACCTTGGGACTGGGTAGGATATCTTTAAGCAAGGATAATTTTGTTCCTTTTGGTTCTATTTCTTTGTAATTTGACACGTTGGTGTTGTGGTATAAAGGAAAGGTTGATGGTCAAGCACTTGTTTTGTGTTGTGTTGTGTTTCATTATTTTGCACCATCATAATTTAAGTACATTATGTTTTTTGTTGTCATTCAGCTAAACTTTAGTTTGGTTACTCATAATTGACAACTGTTGGCAACAGACGATGTCTTCAGAGGAAAACCATGGTCATAGGAGCGTCATATCACATGGCTTCGAGGAGGTCACGTACCTCTATTAGCAGGCCGATGATGACTACGAGGGAGTATCAAGCCAGCTTTTTGAGGATTGAGGATCATGATCCTCATCATTGCGATTTGATGGATAACCAGTATGTTGATCCCTATGTCGGCGTTGATCATTGAGGCCCAGGCTATCGTATGCGCTTGTTCAGAGGAGACCACCCTCTCCTCCTGTAGCTGCCAGGGAGGTTTGTCGACGGCCATACATTGTTTAGATCCCCAGCGATGATGAGGAGATCTTGGAGTATACTCCATTGACATCAGAGTATTCTCCCATCACACCTGAGTACACTCCATCGACTCCTTCGGAGAAATCTACAGCCCGGTTTTGTCTTGGGGACCCCTCTAGTAGCCACCATTAGCTTCGACACCGCTTGCTTATGAATTTTATTATTGTATTTCACTTTTTTGATCTTGTAATTGGATAAATGAATTTTATATATGTATCAGAAGAATATATATTATTGTATTTTTCATTGCTTTTTATGGGTAATAATTAGTTGGATAATTATGATATATGAAGTGAAGTATGTTTTTATATTTGAGCTTCCCTAATTAATTTGTGTTAAGCCTTAGTTTTTCGTTTGAGATCTAATAAAATGTTTGCGTGTGTATCGGGGAAGGTACCACTCATTTTATTGAATCTTGAATTGTCTAAGTAGGACAGTTTGAGAAGAATCTATTTCTTTTATTTGGTTAATAGTTAGTCTTTGAATCTTTTATCTAATACTTGATGAAATTTCATATTGCTACATTTTCTATTGTCTCTGGGTGCATCCTTGATTGTGGTGTATGTCACCACGTTTGGGTTGTGTGCTTAGAGACCAATGAGAAATGCTACCGAAATTTTGTCAGGTATAAGATATAAGGATTTAAGGACTAACTATTAACCAAATAAAGAAAAAGTTTCTTCTCGAATAGGATAAGTTCATACCAAATATACGGAGATTGGTTGGATAATTGTGGCTGAAGGGTCCTGAAGTAGTGATTGTGTTCATTGACTAAGTGTGTGTATTTTTTTTCACAACGTAGTTTTGGATCGTAGTAGGATGCAAAACAATCGCTTGAGTGAAGAGTATAAGAATGAAGTGTTAGAGTTTCCAAAATTTGCTCAAACAAAGCTTCCTAATAGTAATAGAAGATTTTATTATCGTTGTGTTAAGTGTTCGAATTAGACACATCTAAAAGTTGAAGACATACGAGATCACCTTTGTGTTTATGGGATTTGCCAGAGTTATACAACATGGGCATGCCATGGGGAAGTGTTAGACACGCCAAGTGTGTCCAAAAGAGAGGAAATTGAGGTTGATATGGGCGATCGACTAGAGGACATAATTTGTGATATTGAACAAGAGTCTTTTCAGCGAGCACTGTAACATCCTCATTTTTTCTAATCTTGCTTAATGTGCGTTTATGTGTGACTAAGTGTATTTGTGTGCCCTAGGTAGGGATTTGTGTATTTGACTGTGTGTTTAACCTTTTGGCTATGTGCTCGCTTTTTGTGCTTGTGAGGGAGCATGCGTTAAAGTTTAATATGTTATTTGAGGGTGGAATAGTGTTTGATAATGTTTTGGTATGAGCCTTGGAAGCCAGATAAAGTTTGAGAACGATCGAAGTTGAGTTTAAGATTTTTGTGTGTTCGTACCTTTGAGCGAGTGAGAGCTTTCAGCCGAGAATATGAGACTTAGAACCTTTGTTCTTGAGTCCATTTGATGTCCTCTTTTGTTAGGAATCATGTTTAAGTGTGGGTATCGAGTTTTGGATCGCACGGTCGTTGGAATTGAAGAAATCGGGCGAAAACGGACAAAACAGTGCAAGTGCACTTGGAGTGCGCGTGGCGCGCACTGGTGTATGGTGCACCAGCGTTTCTTGTCCCTTCTATGCCACGTGGCACGCTGGGATTGGACCGATCGTTGGTCCTGACACGTGGCACGCATGCAAGATGTAACATCCTAAATTTTTAAGAAAAATGATTTTAACAATAAAATCCGGAATACTCGATAAATAAGTCAGAGAGATTGATCACCTCAATGATTTACCGAGAGTACGGGAAATTATTTTGAGTTATTTTGAATAATTTATTTATTATAAATAATTATTATTCATGATGTCAATTTGAATTAATTGAGCGTGAGCGATATCTTTGCTTTTAAAGAGAATTCATCAATTATACTTATTATAAGTTTTCTACGTTACGCGGTAACACGTATTTTTGTTGACTACGAAATTGATTGAATTAAATCAAGATGAAATTAAATTTAAGAATTAATATTTAATATTAATTCATGGTTCGAAAATCGTCGGAAAACTCTAACGAAGTTTTGTCGCGTTTCGAATCGCCGGGTAAATTTTATCCGCATTAAAATTTAAAACGAACTCCGATTTTGATGAAAATCGAATCGTAACTTGTTGTGATGATGTTTGAGTGTTTTTAATTGTTTTTATTATTTATGATAATATTTTATCATACGGTGAATTAATTTCTCGGTAAATTAATTTTCGCGAATTTATCGGCGAGAGAATTAATCGGTAATGCGGTTATTCGACGCCGTGTTTTTGACACACTTTAGACTCTAGAATTAGAGGATAATTATGAGAGATATGAGATTAGATGGGTTAGACTAGTTGATGGGATTAACATCTCACTTTTAGTATAGGTGTCACTTAAGTGGTGATTTACTTTTATGCTTACTCTTAATTGATTTTTTTTAACCACATGTTTTACACTAATAATTTTTTTTAATAATCACTCCTCTTTGTGTGAGCTGCAGCGTGACCCTCCCCTTCCCTCATTTACTATATATATTTTTTTACCTACTTGGTCGCTAAACCATGTGGAATGCTTCATCACTTAATTAAAAGCTTTGATCCCACTCTATTTTTGTTTTCCTCCCTCCTCCTTTTTCAGCATCAGCATCTCTCTCTCCCATAACCCTTTCACTCCATTTCTTCTAAGCTACCCAAGGCATTGGTGAAGTGAAATTATAAGCAAAGTTCTCTTCCCTCCTCTTTTTCTTATGCAGCCGAGGCACCCCCACCTCCATCCACACTTGTTTTATTCTTCTTCCTTAAGTGTACAAGTGTTGGTAAGCAAGGAGAAGATCAAGACCCGTCTTTTTCTTTTTCTCCTGCTGGACGTGATTTCCCTCCATGAACACCACCATTTCCTTCAATTTCTTCTTCCATTTTAGTGTTATTTCCATGAGGTAGTAAGTAGGAACTTGAGCCAACATCCTCCTTTTCTTTGAAGCCTCAAAACCGTGACCTCCTCATGAGTTGGGTAAGGGTTTCTTTTAATTTTTGGTTCTATTTTTTGCTTTGGCTCTTAATTTTGTGTTATTTAAATGCTTGATTTTGATCAATGATGGATGTGAGCATTGAATCCCCAAATTTTTGGAACCCTAGGGTGAAACCCTAAGGAAAAAAAAAGAGGGGTAATGTGATCTTGAGTTGCAATCTAACAATTAGTTGTTCATTTGAGCTAATTGAAGTTGTTGGATGCTTGTTTAAGTTATAGTTTTAATTAAGCATGTATAACTTGTTGTTTTTGGGTTTTGCCTATTCTTGAACTATAGGAAATATGGGTCTTTGATGTTGAATCATGTGTTTAAATGTTAAATGATATGTTTTAGGTAATTTTAAGACTAATGGAGTAGTTATACATGAGTTAGCATAAGTGTTAGGTTATGTTTTGTGCAAAATTGAAGCTTGGAGGACTAGAATGACATGTAAGATTTGATTGAGTTATTCTTTAATTTTTAGCATGTTATGACTATGATTTAAATATTTTTGGAATTCTTGAATTGGTTTGATTGAAAGAATTTTTGGGGAAAAACTTATTCTTGAAAAGTTTGAAAATGGGTTTTTGGAACCTAATAGTTTGGTCTTGAAAGCATGATTAGGTATTTATTTAGAATTTTAAGATTCTTGAAGTGTTGTATAACATGCCTAGACTTGTTCATATAAGTTGTCTTAGGTGGATTAAATGCTATTTGATGATTGTTTGAGTTTAGAAATCATGCATGGAAATGGTTATCTATTTAGAAGAAGATTTTGCAAATTTTGTTAAGGAAAGAGGGGTTGTGGCCGAGAGGCCTACAAAGGTGTAGGGAAGGAAGTTTTAATTGTGAACCTAGATTTAACACTTGTATGTGATATGTTTTAGATGTCAGAAATTCTATGAAAAGTGTTTAATTGATTTTGTGTTATGCTTAAGGTTTCAAGAAAAGGGTTCTTTAAAAGTTAGTATTTTCTTGAATTAGGTGCTATGTGTTAACTTTGCAAAAAAATGATTTTGAATCAAAATCTTATTCTTTTCAAGTAAGTTAGTATTTCTGAATTAATATGTGTTATGTTAACCTTTCAAGAATTGGTTTTGATTCTAAAACCCTATTTTTAAAGTAGTAAGTAGATTAGATGTTTGAATGGAAATGATTGATTAGAAAAGGTTAGATTTTGAGAGCCTAAGATGTTAGTGTAGTTTTAGAGTTGTGCTAAGTGTGCTCTATGTATTAGGCTCGAGGGATCCGAGACCGTGTGGCATAGAAATCGAGGAATACGTGGACGCGAGGCTTGGAGTTCGGTAAGGGCACTTCTAGACATTTGTAAGCTTTTATTGTTGTATGTCCTTGTGTAGGGGCAACTTTTAGATACGATAGGAATTTAATTTCAAATATTTACGCGAAGAAGTCTGAGAACCTCAGGGTTCGAAGTGAGGGTCTCGTACCCCTTCGTTTTATTGTTAAGCATTATGATGATTATTTAGTGGGCTTGTCTGCAAGTGGTTGGCAGCTGTCCCCAACCCCCCACACTTGTTTGTTCTTCTCTGTAAACTCCATCGAGTTGCAGAGGGATGGATTTTATGGTTGATTGTTGGGCGGTGAAATTATTTAATATGAGATTGAATGCATGTTGCGCATTGCGTATTGCTTGTTGAATTGCGTTTCTTCATGCAAACTGCTTTTATTGCTTAAGTTGTTGAATTGCGTTTCTTCATATTAAGCATGCTCTTATTATTTGATACGCGGTCGAATAATCTTGCGAATCGCTCTTTGAATTTCGTATGCGGCGATTTATTCATCGGAGTGCGAGAGTTTAGTCGTGATGTTTTGGAGTTTCGATCTGAACAGCCAAGGGCGGTGTAGAAGTCCGAAGCTACGGCTGGGTGGTGAAGAAGCCCGAAGCCAAAGCTGGTGTTCGGTGGCTCGAACAACCAAGGGTGGTGTGGAAGCCCGGTGCCACGGCTGAGGTGGTGTAGAAGCCTGAATCCACGGCTGGTGTTCAATTGCTTAGTTGGCATCTGGTGGTGTAGAAGCCCGAAGCCACGGCTGGTATTCAGTGGATAGTGCGGCGTCTTCTTTTCGAAAAAATTGTTGAAGTGTCGTGAGAGAATGGGTCTAGAGTCGAGTCTTAAGATAATCTTGAGTTTTGAGAACTGTGCATTGTTGTGTTGCCTATTGTGTTATGATTTGCTATTTCTTGTATAATGTTGTGTCGTTATATGCCTCGTCGCCGAATATGTTGTCGTATGTGTACCTGTCTCTTTGTGTAAGAAGTTGACCCTTGCCAGTGGTTTTTTCAATGTAATGAATGTAACCCAGATGGCGGAGCAAGCGGAGGATTTAGAACTGTAGAGAGGAGCAGCTGAGGATAGTCGTCCGGCATTCTTCATGTGTTATGTTGTGGAATTTACTAGTAGTCTAGTGAAGAGTATAACTTCTGGACCAGCTATAGGATATTTGTCATCTATTTCGGTATTGTAATAAATATCTGTTATGTTTCAAGACATGTATTGTTAAACGTGAATTGATGGATTAATTGAATGTGGTTACATGATGTTTTAAATTATTTTCTGCCATGTTTCTAAAAGTCGTTGTGATGCTCCTACTGCTTCCTTAAAGAACCTTTAAAAAAAAAATAGGACCACATATCTCGAAAACCCTACGAGCAAAGTATTCCACCTTTCGGAAACATGTCAACTTTTGTCAGAATGTTCACTTAGTAGCACTCCGGAGTCAGGGTGTTACACAAGATTTCTTCAGCGTGAAGTAGTGCGCGCGAAGTGCACCTGAGCGCACCTGTGCGCGTGGTGCGCGCTTGAGGCGCGTTGGAGGCGCACAAAAACAGTGAGGCCTGAAAGGCTACGCGTGAGGCACGCGCGGGTCGCGTTTGGAGCGCACCCATGACACCTAATCTTCTATTTAAGCCTATTTAATGCTCCTAAATCAGTTGCTATATCATGACCAAAGCATCCTCTTCAACCAGAAAACTCCATTTTCAAGGTTCTCAAGCTTTGTGGCCATGATCTAAACCAATCTCGTTCATCCATTCATCAATCCGATAGTGTTAGTTTGTCTGTTGCCGTTCAAGCTTGTTAGGGCTTATCTCTGATCGCCGTTTCGTCGAGGTAAATCTTAATCTCATCTACTGTTCATCTCTGATTCAGGTTGCAATTTCTTAATCTGGAATTGATTCTAGTTCTTAACCCTAATCAAACTATGTTTTGGACCCCGGTTTGACCGTGCGGGTACCGAACGAGATAGGGTTTTGCCGGAACTCCCAGAGGAGATTCCATGGGTCACGAAACTGAGACCAAGGTCTCTGTTCTTCATGTCTAAATTCTGATTTCATGGATTCCTTGTTGGTTTGGATTGTTCCTCATTACCCGTTCTTCGTATTTTAGGGTTTTGGCGATAGTACGAATACCGATTGACTGTGGAAGCTTGTCTGGAGTTATTTTTGGGTAAGTCTTGTTCTCTGGAGTCCTAGGCCAGCCCCTGGATGTGAGTCTCTTGGTGTTTTAGTTAGTTTATTATTTGCCCTAACTCTAATCCGAGTGCGTTTGTGTGTTTCTGGTTAACTGTGGACCATTCTGGACTGTTCGGTGATACTGTTGGTAACTCTGGACTTATTCCTTGTTGTTGGATGAGCTGGAACATAGTGCGGGAGTGTTGGTGTGATTGTTGGTGAGTTCGTGTTTACGTCTCGGTGTCCAGTTTGCTTTGGAGTGCTTCTATTACCAGGTGGGCGGAAAGAATGCACTTTTATTGGGTTTTGTATAGTAGATATGACTGTTTGGTATGTGTAGGGTACCTAAACCCTACTAGGAGTTGATGTCAGTAACACTTAAGGTTAAGGGTTACGGTGTGCCACATCAAAGAATAGGTGTGGTAGACTCATCAACTAACATAAGATTATTTTATTATTAAATGTGATTACCTGAGAATATGCTTAACTGTGAAATGTAACATATGTGCTCTATGTGAGTAGTAACATGCTTAGGGTAACATGATTAAATGTGTATTATGTGAAAATGTATTGCCTGTTGTCCTAGCATGCTTAAATGATTAAGTATAGCCTGTTGACATGCATGAACCTGAATGTGGGATATTTTGGGAATGTGTGCATAATATGATGTGAGGCATATGATTATGAGGTGTTGGATGCATGCATATGATATTGCATTAGTAACCACTCCGTTCTTGACGAGAATGTGATGTGGAGAGAATCCCTAACAAAAATGGGGGATATCTCGCCTAATAGGTTTGATCCACTCTGTTCCCTATTGGAAAATGGGGAAATGGATGCCCCTATCGGAAATGGGGAGGAGGATTCCTAACGAAAAAGGGGAATACCTTGTGGACTAGGCTAGTGTCGCCCCATGCTCTATCAGAAAAGGGAGACGGGAGTCCCTAAAACGGGGGATGGCAACCTAACGGAAAGGGGGTTCGTCAATAAGTATTCCTAACGGAAATGGGGAGTACAGTGATAATAGAAAGAAAAGATGCCGCAGCGCACAACACATTGATTTATTAAGAGACACGGGATAAGTGGAAGTGGGTAGCTAGGTCATATTTATTTATATGTGCTGGTTTGTTTGGATTGTCAAATCATTCATTCTACTTATGCATTTCCCGCTTTTTGATGATTGTGTTATTCTTACCTCCTTGTGTTTGTATGCTTGTGTGTATATGTATCATTGTATGTTAGATTTTGTTGAAGAGGAGGATGCAACCGCAGCACCACCCAATGGAGCAGTTTATGCTGATGCACCCGTCGATGCTCCTTCCCCCTCGGATCCCCGTGTGGGGTGATTTTCAGATTCAGTACCAAGATTTCGACGACATGGGATGGGAGATTGACCATGTGCGTCAGGCAGTGATCTATACGGGTACCATCTCCATCTATTTTAGGGTTCTAGGTCTTCCTATAACTAGCTTTTTCGGAGACTTCAGGATATGTCAGAGACTACCTTTTCAGCAGATGTGGCAGGCGCAAGGGTTTCCACCAGGTTTTGGTTATGGAGGTTATCCACCGATGCCTCCTCAGCCGATCTTTGGTGCGACACATTAGCCATCATAGCGAGTCTAGCCACCATGGGCCAGAGAGGCGTGGGAGAGAGCGACATCCGGTCCCTCTCACCACATGACACCACGATTACACGGCATTTGCTTCGAGGCGTTCGGGATCTCAGAGTGGGAGCTCTCAGTTTCCCCCTCGCTGAGGCGTTTGGTTATATGTTGGCCAGGAGTCTTGATGCTTATGTTATGTTTTGTGTTTTGCTGTTTTGTTTAGTTGGGCAGCAGGTTAGTCTCACAGGTTTACTTCTTTTGGGATGACTATATCATTACCTACACTACGCACTTTGCACTCTGATAGTATGTACTTATCTATATACCTACATGTGACATACTTAGTATTACTTCACCGTAGCGCATCGTAGTCTTATTCGTATTGCGATTTTAATTCCTTCGTATTTTTATACCCGTTGATTACGCGAGTTAGTCTAATTATTAGAATAAAGCATGAATAAGACTTCGAAGTGTTACAAGCACATGTGTATGATATTCTATATAATGTCAAGGATCAACCATTGTATTCGGGGTGCACAAATTTGACACGGTTGTCAGCATTGTTGAGATTACTCAATCTGAAGGCGATAAATGGGTGGACTAATAAAAGCTTCACTGAATTACTTGAGTTGTTGAAGGACATGCTTCCAAAAGGCAACACATTGCCGAACCGTAACTATGAGGCGAAGAAGATATTATGTCCGATGGGTGTGGAGTATAATAAAATGCACGCATGTCCTAATGATTGTATATTGTACTGGAAAGAGAATGAAGACAAATAAATGTGCCCTAAGTGTACGACATCATGCTACAAAAAGAAGGATGGTGATGAGGGTTTTGATGTCACCACAAACGGTCCTTCTGTGAAGGTGTTATGGTATCTTCCAATTATTCCAAAGTTTAAGCGACTGTTTGCCAATGTAAAAGATGCAAAGAATATTAGATGACATGCAGATGAGAGGAAATGTGATGGAAAGGTTCACCATCCGGCTGATTCTTTGCAACGAAAGAGAGTTGATTCTTTGTTTCCGAATTTCAGCATTGAGCCAAGAAACCTTAAACTTGGACTTTCTACGAACTGAATGAATCCATATGGTAGTTTAAGTAGTAACTATAGTTATGGCCAGTTCTCTTGGTTATTTATAAGCTATCTCCTTTGTTGTGCATGAAGCGTAAATATATTATGTTATCTATGATGATTTCCGGACCAAAACAGCCAGGAAATGACATAGATGTTTATCTTAGTCCCTTAATTGAAGACTTGGAAATATTGTGGGAGGAAGGCATTAATGTGTTTGACGGGTATTCCCTTGAAAATTTCAAGTTGTGTGCCATGTTGTTTTGCACCATTAATGACTTTCCAGCTTACGAAAACTTGTTTGAGGTATATGTTAAGGGGCATAAAGCGTGTCCTACATGTGAAGAATGCACATTCTACCATCAATTGCAACATGGAAGTCTTTTTTTTTAATTGATTTTTTGAGATTACCTTTTACAACAGATTTTATAGGCGATGTAAAAGATGTTTTTTTACATTGGTTCAATATCCGTTGTAAAAAGTGGCCACATACTACCACGGCTGAATATACATCGGTTTCATAACCTATGTGAAATGATCATTTTAACCGATGTAAAATCTTTTTTCTGCACTAGTGTGGTAACACATAATTAATGGATGGCTTAAATATGTTTTTGAACCCTTAAATTTTACCAAAATCTAGTTTTAGTCTCTCAAAAAATTTTCGTCAGCATTTTGTCCGTAATCTTTGGAAATGAAATCCTGTTAGTCCCTCAACCGGACTCCGTTATTTGTAAGACTGACGTGTCCGTTAATGTTCCACGCTGTCGTTATTGTTATAAAGACAAATTAGTCCCTCGTTATTGTTACACAGAACGCTAGTTGAAGACAAATAAAAAAAAAAACTTAAATGTGAGTTCCCCTCTCTTGAGTAAATGCAATTCCCAATCGATTTCCCTTCTACTCACTAAATTTGAACGAGCGCGATTTGAAGAAACCGAACTTGATTTGAAGAACCTGCTGAAAACGAACGCGATTTGAAGAACCCTAAAGCTATGTCTTTAATTTGCTGATTTTCAATAGGTAAGTGGTTTATGGGCAACAACATGGACCAGATTTCCACATTTTTTACAATCTTTCAATTTGTTTAGGTTTTTTTTTTGTTATGGACATGTGGGGAACCAGATTTATATTTGTTAGGGTTCTTTAGTCTGTTATGGACACATGTGAGTTTTTGGGACCACATTATTTGTTAAGGTTTTTATTCTGTGGGACCACCTCATTTGTGTGTGTTTTTTGTGTTTTCCAGTCATGAGTATATCTGTAGTATTCCATCACATGGGTTCCTTTGAGAGACAACCTTCATTGCACTACAAAAGTGGTCAAATACACGTGGTACCTAATATTGATGTGGATAAGTGGTCATTTTTTGAAGCACTGGGAATACTGAAGGAGGAATTTGGATATGAGGGCAGTCAGTTGATATTGTGGTGGAAAGAATGTGGGTCCAATTTTGAAAATGGTATCAAACAATTGGTGAATGATCAGGATGCATTGGAGTTAGCAAATTATGCTAGCAGCCAAAACTGTGAGGTTGAATTGTATGTTGAGCATTCAGTTGCAGTTCTTGTCTTGGCAGATGGAGTTGAGTTAGTTCAACAAATTAGTAATGATAAAGGGAAAGGTGTTGTTGTTGATGAAGATGAAAGTGAAGACTCTGACAGTGGAGACTCTGTAAAGGATATTCATTTCAGTGATAGTGAAAAATAGAGGGATTTGGGAATTGATGATGATTTTGACTTACTTACTGAAGTGAAGAATGTTAGCCCATTTAAGTCTCCAGTGAAAGGTAAAAGGAAACCAAGGACTCCAAGGAAGTTCAATGCATGTAATGAACAAAGTGCATGTATTGATGCTACTGATACATCATTGATGATCCCTGGTGATCTTGACAAAATGCATGAAATAGATGTTGGTTACTCAACTGAAGAGTTGCTCAGTGACTGTGATGACCTAGATGAAGATGATATACCAAAAAAGAAATCTATAGTGTTCAGAAAAGGTCATATGTGTAAGGAGTTTCAGTTTAAGATTGGGATGGAATTTGGCTCATTGAAAGACTTCAAAGAGGCAATCTTAGAACATGCTGTTTTGAATGGAAAGCAAGTTAAATTTGTAAAGAATGATGCAAAGAGGGTGCGGGTGTTATGTAAATCTGAATGTGGATTCAAAATATTAGTTAGCCAAGAGGGGTGCAAGAATACATTCAAGGTGAAAACATTGGACGAGACTCATAATTGTGGGAGAGTTTTTGATAACAAGAATGCTAGATCAAAGTGGGTTGCCAAGGCTGTAGTGGATAGTTTCAGACTAGGAAAGAGGGTTAGTATCAATGAAATTATAGATGAAGTTAGGAAAACATATGCCACTGGTATGACTAGGGCAAGAGCAATCACAGCAAGAAAGATTGCTATGGAAACTGTGGAGGGAGATGCCTCGAAGCAATATACATTATTGTGGTCTTATAGTGCTGAACTGAGGAGGGTGAATTATGGAAATACTTGCAAAATTCAGCTAAATAGACTTGCTCCTAACCTACAACCTAGATTTAGCAGATTTTATATGTGTCTTGATGGTTGCAAGCAAGGCTTCTTGAAGGCTTGTAGACCATTTATTGGAGTGGATGGTTGCCATTTGAAGACACCTTATGGTGGTCAATTGTTGATTGCAGTTGGAAGAGATCCAAATGATCAATACTTCCCACTTGCTTTTGCAGTTGTGGAAACAAAGACAAGGGAAAGTTGGAGGTGGTTTCTCACTCTTTTACTTGAAGACATTGGTGACATTAGAAGTAATAGATGGGTGTTCATATCGGATCAACAGAAGGTAAACATTTTTCTATGTTGTCTGTATTTATTTTAGTAAAGTGGCATTTGATACTCTCTTGTGTCTATAATTACAGGGCTTGATTCCCACTTTTGAGGAAATGCTAAAAGGTGTGGAACACAGATTCTGTCTTAGGCATCTTTATAATAACTTCAAAAAAAAGTTTGGTGGTGGTACGCAGCTAAGAGACTTGATGATGGCTGCAGCCAAAGGTACATATTTTGAACCATGGGAAGGGAAAATGCAAGAAATTAAGGACATTGATAACAAGGCTTATGACTGGTTGATGGCAATTCCCACAAATTCTTGGTGTAAGCATGCATTTAGTTACTATCCTAAATGTGATGTACTCATGAACAATTTGTCTGAAGCATTTAATAGTACAATCTTGCTTGCTAGAGATAAGCCAATACTTACAATGTTTGAGTGGATTAGGACTTATCTCATGGGTAGATTTGCTACACTAAAGGAGAAACTAGTTAAGTACAATGGCCATGTCATGCCTAAGCCTAGGAAAAGGTTGGATACGGAAATAGAAAAGAGTGCCCATTGGTATGCTACCTGGGCTGGGGGGCAAAAATTCGAGGTTAGACATAACACACTTACTGATAAGTATATAGTTGATATAGGTAAGTGGTCATGTTCTTGTAACTTTTGGGATTTGGTAGGCATACCTTGTAGACATGCTGTGACTGCAATCACATATAAACAACAGAAACCCAAATCTTATGTTCATAGGTATTACCTTAGAGAGTCATATGAACTTTGCTATGGCCACACAATTAGCCCAATCAATGGCCAAAACAAGTGGCCAAAGACTCAGTTTGAGACAATACTGCCACCAGTCTACAAACAGGGTCCTGGTAGACCCAAAAAATTAAGGAGGAGGGAATAAGATGGGGATCCCAACCCAACCAAATATAAGAGGACACAACAGTATAGTAGGAAATGTCCAAATGGACCAGTGAATCCTGAAGAAAATACTGCTGCTGATAATGCAAGTCAGATTCCTGAAGAAAACACTGTTGAGAATGCAACTCAACCACCTACTCAGCAATCTCAGGCAACATCTGAGATTTAGAATCCTGTTCAAATGGTAATTACACTAACTCAACTCTTTTTATTAGCTGTTTTTGCATTTAGCAAATAATAACCACTCTTAATTTCATGTATATTTTGTGCAGCAGAATAAAAATGCTGCTAACAAATCTGTGACTAAGAAAGTTGCTGCTAAGAAACCTGTTACTAAGAAAACTGTTGCTGCTAACAAACCTGCTGCTGCTAAGAAATCTGTTACTAAGAAAACTACTGCTGCTAACAAACCTACTGCTGCTTATAACACCCGTATTTTTACGTTACGTTACATTATTTTAGTGTATTTTATCGTATCTAGGCTATAATAAAGCAATTTCTTGTTCTCTAAGTAAGTGATTTAATTAAATCAAGAGCTAATATAATTGAGAATTAATATTTTTATATTAATTCACGGTTCGAATATCGTCGAAAAATTCTAACGAAGTTTCGTCGCGTTTCAAATCATCGGGCAGTTTCTGCCGTAAATAAAATTTAAAAGAAGCCCCGATTTCGATGAAAATCGAATCGTAACCTGTTTTAATTATTTTTGAGTGATTGTTATTGTTTTTATTATTTATGATAATATATTATCACGCGGAGAATTAATTTCTCGCGAATTAATTTTCCAGGATTTTTCCGACGAGAAATTAATCGGTTTTTCGGTTTTTCGTCGCCGTATTTTTAGATCTTAAGACTCTAGAATTAGTGGGTAATCATGAGAGATGTGAGATTAGATGGGTAGGACTTATTGATGTGATTAGCATCTCACAAAGTTGCTAGGTGTCACATTGTGTGTGATTAATTTGAAAATTCTTTTTACTAAACTAATTTTTTTTAAACTATGTCTTTAAATTGTTTTCTTTTATAAAAAATAAAAATAAAGAGAGGAGCTATATGCAGCCCCTCCCATCGTGACCCCTCTCTCTCTACCTCATTTCAACTTCTTCTTCTTCATTCTAGAGTGAGAAGGTGAAGCTCCATCAATGGTGGTCTTATTTCATCACTTTCTTGGCATGATTTCAACTACAAACCTTCACCCAAATTGCTTCTAACCTCTTCCTCTACTTGAATACCTCCTCCATCTCTTGTAAGTGAGTTGAAAATCAATTCCTCCTCCCCTCATTCAGCCCCAAAAATCGTGGGGTATATTTATGTGTGTGAGGTTAGTGTTCTTGCTTGATTTCACTTCCATTACTTCACCATTATTACTCCTAGTTTATTTTCCTTCTTGCTAGCATCTATTCCATCATCTAAGTAAGATTGGGAACAAAACCCTCTTCCCCTTGTTTCAGCCCACAACCGTGAGGGTGTGTGGGTGTGTGTAGTCTTGTGCTTCTTGCTTATTTCATACTTTTATGTGTTGTTTTGTTGTTTGATCATGATTAAGTGATAGAAATGAACACCAAGGACTCCTAATCTTAGAACCCTAGGTGAATCCCTAAGGGTGAAAAAGAGGGAAAAGGTGTGATCCTTGTTGAATCAAACAATTAGTTGGTTAGTTGAGCTATTTAATGTTGTTGTTGTTGAATTGAACTTATAGTTTTGAACTTAGAAGTGATTGGGTAATTTACATGAGAAAGAACTATTCTTTAAAGAGGGAAAATGAAGGATTTGATTGTTGAATCATTTATTTAGTTGTTGAATTACATGTCTTGGATAGTTTAATTGTTATTGGATTTGTTATGTATGCTTAACTAGAAGAATTAGAAAGAAATTAGTGTATGTTACTTGTAAGAAAATGGTTCTTGAAGGACTAAATTGACATGTAAAATTTGATTGGTTGTTTTCTAGTAATTAGTGTTGTTTTGACCATGATTTAATTAGTTGAAACTTAGTTTTGATTGTGGGTTGAATCAAAGGAAAAACTTGAAAGGTTTTGGAAAATTGGTTCTTGAAGTTTTAGAAAACAAACCTGTTTTGTTTGAATTATTGGGAATTATTGAATTATGATTTTGGCATGGGACCACTTGGAGATGATTCATATGGGTATTGGGATCTTCCAAATTAAATTTTGTAATTTTTGGATAAGTTTTGAGACCTCTAGGACATTATGAACCCAAAACAGTTTTACTAAAGAATTTATGTCCTAAATCCAAAAATTTAATGAATTTTCTGCACTTATTGGTAATGATTTTTACTCAAATAAAAATATGTTGATGAGTATATGTATGTTAAGGACGTGTATAAAAAGTTTCGTAAGAAACGGAGTTCGTTTGATGTGGTAGGAAAATGGTTATTTTAAATAGCGTAAAAATTGTCAAATTCTGCACCTTTTGAATATATATTGATTTTAATTTATTTTGGGAGCTTTGCAAATTGTCCCCTAATTTCATGTGGTGGCCAAGAGCCCTATAGGTTGGGAGAAATTGTGGTTGTATTCTTTTAGCTTTATTAGTTGTGTTCAAGTGTATTTAAGTTTTGTAAAGTTTTGTTAGAAAAAGGGGATTCGGGAAATGTTTTAGAACTAGTCTTGAAATATGCTTGAAACTATGCTTGGTCATAACTTGATGTTTTGTTGCCTTGGAGTGAAATTGAAAATAATTTGAAAATGATTGGGAATTGTTGTAACTATGGAAGGAAGATTTTGCTAATATTTTGGAAAGAAGGCAATAAAGGCCATGAGGCCATAGGTGGTTTTTAAAAGGGAATTTTGTTTGTTAGCTTGTTTAAAATGCTTGTAGTGATGGAAATGCGTATTTTGCAAAATTATTTTGGAAAATTATTTATGAAAATGGCTAATAGCTTATGCTTTATGCTTAAGGTTTACAAGTTAGTGTTCTAAATTAATATGTGTAAGATTTTTGGAAAGTTATGAATTTGGTTAGAAAAAAAGGGTTACGTTGAGAGCTTAAGTTTAGTTAGAATTATAGATTGTGCTAAGTTTACTGTGATGTTAGGCTCGAGTGATCCGAGATCGCATCGCTTGGAAACCGAGGAATACGTGGACGCAGACTTGAGGATTTCGGAGCGACGTTAGCGACTATTGTTGGTAAGGGCAACTCTTAGACATTATTAAGGCTTTATTTTTATAAGTCCTTGTGTAAAGGCAATTTTAAATATTTTTAGGCTTCCGTTATTTAATTGTTTTATTAAATACGAAGAAGTCTGAGAACTCCCCGAGTTCAAAGTTAGGGTTTTCGAACCCCTTCGTTTATTTTATTGTCGTGCGGTCGCCATTTTTCCGAGTCTTCGTGGGTGATGAGTCATTGTGGTTAGTCTCCTGAATCTACCCCCCCACACTTGTATGTTCCTCTCTGTTAATTCCATCGAGTTACAGAGGGATGAATTCCTTGATTTGCGTGTCGAGCATGTGATATCTGTTGATATGATTGAGTTATGCATTTTTTTAATATGAGATTGAGTATATGCTGCGAATTGTGTCTTGCTTGTTGAATTGCGTTTCTCCATGCAATCTGCTTTTATTGCTTACATTGTCGAATTGTGTTTCTTCATATTAAGCATGCTCTTATTATTTGATATGCGGTCGAATAATCTTGCGTACCACTCTTTGACTATCGTATGCGGCGAACTGTTCATCGAGTGAGAGAGCTAGGCGAGTCGTCAAAACATTTAGGAGTCGCGATCCGGACAACTAAGGGTGCTAAGTCCTCTTGGTCTACGGGGGCTTCTAAGCGTTGTAGCGTTAAGGAAGTTCAGTGTACTTGATTGCCCAGAGTGAATTGTCACAAGGAAGTTTAGTGTACCTGATTGCCCTAGAGTGAAGTATCACAAGGAAGTTCAGTGTACCTGATTGCCCTAGAGTGAAGTATCACAAGGAAGTTCAGTGTACCTGATTGCCCTAGAGTGAAGTATCACAAGGGAGTTCAGTGTCGGCGTTATTCCTGAACCTGATTGCCCTAGGGTGAAGTATGTCACAAGGAAGTTCAGTGTCTGAAATTTATCGCGTGGAACATTATCGGGTTGGAGTATACCAAGCGATTGTCCACTGCGTGGGTTATTCCGAAAAATTGTCGAGGTGTCGAGAGAGATGAGTTGTGAGATGAGTCGTGAGAGAGTCTCGAGTTGCGTCTTGTAATATGTATACATTGTTGTTTGTTATTGCTTTATGACTTGTTATATCTTGTTGCGATAAGAAGTTGACCACGCCGATGGTTCCTTCAATTAATGATGGTAACCCAGGCATTGTGGACGTGGTGGAGATTCCAGGGCAGCGACATCATTGAAGATGGCTTCTGACTTCCCGAGCATGAAGATTCCCTCGGCTAGGAGTTAAGCCCCACTCTCGGCTGAGATGTATGTATGGTAGGCGTGTTAGAGACCTTCGCGTGGAGGAACCGACGAGGATGTAGATGACTTGATGCAAAAGATTTGAGTAGTTGGTAGCTGACGATGTTTAACTATTTTATTTATGGTTTTGGGTTGGTGACCAGTCTGTCAATTTGTTTGACTTTGTGACAGTTGTTGTTTAGGTGTCGAGGTTTTACTTTTGGAGCTGACTGCGTGGGTAACTGCCGAGGGTACCTCAGTATGTATGATTACTCTTGTAGGGTCTCATACTCTAGGCGTATTCCTTCTGGTGCGTATTTATTCACTGTTTTCATTGTGTAAAACTTTACTGTCTCTCTTTTGGAAATTGTAAAATATGTATGTATGTTCAGTTGCTTTAGTCTCTAGCATGGTAAGAATCCATCATGTTTCGAAAACGTTGTTGGTACTCTGATTGTATTTTACGAAAAACTCTTGTTTATAAAAATTTTTTTTTACCGCATTTTCCAAAAGTCACGAAGAGTACTATTTTGAAAACCTACTTGCATTTAGAGCTGTTCTAGCTTAGTAGCGGTCCGGAAACGGGTCGTTACAATGGTGGTATCAGAGCAGTTCGGTTCTAACCGGATTGTGAGATGGGTGTTTAAGCTGGTCACCGTGTCGGGTCTTGTTTTGTTGGATTCTGTAGAGGTTGTGATCTAATTGTGTCTTGTTGAGAGTCAAACCATGCTTGTTTGATTGCTCCTCAAGTAGGGTAACTCTACTTGTAATTGTTTGAATTGTTTCTTAATTGAAGCAATGTGTGACAATACATCATTAGAGTGTGAGATTCTGACAGGTTTGAAACCTTGTAGGAATTTAATGCCACCTCGTAGAGACCGTACGTTTGGACCCGATAACTCAACTATGGAGAGAGCAATCCAAGCGATGACTCAGATGGCATCGGCGATAGCTCAACAATCTACTGCTGCGATCCAACAATCTGCTACTATAGCTCAGCCAATTTGCGACTATGAACCAATATAACTGCAACAACAACAGGTGAAAGAGATCACGAAGCTAGAGGACTAGCCGACTTCGCAAGCATAATCCACGCAGTTCTCTGAACCGGATCAGGACAAGGCCGATCTATGGATTCAGGAGGTTGAGAAGATTTTTGAAGCACTCCACTTTGCCCAGGAAAATGTCAAGGTGAATTATGCGTCTTACTTGCTTTGTTGGGAGATGCGAATCTTGGTGGAAGGCGTCAAACAAATGTTGATGATCGAGCGTCGGAGATTAGTCGAGATCTTCCACAGGAGATTTTTAGAGAAGTACTTTTCCACGAGATCGCACGGATGGAGAACGAGCGGGAATTCCTCCATTTACATCGTGGCAACATGACGGTATCGGAATATGCCGCCAAGTTCGAATCATTTTCGAGGTACTTCAGTCCATTTCGTGATCGGGCGGATCAGAGTTGGTTAAGTGATAGATTCCAGCGGGGATTGAGGTTCGACATCCAGAAGTCTGTGGTGTCCCTGAGGATTCGAAACTTCCAAGAGTTGGTTGACAGATGCATCGAGGTGGAAGGTGTGAGGAGCCACAAGAGAAAGAATGGTGTAGACGGGCCTATCGGATCGCAGAATCGAGTCCAGGGAAGTAATCGAAAGGGAAACAAAGAAAAACAACCCTACAACAAGCTTCAGGGAACAACCAGGCGATCGCCTATGACCAGTCGGTGGTGGAGGTAAAGATCGAAGAGACCTAACCTGCTTTCGTAGTGGAACGACGGGGCATTTTTCCAGCAAGTGTCCTACGAGAGAGGTATTGTGCTTCAACTGCAACAAGCCAGGGCACCTTGTCAAAGGCGCAAAGCTACGAAGGAGAACCAAGTGTGAATGCCTTGAGCCAAAGAGAAGCGTTCGACTACCAAGGCGAGTCCTCTGCATGGCGGCAAGCGGCGAGCGACCAAGAGATCTAACTCAGGGAATTACAAAATTGAGGGTAACTCTCTATCCATAATCTTTGATTCTAATACTGCACACTATTTTATTTCTTTTGATTGTGTGAGCTGATCTAAATATTGCTTGCGACTGTTTCATCTTTCGACTTAGTAGTGAATTACTTCAACTGCTAAGACTCTAGTTTCTAACACTGCACGAATTCGTTGTGTAGTGATTGTTGAGTGTGGAAACTCTTGTCAATTCGAATCGCGTATTTTTTTAAAAAAGTCTTACCATTATTCTCAGGTTGGATTGGTTTTCGAATCACCATATCCTTTGGGACTGTGCCCAAAAATCTTAGTTTTCCTAATTTTGGAGTCTTCCGATATCTTTCTGCCAATTCTATCGAAGATTCTTGTAAGAGAGAGCCCAAGATTCCATATTCCCTTACTGGTTTAGAAGTTTTCAAGCGACCGAGTTGAAGAATATACCAGTTTGCGACGGTATCTACGGGCGACATCTTGATTTATTTGAGGAACAGAGAAGGGCACGAAGAGCATTCATGCCAAGTACTGCAGATATTACGAGAGGAACAGCCTTATGCTCATCGGTCTAAGTGTGGATTCCGGCTTAAAGAGGTGAATTTTCTCGGACAAGTGATAACTAAGGATGGAATAGTTGTGGATCCAGCTAAGAATTGAAGTTGTGTCAGCCTCTGTAGTCAATAGCGGGCGTTGCGGCCGCAATAGCGGCGTGGCGTTGCGTAGCGAAGGCAGAGCGCCACGCAAAATGTCGTGGCGGAGCGGTTTTATGTTGCGGCTGTAGCGTCGGAAAAAGCGGCCAAATCGCGGGCGTATTGCGGTCGGAGCGCCCGCAACGGCGAAAAGCGGAGAAAAACCAGTGTTTTCTTCCGAACTCGCTCTGTTCTCTTCTCTGCAACTCCTGGTGCGATTCTGCGTTTTTCATGGTTTCGTTTCGAGAGAGAAAGCAAGAGGAGAGAGTAAGGCACGTTTTTGAGTTTACTTTGTTTATTATTGATATATTAATTTTGACGAGAGAAAGCAAGAGAAATTTGTTTATTATTGGTTGATTGAAATAAGAAGCGTACAAGGCATATTCTTGACAAAAAGTAAAAAGTATAGTGGACTGGAAGCGCATAGACTCAGAGCAGGAATTGGTTTGATTGCTAAAAAAAATCTCAATTGTTTATTATTTTGTGGAACTGTTTGTTAAAAAAATCAATTAATGGGAATTGGAAACTTAGCTACAGGGATTATAATTCCTATATTACTTAATATTTATTAGTCAACATATTACTTAATTATTTTTAATATGATATATTACTTGTTTATTTTTTTTACCAAATATAATACTTAGTTATTTACCTTGGTTCCATGGGCTTTAGGCTTAATTTCTACATTTCATATATTTTACTTAATATGCATTATTCAACATAATACTTAATTATGTGATATTTTTTGTCACTTAATCGCATCAATTATTTACATAATATAATAACTAATTGTATTATTTATTAGTATAGAATATATTTTTATCTATAAAATGATAGAAGTCTATGAATATGTGTTAAATTTTGTGTATTCTTTTATTTTCGAGTTTTTATGTGTAAGGTATAAATTGTTTGTATTGTTGTCCTAGACTTCGACGTAGCGGTCATACCGTTACCCGCTACACCGCAATAGCGTTTTGGGGGTCGGCCGCTACGCTACGCTATCCGCCATTGACTACATAGGTGTCAGCATATGAACAACCGAAGACTGTGACAGATATCAGAAGTTTTGTTGGATTAGCAGGCTACTACTGGATGATTTATCGAAAGTTTCTCGAAGATTGTCGCACTGCTTACACGACTTACGAGGAAGGATCAACCTTTTGTTTGGACTGAGGAACGCGAATCTAGTTTTCAGAGACTAAAGGAACTCTTGGCACGACACGGTGTTGATTTTGCCTCTACCGGAAGAACCTTAGGAGGTTTACTGCGATGCGTCACACCAAGGATTAGGATGTGTGTTGATACAACATCGGAAAGTTTTGGCTTATGCTTCGAGATAGCTTAAGAATGCATGAGAGGAATTATTCTGCGCATGATTTGGAACTGGTTGCGGTGTTTTTTTTTTTGCATTGGAGATTTGTAAGCACTACCTGTATGGACGTAAGTGTCAGACACCTTTAAGTTGGTATCGGGATGATGAGGACTCCATTGGCGAATCGGACATGATTTAGTAAGGAGAAGATTTGTTATTGGAGTATTCCTTGCAAAGATTGTCAATGGAAGGATCAAGCAACCAAGGAATAAGGAGATACAGCTAGTCAAAGTCGTTTGGAACCAGGAAGCAGGCGGTGCAACTTGGGAGTTAGAAGAGGACATGCGAGAGAAGTACCGTTTCATTTTCTCAACTCGTACCTGACCTGCAGTTTTGAAACTTTTTTTAGAGGGGGAGTAATATAACACCCGTATTTTTACGTTACGTTACTTAGCATTATTTTAGTGTATTTTATCGTATCTAGGCTATAATAAAGCAATTTCTTGTTCTCTAAGTAAGTGATTTAATTAAATCAAGAGCTAATATAATTGAGAATTAATATTTTTATATTAATTCACGGTTCGAATATCGTCGAAAAATTCTATGAAGTTTAAGTCGCGTTTCAAATCATCAGGCGAGTTCTGCCGTAAATAAAATTTAAAAGAAGCCCCGATTTCGATGAAAATCGAATCGTAACCTGTTTTAATTATTTTTGAGTGATTGTTATTGTTTTTATTATTTATGATAATATATTATCACGCGGAGAATTAATTTCTCGCGAATTAATTTTCCAGGATTTTTCCGGCGAGAAATTAATCGGTTTTTCGTCGCCGTATTTTTAGATCTTAAGACTCTAGAATTAGTGGGTAATCATGAGAGATGTGAGATTAGATGGGTAGGACTTATTGATGTGATTAGCATCTCACAAAGTTGCTAGGTGTCACATTGTGTGTGATTAATTTGAAAATTCTTTTTACTAAACTAATTTTTTTTAAACTATGTCTTTAAATTGTTTTCTTTTATAAAAAATAAAAATAAAGAGAGGAGCTATATGCAGCCCCTCCCATCGTGACCCCTCTCTCTCTACCTCATTTCAACTTCTTCTTCTTCATTCTAGAGTGAGAAGGTGAAGCTCCATCAATGGTGGTCTTATTTCATCACTTTCTTGGCATGATTTCAACTACAAACCTTCGCCCAAATTGCTTCTAACCTCTTCCTCTACTTGAATACCTCCTCCATCTCTTGTAAGTGAGTTGAAAATCAATTCCTCCTCCCCTCATTCAGCCCCAAAAATCGTGGGGTATATTTATGTGTGTGAGGTTAGTGTTCTTGCTTGATTTCACTTCCATTACTTCACCATTATTACTCCTAGTTTATTTTCCTTCTTGCTAGCATCTATTCCATCATCTAAGTAAGATTGGGAACAAAACCCTCTTCCCTTGTTTCAGCCCACAACCGTGAGGGTGTGTGGGTGTGTGTAGTCTTGTGCTTCTTGCTTATTTCATACTTTTATGTGTTGTTTTGTTGTTTGATCATGATTAAGTGATAGAAATGAACACCAAGGACTCCTAATCTTAGAACCCTAGGTGAATCCCTAAGGGTGAAAAAGAGGGAAAATGTGTGATCCTTGTTGAATCAAACAATTAGTTGGTTAGTTGAGCTATTTAATGTTGTTGTTGTTGAATTGAACTTATAGTTTTGAACTTAGAAGTGATTGGGTAATTTTCATGAGAAAGAACTATTCTTTAAAGAGGGAAAATGAAGGATTTGATTGTTGAATCATTTATTTAGTTGTTGAATTACATGTCTTGGATAGTTTAATTGTTATTGGATTTGTTATGTATGCTTAACTAGAAGAATTAGAAAGAAATTAGTGTATGTTACTTGTAAGAAAATGGTTCTTGAAGGACTAAATTGGCATGTAAAATTTGATTGGTTGTTTTCTAGTAATTAGTGTTGTTTTGACCATGATTTAATTAGTTGAAACTTAGTTTTGATTGTGGGTTGAATCAAAGGAAAAACTTGAAAGGTTTTGGAAAATTGGTTCTTGAAGTTTTAGAAAACAAACCTGTTTTGTTTGAATTATTGAGAATTATTGAATTATGATTTTGGCATGGGACCACTTGGAGATGATTCATATGGGTATTGGGATCTTCCAAATTAAATTTTGTAATTTTTGGATAAGTTTTGAGACCTCTAGGACATTATGAACCCAAAACAGTTTTACTAAAGAATTTATGTCCTAAATCCAAAAATTTAATGAATTTTCTGCACTTATTGGTAATGATTTTTACTCAAATAAAAATATGTTGATGAGTATATGTATGTTAAGGATGTGTATAAAAAGTTTCGTAAGAAACGGAGTTCATTTGATGTGGTAGGAAAATGGTTATTTTAAATAGCGTAAAAATTGTCAAATTCTGCACCTTTTGAATATATATTGATTTTAATTTATTTTGGGAGCTTTGCAAATTGTCCCCTAATTTCATGTGGTGGCCAAGAGCCCTATAGGTTGGGAGAAATTGTGGTTGTATTCTTTTAGCTTTATTAGTTGTGTTCAAGTGTATTTAAGTTTTGTAAAGTTTTGTTAGAAAAAGGGGATTCGGGAAATGTTTTAGAACTAGTCTTGAAATATGCTTGAAACTATGCTTGGTCATAACTTGATGTTTTGTTGCCTTGGAGTGAAATTGAAAATAATTTGAAAATGATTGGGAATTGTTGTAACTATGGAAGGAAGATTTTGCTAATATTTTGGAAAGAAGGCAATAAAGGCCATGAGGCCATAGGTGGTTTTTAAAAGGAATTTTGTTTGTTAGCTTGTTTAAAATGCTTGTAGTGATGGAAATGCGTATTTTGCAAAATTATTTTGGAAAATTATTTATGAAAATGGCTAATAGCTTATGCTTTATGCTTAAGGTTTACAAGTTAGTGTTCTAAATTAATATGTGTAAGATTTTGGAAAGTTATGAATTTGGTTAGAAAAAAGGGTTACGTTGAGAGCTTAAGTTTAGTTAGAATTATAGATTGTGCTAAGTTCTTTGTGATGTTAGGCTCGAGTGATCAGAGATCGCGCAGTCTGAAAGCAGAGGAATACGTGGACGCAGACTTGAGGATTTGGATGACGTTAGCGACTATTGTTAGTAAGGGCAACTCTTAGACATTATTAAGGCTTTATTTTTATAAGTCCTTGTGTAAAGGCAATTTTAAATATTTTTAGGCTTAGTTATTTAATTGTTTTATTAAATCGGAAGGAGTCTGACTCCTCCCCGAGTCCAAAGTTAGGGTTTTCGAACCCTTTCGTTTATTTTCTTGTCGTGCGGTCGCCATTTTTCCGAGTCTTCGTGGGTGATGAGTCATTGTGGTTAGTCTCTGAATCTACCCCACACTTGTATGTTCCTCTCTGTTAATTCCATCGAGATTCTGAGAGGATGAATTCCTTGATTTGGCGTGTCGAGCTTGTGATATCTGTTGATATGATTGAGTTATGCATTTTTTTAATATGAGATTGAGTATATGCTGCGAATTGTGTCTTGCTTGTTGAATTGCGTTTCTCCATGCAATCTGCTTTTATTGCTTACATTGTCGAATTGTGTTTCTTCATATTAAGCATGCTCTTATTATTTGATATGCGGTCGAATAATCTTGCGTACCACTCTTTGACTATCGTGATGCTTAACTGTTCATCGAGTGAGAGAGCTAGGCGAGTCGTCAAAACATTTAGGAGTCGCGATCCGGACAACTAAGGGTGCTAAGTCCTCTTGGTCTACGGGGGCTTCTAAGCGTTGTAGCGTTAAGGAAGTTCAGTGTACCTGATTGCCCAGAGTGAATTGTCACAAGGAAGTTTAGTGTACCTGATTGCCCTAGAGTGAAGTATCACAAGGAAGCCCTAGAGTGAAGTATCACAAGGGAGTTCAGTGTACCTGATTGCCCTAGAGTGAAGTATCACAAGGGAGTTCAGTGTCGGCGTTATTCCTGAACCTGATTGCCCTAGGGTGAAGTATGTCACAAGGAAGTTCAGTGTCATCAGGATAATCTGAAATTTATCGCGTGGAACATTATCGGGTTGGAGTATACCAAGCGATTGTCCACTGCGTGGGTTATTCCGGAAAATTGTCGAGGTGTCGAGAGAGATGAGTTGTGAGATGAGTCGTGAGAGAGTCTCGAGTTGCGTCTTGTAATATGTATACATTGTTGTTTGTTATTGCTTTATGACTTGTTATATCTTGTTGCGATAAGAAGTTGACCCTTGCCAGTGGTTCCTTCAATTAATGATGGTAACCCAGGCATTGTGAACGTGGTGGAGATTCCAGGGACAGCGACATCATTGAAGATGGCTTCGACTTCCGAGCATGAAGATTCCCTCGGCTAGGAGTTAAGCCCCACTCTACGGTGAGATGTATGTATGGTAGGCGTGTTAGAGACCTTGGCGTGGAGGCAAGCGAGGATGTGGTGACTTGATGCAAAAGATTTGAGTAGTTGGTAGCTGACGATGTTTAACTATTTTATTTATGGTTTTGGGTTGGTGACCAGTCTGTCAATTTGTTTGACTTTGTGACAGTTGTTGTTTAGGTGCCGAGGTTTTACTTTTGGAGCAGCCCCCTGCGTGGGTAACTGCCGAGGGTACCTCAGTATGTATGATTACTCTTGTAGGGTCTCATACTCTAGGCGTATTCCTTCTGGTGCGTATTTATTCACTGTTTTCATTGTGTAAAACTTTACTGTCTCTCTTTTGGAAATTGTAAAATATGTATGTATGTTCAGTTGCTTTAGTCTCTAGCATGGTAAGAATCCATCATGTTTCGAAAACGTTGTGGTACTCTGATTGTATTTTACGAAAAACTCTTGTTTATAAAAAAAAAAAATTACCGCATTTTCCAAAAGACACGAAGAGTACTATTTTGAAAACCTACTTGCATTTAGAGCTGTTCTAGCTTAGTAGCGGTTCGGAAACGGGTCGTTACACTGCTGCTACATCACTTGCTAATGTTATTGAGGGATTACCTAATGAGATAATGGCAATGATTCAAAAATGCCTGCTGCAAATCTGGTGGCAGTAATCTGTGAAGCGTATGTAGGTAACTTACAAATTCTCTATTGTGCTAGATAGGATGTTGAGTTGATTGGGCTAATGTGACATTTTGTAGGAACTGAAGAAGAAACAACCTGCTCAAATGAACAGTGGAGTTGAAGCCAGCACAACTAATGGGAGTGAGATGCAAGCCTGCCAACTAGATTCTCAAGATGGGGGTGGCAAGAAAAACAAATAAGGTTTAGGGGATGGATGTTCTTTAGTGTTTTTTGGATTAGGGAATTCAGATTCCAAATGTAAAAAGTGTATTTTGATGTGGCTGGACCACTTTATGTCATGCTTTCTTTGTCTTATTCTGACCATTGATTGGTCTAATTGATGTGGCTGGACCACTTTTGTTATGCTGGATATTCTGTTTGGAATAATGAATTTTTGATGTGGCTAGACCACATTATGTCAACATTTCCCTACCATAGTGTTAAAGTATTGGCCACTGGAATGAACTCCAAACAATTGACCAATAATCAAGCCATAATTAACTACCTGAGTATAAAGGAGAATGAATTTACACCAAATAATTGAAAAATTAAGGATAGAACATAAACAACATTAGATTAAAAGCATAACATGGTTACATTCTTCATTATGTTCCATTTGAGTACATTCCAAAATGAAGCTCCATAAATTACAATTATAAAACATTTCAAAACAACCATTGCTATCCAACACAACAAGATCTTCATACATAATGTTCCTTCTACTTTCCTACACACTTGAGACAAATCGTCATTGTGATTTCCCAAGATATCACAAACATACAAAAGAGACACAAAATTATTCTTTCCAAAAAACCAAGCTTTTTCTGCAATTTCTCATTTTTCCTCATTGATTCTTGTAACAGCTCCAACAGCTCTGCATTCATTTTGTTGATGTCCTCTTCTCCATCTGGTAATTGAACTTCAGTTATGTCCTCATCGTCCCCATTAACATCATCAACCCATTTAAAAAAATCACACGAGTTGGGTGTCTGTAGTGATGGAGCAAATGTAATCAATATCACAAATAATCAATAATTAAAATTTAAAAGGGAAGAGAACTCAAACACCCACATTCCATTTGCAGCATCTCCAAAATATCTTCCCATAACTCCATGGTTTCGTTGACGCATAACCCACACAAGGAAGTTCACAATCGTAGTACATTCTGCCGTTCACAATCTTCCCATAACTCCGTGGTTGCCTTCTCTCGGTTCAGGATTGTCTGTCGTTTCGGGAAGAGGACGAACCAACAGATCTTGACAGTACCCTTCTCCTACCTCCGTGCATGTTCTCTGCTTGCATGTTCTTTGTTGTTCGCGTTTCTCTGCTGCTGCCTCCTCTTCTTCGATGATGGGTTATGAAATTAGGGTTTTATTAAACATGTGAGAGAGAGTATGATGTATGCATATGTGACATGGAATCCAGAACACACGTGGCTTGACACATAGGATTAGTAAATTAGGTGGCATATAATGATGTGGAGCACGTGATGACAAATAAGCAACACAGTTCACGGATTCCGTTTCAGGGACTAACAGGATTTCATTTCCAAAGATTAGGGACCAAATACTGACGAAATTTTTTTGAGGGACTAAAACCAGATTTTGGTAAAATTTGAGGGACTAAAAACATATTTAAGCCTTAATGGATAAATAATACATTGACAATGAATAAAAATAACATACATTTAAAGCTTAGACAACTGTTCACCTATTATAACATGAAACTTCGATCAATCACTACAAAAAAAAACATGTTAAAAAACGGACTTTTTTTTGTTGCGAAATACGACAGTTTGAATAGCCATAATTTATATGAATGGCTTCTTCCCACACCGCCATTATTACGTCTGCCATTTGGTACAAAATGAAGGTTTAAAGCAGTGTTTTAAAAACCGAACCGAACCAGACGGTTCAACCGGTAGAACAGTGAACCGACCTTATTTAGGGTTCGGTTATTTTGACGGTTCGACTACGATGTCGTACCAGTTTGAGTTGTCAAAAACAGTTAAACCAAGACCCAAAAGTTTCGCCAGTTCAATGTCTGGTTCGGTTTCTAAAACACTGGCTCAAAATCAATTGCTATAATTTACTGTGTATAAAATGATGGTTTGTTTTTGTATATAATGGCGGTTAAAACCGCCATAATTTGTACTTTATTATTAAAAAAGTACTGAAATATTATGGTGATTTCAACTGCCATAATTTGTACTTTATAAGTAAAGAATACTAGAATATAATTGAGTTTTTTTTTTATTGAAAAAGGGAATGGCAAAAAAGCCTACAACGCAGCAACAGGGGAACAAACTCCCTTTTTATCAGAGTCAACTAGCAAACTAATACTAGAAAAAGAAGTCTAAAAAATTTGAAGCAAAAAATCACCAGAATGACCTTTCAAAGCTAAAGCATCAGCGCACACATTAGCCTCTCTAAGAATATGGTTAACAGAAATTATCCAACCAGAAAGGTTAATAAAATGAAGGACCTCATTCAGAAGAGGTTGAAAAGAAGAATTAGAATCTATCCTTTTATGAATCATATCAACAAGGAGCTTTGAATCTGTTTCCAACACAACATGAGTAAACTTCCAATTTCTTGCCAGCCTGATACCAAAAATAATACGCCAAAACTCTGCTAGAAGAGCATTGCTAGGAACCAATTTGCAGTAGAAAGCTTTCAAAAAAAATTTCCTCAGAATCTCTAACAATACCACAACAAGAGGAGTAGCCTCCCGAACATGACCCATCCGTATTTATTTTAACAAAGCCAGGAGATGGTCTGTGCCAATGAGTATCAACAACACTATTAGGATCTTCCCTTGAAGCAAGAAGGGCGGCGAACTCTTTATCAATTTCGTGCCCTTGGTTAAGCACCTTTTGGATCAAATGAGTACCCATCTCAATGTGTTGAGAAAAAACTAGAGAATTGCGATCTTTTCATATAGCCCATAATGAAACTCCAAAGACAGTTGACCAATTCCAAGGAACACCATCAATCAACTTAGTCTTCAAATTCCAATCAATCCAAGCATTTAAACCAAGACTAAAGAATTTGGCCCAATTTACATTATCAATTGAAATGAAATTGTTCCAATAATCCTTAACCTCATCACAATCTCTAAATAAATGCATGATAGACTCAGGCTGATTCGAGCATCTAGGACATAAATCATTATTAGTCATACCTCTATGTGCTCTTTCCACATTGGTTAACATAGATCCATGAGCTAGCTTCCACAAAATAGATTTAATCCTTGAGGAACCTTGCCATTTCCACACCTGCTGAAAGATTGGTTGGACAATTTTGGTCTACTGATGAGACTCCCGTAGGAAGCTATAGATGGACTTCAAAGTAAATTGACCATCAGAGGAACTGTGACAACCACCCTAAAATTTCAATGGAGCCGCCATCTATGTTTATTAAGGAAAATAATAGGAAAAACTTTTTCTTAAAAAAACTTGAAAAAATGGTCTTTGAACCAAATTTGGGTTCGGGAGTTGGTTACGTGCTAGGAAGGATTAGCACCCATACACGCCCATTCAAAAAATGGAACCTTTTAATTATTTATAGAAAATTGTTTGCCTTTAGAGAATTAATTCCCTTATCGAAATTTATTTATTTATTTATATTCTTAGAGAAAACAAAGGAAGAAACCGCAAAATAACCGAATCATACGAGTGGTATTTCAGAGCTTCTTGCCAAAGTCTTATTTAATGAGCAAAATCAAGAAATAAATAACAAAATCCTTTTAATTGGTAATTATTAGTTACTGATTATTATTAACGAAATTCAGTGAACCTATTTTAACGAAAGGAGATGTAACCTAATTAAAGACCTAGCGTTTTAACTCTTTTATTTTTATATTTATTACTCTTATTACCTAAAAGGGAGAACACATTAATCTGTTTATTCAAAAAAATGCGTGTATCTATTTTTTAAAATAGATTCCAGAAACCCTTTTTTGCTTTTATAACCTTTTATCTAAAAGTAATTTGCAAATTAACCCTTATCCTGGTTTTGGCCCCTTTGGAAGGCCAAACCCTAACCTGAATCAACTAGATCATCACACGGGACAACTCATAGCCAGGAAAATTAATCAAGAACAACATATACACACAAAAACGAAAAAGAAAAAGAAGAAAGAATAAACAGAATCGTGTATAGGCATTTCAGTTCATGCCCATCATAGTCCAAAATTACATTTTTCAGAAAGAAAGGGGACGAATAATTTCAAGAAGGGAGATCAAAATTTACAATAAGGAGGAGCAGGAATATAACCTGGATTTCTTAGCTTTCCCAGAAAAATACAGAACAAAATGATAGAAACAAAAACCTAGATCTAAACGTGTTTATTTTGGCTTTTGTGACCTCACGAGTTCCTTCCTTCTTCTTCTAGTCCTTGTTCACGTTCCTCCTTCACAGTTCTTCTGTTCCTCTTCTCTACGTGTACTCGCTCTCATTCGGGTACGCTCCCCCTTTAATAAAAATAAAGACGTTTTAAAAGAAAAGAAAATCAAAGAGGAAAGAAAACACTCCCTGTTATGATGATTTGATCTGATCCGAAATGGGGGCGGATCCTTGGATATTTGGTTGAGATTCGTATGTTTTTTTTTTCATATGAGCCTCTGAGATCTCATTCAAATCATGACCGGATCCTGAGGGAATGAGGCGTTTGATTCGATTCTTGATAGAGATAAAAAGGAAAGAACAAATTTGAGGGGGAGAGGGAGCTACGGACTTTGAGAGAGTGAGGGAGGGATAAGGGTTAGGTTTTGGTGAGAATGAAAAGGGAAAGAGAGGAAGGCCGAGAATCAGGGAGAATACGGGGGGGAGCGGCCGCTTGGGGACAAATGAGGGAGGATTGGCTCTCTTTGAGTCTTCGGTTAGGGTTTGAAGAGAGGGAAAAAATGGAAGTAAGAAGGAACGGAGAAGGAAAATGGGGGAGAGGGCGAAGATGGTGGAGAGAAGAGGGAGAGTTGCGCGCCTCTGATGGAGAAAGAGGGGAAGAGAAATGTTTTGTTTTTTTTAGGGGTTTTAGCTTATGGTTTGGGCTGGAGAGGACTAGGCCGCGAGTTGTGGGTGAAGAGCCAGGAGGCGCATGCGAAAGAGGAGGGGGTGCACGCAGCAAGTGAAGGGGGAGCACTGGGGGCTGCAATCAGAAAAAATGGGGGTGCGCGAAGTAAAAAAAAAAAGAGGGGGAGGTGCGCACTGCTGGGCTTATGGCCAACCTTTTGGGCCGTTGTTATTGGCACTCCCGTCTTTTACTAATGCATCCCCTTTTGTCTTTTATTCTTTTTCTTTCCTTTTCTCTTTCCTTTCTTTTCCTTTCCTTTCTTTTCTTTTTCTCTTTTTTTTCTTTTTCACTTTATTCCTTTTTTGCCTTCTTCTTTTTTATTATGAAACCAAAAATATTATTTTTATTTTTCATAATTAATAAAATAAATAAATAAATAGGGGCTGGACAAATATGGGGTATGACAGGAACCTTTCCAAAAATGCATATATGGATCACCTGTAGAGGAAGGTCTAACAAAAGTTATAAGCTCCCGAATAGGACCAGACACTCTGTCATTGATCAAATTACAATTCCAATTACTTCTTTTAGCATAATGATAAACAGAGAACTCCCTTTCACCAGTTGGAATATTGTTCAAGTAAGAGTCTTCAAGACAACCACAATTTGGAATCCAATCATCTCTCCAAAATCTAGTATCCTTACCATCATTAATAATCCAACCAATATTAGTTTTTACCTCTTTGAGAAATTGCTCGCCAGATATTGGAAACATTACTCCTAGGAGCAATGTTTGGAATAGGTAAAAAACCACAATGGTATTTAGCTCTCATAATCTTTACCCAAAGCTTATTTGGATTCTCCACCAGCTGCCAAGCAAGTTTACACATATAAGCTTTATTGAGCATTCTAAGAGATCGAAATCCGAGCCCACCTTCCTCCTTAGGACAACAAATCTTAACCCAAGAAATCACATCAATTTTTCTTTTATCCGCAGAAGAGCCCTGAATAAAATTATGACAAATCCTCTCAGCCTCCTCATAAACAGATATAGGAATATTAAAAGTTCACATGACATAACCTGGAATGCAAGATAATGAGGATTGAGCCAAGGTGACTCTACCCACAAATGAGAGATTATTAGCCTTCCAAGTGGTAAGTTTCTTTCTCATCTTATCTAGTGAGAACATGTAGGAATTTTTTGAAATTCTCTGATGCAACGTAGGAACACCAAGATAAACTCCTAAGTCCCAAGTTTGTTCAACACCAAGATCTTGACTTAACATTGCAACAAATGTATCAGGAATATTTTTTGAGAAAAACACCTTGGACTTGCTCAAGTTAACCTTTTGGCCAGATTTGTCATAGAAGTCATCAAGCACATTACGAATTAGACTAACCTGGTCTGTACTAGCTTCAGCAACGAGCACAACATCATCAGCAAAGCACATATGAAACAATTTTGGACCTCCACTTCTAATGAAAGATAAAGGCCGCCAACTCCCATTCTCAACTTTGTCATTTATGCAATGGCCCAATCTTTCAAGCGCAAGAACAAATAAATAAGGGGAAATGGGGTCCCCTTATCTAAGCCCTCTCGAAGATTGAAAAGATTGGGTTTGATTTCCATTCCAATTAATACTAAGAGAAGCTGAGGATATACACCATTTGATAAAATAATTAATAAGCTAAGCAGGCAGATGAAGCATCTCTAGAGTATCCATAACAAAATTCCATTCAAGGTGATCATAAGCTTTCTCCAAATCTAACTTTATGACCATAAAGCCTTTCTTTCCCTCCACATTATTTAAAGTATGAATTGTTTCCTACAAAACAAGGACATTGTCAGAGGTACATCTACTTGGTACAAAACTACTTTGAGTCGTAGAGACCACATAAGGCAAAACAAGGACATTGTCAGAGGTACACCTACTTGGTGACCACGTTGTAGATAACATTACAAAGTGCAATAGGGCGCAATTGAGTCACAAAAGCCGGCTCACTACACTTAGGAATTAAAGTGAGGAGAGTTTGATTGACTTCACAGATCTTCTCTGGGTTGGCAAAACAATTAGTGGGAAATTGATGTATAGAAGGCCCCACAGTATCCCATTGGTTTTTAAAAGAAAAGTGGATGAAATCCATCTGGACCTGGCGATTTATTGTTCCTTATGTTGAATAACGCCTTTCTAGTTTCCTCAATTGTCACAGGAGCATCAAGATAATTTAAATCCTTTTCTCTAATAGCAGGGAAAGAAGAGATAGTACCAAACTCAGTAGAGTAAGGCATGGCAGTAGCATATAAATTAGCATAGAAGTTGACAACATGCTGCTTGAGCTCATCAACTTCATAAATCCAGTTGTTTCCCTCATCTTGTAGAGCTGTAATATTATTTCTACGCCTTCTAACCAAAGTAGATTGATGGAAGTATCTTGTATTATTATCACCAAGACTAATCCATTTGCTCCTAGTCTGCTGGAACCAATAATTTTCCTCTTGTTGCACAATAGATCTATACTTGTCCCAAAGCTCAATCTTCAAATTCAGGAGCCGAGCAATAGGACCATTAATAAGGACTCTGTTGATTCTTTCCAATCTTCTCATGATATGCTCCTTCCTTCTGAAAATATTCTCGTAAACAAAATTATTCCATCTCTTCAAACTTGTAGTGGTCCGGCCAATGTTTATCTTCCACAGATCAGAATTTCTCCAAGTATTCCTCACTTGATTAGAAAAATCAGGATGATCTAACCAAGATCCTAGGAATTTAAAATAGTCCCTCTGTGGTCTACCATTTCTGTCAGCCTGATAGCAAATCCAAAGACTATAATGGTCTGAATCCTGTAGAGGCAGATTGGTAGTAAAACAACTAGGGAATAAATTAAACCATTCTTCATTACAAAGAACCCTATCTAATCTTTCCTTTAATTCACCATGAAAAAAAGTAAAAGGAGGACCTGCATAACCGAGGTCCATGAGATTACAATCTGCAAATGTTGCTGCTGAACTTTGATTCATTGGTCGACCACCCTCTTTTTCCCTTTCATATAACACTGTGTTAAAGTCCCATGCTAAACACCAAGGTCCAGTTTAGAAGAGCAGAAATCCCTTAACTCATTCCAAACCTCCTGGCGAAGTCCTAAATTTGGGCTTGCATAAACCATAAAAAAGAACCAGTGACTACCTCCATCATGCTGCATTTTAAAATGAATGCAGTACTTAGAAGTTGAAACCATTGATATAATAGGACAATTTGCATTCCATAAGCACCATATACCTCCTGAAAAACCACAAGCATCCACTTTGACACCATCAAGGAGGCCAGTTCTTCTAATTACAGAGTCAGCAGATCGACCACTAATCCTTGGGTCAAGGATAGCAACAAAGGACAAGTTATATATCCGTAAACAATCTCTAATATAACTAGAGAACTCCTTACCACCAGCACCTCTACAATTCCAAATCAAAGCATTTATTGGATAAGGTTATTGTTAGTGGACATCATAGGCCCTTGGTTACCCTACTTAATAATAAGACTGCTAACCACATTTTTGCTGCAAATGCTTTCTACAAAAGTTCAAGTTTCATTATCAGGAAGATAGACTTGAGTTTCAATGGATTGAGAAGTCAGCAATCCCGCATTATTCCTAGGAATATTTTTTCCTTTTTGGAGCATCTTCACCTGCTCAAACATAACTCTTTCCTCAGCTTGAATCTTCAAGCTTTTATCTGAGGAATTTTTTCCTTTATTAGGCAGAAAAGGAGTGGCAGTTTTTTGTGCATATTTCTTCATGTTTTGACCGCTCATAGACACCTTTCTATCTCTTCCACGTGTATTTTGTGGATTTTTCCCTCTTGTGTTGTCTTTCACGTGCTTGCCTGATGATTGAGACTAACTAGTCTGGGGTCCGTTGTAACAGAAACCGTTACATTATTATTAACTGGATTTGCTGACTTAGTGACTAGGTCATTAACCAAAGCTTTTAAGTGATTTTTCCTACGTGGTTTACAGTGTGCATGTATCTGTGGCCCATAATTTGGGACTTGATTATTGTCTTTATTTTTCCGTAACAACCGTAACAACATTCCTAGAAATCAGTTCCTCATCAATGGCATTAACTGTAGCCGGATTTGAGATCACCGGTTGATTCTCCGTTGTCTTCTCCGGCACTGTGATCACTTTTTCGCCAGTTGATCCTAAGAATTCCCTGCAATGATCTTTTTCGCCACTTTTCGCCATTTTTTCTTCCAGCAACTAGTTACCGAAATGTAAAAAAGAGGTTAGGGATGTTATAGGCAAAAAAATGGGTGCTGGAAGCCACTCCCTACCCAATTCTATATAGTCTTAGTTAGGGTTTGACTTGGAGAGATGTTGCGGCTTAGACAAGTGCACCTAATCGTAACTCATAATAAAAGTGGAGTATAATTAGGACTCTGAATGTCGAACCCACAGAGAATGAGCGAGTACCCGTGAATTAATATGATTCTATTCTATTAGGCGAGCAAAGATTATGAATAAGTAGGTAATGACAGTAATCGGAATTAAAACAATAAACAGATTGAATGCTAGAACGGTTTAACTATGTTATGGAAAACCTAGGGAGAATCGGGTTCACCAATACTCTACCCTTGAGTTCATTAATCAATTAATATGAGTTATCTATCATGCAAGAGCACTAACCACCCACTCTATATTACTAGAGGTTGTCCTCACGTACAATAGCCTTCCTCCTAACTAATTACTCCGTTTGGTCCAGGAAGATAACTAAGGGAAAAGGCATTAAGTTCAGGTGGGTTTGTTAATCTAATAACTGATTAAAAACAAGTTCTAACCTGTCCGGCGTATAAAGCGAGTTCTTTTATCCTATGGTTCTGTTAACTAATTATGATCCTGTTACCACAATTAAGCCAACTAAATAAAGGTTGACCAGGCCTTATTGGATTAAGCACAATATGAATAAAATACTCGTATTTAAGCCTTAATGGATAAATAATACTTTGACAATGAATAAAAATAACATACATTTAAAACTTAGACAACTGGTCACCTATTATAACATGAAACTTCGATTAATCACTACAAAAAAGAAACATGTTAAAAAACGGCCTTTTTTTGTTGCAAAATACGACAATTTGAATAGCCATAATTTATATGAATGGCATCTTCTCACACAACCATTATTATGTCTGCCATTTGGTACAAAATGAAGGTTCAAAGTAGTGTTTAAAAACCGAACCGAACCATACGGTTCAACTGGTAGAACTGTGAACCGGCCTTATTTAAGGTTCGGTTATTTTGACGGTTCGACTACGATTTCGTACCAGTTTGAGCGGTTAAAAGTAGTTGAACCATGGCCCAGAAGTTTCGCCAGTTCAATGTCTGGTTCAGTTTCTAAAACACTAGTTCAAAATCAATTGCTATAATTTACTGTGTATAAAATGATGGTTTGTTTTTGTATATAACGGCGGTTAAAACCGCCATAATTTGTACTTTATTATTAAAAAAGTACTGAAATATTATGGCGGTTTCAACTGCCATAATTTGTACTTTATAAGTAAAGAATACTAGAATATAATTGAGTTTTTTTTATTGAAAAAGGGAATGGCAAAAAAGACTACAACGCAGCAACAGGGGAACAAACTCCCTTTTTATCAGAGTCAACTAGCAAACTAATACTAGAAAAAGGAGTCTAAAAAATTTGAAGTGAAAAATCACTGGAATGACCTCTCAAAGCTAAAGCATCAGCGCACACATTAGCCTCTTTGAGAATATGGTTAATAGAAACTGTCCAAACAGGAAGGTTAATAAAATGAAGGACCTCATTCAGAAGAGGTTGAAGAGAAGAATTAGAATCTATCCTTTTATGAATCATATCAACAAGGAGCTTTGAATCTGTTTCCAACACAATATGAGTAAACTTCTAATTTCTTGCCAGCTTGATACCAAAAATAATACCCCAAAACTCTGCTAGAAGAGCATTGCTAGGAGCCAATTTGCAGCAAAAAGCTTTCAAAACTTTTTCCTCAGAATCTCTAACAATACAACCACAAGAGGAGTAGCCACCCGAACATGACCCATCCGTATTTATTTTAACAAAGCCAGGAGATGGTCTATGCCAATGAGTATCAATAACACTATTAGGATCTTCCCTTGAAGCAAGAGGGGCGGCGAACTCTTTTTCAATTTGGTGCCCTTGGTTAAGCACCTTTTGGATCAAATGAGTACCCATCTCAGTGTGTTGAGAAAAAACTAGAGAATTGCGATCTTTCCATATAGCCCATAATGAAACTCCAAAGACAGTTGACCAATTCCAAGGAACACCATCAATCAACTTAGTCTTCAAATTCCAATCAATCCAAGCATTTAAACCAAGACTAAAGAATGTGGCCCGATTTACATTATTAATTGAAATGAAATTGTTCCAATAATCCTTAACCTCATCACAGTCTCTAAATAAATGCATGATAGATTCAGGCTGATTCGAGCATCTAGGACATAAATCATTAGTAGTCATACCTCTATGTGCTCTTTCCACATTGGTCAACATAGATCCATGAGCTAGTTTCCACAAAATAGATTTAATCCTTGAGGGACCTTGCCATTTCCACACCTGCTGAAAGATTGGTTGGACAATTTTGGTCTGTTGATGAGACTCCCTTAGGAAGCTATAGATGGACTTCAAAGTAAACTGACCATCAGAGGAACTGTGACAACCACCCTAAAATTTCAATGGAGCCACCATCTATGTTTATTAAGGAAAACAATAGGAAAAACCTTTTCTTAAAAAAACTTGAAAAAATAGTCTTTGAACCAAATTCGGGTTTGGGAGTTGATTACGTGCAAGGAAGGATTAGCACCCATACACGCCCATTCAAAAAATGGAGCCTTTTAATTATTTATAGAAAATTGTTTGCCTTTAGAGAATTAATTCCCTTATCGAAATTTATTTATTTATTTTTATTCTTAGAGAAAACAAAGGAAGAAACCGCAAAATAACTGAATCGTACGAGTGGTATTTCAGAGCTTCTTGCCAAAGTCTTATTTAATGAGCAAAGTCAAGAAATAAATAACAAAATCCTTTTAATTGGTAATTATTAGTTACTGATTATTATTAACGAAATTTAGTGAACCTATTTTAACGAAAGGAGATGTAACCTAATTAAAGACCTAGGGTTTTAACTCTTTTATTTTTATATGTATTACTCTTATTACCTAAAAGGGAGAATACATTAATCTGTTTATTCAAAAAAATGCGTGTATCTATTTTTTAAAATAGATTCCAGAAACCTTTTTTTTGCTTTTATATCCTTTTATCTAAAAGTAATTTGCAAATTAACCCCTATCCTGGTTTTGGCCCCTTTGGAAGGCCCCTTTGAAAGGCCAAACCCTAACCCTAAATCAACTAAATCATCACATGGGACAACTCACAGCCCAGGAAAATTAATCAAGAACAACATATACACAAAAAAACGAAAAAGAAAAAGAAGAAAGAATAAACAGAATCGTGTATAGGCATTTCAGTTCATGCCCATCATAGTCCAAAATTACATTTTTTAGAAAGAAAGGGGTCGAATAATTTCAAGAAGGGAGATCAAAATTTACAATAAGGGGGAGCAGGAATATAACCTGGATTTCTTAGCTTTCCCAGAAAAATAAAGAACAAAATGATAGAAACAAAAACCTAGATCTAAAAGTGTTTATTTTGGCTTTTGTGACCTCACGAGTTCCTTCCTTCTTCTTCTAGTCCTTGTTCACGTTCTTCCTTCACGGTTCATCTGTTCCTCTTCTCTGCGTGTACTCGCTCTCATTCGGGTATGCTTCCCCTTTCTGCTGGCGTCGCTCTAGGGCTTTTATAGCCTTTCCAATTTACCTGAAAAAAGGAAAGATCTGAAATTAATAAAAATAGAGATGTTTTAAAAGAAAAGAAAATCAAATAGGAAAGAAAACCCTCCCTGTTATGATGATTTGATCTGATCCGAAATGGGGGTGAATCCTTGGAGATTTGGTTGAGATTCGTATGTTTTATTTTTTATTTTTCATATGAGCCTCTGAGATCTCATTCAAATCATGATCGGATCCTAAAGGAATGAGGCGTTTGTTTCGATTCTTGATAAAGATAAAAAGGAAAGTACAAATTTGAGGGGGAGAGGGAGCTATGGACTTGGAGAGAGTGAGGGAGGGATAAGGGTTAGGTTTTGGTGAGAATGAAAGGGGAGAGAGAGGGAGGCCGAGAATCTGGGAGAACACGGGGGGGAGTGGCCGCTTGTGGACAAATGAAGGAGGATTGGCTCTCTTTGAGTCTTAGGTTAGGGTTTGAAGAGAGGAAAAAATGGAAGTAAGAAGGAATGGAGAAGGAAACTGGGGGGAGAGGGCAAAAATGGTGGAGAGAAGAGGGGGAGTTGCGCGCCTCTGATGGAGAAACAGGGGAAGAGAAATGTTTAGGTTTTTTTTAGGGTTTTTAGCTTGTGGTTTGGGATGGAGAGGATTAGGCCGTGGGTTGTGGGTGAAGAGCCAGGAGGCGCATGAGAAAAAGGAGGGGGTGCACACAACAAGTGAAGGGGGTTGCAATCAGAAAAAATGGGGGTACGCAAAGTAAAAAAAAGAGAGGGGGAGGTGCGCGCTGCTGGGCTTATGGCCAGCCTTTTGGGCCATTGTTATTGGCACTCCAACCTTTTACTAATGCATCCCCTTTTGTCCTTTATCCTTTTTCTTTCCTTTCTTTTACTTTCTTTTCTTTTTCACTTTATTCCTTTTTTGCCTTCTTCTTTTTTATTATGAAACCAAAAATATTATTTTTATTTTTCATTATTAATAAAATAAATAAATAAATAAATAGGGGCCGGACAAAAATAGGGTATGACAAGAACCTTTCCAAAAATGCATATATGGATCACCTGTAGAGGGAGGTCTAACAAGAGCTATAAGCTCTCGAATAGGACCATACACTCTGTCATTGATCAAATTCTGATTCCAATTACTTCTTTTAGCATAATGATAAACAGCGAACTCCCTTTCACCAGTTGGAATATTGTTCAAATAAGAGTCTTCAAGACAACCACTCCAAAATCTAGTATCCTTACCATCATTAATAACCCAACCAATATTAGTTTTTACCTCTTCCCAAGTCTGAGAAATTGCTCGCCAGAAATTGGAAACATTACTCCTAGGAGCAATGTTTGGAATAGGTAAAAAACCACAATGGTATTTAGCTTTCATAATCTTTACCCAAAGCCTATTTGGATTATCCACCAGCTGCCAAGCAAGTTTACACATATAAGCTTTATTGAGCATTCTAAGAGATCAAAATCCGAGCCCACCTTCCTCCTTAGGACAACAAATCTTATCCCAAGAAATCACATGAATTTTTCTTTGATCCGCAGAAGAGCCCCAAATAAAATTATGACAAATCCTCTCAGCCTCCTCATAAACAGATATAGGAATATTAAAAGTTCACATGACATAACCTAGAATGCAAGATAATGAGGATTGAGCCAAGGTGACTCTACCCACAAATGAAAGATTATTAGCCTTCCAAGTGGTAAGTTTCTTTCTCATCTTATCTAGTAAGAACGTGTAGGAATTTTTTGAAATTCTCTGATGCAACGTAGGAACACCAGGATGAACTCCTAAGTCCCAAGTTTGTTCAACACCAAGGTCTTGACTTAACATTGCAGCAAATGTATCAGGAATATTTTTTGAGAAAAACACCTTAGACTTGCTCAAGTTAACCTTTTGGCCAGATTTGTCACAGAAGTCATCAAGCACATTCCGAATTAGACTAACCTGGTCTGTACTAGCTTCAGCAACGAGCACAACATCATCAACAAAGCACATATGAAACAATTTTGGACCTCCAATTCTAATGAAAGATAAAGGCTGCCAACTCCCATTCTCAACTTTGTCATTTATGCAATGGCCCAATCTTTCAAGCGTAAGAACAAATAAATAAGGGGAAATGGGGTCCCCTTGTTTAAGCCCTCTCGAAGATTGAAAAGATTGGGTTTGATTTCCATTCCAATTAATACTAAGAGAAGCTGAGGATATACACCATTTGATAAAATAATTAATAAGCTGAGCAGGCAGATGAAGCATCTCTAGAGTATCCATAATAAAATTCCATTCAAGGCGATCATAAGCTTTCTCCAAATCTAACTTTATGACCATAAAGCCTTTCATTCCCTTCACATTATTTAAAGTATGAATTGTTTCCTACAAAACAAGGACATTGTCAGAGGTACACCTATTTGGTACAAAACTACTTTGAGTAGTAGAGACCACATAAGGCAAAAACACTCTCAATCTTTGAGCCACTATTTTGGTGACCACTTTGTAGATAACATTACAAAGTGCAATAGGGCGCAATTGAGTCACAAAAGTCGGCTCACTACACTTAGGAATTAAAGTGAGGAGAGTTTGATTGACTTCACAGATCTTCTCTGGGTTGGCAAAACAATCAGTGAGAAATTGATGTATAGAAAGCCCCACAGTATCCCATTGGTTTTTAAAAGAAAAGTGGATGAAATCCATCTGGACCTGGCAATTTATAGTTCCTTATGTTGAATAACGCCTTTCTAGTTTCCTCAATTGTCACAAGAGCATCAAGATAATTTAAATCCTCTTCTCTAATAGCAGGGAAAGAAGAGATAGTAGCAAACTCAGTAGAGTAAGGCATGGCAGTAGCATATAAATTAGCATAGAAGTTGACAACATGCTGCTTGAGCTCATCAACTTCATAAATCCAGTTGTTTCCCTCATCTTGCAGAGCTGTAATATTATTTCTATGCCTTCTAACCAAAGTAGATTGATGGAAGTATCTTGTATTATTATCACCAAGAGTAATCCATTTGCTCCTAGTCTGTTGGAACCAATAATTTTCCTCTTGTTGCACAATAGATCTATACTAATCCCAAAGCTCAATCTTCAAATTCAGGAACCGAGCAATAGGACCATTAATAAGGACTCTGTTGATTCCTTCCAATCTTCTCATTATATGCTCCTTCCTTCTGAAAATATTCCGGTAAACAAATTTATTCCATCTCTTCAAACTTGTAGTGGTCCGGCCAATGTTTATCTTCCACGGATCAGAATTTCTCCAAGTATTTCTCATTTGATTAGAAAAATTAGGATGATCTAACCAAGATCCTAGGAATTTAAAATAGTCCCTCTGTGGTCTACCATTTCTGTCAGCCTGATAGCGAATCCAAAGACTACAATGGTCTGAATCCTGTAGAGGCAGATTGGTAGTAAAACAACTAGGGAATAAATTAAACCATTCTTCATTACAAAGAACTCTATCTAATCTTTTCTTTAATTCAACTTGAAAAAAAGTAAAAGGAGGACCTGTATAACCAAGGTCCATGAGATTACAATCTGCCAATGTTACTGCTGAACTTTGATTCATTGGTCGACCACTCTCCTTTTCCCTTTCATATAACACTGTGTTAAAGTCCCATGCTAAACACCAAGGTCCAGTTTAAAAGAGCAGAAATCCCTTAACTCATTCCAAACCTCCTGGCAAAGTCCTAAATTTGGGCTTGCATAAACCATAAAAAGGAAACAGTGACTACCTCCATCATGCTGCATTTTAAAATGAATGCAGTACTTAGAAGTTGAAACCACTGATATAATAGGACAATTTGCATTCCATAAGCACCATATCCCACCCGAAAAACCACAAGCATCCACTTTGACACCATCAAGGAGGCCAGTTCTTCTAATCACAGAGTCAGCAGATCGACCACTAATCCTTGGGTCAAGGATAGCAACAAAGGACAAGTTATATATTCGTAAACAATCTCTAATATAACTAGATAACTCCTTACCACCAACACCTCTACAATTCCAAATCAAATCATTTATTGGATAAGGTTATTGTTAGTGGACATCATAGGCCATTAGTTACCCTACTTAATAATAAGACTGCTAACCACATTTTTGCTGCAAATGCATTCTACAAAAGCTAAAGTTTTATTATCAGGAAGATAGACTTGAGTTTCAATGGATTGAGAAGTCAGCAATCCCGCATTATTCTTAGGAATATTTTTTCCTTTTTGGAGTATCTTCACCTTCTCAAACATAACTCTTTCCTCAACTTGAATCTTCAAGCTTTTATCTGAGGAATTTTTTCCTTTATTAGGCAGAAAAGGAGTGGCAGTTTCTGGTGCAGGTTTCTTCATGTTTTGACCGCTCATAGACACCTTTCTATCTCTTCCACGTGTATTTTGTGGATTTTTCCCTCTTGTGTTGTTTTTCACGTGCTTGGCGGATGATTGAGACTAACTAGTCTGTGGGTCCGTTGTAACAGAAACCGTTACATTATTATTAACTAGATTTGCTGACTTAGTGACTAGGTCATTAACCAAAGCTTTCAAGTGATTTTTCCTATGTGGTTTACGATGTGCATGTATCTGTGGCCCATAATTTGGGACTTGATTGTTATCTTTATTTTTTGGTAACTACCGTAACAACATTCCTAGAAATCAGTTCCTCATCAATGGCATTAACTGTAGCCGGATTTGAGATCACCGGTTGATTCTCCATTGTCTTCTCCGACATCGTGATCACTTTTTTGCCAGTTGATCCTAAGAATTCCCTACAATGATCTTTTTCGCCACTTTTTTGCCACTTTTTCTTCCAGCAACTAGTTGTCGAAATGTAAAAAAGAAGGTAGGGATGTTATAGGCAAAAAATGGGTGCTGGAAGCCACTCCCTACGCAATTCTATATATTCTTAGTTAGGGCTTGAGTTGGAGAGATGTTGCGGCTCAGGCAAGTGCACCTGATCGTAACTCGTAATAAAAGTGGAGTATAATTAGGACTTTGAATGTCGAACCCACAGAAAATGAGCGAGTACCAGTGAATTAATATGATTCTATTCTATTAGGCGAGCAAAAATTATGAATAAGCAAGTAATGACAGTAATCGAAATTAAAGCAATAAACAGATTGAATGCTAGAACAATTTAACTATGTTATGGAAAACCTATGGAGAATTGGGTTCACCAATACTCTACCCTTGAGTTTATTAATCAATTAATATGAGTTATCTATCATGCAAGAGCACTAACCACCCTCTCTAAATTACTAGAGGCTGTCCTTGCGTACAATAGCCTTCCTCCCAACTAATTACTCTGTTTGGTCCAGGAAGATAACTAAGGGAAAGGGCATTAAGTTCAGGTGGGTTTGTTAATCTAATAACTGATTAGAAACAAGCTCTAACCTATCTGGCGTATAAAGCGAGTTCTTTTATCCTATGGTTCCGTTAACTAATTATGATCCTATTACCACAATTAAGCCAACTAGATAAAGGTTGATCAGGTCTTATTGGATTAAGCATAATATGAATAAAATACTTAAACAATCAATAGAACCTCATATAATTAAAGAACAAAACATCAAGAGTATTGTAAAGGATCCTCTATTACCCCTAGTGATGGGTTTAGCTACTCATTACTAATGATAATAACATAAACAAGGATATGAAATCAGAATAATAAATAACAAGAGAATAAATTCTAAACCGGGACACCCTTTTGGTATGACAGCGGTCCTTAAGCACGTTCTTCACGTCCTCACATACTCCGGTAGCGATTCGAGATGGCACCAAGCTTCAAGGAGACAAGAATTTAATGGAATGGGCAAGGGTTTTGCTGTTAGATCACAATTGGGGGCTCTTGACTCAGAAATTCGTCAAAAGGTCTTTGTAACATGTTAAGAGCCCCTATTTATAGACTAGGCTGTGAATTAGGTCATCTGGCTTCAAATATGCACTGATCAGGGATGGGGTATGACCGTACCGCATATATACACGGTCGTACCGAGCTTCTTGAAGACGTTGACCCGTACCCGTGCAAGCTGTTGCCCTGACATCACTTGTGTACGGCCGTACTGGCTTTGGCACAGCTGTACTGGACTATTTTATCAGTATCAGGTGGTACAGACTAAGGGGGTATGCCCTTACTGAGGTCTTACTCTAGGTACGGCCGTACCGTTGGTAAGTCAGGCCGTATCGTTTGTCCAGTAGAGCTAAAACTCTCCAAAACTAGCCAGTTTTTTGTCCTTTTTCACATTTTTTGCTCCGAGTGGTGTCTTCATGATATTTTTGCTTAATAAGACATAAATTAGTACCTTTGTGTATTAATCAGTGCAAAATGGTATGATTAGATACTAAAAATGCCTATAAATATAGACAAATTGGTGTGTTAACAAGAGACCAAACCAGAAACATCAGAATTGCAGATTGCTTGGGAGAACTTAACTCATCTGCCTAATTTCTGAACTTAGCAGAGAGGATTTAGATTGTTAAAAGAAAATAGCAACGCGACACATGCCAAAATATCTACCCAAGAAGTTAACAACTAGCTTTCTGAATAAATTACCTAGAGCTCATGGAAACACTAATTAGAGAAAAAGAAGCCAATGCGATTGGGAAATCAAACTCATAGGATATTAATCATTTGAGGAGGCAATAACCAAGATCCAACAAGCAATTCTATGATGCTACAAATGAAACTAGCAACATACTAATCAGGAACATCCAAATGATCCACTAATCATGCAAATAGGAAAGGAGGATCCCTAGAAAACCAATATAACTATCTCAACAATAAGACCAACAAATAGCAAGACAGTGGATGGGTTTCACTTTTATGAATAATTGAACAAATGTCGTTAACGGAGAAATGAGGGTGAGCATGTGATGTGAAAGATATAATCCTGGTGTTATATTGAAATAGGATAATAATAGCGACATCACATTTTGCACTGTTTATAAGTTTCAACCTTTATACTAATAGTTTCAATCTTTGTACTAATAGAATGCCAACAGATGGGCATCTTAAGGAGCGTGGTTGCGTTACTGTTTCCATGTGTAGCCTTTGTGGCAAGCATGAGGAATCGTCGGTCCATCTCTTTCTTAATTGCAGCTTTGCATCTTCTATTTGGCATTGGATTCAAACTGTGTTCCAAGGCCCTCTTAATGCATCCTCTTTTTTAAGTCTTCTGAATATAGTTGACAAAAATTGGAGTTCTGAAGTGAAAGACATCATTTTGGCTGCTATTTTGAATTCTATTTAGGCATTTAGTTTGCTAGAAATCAAACGAGGTTTAAAAATTATGTGGTGTCTGCTCACAAAGCTAAGTCTTTAATTAGGTCAGCCACATACCTATCAGGTACTTACTCTAAGGGACACTTATCTTCATCTATTACAGAATTTAATATTCTTAAATTTTTCTCTATTGCGGTTCATCCTCCTAAGGATCCAATAATAAAGCAAGTAGATTGGTACTCTCTTTGCCTAATTGGATCAAGTGTAACACTGACGGCTCAGCTAAGGGGTCCCCAGGACATGCAGGTTGTGGTGGAATTTTTAGAGGTACCAGGGGTGAAATTATGGGCTGTTTTGCTTCCTATAGTGGTATTACTCACTCCTTCCACTCAAAGTTCACTGCTGCTATGATTGCCAATGAATTTGCTTATAGTAAAGGTTGGCGAAAGATTTGGTTGGAATGTGACTCTATGTTGGTCATCTCAGCTTTTAAATCATCTCACGTAGTGCCTTGGTCCTTGAGAAATCGCTGGAATCATTACATTTCTCTTTGTAAAAATTTTCATTTTATTTTTTCTCATATTTATAAGGAGGGAAATTGTTGTGCTGATAAGTTAGCTTCCTATGGAGCTAATCATAGAGAGTTTTTCTGGTGGGATTTAATTCTAGCTTTTATTAGGGAGGATTTTTTTCGTAACAAGCATGGCCTTTGTTGCTTTAGATTTTGTTGATTTGTTTTCTCATGGGTTTTCGTCTAGTCCCCCATGCTCTTTGTCTCTTTTTTCTCTTTTTTAATGAATTCTTGGTGTGATGCAGATGATTGGTAAAGTCTGGGGTGCCAATATTATTGTGATTCTTTTCCTTATAGTGATGCATTAGCATGCCAATTTTATAAAATAAATAGATATATTATTTAGCATTTTTTGATAAGCCAAATATATATTAATAAAGGGCCTAAGCATAAGATGTGCCCAAGGCTAAAACCAAAAGAGATTACAAATGTATAGTTTCCCTTGTAAAAGAAATGCCAATACTAGGCCCTCAAAATGGAACAATAACAAGAGAAACAGAACCCAAACCAACAAAGATTCTAACTATCAATTGACATTAATTAAAAATTTCATAAAAGATCAAAACGTTTAATATCTTAAGATCTCACGTTTTGATAAGATCAAATACTCTATAATTAGTTTTGTCAAAAAAAAAACTCGATAATTAGTGAATATTGCGTGGTCGATGTATATATGATATGTGTATTAAGTGTGCAAGAATAGCACTCGAAAAAAGATCAAATCATCCATTAAAGGAAATAAAAATCTCAAAGCTATCGTCTGCTTAAGATCAACCTAAATCATCTATATGTATCGTCTGACAGGTAGACGTAGACCGTACATAACAATACCAACAATCTAGATAATTGAGTGCATGTTTGGTTACCCGTTTAGGCTCTTAGAACGTCAGTTTACTACGGTAAAAGCAAAATATCTGATGTTTGGTTTCACGTTCTATTTGTGTGCCAAACGACGTCAAACATATAATATGTAATGTATATAATATATTGTCTATACAATGTCAAAAGAAGAAAATAAAAATGTAATAATATATATTATATATATACACATTTAAAAAATATTCAAATAAAATAAAAATAGTAAATATTTTTATATTTATATATTAACATATATTTATATATATTGAAAATTTTGAAATAAAATAAAAATACTAATATTATATTATATATAAAAAAATCATATCCTTTATAGTAATTACACATTTAAAAGTACTTTTGATTAGTATCATCCAAACAAATTTCATTTTGTCAAAAGTACGTTTACGAAAAAAGTATCCAAACAGAAATCATGTTACGGTAAACTTATTTTTAATCAAACGTCCATTTGCAAAATGATGTTGAATCAAACGTCCGTTTGCAAACTTTAATCCAAACGGACTATGAATTGTCTAGGAACAAATGATTAAAAACAATAGTTCAAATGGTAAAACATGTTGAGGAACACTAATTGATGGTACAACAAAAGAAATCAATCAATCAATTTCAATTTATTTATTTACTATTTAATAAATGTAAGTTATGGCCAAAACACACACCCTCCTTCCAATAAATAGTCAATCTACTTTCTTGACACATGGCACACCTTTTTTTATTATCTTTTTTATGTTTTTTTATTATCTTTAGAATATCTTACAAATTTGAAATTTTTTATTATCTTTAGATTTGCTCACCGTCCATTTTTCAAATTTGCAGAGGTTGAAGATTTACCAAATCTATTTCCCTATCTCTCTCATCCACTTTTTCCTCTCTTAATTGAATTTTAATTATATCTCTCCCTTTACGGTATGAGAAATTCAGCTGTACAGTCTGCTGCTTTGCTTCCACTCATTTTATTTCACACAAGTTCCCACAAAATGCAAGACTATCAGACCACAATACCCTTCTTCTCTCCCTTTATTTATTCCAATTTCTTCTTTCTTCCTCGTCTTTCTATCTCTTCTCAGTCAGAACGGTGAGCTCCATTTTATCACTACTAACCTTTCTTCTTCTTTCATTTTTTTATCTTCCTCAAATCAAAGGTACCATTTTTATCTTCTCAATACCATTTTTTATCTTCCTCATTGCTTTTTTTTATGCCATTTATTTTCTAAATTCTACAGATTTAGAGTTATTGATATTTTTTTAAACTTTTTCATATTTTCATTATTTGAGAGCCTGTCTTCTTCAGAATAAGTGTTGCATGCTTATGAGCAAAACTTTCTTCTGCTTCAAAACTTATGAACGCAATCATATATAATTGGCAAAATTAATCCATAAGTCCTTTATCTTAATTTAAAATTTCAAGTTAGTCTTTTATCCTTTTTTTTGTTTTAATTTAGCCCCGCATGTTTTAAAACGTTAATTTCGAGACAAATTGTTGGCTGATCTACAATGAGAAATGCATGTGTGCCATAAGGACAATCTGCCCTATCAATTGTGCCATAAATCAGAACCCAAAAAACTGTTTAAAAAACAAATAAAAGACCAATTTGGCCAACATTGTTAATATTTTAGAACATGTGGGACTAAACTGAAACTAAAATTAACTTTAAAGGACTAGCTTGACACAAAAAAAAAGATAAAAGACTGAAGTGAAACTTTTAATTAAGATAAAGGACCTCTGGTGTAATTTTGTCTATATAATTTCTTAACCTTGAGTGGTTTTTTTAACACGTTTTTGCTTCTTCAAATTTCCAAATACTTCTTCACCTTTTTTGGTGGCCCACCTTTACCATGTTTCTGACCATTCCTCCCAACAGGAACTACCGCGAAGATTTGACCAGATGTAGCATTATTTTAACTTCAGTTTGGAAACATATAGCTTAAGTAGAGTGTCATATATGTCAAACTCCTGTTTGAATATCTTATCTTCTTTAGAATCAGTGTTAGGAGCTAAAAATTTGATAGTTTTGATTAAGAAGGTTATATTTTATATTTTTATAAGGTTATGAATTTATACAGTTAAGTTTAATATGAATCTGTCACTAATTAACTACTTTTACAAATTTATTTGGGTGACTTTTTTTTTATTATTCCTTACTTATTTTATTATTCTTGCTTGATTAGTTTTAGTTACTCAACATACTGCATGAGTATATAAGAATATGGAACAAAATGAGAATTAATCATAACTAAATGATGCTCCCTTTACATTATTGTTTTTGACAAACTACTGCTTAGGTTTTGCTCAAATGTAACTTCACCTATTACTTATAACGTTAGTTTATCCACTGACTTTGGTTATTTCTGTACGGTACACTCTTCTTGTGGTAGTCATGGCCTGCAAATTTAGCATGACTGGGGACATAAATGACAAAAAAGAGACATGGAAGCTTGCAATCAGAATAACACGTCTTTGGTACATTGTGATTCCTCCGAAACCGATTGCCATAGAAATGCTTTTGACTGATGAAAATGTATAGTCTTTTTCTGGTGTCCCCAACTTTTCCTAGAGTAACATTGTACTTAGATTTGCTATTTCTGAATAATTAGGGAGATAGGACACATGTTGTTGTAAAGGGAAATGATGCCATTACATGGAAGCCCATCTTAAAGGAGGATAGTTGCTATACTTTGCAGAATTTCGATGTCAAAACCTAATGTTGACAATATAAGACATGTCTTCATCCATTTAAGTTGCTATTTACAAGCGGAACAACTGTGAAATAGAATGATCTACTGCAAGTTCCTTATGATATATACAATTTCACATCCTTTGATGAAATACTGAATAGAAAGGCTTGTACAGATGTGCTAGTAGGTAAATCATAATTTTACTTATTTATCATTTCATAAATGTGATTATAAGTTGACTGATAACATTGAATACCAACCTTTCTGTCACTTGGTGATTTGCAACTGAAATTTTCTTTATCATTTCATAGATGTGATTGGATTGTTTGGTGAAATGGTGTGTTACCATCCTGATGCCAAAATAAAGAAGGTTGAATTTTCTTTGAAAGATCAAAGGTATTTACAAGTGTTGGTAGTGTTAATTAATTTGTGGCTGTTATGTTTTTCCTTAAGGTCATATATCAGACTGCTTATCTTTTTAATACAATTATATTATTATATTATAGTGGAACAACACTTAACTGTACGTTGTGGGAAGGATACAACTCCAAATTGGTTATTTTCATCGATAACCATAATGGTGGTCCAATTGTGATTATCCTTACCTTTGCATAGATCAAGGAGCCACAAGGTCATGACATTGTGCTCTATTTTCAATGTTTGTAATTGAGTTAATTTTATATCCATATATTTAGAATGCTCAAGTTGACTATGTTATTAGGAATGTGGTATTAGTAGCAAAAGGATTAGAAATCTTGGGAAGATTCGAGGTGGAGAAATTCACTGGAAAAAATGATTTTAGCCTATGGACAATGAAGATGAGGGCGTTCTTAGTTCATCAAGGAATCGAAGAAGCCCTAGCTGGAGAATCAAAATTGACAAACACGCTCTCGGATAAGGAGAGGAAAGACATGCTCGCTAAAGCCCACAGTTCCTTGATTTTGTCTCTGGGCGATAAAGTTCTTCGGGAGGTGTCCAAGGAGAAAACTGCAGCAGGGATTTGGCTCAAGCTTGAGCACCTGTACATGATCAAGACGTTGGCCAACAAGTTGTACCTGAAGCAAAAGTGTTCACCATGAAGATGCAAACAGGGAAGACACTCGAGGATCATATAGATGACTTCAACAAAGATATTCTTGATCTTGAAAACATAGAGATCAAGGTTGATGATGAAGACCAAGCACTGTTGCTGCTCAAGTCCTTACCTAATGAGTATGATATCCTCACGAATACACTCATCTATGGGAGAGATTCGGTGACATTAGAGGAGGTTCAAAATGCTTTATGCGCAAGAGAATTGAACAAGAAATCTGAGTCAGGAGAAGAGCAAAATGCAGAAGGGTTGTACATCAGAGGAAGGCAAGAGAAGAGGGACTTCAAGGGCAAGAAAGGAGGAAGGTCAAAGTCTAAGGATGGCAAGAAAAGGAGGTGTTTCATTTGTCATAGTGAAGATCATCTCAAGAAAGAGTGCTCAGAGTATAAGAAGAAAAAGAAAGGTGGGGAAAGGCCGAGTAACAGTGGAGATGCAGATGTGGTTTCAGAAGGATATGAATCTGTAGAATTGATGTGTGTTACTGAAGTGAAGTTCCAAGATGAATGAGTTCTTGATTTAGGGTGCACTTTCCACATGTTCCCTATCAAGGATTGGTTTGTTTCAAACAAAGAATGCCATGGAGGAAGGGTTTTGTTAGGGAATAACAAAGCTTGCAAGGTCACGGGTATTGGTGCCATTAAATTGAAACTTGCTGATGGTGGAATTAGAATCTTGCAAGGAGTGAGGCATGTACCAGAATTGAGGAAAAATTTGATTTCTCTTGGGATGCTTGATACACAAGGTTTCGTGTGCAAGGCAGAAGGTGGAGTTCTGAAGGTGACAAAGGGTGCCATGGTGATGATGAAGGGAAAATTGGAAGCTGGTCTGTATAGGCTGCAGGGAAATGTTATGCTGGGCAGTGTCAATACTGCTTCTGGTTCTGAAATGTCAAAGGAAAAGCTTTGGCATCTCAGGTTAGCATACATTAGTGAAGGAGGTCTAAGAGAATTGAGTAGGCAACAATTATTAGGGAAGGATAACATAAACTCACTGGATTTCTGTGAAAACTGCATTCTTGGTAAGGTAAAGAGGTTGAAGTTCAACATTGGGAGTCATCACACCAAAGGAACACTGGAGTACATACACAGTGATCTTTGGGGACCAACTCATGTATTATCTCACAGTGGAGCAAGGTACTTTCTTTCTTTCATTAACGATTTTTCAAGGAAAGTTTGGGTTTTCATTCTTAAACATAAAAGTGAGACTTTTGGGAAGTTTAAGGAGTGGAAAACTATGGTAGAAACTCAAACTGATAAGGCAGTAAAGAAACTAAGAACCGATAATGGGTTAGAGTTTTATTCACATGAATTCAATCAATTTTGCAAAGATAAAGGCATAATGAGGCACAAAACAGTAAGAGAAACCCCTCAGCAAAATGGTCTTGCTGAGAGGATGAATAGAACCATCATGGAGAGGGTTAGGTGTTTGATGTTAAATGCAAACTTGTCAAAACATTTCTGGGTCGAGGCTATGATCACTGCAGTACATTTGATTAATAGAAGTCCTTGCACTGCTATTAAGATGAAAACTCTAGAGGAAATATGGTCTGGGCATCCACCAAACCTTGGAAACTTGAAGGTTTTTGGGTGTGTAGCCTATGCTCACATAAAGCAAGGAAAGTTAGAACCAAGAGCATTGAAATGCATGTTTTTGGGATACCCTGAAGGAGTCAAAGGTTTCAAGTTGTGGTGTATGGAGAAGGGGCAGCCAAGGGTGTTATTCAGTAGAGATGTAACATTCAGAGAATCAGAGATGTATCATTTTGAGAAGGCTTTAAATAAGGATCAACTACAGCAAGGAGGCAGTGAGGGAGTTCAGATGGAGGTGGAGTCAGTAAACAAGTCAGCAGACAATGTGCAGGACTTGGAAACAGAACCTGAAACTGAACTGAATTTTTGAAGATCAGAGTGAGGAAGTTGATGATGAGTTGCATGACTATCTCTTAGCTAGAGATAGGGAAAGAAGAGAAGTCAGACCACCTGCCCGGTTTGGTTATGCAGACATGGTAGCATTTGCTTTAACAGTAGCAGAAGAGGTTGAAGGAAATGAGCCTAGGAGTTATAAGGAGGCAGTAGCTTGTGCAAGATCCAAGGAATGGATAGCTGCCATGAATGATGAAATCAATTCCTTGAAGAAAAACAATACATGGGTGCTGATTGATAAACAAAAAGGGTAAAAGCTGGTTGGCTGTAAATGGATTTTCAAACTAAAAGATGCAATTCCAGGGGTTGAAAGGGCAAAGTTCAAGGCTCGGTTAGTAGCAAGGGGGTTCACACAACGTGAGGGGATAGACTACAATGAACTCTACTCACCAGTGGTGAAGCACACTTCAATTAGGATAATGCTAGCTTTGGTTGCTCAAGAGGACTTGGAGTTGGAGCAGTTAGATGTGAGGACTGCTTTCTTACATGGTGACCTTGAGGAGGAAATTTGCATGACTCAACCTGAAGGGTTTGTAAAAGAACGAGAAGAAGGCAAGGTGTGCCTATTGAAGAGGTCATTATATGTTTTAAAACAGTCCCCTCGCCAGTGGTATAAAAGATTTGATTGTTTCATGACAGAGCAAGGCTTTAATAGGTGTAAATCGGATAACTGTGTTTACTGGAGGCTGACTGAAACTGGTAGCATTGTCTACTTGCTCCTCTATGTAGATGACATGTTGGTGGCTTGCAAAACAAAGTCTGAAATAAGAAGGGTGAAGAAAATGCTTGAAGCTGAGTTTGAAATGAAGGATATGGGGGCTGCAAATAAAATTCTGGGCATGAAGATCTTGAGGGATAGGACAAAGGGAATTTTGTTCATTTCCCAAAAGAATTATGTAGAGAAAGTTTTGAAGAGGTTCAACATGGACCAAGCAAAGGCAGTGCAAACCCCAATGGCTCAACACTTTAGACTTTCATTTCAAGATGCACCCAAAACAGAAGAGGAGGTCTCATACATGAAGAGGGTGCCATATTCCAATGTTATGGGCAGCCTTATATACCTTATGATTTGCACTCAGCCAAATTTGGCCTATGTTGTAAGTATGGTAAGTAGGTACATGGGAAGGCCAGGTAAAATGCATTGGAAAGCTCTCAAATGGACCTTCAGGTATCTCAGGGGAACTGCTGAGGTTGGACTGCTATATGGCAGTCATGATGACAGCAAATTTGAAGTAACAGGATGTGTTGATTCAGATTTTACTGGCTGCCTGGACACAATAAGGTCTTTGACTGGTTATGTGTTCAGGTTTTGTGGTAATACTGTCAGCTGGAAATGCAATCTCCAACATGTGGTGTCATTGTCCACAACTGAATCAGAATTTAGTGCTGTAACAGAAGCTGTTAAAGAGCAATATAGAAGAGAGGAATGGCCACTAGTTTAGGAGCTGAGAAGGTTGTTATTACAATCTTTTGTGATAGTTAAAGTGGAATACACTTGGCCAAGAATCAAGGGTATCATGAGAGGACTAAGCACATCGATGTCAAGCTATATTTTGTAAGGTAAATCATTGTAAAAGGTGAAGTGAGCTTGGAGAAGATTGAAACCAATGACAATCTAGCTGATATGCTTACTAAAGCATTGCCTGCTGTGAAGTTCAAGCACTGCTTGAACATTCTTCAGGTTGTCAAAATGTAATTTTGTTTCCTTTTATTCAGTCAAAAGCCAAGGTGGAGAATTGTTGTAACTAGTTAGACAATTAGTGTGGCTTATGACTTAGAGTAAAAAGGAGAGGGTTTTTTAGTTAGTTATATCTTGTTACACCATGTAACAGAATTGGGCATGTTAGTTGGATTAGTGAGCTTGTATAAAAGGTGTAGCTTGTAACTGTTCCATTGATATCAAGAGAATTAACTTTTCCCTAAATTACTCGATCTCACATTTCCTCTCTATCTCCCTCAATTTCGCTATTCTATTTTCTGCTGTCATTGCATGAGTTACATTGCAGAGAAGCAGATTCATAACAAAATGTTTCCCTTAAGCATACAAAATAACAAGTTTTGTTCAAGGATTCTGATAAATGAAGATGTTCTAGAGATTCAGAAGATTCACATATAGAAGAGTTATTAATGATATTATGCATAATGATGAACAGGTTCAAATTAGAGATGAAGGTGTTGCAAGGTGAACATGTAAACTTTCTTATGTGGAACACGAATGCTTTAAACTTCTGAATGAAACTGCTCTTTAACTTAAGAACAAAATGATAGCAGTAAGCATGCTTGAACATTTTTCTTTATTTGAAGATTATTACTAGGTGTGTATGTGGGTATGTAGATCATTTTTAATCACTTTTCAGGCGGGTAAATATGATCTGAACGAAATTCTAGAACCCATTGATAAGATTTTGGGAGAGAGTTTGGCGTTCTAGATCAAAGTGCAACCGATGTATAACTGTTCATCTGTTATTAGGGTGTCTCCAGATGAGAATCTGATTGAAGAGATATTGTAGAAATTTCCAGTTAAAAAGGTGTGTGCAATTTAAACAATTTAAATAACTATACTTTTAAAAGTTTCTATAAATTAATATTCTATAATGAACCACTGTCATTTATGTCAAGATTTGTGTTTGTCATATTCTTATCTTTGAAAATGCAACTAAAATTAGTATTTGGATAATAATAAAACTTGTGCCATTGTTTGAGTTTTGTTTCCGTTTATGGTATTAGTGTTTGGTTTCAAAACTGATTAATTTGCATGCTTTAATATGCAAATACAATTATAATAATCTGTCTGAAAACATATTGTAATTTGGAATGCTTTTCAATCGGATTTTCTAAACAGGTTAATCTGCAATGGTTTTGAGCCATCTATTATAATATATAAAAACAAAGTCGCAGAACAGTTGATTGACACCTAATCTCCTCTTATGCCACATAACTCTGTTTTTGCCACATCAATAAAATGCTAAGGCGTCATTATGAAAAACACATCCTTCCATTTCTGCTCTAGACCTCCTTCAATTGCACCTCTCTCACTATGACTCTTCTTATTTCCACCCGAAACGGTAACAATAAAATATCATAACATCTATTAAATATTAAAATTTTCATAAATCCCTTTTTGACAAAAATTACATTCTATGTTGGTAAGCATATTTTTCTAGGTATATGATTTTTTTGAACACCTTATTATTTGAATACAATTTTTCTGTTCCTATCAGTATGCCTTTTCTACTTTGCTGTCAAAATCTACATAATTATTTTAATGCAATTTTACGGACTTTTTCAAAATCTACACAAAAACATACACCACCACAAAACTAAAATACACACATTTTAGACTCATTCACAAACCCAGGCTTCCTTAATCTTAAGAAAAACCTCCTAAATAAAATTAACTATAATGAAAACTATTTTGTACAAATTTGAAACGAGGTTAAAAAATAAAAAAAATATTGTATGAATATCAAAAGCTCTCATTGAATAATATTGATAAAAAATGTATTTTACTTATTTAAATTTACTAATTTTAAAAACTCATCTTCTAATTATGTTTTTTTACTGGATATTCTAATATGCTTCAAAAAAATATTATCATTTCATTTTTCATGCTTTTATGTTCAAAATTTTAAATTATATTTAAAACACTTAATACATCACTTTTGCATATAAAATAATTCACAAAACAATGCTACACCCGCGCAACGTGCGGGTCTCATTCTAGTATATAATTAATTTGCCTCTTCGAAGTCAATACCATATACAATTATAAGTTGATTGATAACATTGGATGCATAGTTCTGATGCATTATATTGATAGCAGGCATGCACACATGATAAGGAGAAGTTAGTGTCCTCTGTTGTGAAGGAAGATGGCCAGTGTGTAAGTGAAGTAAAAGTGTATTCATATTTATTGTTATTTAGTTACAATACATGGTTGAATTTTGAGTTAGGTTTATTATTTATTTGCATTGAATATTGTGGTTTTTTTGTTTGCTTAAAGCCAAACATTCTGCATTATTTTATATTTTGTTGCACATCTGATATATAATTTATTATTTTTGCAAGCCATTTAGCTGATCAAGGGCAAGAACTTTTAGACTGAATTGGGAATTTTGATGATAGAAATCTTGCAGTTCTCTATCAAAAGGTGAATATTTTCCTATTTTGCTTCTGTTTTCTTTTTTATGTTGTGTAGTTTAGTAATTTAGTAAACATAATATCATTTTATATTTTTTTTTCCCTTGTGGGATCATAGATTTTTAAATGAGATGTTCATATGGCTGTAATCTGGTGCTCAAGACATTATAAAGAGGATTCTAATCCCAATTCCTAAACCCTAAACCACAATGTGCATGGTTCAAGGAGGGTATGCTTTTCAATGAGGAAGAGAATGTATACATTGCAGATGAAGCCTTTTCCATCTAAGAAGTGGTATGCTTTTGAACTTCAATCTTCTTGTCATCTATAATTGGAACCAAATTTATTTTCGTTTATCTTTGTATGTTTCTTTTTATTGTTGTAACCAAAAACACTTAACTTGGTTACAGTCTCTTGAAGCAAACCAGGGTAGTCTAGGATCACCAACACTTATCAACGTGTTCCAGTTGGTAGGGATGTCTTCACATCTAGATCTCTCTAGCTTCTTTGAGAAAGAGCTGAGGGTATGAAACTTTACTGTCAACGCGTTCCAGTTGATAGGGATGTCTTCTTGTCTATATTAATGAGAGTATGGAACTTTATTGTCACTTGGCAAGACAGATATTTGATTGTATTCTGAGCACAATCTATTGTGTTGTAACTATTAGAGATTTTTTTTTCTATCTAGAACATATGGTATACCATGTGCTTGCTAGGATAACCAATCATTTGAAGTTGTCTCAGATTATTCATGAAATTATTAAAGAATCAATGGATTCAACTATTTTCTAAACTGATTCTGAGTTCTTCCAACAATATAATTGTTGTTGTTGTCCAAGTTGGATGAAATCTAATGCAATCCACTTTGAATACACACATATGTAGTAGTATATTAAGTAATCAGTTGAATTATATTATTGACTATTGATCGTAGTATATTAAGTATTGCTTTTAAAAGTACCATATTTATAAACAGGTGTATTTCCAAAATGTTTGAAAACAAGAGTGACCCGTGCGAATGCACGAGTATCTTACTAGTGAACTCTAAAAAGGAAGTCTCAAGTAATGCACAGGCTATATCATAAAAAGAAAAAATAAAACGGACTTTAACTTGTACATCAATATTGGTGCCTATGGTCGGTGGTGAAGGCAAGAAATTGGTTCTAGGGGGACCAAACCGACATAGAATAAGTAGATTTTGTAGATTTCTCTTTTTTTTATCTAAAAAACAAAGGATATATAAGAAAAAATTACAATAGAACTAAAAAATGGGAGTGCCTTGGCAAAACCATGTCCCCTTCCCTCCGCCCTGCTTATTGTCTAATCATTTTGCGAAAGTTTTCAATCACTCTTTTGATAAGTTGCAAGAGTACACCTATAAGCACATTTTAGTTTTTGGTGACAAAATGCAACATCAAAATTCATTCACATTTGAAGCAAGTTCAATGTTTGAATTCCAATGTTTAAAATAAATACTCCATCGGACCCTTATTATAAGAAACAAAACCCTAATCCACACGCACTAAAGAAATGCATTGAAAATAATTTTTTCTAATTAATACTCGTAAATATTTAATTTTTTCCAAAATTACCATTTTATGAACCAACCCACTTGCAGAGGAAATATGATATCTCATTAATATAAGTCTTACTATAGATAAAGATATAAATGGAAATTAGGCATTTAATGCTTTTAGAAATTGATATTGTCTCTTATAATTAGGACCAAAATAAAAGTCCTTTTGTTTTACATAAAAAGGACCGGAGGGAGTATAAGAATATAAGTATAAATATAAATGTAAATGTAAATATAAGAATAACGTTCAAAGATAGACAAATAATTAGATTCAACCAACAAGCATCTCATTCATTGAAAAATGTCTTCAAATTTTAAAAATAAGTGCTCTGAGAGCTTTCTCCACTATATAGGTCCACCCAGTTCGACTTAGATTAGTCATGATTTAATATGGCTTCTGAAATCCAAGGATCTAGACCAAAAAGTATAAATAAAAAAAGTTAAAATATTTTAAATTAGGAAGGAAATATACATAAATTTAAAATTTAAATTATAAAGTTATTAAAAGTGTTGAAATTAGTAATAAAAAATATGTGGTTAACTAAATATAACGAATGATATTTAATAATATCAGAGTCACAATAGGACTAAGCTTCTCTCCACCTCGTGAGATGACCTAGCCTTTTGACTTCTCTCCGCCGTCAACGTGAGAGTACCAAACCTAGCATCCACGCACACCTTTTCTTGTTACGTGATGGAAGACCTAGTTAACCTGCACCTAAGCGATGATGAAGAAGAGGTGCTAAGCTTCTCAACACCGAGCACGCAGGAAAGAAAGGTCGATCCAGTGCTTTGTCTTGTAGGGAGGTTTTTGACACGGAAACCTATCTGAAGCTTGATAATGAAGGAACGCATGGCTACTATTTGGCAACCAGGGAGAGGTGTGGCGATAAAAGAGATAGGAAAGGGGCTGTTTGTGTTCCAATTCTTTCACAAGATCGATGTGCAAAATGTTCTAAGCAAGGGGCCATGGACTTTTGATGGTCACTTGTTAATCCTAAGTAAGATGGCTCGAGGTGTGCTACCCACACAAGTGCTGTTGTTTCATGTTGCTCTCTGGATTCAGGTTCACGACTTACCCATTGAGTTTATGTCCTTGGAAGTGGGAACGGGCTTGGGCAACTTCATTGGTGAGTTTCTTGATTATGACCCAAAGAATTCTTCTGCCTTTTGGCGTGCTTTTATGCGTATTCAAGTCAAAATTGATGTTAGGAAACCACTAAAGAAAGGAAAGAAGATTAAGAGAACCGATGGAGATATGAAGGTGGTGAGGTTCAAATATGAAAGATTGCCGCTTTTTTTCTATTTATGTGACTTGCTAGGCCATGGAGATAACACATGTGAAAAGTTATTCTTGATGGAGGAGAATAATGGTGAGAAAGGGTGGGGGCCAGAGCTGAAGGTCGAATGCCGGAAGCCAGGAGGGAGTGGTGGCGGCTGTCGTTGGTTACGTGAGGAAGGGGCCGTAGCACAAGAGACGCAAAACCCTAGCCCGATTCGCAGCACTCGTAACGCGACATCAATGCATGATTCACGTCGCAGTACAGGAAAGAATTTAATGCAGCTTCCTTTTTGGGAACCATCACATCATCAGCGCGATATGGGGTATTGGCAACAGTGGGTCACGTGCGCCAAAGAATCAGACAGATACTCAATTAATGATTTTCAAGTCAAATCCTGCGTTTCACCTTGAAGATGTTGAAGTGGAGGATGGCCTGATAAGCAAAAGACGTAAAAGGGGGAAGGGCAATTAATAATTGAGGGGGTGCAGCCCATGCAAACCGAAAGTGAAGGAGGAGAGAAGGAAGATAAGAATGAAGAGCAGCATTTTTTTGGGGTGGGTCCTGGGTGCCAGGCCCACCAGGACCATTGATTATTCTCAGCTGGAACTACCAGGGATTGGGTCACCCGAGTGCAGTTCCACCCTTAAGGGACCTAGTCCGGAGTCATAAGCTGGACATAGTCTTTCAAAGTGAAACTATTTGTATGAGAAACAAGATAGAGGAGGTTCAGAGGGCATTGGGGTTTGATGCTTGCTTTATAGTTGATAGGTGTGACAACCACCCTGAAATTTAAATGGAGCCGCCACCGATGTTTTTATTTCTAGGAAAACATTGGAAAACCTAATTTTAGATTTACTTTGTAAGAAAAGTCTCTTAAACCAGATTTCTGGATTCGGGAGTTGGTTACGCATAGAGAAGGTATTAGAACCTCTATAACGCCCATTAAAAATGGTACCCTAGTTGTTTGAAAATAATTGTTTGCCAATAAATAATTTATTTCCCAAAATATTTTAAAAAGAAAACTAAAAGGGATATAAACAAATTAACAACATTTTTTTTATACACGTAAATATTATAAAGTATTAACTGATGACGTATTTAATTAGTTGAAAAAGTAATCTAATCAATATTTGGTTTCTGTCATTGGTTTCTGTCATTTTTATTTGGGAAATCAAAAAAGAAATAAAAAACCTAAAGTTCTAATTTGAATTAACTAAATCTACTTCACATGTTTCCTTCTAAAAATATAATTTTTATTAGACAATTAGCAAATAAGAACCAAATCTAGGTTCCTTTGGTTACCAAAAAAAAAATCTGATTTTTATCTCACAAAATTCTCTTTTTTATTACAGGGACACGTATTTTGCTCTTATACCCAAATTCATACCTTATTTACAAATATGACACTTAAATTATTTACAACTTAGCCCCTTTACTTAAATTATTTGCAATTTAGCCCTTTTACCTGGATTTGGCCCCTTTGGAAGGCCAAATCTGTAACCCTAATTTACACATTTTGCAGAATCACAGAACGCAGCGAGGAGACTGAATTAACAATCAACAAAAAAAGATGAAATCACATTCAAACGCAACTCATGGATTGAAGTTCAGATTCAGAAAGGCAAGATGGAATTACGTTTATATATTACAGATTCTAATTCAAGTCCAAACGCATACAAAAACAACAAGATGCATCACAGAACACTGACAGTATACAAAGAAGAAAGGGAAGAAATGAAAAAGAACCTGACTTCACAAGTCTTAATCAAAAGAAGGATAGATCTGGAACCCTAAATCCTAATAGTGTTTAAAGAAAGAAAAAATTTTGAGACTCTCCTCTTGCCTCGCTTCAGCTCCTTCAGAGATCCAAGCTTCTGCTTTCAATCTCCCTCTGCGTCCAGGGTTTGCTCCCAGGTGCGGTCCCTTGTCTGCTGCGTCTTTCCTCCCCTTTTATAGCCTCTTCGTTCCTCCTTAAGACCTGCAAATCAAAGGGGAAAGAGAATCAGTGTTGATTTTAAAAAAAAAATAATAAAAGGAAAAAAAAGCAGAAGCTTCCCTTTTTGGAGATATGGATCTCTGATTGAGAGATTTGAGCATAGGTTGAGGCCGCGGCCTAGGGTTAGGGTTAGGGAGATGAGGATGAAGATGGGGATTAGGGTTTGTGCGCCGCGGAGAAGGAGTGAGGGTGAGTGGGATGCGGCGTGGATGATGAAGGATGAAGAGGATGAGAAGAAGATGGAGTTGATGGTGAGGGGCGCTGTGCGCCGCGGGCAGCGCCGGGAGGAAGATAGGGATGGGGATTAGGTTTTGGGAGAGTGGAGGAAGAAGGAGGATGGTGAAGAAGAAAGGGAGATGTGTGTGTGTTTTGTGTTTTAGGGTTAGGTTAAAAGTTGGGGTTTGGCCCGCGTGGGTTTAGTTGGGCCAAGTAGGTGAAGAGAGGCTGGGCGAGTGAAGAGGGATTAGGGGGAGTGTGTGAGCTAGGAGAGGGGTGCAGGAAGCAAACAGAGGGAAGCAAGGACGCAGGGGGCTGAAAAGAAAGAAAAGGGGGTGGGCGAGGAAAATAGGACATGAAATTTGCGTGAAGGTGAAATTTGGATCGACTTGATTTAATTGCTGTTTGCACCACCAAATTTTATTCTTTGCACACCCTTTCTCAAAAAATATAAAATCCTCTTTTTCTCCTTTTATTTATTCTTTTCTTTTCTTTTTTTTTCTTCTCTTTTATAATCTCTAAAAATATTATTTATTACTACTACTACAAAATAAATAAAATAAAAGTTAAAATAAATAATAAAATAAAAAAGGGCCGGACAAAATTAGGGTACTACAGCTGCCCCTCCTTAATTACATTTTACTCGAAGGTCTTCGTGCATTCGTTGTAAAAGGTAATTAAGGATAAAGGACTCTGATTTTGTCCGCAATAAGTGGCTTGAAATTGCGAGATTGGCTCCCGACCTTGTTGGTTTGGGATTGCGGGGTTTGCTCCCGACTTTGCTTTTGGGATTCTAGGTCTGATTCCTAGTGAATTCCCGGTAAGGCATAGGTTTTAGTTCCTAACTCTTACAAAATTGGTGAGAGATTCTAGGTTCGACTCCTAGTGAATTCTCGGTAAGGCATAAGTCTGGTTCCTAATCCTCACGAAATTGGTGAGAGATTCCAGGTTTGATTCCTGGTGAATTCCCGGTAAGGCCTAGTTATGACTAGCTCTTACAAAATTGGTTGGAGATTCCAGGTTTGGTTTCTTGGTGAACTCCTAGTAAGGCATAATTATGACCAGCTCTTACTAAATTGGTTGGAGATTCCAGGTTTGGTTTCCTGGTGAATTTTCGGTAAGGCGTAGATATGACTAGCTCTTACAAAATTGGTGGGAGATTCCAGGTTCGGTTTCCTGGTGAATTCCTAGTAAGGCATAGGTATGACTAGCTCTTACAAAATTGGTGGGAGATTCCAGGTTCGGTTTCCTGGTGAATTTCCGGTAAGGCGTAGGCTTGGTTCCTAGCTCTTACAAAATTGGTTTTGACTACTTCTCTACTTAGAGAAGGTCTGGGGTGTGAGCTTCTACGTCACTCAACACGAGTTCTGGTCGGACTTCAAAGAAAAGCGAATGAGTTTCTGACTCGTGGTTGATTTTAGTAATACAAGTAATGACTCTTTGAATAATGCAAGCGCTATTTCCTTGTATTGATCATGCATGAATGCAGCGGATGTCATGTTATGCATGAATGTTGCGTTATTATGGGGGAGCGTTGTATTTCCGACGCCTTTCCAAACCCTTCTTGATAATTAGCCAGAGGTCCTTTCTATTGGCGACTTTGGAGCTAGTCAGCTTGGCCCTTTGTAATGTGCACGGTGCTGATGATTCTGCATTTTGGTGGTACGTCCTGCTAAATTCCTCTCTTTGACGGGAAGATGCTAGATCCCCTGGATCCTTTCAGAATTTTCAGTAGTTATGAAATGCTTTTATGTTTTGATCTGCACATGTTTATTTTTAGCATGAATTTCTTTTAGAAAGAAAACGCAGGTTGATAAAATCCCAAGTTGAGTTTAGGAGAGATAGGAATAAGCATCCTATTGTGCCAATAGCATTTAATAGGCGATGTGGATAAGAATGAATTTTCATTATCATGGGGAAATATTACAAGTAGGACAAATTTGTTTCTGCTAGATAGGAACTGGTAAGCAAAGTTAAATCCGATAATAATCCTTTTGAAAACAAATTGTGCTGCTCTTCTGCGATCCAGACCCTGACGGCCTTCTTGATCACCCCCAAAAAATTGCATTTGTTCTGCTCTTGCCTGTTTTTGCTCCTGTGGGTTAGGTTCTGGCTCTGACTACCCTTGATGTATTTGGCTTGGATTTTGCTTAGGCCGCTCTTTGCGAGTTTTCGACCTAGCAGGTTACCCTAAATCGCCTTTGCAGGTTTTCAATTTAGCATTTTTATTGGACCCTACCTTTTGCCTAGGTCGCCCTTTCGGGTTTTCGACCTACCGGGTCGCTCTAATTTTTGCCTAGGCCGCCCTTTCGGGTTTTCAACCTAGCGAGCTCTCTTTTTGTTTTTTTGTTTTTTAGCTGTGGGGCGTCATCCTAGACATAGTACTTTTTGACCGCATCCGAATTCACCGGTAGCGGTAGATCATGTCCCTCCATATCTGCGAGGATGAGGCTTCCTCCTGAGAATGCCTTTTTCACCACATATGGACCTTCGTAATTTGGGGTCCATTTTCCGCGTTGGTCTTTCTGAATAGGTAGAATCTTTTTCAAAACCAATTCCCCTTCTGTAAATTCTCGATGATGCACCTTCTTTTCATATGCTCTTTTGAGCCTCTTTTGATATAATTGTCCGTGACATATTGCCTCCAACCTTTTCCCTTCGATGAGATTCAGTTGGTCATAACGAGTCTGGACCCATTCGGCTTCTTCGAGCTTGGTTTCCATGACTACCCTTAGAGAAGGGATCTCTACTTCTATGGGTAATACTGCTTCCATTCCGTACACTAGGGAGAACGGAGTTGCCCCTGTGGAAGTGCGTACAGAAGTTCGGTATCCGTGTAAAGCAAAAGGGAGCATCTCATGCCAATCCTTGTAAGTTAACACCATTTTTTGGATAATCTTTTTGATATTCTTGTTGGCTGCTTCTACTGCCCCATTCATCTTAGGGCGATAAGGGGAAGAATTGTGGTGCTGGATTTTGAAGTCATCACACAATTCTTTCATCATTTTATTGTTCAGGTTGGTCCCATTGTCTGTGATGATCTTCCTTGGCAAGCCATACCGACAAATTATTTCCTTCTTGATGAATTTGACGACTACATTGCGAGTCACGTTGGCATAGGAGATTGCTTCGACCCATTTCGTGAAGTAATCAATGGCCACGAGGATGAAGCGATGTCCATTAGAGGCTTTAGGCTCAATCATTCCTATAACATCTGTGATTTCATGCCTTGACAGGATTTGTTTTGATGATTGACAAAAGGAGTTCCACGAATAGTCATGTGCAAAAAGCGGAAAATTACACCAAGACGCCTACCAAGGATCAAAGTTTTTTTTAAGTATTTATTTTATTTTTAGGACTATTTGTAAGTAGTAATAAAATGCTCTCAACTAATTAAATCACACACTCACAAAATGATTTTTATTCTAAAACTGATTTTATGATAATTTTTCCTAAATTATTGTTAGGCACAAAGTATTTCGAAAAATTCTTAAGTTGTGCTCAAAATATTTTTCTGAAAAATGTTTCAAGTTTTCTTTGGCTTGTTGCAAGAAACAGAATACCCTTAAACGATTATAAGGATATTCATAATCGTTTATGACGTGCTCCTCTTCTCCGTGTCGAGCAGTGATATCTTGACATGCAAATCTCGTACCGCGTGCCGAGCTGTGTGGAGAGATCGTATGCCGAGCTGTGTGGAGAGGTCGTATGCCGAGCTGTGTGGAGAGGTCGTATGCCGAGCTGTGTGGAGAGATCGTATGCCGAGCTGGGGAGAGGTCGCATGCCGAGCTGGGGAGAGGTCGTATGGAAATACGATGTCGGACACCAAGTGTGTCCGAGAATCATTTCCGTCTCCGTGTCTTTTGATCACTTGATAATCGATTACACAACTCTATATAATCGATTATTTAAGTTCTGTGCTTCTCCGTGTTTTCATTTCTTCATAATCGATTACAACCTTCATATAATCGATTACACCCTTTTTAAATGTCATCCGTGTGTCTTGTTTTAAATATATAATCGATTACACACCTTCTATAATCGATTAGATAACGATCTGAAATCCCGGATTAAACGCAATCTGGCCAAACCTCACGCGTCTTCTTTTTCTCTATAAAAGGACCTGTTCAGGTCGTGAAAGAGACGAAGATTTTTACGCTATTGCTTTGTCAAAACGCTGTTCAAACAAATTTCCATCACTCACACTTATTTTGAGCACAATTTCTTGAGAGCTTTTTATTCTACATAATTTAAGTTGTATTATTTGAGCTTCAATTTGTTATATCCGCACTATTGAGTGTATCTTTCTCATCTCATTTTATTTGTAAAAACATTTCTTTTTGGGTAGGAATCCCAAGGTGTTCATAGAGAGGTGATATCTCTTGAGCGTATTGCTCACAGGTATAGAGTTGTAAAGGTTTCTAGCTGAACCTCGATTTAAAAGCTAGTGATTCAGTGAAAATCCCACAGTGCTTTGCCTTGGGAGACGGGGCGTAGAGCCACAGGGGGTGTTTGGTGGCCGAACGTATAATCCGATGCGTGCTCTTCTTTGCTCTCTGTCTCTTTATCATTCAAGCACTTTATTTTTTTTTTTTTTCGGTCATTTATTTTCTGTCATTTATTTATTGCAATTTAATTCCTGCAATTTATTCTTCAAGTTATTTATCTTTTCGCAATTTATTTCTTTCAAGTTTCTTTTAATTCAGTAATTTATCTGTAATTTTTTATATAAGCACCGCTATCACAATTCACCCCCCTCTTGTGTTTGAAGTCACTTGGTAACAACATCCAAACCCCACATGGAAAATGGCCAGGGTGCACTGAGGACGTTTAAGGAAGTTGGAGGCACATGAATATTATCAGCATAAGTCTGACACTTATGACATTTCCTCACATGTTTGATGCGATCACCTTCCGTTGAAAGCCAATAATATCCTGCTCTGAGAATCCTTTTAGCCATTGCGTACCCATTGGCATGGGTCCCAAAGGAACCTTCGTGGACGTCATCAATAATTCGTCTTGCTTCTGCGGATTTCTTTTGTAGAGTACGTCACCATTCAGAAAGAAACTCATAGCGAGCCTCCTCAAAGTTCTTTTGTCATTTTCGGAGGCGCCCAAAGGATATTCTTTGTTCTTGATGTAGCATTTAATGTCGTGGTACCATGGCTTTCCATCTGGTTCGTCCTCTATCAACTGGTAATAAGCGGGGCTTGCACGGCTCTCCATCATGATGAGAGGCATTTCTTTATCATTGTTTATCCGGAACATGGATGACAATGTGGCTAGTGCATCGGCTAACTGATTACTCTCTCGCGGAATATGTTGGAAGGTGATTCTGTCAAATGATTCGACGAGTCCCTGGATGTACTTGTAGTAAGGGATTAATTTGGAATCCCGAGTTTCCCATTCTCCATTTAACTGGTTGATAACCAGGACGGAATCCCCGTAGACCTTCAGAGCCTTGACTTTAGTTTCTACGGCAACCCGAATTCCCATGACACAAGCCTCATACTCTGCGATATTATTGGTGCAATTGAAACATAGGCGTGCAGTAACAGGGATGTGCAGGTTTTCTGGAGAAATCAGTATTGCCCCGATTCCGTGCCCCAACGCGTTAGAGGCTCCATCAAACATCATTGTCCACTCCTCGCCTCTTGATTCTTCTTTTTCAGCAGACATTATATTCTCATCGGGAAATTCATAGGGGACTGGTGAATGGTTGTCCATGGGTTGGTGGGCTAAGTATTCAGCGAGCGCACTACCTTTGACAGCCTTTTGAGAGACATACTGAATATAATATTTGGATAATAGCATCTGCCACCGAGCAATTCTTCCGGTGAGAGCAGGCTTCTCAAATACATACTTGATCGGATCCATTTTTGACACCAACCAAGTCGTATGAGAAAGCATGTACTGTCTTAGACGGTGGGCGGCCCAAGCAAGGGCGCAACAAGTACGTTCCAACACCGAGTAATTAGCTTCATAACTTGCAAACTTCTTACTTAAGTAGTAAATGGCATGCTCTTTTTTACCAGTCTCATCGTGCTGACCGAGCACACATCCCATAGACCCATGTAATACTGTTAGGTAGAGGATCAGGGGTCTGCCTGGAACTGGAGGTACTAACACGGGAGGCTCCTGCAAGTACTGTTTGATTTTATCGAAAGCCTCTTGGCACTTCTCATTCCATTCCACAGCTTGGTCTTTGCGTAACAACTTGAAAATCGGCTCACAAGTATCAGTGAGTTGTGATATAAACCGAGAGATATAATTCAGCCTTCCTAGGAAACCGCGAACTTCCTTTTCTGTACGAGGAGCTGGCATTTCTAAAATGGCTTTTACTTTTTCTGGGTCCACTTCGATTCCTTTCTGACTTACGATGAATCCCAACAATCTTCCTGACTTGACACCGAAGTTACATTTGGCGGGGTTGAGCCTTAAGCGGAACTTTCTCAATCGCTCAAAGAGTTTCTGCAGATTGGTTATATGACCCTCTTCAGTTTGCGACTTAGCGATCATGTCGTCCACGTAGACTTCTATCTCCTTGTGTATCATATCATGGAACAAAGTCACCATTGCCCTTTGATAGGTTGCCCCGGCATTTTTTAACCCAAAAGGCATCACTTTGTAGCAAAAGGTGCCCCAAGCTGTGATGAACGTGGTCTTTTCCATGTCTTCCCTGGCCATTTTTATCTGATTATACCCAGAGAAACTATCCATGAAAGAGAAAAATGCGTGATGAGCCGTGTTATCTACTAGGACATCAATATGTGGCAAGGGAAAATCGTCTTTGGGACTCGCTCTATTAAGGTCCCGGTAGTCAACACACATTCGAACTTTTCCACCTTTCTTCGGAACAGGGACGATATTAGCAACCCATTGGGGATACTTGGCCACGGCTAGAAATCCGGCGTCAAATTGTTTCTTAACTTCTTCCCTAATTTTCAAGGACATATCTGGTCTCATGCGTCTCAACTTCTGTTTGACGGGAGGGCAATCAGGCTTAAGCGGCAACTTGTGTTTGACGATATCGGTATCCAACCCTGGCATATCCTGATAGGACCAAGCAAAAACATCTTTATAATCCCGGAGGAGTTGGATTAATTCAGCCTTTATTCCTGGTGACATGGTGATGCCAATCTTGACTTCTTTTCTGTTTTCATCTGTTCCCAGATTGATTAGCTCAGTGGGTTCTTCATAAGGGTCAATCTTCCTGGATTCCCCTTCTATAAGTCTCATCAATTCTGGTGAGAAGTCTTTGTCGGGGTAATCTTCTTCACAATCTCCATTGGTATGATTAATCGGACCATCAAAGTCTGGTGGCGAAACTTCAGCACAATTGTTTTCAGAAGTATTTTCGGTGAACCTGCATTATCAAGGTTACCAATAAGGGGAGAGTAAAGGAAAGAAGAGGAAAATAGCGAGTGAAAATACTTGGGATAAAATCAAAATATGTTCATTAATATTCGAAATATGCTAAAAGAAACATGCGGGGCCCTTTATCATTTCCTCTACCGCCTCGGGCTGAGCGGAGAGGTAAGCATTAGATGAATTACATTGAAAATGCATTAAGGATCCTAGGGTTCTCCACCACTTCCCAATTGCAAGGCATTGAAGAGCATGGGCGGACCCAACTTTCATCAGAAACAACAAGATTGTCCCCCACAGCAGATACTTGATCTGGATAGATCCATCCTGCGCTTCGGAAGCTTTGGCGGAGATCACAAATGGAGATTTTCCCCAGCTCGGGTTCCCGATTCTCAAGACGGGCCTTTCTCTTTTCTTTCTTTTCTTCGATCATCCTTTCCTTGTCTCTTTTAGTGGAGTGCATTACCCGGTAGTGCCGATCCTTGTTCTCGGGAATTCCTAGGATTGAGGTCATACCTTCTTGATTCTTCCCCAGTCCTTTTCCTGGTTGGTATCCCCTTTTTAGCGTGACACTGCCCACCATTAGTGCGGCATTGGATAGACAGGGTTTCTTAGTGGTGATCCCTACATAAGCGCTATCGACAATTTCCAACGCCTGAAACGAAGTTTCCAGGGCTTCCTCTGTAGCTTCAATGTAGCGTGTTGACGTCGGCTTACTCACCATCAAATCTTGTTCTCCTGACACGATGACCAGTTTATCATCCACGACAAACTTCAATTTTTGGTGCAAGGTGGACGGATTACTCCATTGAGTGAATCCAAGGTCTTCCCAGCAAGCAACTATAGCTGGGCCTGATGTCCATTACCTGGAAGTTAATAGTGAAGGTGAATGGCCCGATCTGGATCGGCAGCTCAATCTCTCCCATTACTTCACTCTTGGATCCGTCGAAGGCCCTTACAAGCACAGAGCTAGGCTTCATATGAGTTTTGTCAATGGGTAATTTATCCAAGGTAGATTTAAGCATCACATTTAGGGAGGACCCATTATCTATGAGGACCTTGGCCACGAGATGCTCCTTACAACCGAAATATACAGTGCTTTGTTGTGTCCCCTTCCTTCCGCGGGTATCTCCTCATCATTGAAGTACAAATAATTGCATGCAGTGATGTTGCCAACCAGGTCACCAAACTGATTCAACGTAATATTCTGAGATACATGGGCCTCATTCAGAACTTTCATTAGCATTTTCCTATGGCTCTCAGAGTGCGTCAATAAGGCGAGTAGGGACACTCTCGCTGGCGTGCGATTCAACTGGTCTATTATCTCATACTCGCTTTGTTGAATGAGCTTGAGAAATTCAGCAACTTCCTCATGGGGGATTTCTTCCTTATCCTCCTTCCCCGTGTTGCTTTCCCCGATCACAACCTCTTTTCCTTTGTTTTTAACTTCAATCGGCTTTTTTGCAGTTTCTTCCACCAATTCCTTTTCTGGTTCTTCTACGGTCTTCCTTACCGGCTCTTTATCTGGGGCATAGACTCGCCCACTCCGTGTCATCCCTCCTATTCCCACAATATTGGTGACCGTCGGAGGACATTGCTGCCTATCATTCCCTTCAACTCGGACTTTTGCATCATATATCCAAGGGACTGCTTTGTCTTCCTTGTACGGAAAAGGAGATGGTATTTGAATAGTGATGGCCTTAGGGGCATTAGCCGCTGTAGGAGATGCACTCTTAGTGAATTGAATCACCAAAGGTTTTGGGATCATGGTTCCTGAATCTTGGACCGTGGATACCTCCACTTCCTTTTGAGATATAATTCGGACCATGTTCATATCGAGTAAGTTTTGGAGGATGACCTTAAACTCTTCACACTCCTCGGTGGACAAGATGTCTTCATTGTAAGGAGTTTTCTTGTTGACTTCTACTTTTTCAATTAGACCGGCTCTGCGGAGTTTGCTGAATACTTCACTCATCGGGATTTCTACTTCAACAACATCCCTTATTATCCTTCTCCCATAGTCGGCCCCTATCATATTCACCGACGTGCTTCCGTGGTTAGGTAACGGATTACTCCCCATGTTAGGGCTATCATCCTGGAAGCTCAACCATTTTGCATTTATCAGGCTTTGGACTTTAACTTTCAGAGCTCGGCAATCTTCTATGGAGTGGCCTGCTGCCCCGGCGTGGTATTCGCAAGTGGCATCTGGATTATACCATTTTGGGAATGGCGGTTCCATGGGTTTCTGCGGACAAGGAACCACCAATGAGTTTTTGAGCAGGTGCTGGTAAACATCTTTGTAACTCATAGGGATCTTATCAAACTGGATCTGGTTCCTTCCTTGGGAGTTCTGAGCTCTTGGCTGGTTAAAATTCTGACCTCCTTGATTATCGGAAATGGGAAACGCTAACGTGGTAGTTGCCGCAACGTATAGAGGGGCACTACTCACCACGTTTGTCTCTCCTTCTTTCTTCTTCTTGACGAAGGACTTCTGCGTTTTGGATGATGAAGTGTCGTTATGGATCTTTCCACTGTGCATCTCGATTTCCACGCGTTCCCCTATGACAATCAAATCAGAAAAGCTTGAGAACATGCTTCCAATCATTTTATCATAGAATGGAGGCTCAAGCGTGTCGATGAATGTATCAATCATCTCTTTATCCAATAGGGGGCTCCACTTGAGCAGCCATGCTCCTCCATCTCTGGGCGTATTCTTTATAGCTCTCAGCGCCTTTCTTCTTCATATTTTGCAACTGGTTACGGCTGGGGGCCATATCCATATTGTACTTGTACCGCTTGACGAACGCATTTGCCATGTCTTTTGATCCGCTGTCGTGCACGGGTCAAAATAAATAAAACAGTAATGTAGTAACAAAGCAATTCAACCTTGGTCGTCTCACAAGGATCTCTAATTAACAATAACAAAAAACAAGAACTTACAAAGAAATAAAATTGGGGGGATTTTGATTCAAGAAACAGGTTATAAAAGATGCAAATATCAATATATAAAAACGACTAATCCACTGGTTCAAGGTAATTAATACTTGGATCTATCACGGGTTTCAAATGATTATTCTATTTCGTGATTATATTCTTGTTTGACCATAAAATTAACCAATAAAGCATCAATTAATTCTATAAGAATTCCTACTGGATTAAGCATCACAGAATTCAATTAATCATGAACAAGGAATAAGCGTCACAAGAGCACAATTAATCTAATAACCGAATTCAATCAAACCTACAACTAAGCGTTATAGATCCTAATAATCTCTATTCGAAATAAATTAAAGCAAGCGTTCAATTTAATTCAAATAATCTCAAATCAGAGAGCAAAAACGAAGTTGATATGATTAAGCATCAATACCCAAAACAAATTTGCAAACAGAAATCAAAGAGATGAACGATCAAAAGGAAAAGAAATAGAAACACAAAAATCGAAATTAACAATAATAATCAAACCTCAAGATCCTTATAAAGCCTCCCTAACCAGTGAATTAATCTAAGGTCTTAGCCTTCTATAAAAGGATTTGACAAAAACGAAATTAAGAAGGGGAGAAGGAGAAAAGATTGCTAAAACTCAAAAACGGCAAAATATTCAAAAGTAATCAAAAGGTCAATCCTAAGACTCTAAAAATCCTATTTATAATGTCTCCTTAGGTTAACCTAGGTAACCTGAAGTTTATGACCAAAGAGAAGGGCCCAAAAGAGATTAATTAGCCCAATAACAACTAATCACATGAGTAATTGATCCAAAACTCGCAGTGAACCTTGCCTGCAGTAGTAAAGTGGATTTTCGACCTTCAAAACGGCAGAACTGGGCTTCGGTGCCAACATAAGAATTGTATCTCTGCTTCTTAGCTTTCCAACGCCACAAAGAACACTGAAATCGGACAAGTATAGCCCAAGTTATGGCCTATAGAAGCGACATGGGTCAGGATGTAAGAAAATCCGAAAATTAGCAAATAATTCCACTAAAGCCCAATCAAGACCCAAAGATATAAAACCATGTTAAAAAGTAGTTGTTGGGCAAAACACACAATTAAGAACACCAAGTGCAAAGCTATAAAAGATGCATTAAAATGCATTGATCAAATTCCCCCACACTTAAGCTTTTGCACTCCGAGCAAAACTCATGGTCAAAACAAAGCAAAGATGCATTTCCAATGAATCTTAAGGATGCATAGTGGCAAGCAAAATGCTCATTCAAGGTTTCAAGGACTCATGGCAATCATGAACAACCTCTTATTACTTTCAAAGCAAACAAGAGGATAGAATAACCAAGAAATGCATCAAAAGTGATAGAATCCTCACAGAAAAATATTTCTCTCAAACTCTCAAGTGTCTAGGCTAATGTTTACACTCAAATCACATCATGAAAGCTAGCACTACCATAGGCTTGACAAGACTCTAACATCCACACTTGAAACACATGCACACACAGATCAAAAGGTCTTTATTAAGGTTATAATGAGGCTAAGGTCAAGGTGGGATAATTGAAAGGGTAACTAGGCTATAAAATCAAAGAGGATAGAGGAGCAATGGAAAACAATTGTCAAATAATCATGTGGGGCAATTCAACAAAATTTCAATCAATTTTCCACTTTCACACTTTTCTTCTTTTTCTCTTCTTTTTTACCAAAAGTTGTGCTCCACTATTTTTTTATTTTTTTTTTCTGTTTTTTTTTACTTGCCAAAATCCCAATGAAGCACAATATTACATTAGATATTCTATCACTATCACATTTTTGAGCCCCCCCACACTTATGCAAAATTTATTCTCATTTTTTTTTCAAAGCTCCTTTATCCCCTAAGATTGGGTCATATCATGGTTTTTCACTTTTAGGCTTGTAATGAGCTATAAAACAAAGAATGAGATAAATAGGTTCAAAGGGGCTAAACAAAAGGATAATTGCAAGGTAGGCTTATTTGGCTAGTGGCTAAAAAGAACAAAAATTGCCTAGATCATTTCAATGCATGCATGTGAACAAGAGTTTCAACAAGAGTCAAGTCAAGTTCTAGAGTAACCAACAATCATGAGTGAAATCACACAAGAAAGAAAGAGAATGGGAAAATGTATTCCATCCATTATAAGGCCCAAATCTCACCAAGGAAAATGATCTATCACAAAAGATGCACAATTTAATATTCCAATCCAACTTATCACACTAAGAATGCAAGGAAGTCATCCATATCATGCCACAAGACCTATAGTCCTAGAATAGTGAAATCACTCCCCACTCATATAAACCTAGAAATCCAATGAAAATGCATGCAAATTTTTTTTTTATAATAACAAAAAACTCGAAACAAAAAACAAAAACAAAACTACGCTAAAAGATCCCCCCCACACTTAAATCACACATTGTCCTCAATGTAAGCAACAAGTATAAAATAAGAGTAAGGAGTAAGGAAAGAAAACTCCCTCTTCAAGGTGGCTTTTTCAAGTGGAGCTCTTCTACAGTCTCCTCTTCAAGTGCGAGGCTCTCATGGAAAAGCTTGAGGCGGTGTCTATTGTCTTTGAAGACTTAACTGGTGGCTTCACTTTTTATTCCCTTTGCATCATAAGGAAAAGTTCTAGTTGCAACAAAAGGGCCAATCCACTTGGATCGAAGACCCGCCATGATTTTAAGGCGAGAATGTAACACATGGAAGTGTTTGATTTTCTTCTTCTTCACAACATCCTTCTTCTGCTCAATGGAGGGAAGTATCTTGGTGGATGGAGTTACATCAAAAGCTTGCAGTGTAGCAACATCATTTGTAACATTAGCAGACACAACTATGCAATTTGTAACATCAGAATGAGTATCTTCAACTAAGTCAGCAAGTACTTCTATTTGAAAAAGAGAAGGCTTTTCCATGGGATGCTTCATAGTAGCATTAAAGATGTTAAATTTAACTATGCTATCCCCAAATTCCATGGAGAGTGTTCCAGCATGGACATCAATCTTGGTTCTTCTTTGTTCTTAGGAATGGTGCGCCTAGGATGATAGGTGCCTGTTGGATTGTGTCTCTCCTCCATGTCTAGAATGTAAAAATCTACGGAAAAATCAAGTCATTAACCTTAACAAATACGTCCTCCACAAGTCGATGGGGTGAGCATTGCTCTGTTTGCCAACCGAATAACAACACCGTGATTGCAAGGTCCAAGAGCTAGAGAGTTAAAAATAGATGTAGGCATCACATTAATGGAAGCACCTAAATCCAGCATGGCATTTTCAAATTTACTCTCGTCTATGGTACATGGAATAGTAAAAATTCATGGATCCTTGCACTTTTGGGGCATCATGGGTTGTATGAGTGCAGAAACATTGCGACTCATGTTGATCTTTTCATTTCCCTTCAGCCTCCTCCTCCTTTTGTGTGTGCACAGCTCTTTGAGGAACTTAGCATATCTTGGAATCTGCTTAATCGCTTCAAGGAGAGGAATATTCACTTCAACCTTCCTAAATGTGTCCAAGATTTCCCTGTCCTTATCTGCCTCATCCATCTTCTTAGTTATCACAGCTCTTTGAGGAAAGGGAAGTGGTATAAGTTGTGTATCATCATCTTCATCAAGAGGAGAAGTAGGTGCAGAAATTGGCTTATCATTTTTTCTGCTGCTTCCACTTGCATTTTCTGCTGGAGGAGGTTCTAGAGTGTTAACAGCTTTTCCAGATCTAAGAGTGATTGTACTGACATTTGCACTGACATTTGGATTCACTACTGGTTGAGCAGGCAAATTGCCCAACCCCTGAGACTGCATCTGATTAATGGAAGTTGCTAGCTGTCCAATTTTTGTCTCTAAATTCTGAATGGTTGAATCTGTTCTCTGCTGAAATTGGATATTTTGGAGTGTCATTTGCTTAACAAGGTCTTCCAATGAAGGTTCAGATTTTTGCTGGGCTAGCAGTGGGGCAGGTTGCGGCCTGGGCTGCTGTGTAGAGGCATCTCCCCATCTCAGGTTTGGATGGTTTCTCCAATTGGGGTTGTACCTGTTGGAAGACAGATCATAGTTGAAATTTGGGGCTGTCATTGAATATATTTGCTGCATAGGCCTGAGGAGTATTAGCATTGTCACTCTCCTGCAATGTAGGACATGCATCTATAGGGTGCTCTGCAGAGGTGCAAATACCACAAACTCTCGCTGCTTGAGTTTTAGTTACAGCTAACTTTTCCACCAATGAAACAAGTTTATCAAGCCTGGTCTCTAAGTTCTTGTGTTCAGCAGCCTGTATCTCATTGACTCCTTTTGTCAGCACCACTGAATTGTTTCTGGTAGTGAACTGCTGAGAATTAATGGACATGTTCTCAATCAGGCTTCTTGCATCTGCTGGGGTTTTATCCACAAGTGCTCCTCCGCTAGCAGCATCCATGATGTTTCGGTCCATAGGCAGCAAGCCTTCATAAAAATACTGGATGAGCAGTTGTTCAGAAATCTGATGGTGAGGCGACTTGCACACAACTTTTGAATCTCTCCTGATTCATGCAAAGATTCATTCGTAATCTGCCTGATGCCACATATTTCTTTTCTGATTGAAGCGGCTCTAGAGGCAGGGAATAATTTCTCTAGAAACAACTTCTTTAATTCATTCCAGCTTGTCACAGAACCTGGTTGAAGGTAGTACAACCAGTCCTTGGCAGTGTCTTGCAATGAGAACGGGAAAGCCCTCAGCTTGATGTGGTCTACAGGACACCTTGAGGTTTCATGGTGGAGCATACAATATGGAACTCCTTAAGATGTTTGTGGGGATCTTCACCTGCAAGACCATGAAACTTAGGAAGCAAATGTATTAAGCCAGATTTAAGCTCAAAAGGCACCTCAACATCAGGGTATTCAATGCATAAATCATTATAAGTGACATCAGGTGCAGCAAGTTCCCTTAATGTTCTAGCAGCCATTATATCAGAATCAAAATCAGAATCAAAGAGAGTATGACTAAATAAGCTATAATTATCACTATCACTATCACCTATATGATCATTACCTATGTTATTACTAGTCGTGCATCATAAACTAACAAATCAGAAAATACCAACAATGTCCTAATAGCTAAAACACTAAAGAAATCGAGAAACTCTATCAAATAAAATCTAAAAAATCTAAAAACAGCACCAAAAATCTCTAAATATCAAATAAAGATTACGCTAATTTTTTTGGATTTTTTTGAAAAAACGAAAAAATAAAAAAAATAAAAAAGTGGTCTAAACGATGGAATTTCGGATTTTTAGCCTCTACTCCCAATATCAGTCGTTGATATGGGACTTTGGATCTTTGATTTTTTCCGGATTTTCTGGCCAAATTTCGGAGCAATCCGAGCAAGTTGATCGAAAACCGATTTTTTTAGTTTCAATGCAAAATCCAACGTCAGAACCTGAAACACAATGAAACTACAAAATAAAATGTTAGAAACGTTAGTAGGATTCTTGGATTGGCTAATCTTGATTTGAGATCCCCGGCAACGGTGCCAATTTGATCCGCTGTCGTGCACGGGTCAAAATAAATAAAACAGTAATGTAGTAACAAAGCAATTCAAACTTGGTCGTCTCACAAGGATCTCTAATTAACAATAATCAAAAACAAGAACTTACAAAGAAATAAAATTGGGGGGATTTTGATTCAAGAAACAGGTTATAAAAGATGCAAATATCAATATATAAAAATGACTAATCCACTGGTTCAAGGTAATTAATACTTGGATCTATCACGGGTTTCAAATGATTATTCTATTTCGTGATTCTATTCTTGTTTGACCATAAAATTAACCAATCAAGCGTCAATTAATTCTATAAGAATTCCTACTGGATTAAGCATCACAGAATTCAATTAATCATGAACAAGGAATAAGCGTCACAAGAGCACAATTAATCTAATAACCGAATTCAATCAAACCTACAACTAAGCGTTATAGATCCTAATAATCTCTATTCGAAATAAACTAAAGCAAGCGTTCAATTTAATTCAAATAATCTCAAATCAGAGAGCAAAAACGAAGTTGATATGATTAAGCATCAATACCCAAAACGAATTTGCAAACAGAAATCAAAGAGATGAAAGATCAAAGGGAAAAGAAATAGAAACACAAAAATCGAAATTAACAATAATAATCAAACCTCAAGATCCTTATAAAAACTCCCTAACCAGTGAATTAATCTAAGGTCTTAGCCTTCCATAAAAGGATTTGACAAAAACAAAATTAAGAATGGGAGAAGGAGAAAAGATTGCTAAAACTCAAAAAGGGCAAAATATTCAAAAGTAATCAAAAGGTCAATCCTAAGACTCTAAAAATCCTATTTATAATGTCTCCTTAGGTTAACCTAGGTAACCTGAAGTTTATGACCAAAGAGAAGGGCCCAAAAGAGATTAATTAGCCCAATAATAACTAATCACATGAGTAATTGATCCAAAACTCGCAGTGAACCTCGCCTTCAGTAATAAAGTGGATTTTCGACCTTCAAAACGGCAGAACTGGGCTTCGGTGCCAACATAAGAATTGTAGCTCTGCTTCTTAGCTTTCCAATGCCATAAAGAACACTGAAATCGGACAAGTATAGCCCAAGTTATGGCCTGTAGAAGCGACATGGGTCAGGATGTAAGAAAATCCGAAAATTAGCAAATAATTCCACTAAAGCCCAATCAAGACCCAAAGATATAAAACCATGTTAAAAAGTAGTTGTTGGGCAAAACACACAATTAAGAACACCAAGTGCAAAGCTATAAAAGATGCATTAAAATGCATTGATCATCTTTCCATGAGCGAATTTTAGTACGCTCTAACTGCATATACCACCGCGAGGGTGCCCCAGTCAAGCTTTCTTGGAAGAAATGAATTAGGAGCTTGTCATCGTGGGAATGGGAAGCCATCTTTCGGCAATACATGATCAGGTGGCTCTTGGGACATGTCTCCCCTTTGTACTTGTTGAACTCGGGTACCTTGAACTTTGGAGGTATAACTACATCAGAGACCAAGCACATGTTCGAAGCTTCGAAGCCAATGTGATCTGCCCCCTCAATTGCCTTTAACCTTTCCTCCATCATCTGAAACCTTTCCTTGGCTTGAGCATCCTCCTGAGGTGTGAAGATAGGTACAGAATTCTGAGCACTTGTGTTCAACGGGGTTCCATCATTCAGAGGTGTCCGCTCTTGTGAACTACGGATAGGTATTTCGTTCTCTTCCGGCTGATTCTCCTCCGGCCCATTATGCATGTGGTGTTCGACGATTCGTTCTGCTTCTGGGGTCAACTTGGCATTTAGGGCCATCAACAGATCGAACATCTGGCCCATTCGTGCACTCATCTGGTCAAGTTCTCCCCGCATAGCCTCTTGACTCTGTTGCATGGCCTGCTGATTTTGTTCTAACGCGCCCATGAGGCTGGCTTGCGACCTTGTTCTGTAAGGATGCAGATTCTTCGTGTTTATTTCTGGGTTCAGAAGGACAATATGAGTATGGAGGAGTTGTTTATGTTATGCTCATATTATGTATGCCATGCACGTTTATTTATTTACTTAATTTGTTTTATCGGCTTATCGGAGAATCGCAAAAACTTTGTAAATGTCTCATCGGGTTCTTTGCGTATTGCAAGGATAAATATTCCCATCAAAAGAAAATACCATAATTCAAGTTGCCCTGAGGGCTTACAAAATTGAGACGGAAATTGAAATTGCGAGAATTCAAATAAACGACAAAAGACTAAGGGGATAGGGTTTTTAACGGTCACGTCGGATCTGCTTCTCCAACTCTCCCACTAAGCTCTTGCAATACTCTATGAAGTTCATCACTTTCCTCGGCAAAGGTCGGAAACCTATTGCGGATTCTGCTTCTTCCAAGAGTTCTGGCATATCTTGGATACCTCTATTTGCGAGCCAGACCAATTTAGAGCAACGATCCATCCAGTACCGGGTTTCTCGATCAAACCAAGTAATGACTTCCCGCTGATCATCAATTTTCCCTTGCATACTGAGGACTTTCTCACGTTCCTCATCGAGATCTATATGGTAGCCTATGAACTTTTCTTCCGCAATTCTCTTTTCTACTTCGAGTTGGGCCTCGTGCAACTACATGGTATTTTTCAACTGTTGTGTCAAGCTTTCAATCCGTTCTTGTAAAGCCTTACTAGCCTTTTGAGAATCAGTCCACATTTTCCTCAAATCCCATTTTTCGCAGAGAACCAAACTTAATTCCTTTTTCACTAAGTCCAATTGTTGATTTGCTGCTTTCAGACAACCTTGAGTCTGAGACCGGCTTGCTTTTTCATCCTTGGCTCTCTTTCGGGTCTCCTCTAGAAATCCAGCTTTTCTGTCACATTCATCTCGTAGGACTTCTATATCTTGATATGCCCTTTTCAAATTCTCCCGAAGAAGTTTCTTATCCTCTTTCATCTTCTCTAAGGCCAGCTTCAGTTCTTCCACTTCTTCATTCTCGGCAGGGGGTGGAGGCGGCATTTCTGGGACTAAAAACAAGTTTCGGAAAGATAACTTGACTTGCTGAACTCTTGCCGCAACCCATTGACGGTACTTTTCATCCGTTTGAGTGCTCTTGCACCCTAGTGGTTTCCTGATTACTTTCCTCCAAGCTCGGCACACTTTTGTGAACATTGCCAAATCCGAGGAGCCCCGATCATGTATAATGAAAGCGGCTAGCTCTTCTTCGACAGGTTCTCCCAGCATGGGTGCACCGAGTTGTCTCAGGGCCAGAGTAGGATTGTAGTTGATGCAGCCTATAGTTCCAATGAGGGGTACGTTGGGGAATTCTCCGCACCGATAGATCACCTCTTTGATCTCTTGTTCTCTGGAGTACCATATCACAGATTCTTCACTAAAACTCATTAAGTATGCAGCCCATTCCGCATTGCTCCTAGGACCGAAGGGATGTCCCCTTTTTACCAAGTGACCTTTCAACCATAGGTACAAGATGGGGACACAACAACGAATTCGACCTCCTCCTTTCTCATGGCGTGTGTGGAGCTCATAGTATAAGTCCGCAAGAACGGCGGTAGTGGGATCCATACCTTGAGTTTTAAATGTTAGGAAGGCGTCAATGGCGGTTTTGTCCACAAAATGGTCCACATGAGGAAACAAGACCACTCCATAAATAATCAGGGCTACTACATCCATGGATTCCCTCAATTTTCCTTTGGCATGAAGGTCCTTAGCTTTTTCTTCTAGAAAGCTCCTGGAGTAACCTTCGAGATCTTCTTCTACCCTTAATGCAGTGTTCAAATCTGATTCAGAGATACCCAAAGCAAGGGAAATGGTACCTATAGTTGGAGTATGTTTTGCGTGATGCAGGCCTTTAGTCCTTCACAGGATCCCCAAGATTTTCTCGATATTCTTCTAAAGTCGGTGCCATTTGGAAGTTACGGAACGTGAAACATCTCGAGGAGGGTCGTAAAGCGGGCCGGCCGTTCGGGCTCCCGCTTGTACGTCCACATTTATCAGATCCAATATATTCCCAAATTTCCCCACGAAGCTAATCCGATCCAACTGTATCCACTTTTCAGCTATGAAATCAACCAAGGTTTTTAGATGCATCAAACGAGGCGGTTCGATCTTGAATTTCAAAGTGTTTCTCCTCTCTAACCCTGTAACTGCGCTCACCAAAGACATTTGTTCCAAAGATTTTTGAAATTTCCGATAAGCCTGAACGAATGTGAAATTAGTGTTATGGCATATGCATGAATGAATGAGTATGACTTTGTTTTCCAAAAGTGAAAGAAAAATAAAATTGCAAATTTACTTCATTTCCGAAAACACAGTCATTTTAATAAATATACCTTTTAGTACACATTAAGTTTATTTTTAGAAAATTTGTTACCGTTATTACTATTATTATTACACCCCCCCTTTTTCAAAAGGCCTAAGTATCTATTTTTCAAAATAGTCGATTGGGGCTCTAAAAGAGAAGTTTATATCGTAAAAAAAAAAATTTATTCTTGTGATTTTTTTTTGAAATAAATAAGTGAAAAAGATAATAAGGGAGAGTATGCTCCTTTTGTGACCAAGGTTGGTAATTCTTAAAGGATCTATGGTTCACATTAAGTGTCTTTCTTTGGGTGGACTAAAGTACTAAACTAAAAGTCCCTAGAGCTAAGGGTCCCATTTGAAAATGTTACCACCAATAATAGGTATACTATTAAAGGATGGTTTTTTCTCAAATGGAGCCAAACTCTAGGTGAGGCTTTCGTAGGAACCTCTTTGTCAGACGTCCAGTGAGCACCCACTACGCAGCCTCTCCTAACTTAATGTTCACTCGGGCCCGGGTATAGGGCTCCCACTCATAGTGTGTGCAAATAATTGTGCAAAGTGAAGTGTGTGAAAGGAGCAATGACCTAAAATTCTACCCGCTGCAAAATAAATAAACATATAATATTTACAAATGTCTTCTACCCTAGGGTTCAAATATACAAGCATATGAGCAAAATATACAATGACCAAATAGGAGTAGAAAAATAAAATACAAGGGAAATAAATCATGTAAGGCAAACAAACAAATTCAAACGATTATAAGGCCTAACTCTCTAGTGTCCCCAGTGGAGTCACCAGCTGTGACAACCACCCTGAAATTTAAATGGAGCCGCCACCGATGTTTTTATTTCTAGGAAAACATTGGAAAACCTAATTTTGGATTTACTTTGTAAGAAAAGTCTCTTAAACCAGATTTCTGGATTCGGGAGTTGGTTACGCATAGAGAAGGTATTAGCACCTCTATAACGCCCATTTAAAATGGTACCCTAGTTGTTTGAAAATAATTGTTTGCCAATAAATAATTTATTTACCAAAATATTTTAAAAAGAAAACTAAAAGGGAAATAAGCAAATTAACAACATTTTTGTATACACGTAAATATTATAAAGTATTAACTGATGACGTATTTAATTAGTTGAAAAAGTAATCTAATCAATATTTGGTTTCTGTCATTGGTTTCTGTCATTTTTATTTGGGAAATCAAAAAAGAAATAAAAAACCTAAAGTTCTAATTTGAATTAACTAAATCTACTTCACATGTTTCCTTCTAAAAATATAATTTTTATTAGACAATTAGCAAATAAGAACCAAATCTAGGTTCCTTTGGTTACCAAAAAAAATCTGATTTTTATCTCACAAAATTCTCTTTTTTATTACAGGGACACGTATTTTGCTCTTATACCCATATTCATACCTTATTTACAAATATGACACTTAAATTATTTACAACTTAGCCCTTTTACTTAAATTATTTGCAATTTAGCCCTTTTACCTGGATTTGGCCCCTTTGGAAGGCCAAATTTGTAACCCTAATTTACACATTTTGCAGAATCACAGAACGCAGCGAGGAGACTGAATTAACAATCAACAAAAAAGATGACATCACATTCAAACGCAACTCATGGATTGAAGTTCAGATTCAGAAAGACAAGATGGAATTACGTTTATATATTACAGATTCTATTTCAAGTCCAAACGCATACAAAAACAACAAGATGCATCACAGAACACTGACAGTATACAAAGAAGAAAGGGAAGAAATGAAAAAGAACCTGACTTCACAAGTCTTAATCAAAAGAAGGATAGATCTGGAACCCTAAATCCTAATAGTGTTTAAAGAAAGAAAAAATTTTGAGACTCTCCTCTTGCCTCGCTTCAGCTCCTTCAGAGATCCAAGCTTCTGCTTTCAATCTCCCTCTGAGTCCAAGGTTTGCTCTCAGGTGCGGTCCCTTGTCTGCTGCGTCTTTCCTCACCTTTTATAGCCTCTTCGTTCCTCCTTAAGACCTGCAAATCAAAGGGGAAAGAGAATCAATGTTGATTTTAAAAAAAAATAATAAAAGGAAAAAAAAGCAGAAACTTCCCTTTTTGAAGATATGGATCTCTGATTGAGAGATTTGAGGATAGGTTGAGGCCGCGGCCAAGGGTTAGGGTTAGGGAGAAGAGGATGAGAAGAAGATGGAGTTGATGGTGAGGGGCGCTGTGCGCCGCGGGCAGCTCCGCGAGGAAGATAGGAATGGGGATTAGGTTTTGGGAGAGTGGAGGAAGAAGGAGGATGATGAAGAAGAAAGGGAGATGTGTGTGTGTTTTGTGTTTTAGGGTTAGGTTAAAAGTTGGGGTTTGGGCTGCGTGAGTTTAGTTGGGCCAAGTAGGTGAAGAGAGGCTGGGCGAGTGAAGAGGGATTAGGGGGAGTGTGTGAGCTAGGAGAGGGGTGCAGGAAGCAAACAGAGGGAAGCAAGGACGCAGGGGGCTGAAAAGAAATAAAAGGGGGTGTGCGAGTAAAATAGGACATGGGCTGCGTGAAGCTGGGCTGGATCCAGCTTGATTTAATTGCTGTTTGCACCACCAAATTTTATTCTTTGCACACCCTTTCTCAAAAAATATAAAATCCTCTTTTTCTCCTTTTATTTATTCTTTTCTTTTCTTTTCTTTTTCTTCTCTTTTATAATCTCTAAAAATATTATTTATTACTACTACTACTAAATAAATAAAATAAAAGTTAAAATAAATAATAAAATAAAAAAGGGACGGACAAAATTAGGGTACCACACTACAATAGGGATGGTAGAAGTGGAGGTTTGGCATTCTTATGGCGGAGGAACAACATTTGCGAAATACAAAATTATTCTCAAAATTTTATTAATGCTATAGTGAAGGATGACACTAACTAACCTTGGCGGTTCATAGGTTTTTATGGCTTTCCAAATAGGAGTTGGAGGAGAGAGTCTTGGAGTTTGTTGAGAGACTTAGCGGCACAATCTAACATGTTGTGGTGTATCATAGGAGACTTTAATGACCTCTTATCACAGGACGACAAAAGAGGTGAGGTGGAGCATCCTCAATGGCTCCTTACAGGTTTCAGAGATGCAACTAGAGACTGTGGTTTGATTGATATACCTCTCCAAGGCCATGCTTTCACTTATTGGAGAAGCCTTGACTCACCGGATGCCATTGAAGAGCGCCTTGATCGTGCCATGGCCACCACTTCATGGTTAGATCTTTTCCCTCATTGTAACCTTAGAAATATTGTGGCTTCGAGATCGGATCACTCTCTAATCCTTTTAGAAACAGAGACACATGCTTATGTGTGGAGACGCTCTAATCCTTTTAGAAACGGAGACACATGCTTATGTGTGGAGATGCAGGCAATTTAGGTTTGAGAATGCTTGGTTAATTGAGCCTGAGCTTCCTGGAGTAGTAGAGGATGGATGGAATAATGGAGTGGGCGAGTCTCTGATTAAAAAGCTTTGGCTCTGCACCGAGGAGATGGACAGGTGGGGTAGAGCTCTTTAAAGGAGGTATAGGGATGATATTGACAATTGTAAGAAGGGCATTGATGTGCTGCATGGTGTGGGGACGGAAGAGGCAGGTAGAGAGGTTATTACACTACAAGAAAGGTTACAAACTCTCCTGACACAAGAAGAAGCGTTTTGGAGGCAACGGGCCAAGTCTTTTTGGATGAGGGATGGTGACATGAACTCTAAATTCTTTCATGCAGCTGCCACTACAAGGAAGAAGAAAAACAAAATTCTAAAGTTTCACGATGAGCAAGGTGGCCAAGTAACAACACAATAGGCACTTTGTGATTTGAGTTTACGCTTTTTCTCTGATCTTTTTCTTGCATGTGCTACAGATTATGGGCCAGTTATTAATGTAGTAAGCCGAAAGATTGGGGATGAGGAAAATGCAATGCTTCTAGCACCTTTTGAGGAGGAAGAGTTCAGACAAGCAACTTTTCAGATGCACCCTGATAAGGCTCCAGGCCCTGACGGCTTAAACCCAGCCTTCTATAGAAGAGTTTGGAAGCTGTGTGGGAATGAAGTGGTGACGGCGTGCAGGTGTTGGCTCACTGATGGGGTTCTCCCTAGCTCCTTGGGGGAAACCAATATAGTGCTCATTCCAAAGCGTGACACTCCTATAACTATGAAAGATCTTCGGCCAATATCTCTCTACAATGTTGTGTACAAGATCTTAGCTAAGGCTCTTGCAAACCGCCTCCAGTTGGTCCTTTCCCATTGCATTTCTGAAGAGCAATCAGGTTTTGTGGCAGGTAGATGCATCATTGATGATGTTCTGGTTGCCTTTGGGATAGTCCATCACCTAAAATGCAAGACCAACGGCCAAAGGGGGGATGCAGCTTTGAAGATAGATATCAGTAATGCCTATGATCGAGTGGATTATGGATACTTTTTTGCCATCCTTGAGCGTATGGGTTTTGATAGCAAATGGATTGGTTGGATGAAGATGTGTGTCACCTCAATCAGTTACAACATTCAGATGAATGATGATCTAGTGGGGCCAGTTATTCCCAGCAAAGGTCTTAGACAAGGGGATCCCTTATCTCCGTACTTGTTTATTCTTTGTGCTGAGGGCTTATCAGCCCTGATGAAGCAATCTGAGAGGATAGGTGAAATTCACGGTAATCAGGTTTGTAGACAAGCTCCAGTCATTAGCCATCTCTTGTTTGTAGATGACAACTTTCTTTTCTTTCGAGCTGAGGAGAGGGAAGCCATAGCTATAAAAAATATCCTTCAGACATATGCACAGGCGTCCGGGCAGTTTATTAATATGCAAAAGTCAGCCATTTACTTTAGCAGAAATGTGAGTAGTGATAAGAGAGCTAGTCTTGCAAATATCATGGGAGTCCAGGAGGGAGAGGAGAACAGTAGATATTTGGGGCTACTCTTGATGATAGGGCGGAACAAGAAGTCTATTTTCAACTACATTAAAGATAGGGTGTGGAAAAGGATCTCTAGTTGGAGCAGTAAGATGTTATCTCAGGCGGGTAGAGAAGTGCTCATTAAATCCGTTTGTCAAGTAATACCCTCCTACTGTATGAGTGCTTTTTTGATTCCTATATCGTTGGAGGAGGAGATTCAACGGATGATCAACTCTTTTTGGTGGGGTTCGAACAAAGGTGAGAAGAAAGGCATCAATTAGTTGTGTTGGAATAAATTGTCTGTGAGGAAGGAATGGGGTGGTATGGGGTTTAGAGATCTTCACGGCTTTAATTTAGCCATGTTAGGAAAACAAGGTTAGAAGTTTCAAACCAACCGGACGCTATGGTCACAAAAGTTTTCAAAGCCAAATATTTCCCGGAAGGGGACTTTCTTGGGGCTACTCTTAGTAACAACCCCAGTTTTGTTTGGCGTAGCATCTGGTCTTCTCAAGAGCTGGTTAATGAAGGGTACCATTGGAGAGTGGGAAATGGAGCTGCAATAGATGTGTGGTCCTTTTCGTGGCTATGCTCTATTGATTCCCCTCGCATACAATCTCCAAAAGCTCCACACACAAATGTGCACCTTGTTCGTGACTTGATTGATACTAACACTAGCACTTGGAATGCCTCAGCCATTGCTCAGTTGTTTCAACCGAGTGATGCTCAGGACATTTTGAGTATTCCCCTAGTTAACTTGTCACAACAGGATGCAATAATTTGGCGCTATGAGAAGCATGGAAATTATACGGTCAAGAGTGCTTATAGGGTCTATATGGACTGATTGCTAGGTAGAAACGAGTTGAGACTTGAAGGAGCTTGGACTAATATTTGGTCTTTGAATGTTCCACCAAAGGTTCAGACATGTGTTTGGCGTGCCTGTCGAGATTGCCTACCCACAAGACTCACAATTCGCAGCAGAGGAGTTGTTTGTACCCCACTTTGTGTTGTTTGCAACAATGGAAATGAGAGTTGTTGGCACTTATTTTTGACTTGCCCTGCTAGTGTAACTTGTTGGAGGAAAAGCTAGCTGTGGAATACTTTGGAAACTATCATGCCTCACGCTACAAACTTCCGTGAAGTTTTCTTTCAATTATGCAGTTGCCTGACCGAGGAGCAGCTCGGCATTTTCAGCATGCTGGTGTGGAGCATTTGGAAGATGCGAAACCAGCGCTTATGGGACAATGTCTCTGAACAACTGGACCAAATTATCCACCGAGCTGAGAGCATGTTGTTCACCTGAAATTATGCTAGAGGACAGCGCATCCAGCAACCGGTTCCAGCACCCCGAGCCCATGCTAGCCGGTCCCCTCCACCGTTGGGTTGGCTAAAGTGCAATGTGGATGCTGCAATCAACAATCGGTCCAATACTGTGAGTTTTGGCTGCTGTCTTAGAGATGCTGCAGGCATTTTTATGAAGGCTAGGACATCATGGATCAATGCTATTATGACTCCAACAGAGGCAGAGTGTTGGGGACTTCTTCAAGCCATTATTTGGATTGGTGAGCTCAATTTGCATGCTATCATTTTGGAGATGGACTGCCAACAAGTGGTACTCGATGTGCTAAAACATAAATCCGCTAGGAATGAATATGGTTGTCTCTTATCAGATTGTAAAACCCTTTTAGCTCTACACAACGATTTCAAAGTTGTTTTTGTGAAGCGACAAGCGAATAATAGTGCTCATGCTTTGGCAAAAGTAGCTACTATATATGCTCCTCACACTACTTTGCTTTCTATGCCTTATTGTATTCAGTCAATTGTTATAAATGAATTGCCATAATTTGGCTCCTTTCAAAAAAAGAAAAAAAAGAATGATATTTAATAGGAATAAAAAATAAAAAAAAGAAAACTCAAATTTAATATGTAGGAAATCATGTTCCGAATATGGAAAATAATCTTTAAAATTTATTAATTAATTCAAAACTTTCTCTTTTACATCTGCTTAAAAATCTCATATATAGAAAATAATTATTTTTACGTTAAAATTTTGTTTTTTCATCTAAAATCTTAACTTCTCTCATATTAATTAGTTTTAATTTGTTTACATTAAAATATGTGATTAATATCTATAAACTAATAATTAAAACAAGTTTTATACGTACGTCCAATCATATTTTACTAGCACGATACCCGTGCGATGCACGGGGCGCGCGTTGTTGGTTACGCTCAATATTTTAAGACGTAATTGTTTATAATAAACGATATTTTTGATTCAATGTATTAAAAATTAACAAATTTTATAGTGAAAGCGAAAGAAAATAAATTTTAAAACATAAAATATAAAATTACACCGACAACATGTAATGTTTGTCCCGCTAAGAGTTAATAATTTCGCTCCCCGTCAACAACGTTGTACTTAAGTAGTGTTTTCCCGTCAGAATTGAAAAACAAAATAATCATTTATAAAAATTAAATACATTTATAAAAAAATAAAAAATAATTATGCTGACTTGTAATGTCTCCCGTCACGACTCAAAAGCAAAATAATAATTTATAGATAACTTAAAAAAATGTTAATAATAAAATAAAATTAAAATTATACCGACAACATGTAATGTTTCTCCCGTCGAGAATTAATAATTTCGTTCCCATCGACAACATTGTACTTAAGTAGTGTTTTCCCATCAGAACTCAAAAGCAAAATAATAATTTATAAATAACTTAAAAAATAAAAAATGTTAATAATAAAATAAAATTAAAATTATACCGACAACATGTAATGTTTCTCCTGTCGAGACTTAATAATTTTGTTCATGTCGACAACATTGTACTTAAGTAGTGTTTTCCCGTCAGAATTCAAAAACAAAATAATCATTTATAAAAATTAAATATATTTATAAAAAAATAAAAAATAATTATAACGACTTGTAATATCTACCATCACGAAAACAAAATAATAATTTATAAATAACTTAAAAAAATTAAAAAATATTAATAATAAAATAAAATAAAAGTAAAAGTATACCGATAACATATAATGTTTCTCCCGTCGAGACTTAATAATTTTGTTCACATCGATAATATTGTATTTAAGTAGTGTTTTCCCGGCAGAATTCAAAAGCAAAACAGTAATTTATAAATAACTTAAAAAATAAAAAAATGTTAATAATAAAATAAAATTAAAAATAATTTTGTTCACATCGATAATATTGTATTTAAGTAGTGTTTTCCCGGCAGAACTCAAAAGCAAAACAGTAATTTATAAATAACTTAAAAAAATAAAAAAATGTTAATAATAAAATAAAATTAAAATTATACCGACAACATGTAATGTTTCTCCTGTCGAAACTTCATAATTTCATTTCCGTCGACAATATTATACTTAAATAATATTTTTCAGTCGAGACTAATTGTTTCTGAAAAAAAAATGAGGGAAAGAGAAAGAAATAAAAGAATGAGAGTGAGAGAGAAAAGGGGGAAAAAATGGAAGAAAGAAAGAAAGAAAGAATCAGAGGTGTGAGAAGGGGGGGAAGGGTGAAAAAAAAAAAAAAGAAAGAATGTGAGGCGTGAGAATAAGAGAAGAAGAAGGAAAAAAAAAACAAAAGAGGAAGGATCAGAGGCGTCAGAAGAGAGAGAAAGAAAAGGAGAAAAAAAAGAGTGAGAAAAGAAATTGGATTAGGGGAAAATGGGGGGAAAGATAAAATAAAAGATTTGAATTGTAAGAAGATTTAAATGACCAAAATGTCATAAAAAAGGACACGTGTCAATTGTTTAACAATGGGTAATTTTGGGTTTTTCAAAGCCCTTGATTCTCATATATTAAAATTGATTGATTGATCATTTGATCACGTTATTATTATTTTTTGACATGCGTTATTATTTTATTTTGAGAAGTAATATAATGATTATCAAAATGATAAACTGTGATTGGAAGTTTACAAAATGTAAGCATATAATTATTAGAATTTTTTTACATATAGTTATTATATTTTGAGTTTAACTTTTGTGCACCGTCAGCAAAAAAATATTAGAGAAAATTACACTCTCCTCCCCTAAAAGATGTTTAAATTTCACTCCCCTCCACTTTTATGTTAAAATCTACACCCCTCCCCTTATATATTCATATATACTACATTTTAGTTCATTTTAATATAATTAAGCTTCTAATGCACATTTTTTTCTCTGTTTTTGATTCTCAATACCACTAACATATAATAATAAACCTCTACTATCAATAATGGAATAGTAAAAAGAAAAATAAATATTTTTTGGCAAAATTCTAATGTTAATAACGTAGGTGTTTAAAACTTTATTTTATATTTTAAAATTATAAAATTAAAATTATAATGCTCAAATTAGACACCAATGGCATTGAAAGTAACAAAGAAAGAATTTTTTTTTGTTTACTAAACGTATCGCTTAAAGTCATTCACTCTCATTTAAATATGTTTTGGTGTTAAAAACATATGACTTATCATGCCCATGAAATTATATGATAACACATCATTGGATACATGTGTAAAAGTTTTTTACGTCGATAGTGCATATAACTTAAATTCTTATAAATATTTTACACAGTCACTTAATAACATGTTGTCATCTTATTTAAAGAGTTTAAAAATATTATTTTCCTTAAATTCCAAAAATTTATATTTATTTTTTAACACAACTATTTATGAGTTTATATTTTACTTTTAATTTGCGTTTGTATATTTAAAATTATTTAAAATCAATTTTTTTGCAATATACATTATGGAATTTAGGTTCGCATATATAATAGAACACATATCTTGTAGCCTATATTAACTATGATAGGTCAGCATTAGGATAGCATTGCCTTGTAACTAACTAATTCATCTCTTGTAGCCTATATTAACTATGATAGGTCAGCAATAGGATAGCACTGCCTTGTAACTAACTAACTCAGTTAGTTAGAATTCTAGAATATTCTATCTGAATTTGACAGGCTGGTAACAGCTGTCAGAAAATCAGAGAAGCCTATATAAGGCCTCTGCATGTATCAGTTGCAATCAATGAAAAAGAAAAGAAAGAATTCAGTTACAATTTCTGTTCTTCTGTAGTTCTACATTTCTAAGATGGTATCATCGACTCCAGAGGATCCTCTGCTGCTGCCGCCGCCGCGTGTGTCGTCATCTTCCGCAACTGTCGGTTCTTCGCCACCAATGCTACTAAAATCTTCGTCTTCGTCTTCCTTCTCTGCGATCTCTGAGAAGTTAGACTCTGAGAATTACCTTTTGTGGTGCCAACAGGTTGAACCTGTCATCAAGGCTCACAAACTTCACCATTTCTTGGTGAATCCTACAATTCCAGCGTGGTTCAACACCGTTGATGATAGCGTTGCAAATCGTGTTGCTCCTGAGTTCGAAAAATGGGAACAATAGGATCAACTGTTGCTCGCATGGCTTCAGTCCACGATTTCCAAAGATATGCTTCGCAGAGTCATTGGATCGAAGCATGCATGGCAACTCTGGGACAAGATCCACGCGTACTTTCAGTCATATACACAGGCGAAAGCTCGTCAGCTTCGCTCTAAACTTCGCAGTACCACACTTGATGGACTCTCAGTTTTAGAATTCCTTCTTCGTGTCCAAACGCTTATCGATTCTCTGACTGCGATCAGCAAGCCTGTTTCGTTTCGTGAACATCTGGACATTGTTCTCGAAGGTCTTCTGTAAGAGTACGAGGCTACAATTTCCCTAATTTGTGTAAAATTTGATCCAATCTCCATCGAAGCAGTCACTACTCTGTTGTTAGGGCATGAATCGCGTGTTGCGAGATTCAAGAAGCAGTCAACTGCTTATGCTAATCTCACAATAACAGCAAACCCTAATTCTCATAATCCTAATTCATCGAGCTGCCTCCTCTTAAGACAATACCTCTAGAGCAGCCAATTCTCAGCGAAATGATCGTGATAACTAAAACTCTGGCCGTGGTGGTTTTCACAGTGGCCGTGGTGGTTGTGGTGGCCATGGCAATGGTGGTCGTGGTTCTGTTCAATGCCAAGTTTGTCATAAGTTTGGCCACGATGCTTCTATTTGCTTCCACCGGTTCAACAAAGACTATGTTCTAAATAATTCTGGAATTTCCTCTGTTCCTACTGCTCTCACAACACCATGGTCACAACAACCAAGCTTCTATCAACCAGGATTTTCTTAACCAACAGCTTCAGTGCCTTAAATGCCATGGCCAGCCATGTCACGCCTCTTGCCTTGGCCCTACTCTACATGGAATTACTATGCAAATGCTAGGCCGAATCCTCAAATGTTATCACCACAGGTGCCTAATATGTTCACTGGAAAATATTCTGCACCTTTCTTCCCACAAGTAGTCCCTGCTCCTCAAGCTAGGCCACAAGCTTTTCTCACAAGTGCTGATTCGGCCTCTTCTGTCAATTGGTACCCTGATTCTGGTGCTTCACACCATGTCACTTCAAATTCTCAGAATATACAACAACTTTCACCATTTGAAGGGCCAAACCAAATCCTAATTGGCAATGGCAAAGGTTTTGTTGGTCAATTCTATGGGCTCTACCTCATTTCAATCACCTTTCAACTCTAATTCAAACCTTGTTCTTAATAATCCTTTGCATGTTCCTTCTATAACCAAAAACTTATTTAGTGTCAGTCAATTTGTAAAGGATAACTTGGTTTATTTTGAGTTTTGGCCTAATCATTGTCTTGTCAAATCACAGGCATCCAATGAGGTTTTACTCAAAGGAATGCTTGGCAAGGATGGCCTATATGAATTCATCAATCTACTTCAAGTCTCTCCACTCAAGTCTGTTACCTTACTATCTTTGAATTGTAATTCTGTTTCTTTACCAAATGTTCACACTGCCACTGTTAATACCAATGTTCCTATTAATACTAGTTCATATTTCCTTTGGCACTCAAGACTTGGTCATCCTAGCCTTGAGGTGTAGAAAATTATACTCAACAATTGTAAGATACCATTTTCTAATAAGATTGCATTAGACTTTTGTTCTTCATGATGTCTTGGAAAAGCTCACAAGCTTCATTCCCATTCTTCCACTCATGTTTTTACTTGTCCTTTAGAACTAATATTTAGTGATTTGTGGGGACCTGCCCCATCACTTCTACCACTGTTTTGACTATTATATCACTTTTGTTGATGCTTTCATCCGATTTACATGGATTTATCTCATAAAAAGGAAATTTGATGCTCTCTGAGTGTTTAAAGAGTTCAAAACTCTTGTTGAAAATCAATTTCCCTATAAAATAAAAGCTATGTAAACTGATTGGGGTGGTGAGCTTAGACCATTCACCCAATTTCTTACTTAGTTTGGAATTAGTCATAGAGTTATTTGCCCCCATACCCACCATCAAAATGGTATGGTTGAAAGAAAGCATAGGCAAATAGTAGAAGTTGGTCTTACACTTCTTTTACAAGCATCCCTTCCCTTGCAAATTTGGGATCATGCCTTTCTCACCAGTGTTTACCTCATAAATAAACTTCCAAATTCTGCTATACAGTTTGAAATTCCCTTTACCAAACGGTTTAAGGTTTAGCCAGATTTGTACTTTCTTAAGGTGTGTTGGATGTGCTTGTTTCCCTTTATTAAGGCCATATAACAAACACAAACTTTAGTTCAGGTCACAAGAGTGTGTGTTTCTAGGCTATTCCTCCTCTCACAAAGGGTACAAGTGCCTAACACCAAATGGTAGAATTTACATCTCTAAAGATGTCTTGTTCAATGAATATAGATTTCCATATAAAGAATTGTTTTCTTCTGCTAAGTCCTCTTCTGATAGTTCTCATGTTCTTGCATCTATTCCCACAGTCAGCATTCCTGCATCTTCTGTTTTAGTTCCTAATGCAGTGTGCTCACCTACACCTGCTCCTGCTTCTATAAATAAGTCAGCATCTGGTCCTACTTCTCAGTCATCTAATGCCAATTCTGCACCTCATTCTGCACTCAACTCTGTGTCAAACTCTGTTTCTGCATCTCCTAGTGCTAATTCTGCACCTAATTCCATTGGTTCTAAACATAACTCTGCTTCACTGTCACCTAACTCAGCCTCTTCATCAAGTTCCAGCTCCTCTAGTTTCCCTAGACCACAAAACCATCATCCTATGCAAACAAGAGCTAAGTCTGGCATTGTTTGTCCCAGACTTAATCCTACTTTGTTGCTAGCCCATGAGCCTAAAACTACCAAACAAGCCCTTGCTACTCCAACATGGCTAGCTGCCATGCAGGCTGAATACACTGCCCTACTCAAGAACAACACTTGGACACTTGTCTCCCTTCCTCCTAACAGGGTCCCAATCGGCTGCAAATAGGTCTTTAGGTGAAAGAAAACCCTGATGGCTAAGTCAATAAATACAAGGCAAGATTGGTTGCCAAAGGGTTCCATCAGAAATATGGTGCTGACTATACAGAGACCTTCTCACTAGTAATCAAACCGGTTACTGTTAGAACAATGCTTACTTTGGTTATTTCAAGAGGTTGGCCACTCTAACAACTTGATGTCAACAATGCCTTTCTTAATGGGCTGCTTGAAGAGGAAGTCCACATGGTGTAACCACCTAGTTTTGAAGCTTCAAATAAGTCATTGGTGTGCAAACTCAACAAGGCTCTTTATGGCCCCAAACAAGCCCCAAGAGCTTGGTTTGACAGATTGAAAGCCACTTTGCTTCAATTTGGTTTTGCAGCAAGTATGTGTGATCCTTCTTTATTTGTCTATTCCAAGGGACCTATAACAACCTACATGTTAGTCTATGTTGATGACATAATAGTCACTGGAAATAATCAAGTCTTTCTCAACCAACTTGTCTCCAAACTGAATGCTGTCTTTTCCTTGAAAGAGTTTGGGAAATTTGGATTACTTCTTGGGTATTGAAGTCAAAAAGCAACTTGATGGCTCTCTCATTTTAACCCAAAGCAAGTATCTTAGAGATTTGTTAGCCAAAACAAGTCTGCAGGAAGCAAAACCACTTCCTTCTCCAATAATTTCTGGCTGCCATTTGTCAAAAGAAGGCTCTTCTGTTGTGTCAGACCCAACTTATTACAGATCAATAGTGGGTGCTCTGCAGTATGCTACCATAACTCGACCTGATATTAGTTTTGCAGTAAACAAAGTCTGCCATTTCATGTTACAACCTTTGGAGGCTCATTGGTCTGCTGTTAAAAGGATTCTAAGGTACCTAAAGGGAACAATCTCATGGGGACTACATCTCAAGCCCATTCCAACCTTTCCTCTGTCTTTATCTGCACATTGTGATGCAGATTGGGGGGTCTGATGTTGATGACCGAAGGTCAACATCTGGTGCCTGTATCTTTATTGGACAAAACCTTGTGTCTTGGTGGGCTAAAAAGCAGCCTGTGGTCTCAATATCCAGTACAGAAGCCGAGTACAGAAGCTTGGCACTTGCATCTCAAGAATTACTATGGCTTCAGTCCTTACTAACTGAGTTGGGAGTTTCCTTTTCTGTTCCCACAGTGTTCTGTGACAATATGAGTACAATTGCATTGGCTCACAATCTGGTTCTTCATGCCAGAACAAAACACATGGAGCTTGACCTATTTTTTCTAAGAGAAAAGGTACTAAAGAAGCAACTTATAGTGTGTCATATTCCTGGAACAGAACAATGTGCAGACATAATGACCAAGCCATTACCTCCTTCCAAGTTTGAGGATTGTAGGTCCAAGCTCACTGTTTGTGACTCTTCCAAGATCACTCCCAGTTGAGCTTGCGGGGGAGTATAAGAGAATACATCTCTTGTAGCCTATATTAACTATGATAGGTCAGCAATCAGATAGCATTGCCTTGTAATTAACTAACTCAGTTAGTTAGAATTCTAGACTATTCTATCTGAATATGACAGGCTGGTAACAGCTGTCAGAAAATCAGAGAAGCCTATATAAGGCCTCTGCATGTATCAGTTGCAATCAATGAAAAAGAAAAGAAAGATTTTAGTTACAATTTTTGTTATTCTGTAGTTATGTAGTTCTACATTTCTAAGATCATAGCATATATATATAAACTACCACTCCATTTCATCATTTGAAGAGTAGGACAAACACTCAACATTGCAGTATCCCTCTCTCTCTCTCTGCGTCACTCTTTTTCTCTCCCGCATCAAACGCAAGTAACCTTTGAGTTTCACAACCTACACTTAGTAGCTTCAAAGTTTCCTCATTTTCTTTCTAGATAAAACCTTTTTATCTTATTTTTTTTCACGACCAAAAGTCACATCAATCCCCAGAACATAGTAAAATTTCTTTATCTGCAGTGATTTTAGTTTTTTATTTTTCTTTTTTTTCGAATATTTTCACTGTGGTTTTTGTTTTATGCCCTGAATATACTGCATTGTAATCAAAGTTTTAGATTTTTATTTCTAAGATAAAAGAGAAAAAAATGGATATATAATCACTAATATTAACAATAATCAGATTAACAATTTCATAGTTTGGTACTGTATACATGGATTATCAGGATAATCTTAACTGCATTCATCCTATGTAACTTAATTTTTTCCTTTTTTTTATAACTTTTCCACTTTAGAAGAACTAGGCTTTTTACATTGATCGAAAGAGATAGAATAGAGCGGAATGGAACAGAATGGAACGAATGAAATGGAACAAGACTTTTCAAAATGTTTATTCTGTCCAATTTCATTTCATTAATCTGAACATAACTTTATTATATATGTATAAACTTTGTAAAAGAAATGTTTGTATTGGTAAACTCAAATATTCCTTTATTATTATATTGTTTCTTTTTGACATTATTGACATCAGGATATACTAGTTTATTTAATATATGTGACACCTTTGGTTTCTTATGCCATGTTCAGAATCACTTACATTTTGTATTCTGGTAGTGTGTGTCTTTTTGAGAATTGAAGAGATTCTGCAACTGGTTTATTTATTTATTTATTTATTTATTTATTTATTTATTTATTTATTTTGTCACTCTTTAAATCTTGATATTATTGTAGATTACAGTTCTTTGACAAAATGGGAGTCGTTGCTAGCTCCACCTCATTGTGTTTTGGCAATCAGCATTGCTTGCAATCCAAAATCTTATGAGCAATGTGATAGAGATAGTATCTGTCACATTAGGTCTAATTAGTGTCATTGTTTGGATGGTTGCTGAGATACCTCAACTAATCACACACTACAGAGAAAAATCTACTCATGGTCTTTTTGTTGCTTTGGTTCACAGATTTAGAGGGAATCTGAAAATCACTTGAAATAGGAAGGGGATTGATATGATTCTTTTTTATTGTTGTAGTGTTGTTATTGTTGTTTGGATTGTTTGCTCTCTTTTCTTTGATTTTGGATGGATTTGGAATATTCAAATGTGTAGGGTTCTTGGTTTGATTAAGTGCACCCTATGTGTTTGATAAAATGACTCTATGACATAGAACATTATAATTGTGATTTTAGGGGCTAAATTAAATTCATTAGGTGTGATGTTTGTTGATTGAAGCTAGAGGAATGGACTAGGAAGTTTATATATAAAGGTTTGGTGCTTGATTTTTGTATGCATGCTAAGTGCTTGATGAGTCATTCATTTAAACTTCAACTTAATTGATAATGAGTGACATCTGGTGACAATAGACGATGTTATCACACAAGTTTCATGGGCACCAAGGCTGTCCTACGTGCAAGGTTCCGAAGAGACCACCTTTTAGACTCTCTAACAGGAGGTCCCTATCTACTAAGGAGGAACTGACGAGACCACCCTCTCGTTTCCCAGTTCGTCCCTATCGTGGGTGCAAGGGCTATTCTAGCGTTACCATGGGCATGAAAGGGAGATGACCTCATTCTTCCAGGGAGGCATTGACGGAACCACCCTCTCCTCCCCTTGAAGTGGACATCGTTCAGATTTCAAGCGATATGGAGAATACACTGGAGTACTAGCAACAGACTAATCAACAACATCGAAATTATCCACTAATCATGTAGATAGGCAAGGAGGATCCCTAGAAAACCAATAGTACTGGCACAACAAAAAGACCAACAAATAGGGTTTCACTTTTATGAATAGTTGAACAAGGAATGCGACAAAATTTGGCGAGTGCGTGAAGCAAAGAAAGAAAGAAGAAATGTCGTTAACAGAGAAACGAGGGTTCAGTGTGTGACGTGGAAGATATATTCCAAGAGTTATATTGTAATAGGACAACAATAGCGACATCACATTTGGCACTATTTATAAGTTTTAACCTTTGTACTAATAGTATTCATATTATTTAGCATTTTTTTATAAGCAAAATATATATTAATAAAGGGCCTAAGCACAAGATGTGCCCAAGGCTAGAACCAAAAGAGATTACAAGAATTATAGTCTGCCTTGTAAATTAAATGCCAATACTATGCCCTCAAAATAGGTGCTCTGAGAGCTTTCTCCACTTTATAGGTTCATCCGGTTCAACTTGGATTAGTCAAGATTTAATGTGACTTTTAGAATCAAAGGATCTAGACCATAAAGTATAAATTAAAAAAGTTAAAACATTTCAAATTAGGAAAGAAATATACATAAATTTAAATTTTAAAATATATAGTTATTAAAAGTTTAAAATTAGTAATAAAAATGTGTGGTTAATTAAATTTAAAGAATGCTATTTAATAGGAATTAAAAAATAAAAAAAGAAAACTCGAATAGTATTGTTTCGAATATGGAAAATAATCTTTAAAATTTATTAATTAATTTAAAACTTTCTCTTTTACTTCAATTGTTTAAAAATCTCATATATAGAAATTAATTATTTTAAATTAATTTTACATTAAAATTTTGTTTTACATCTAAAATCTTAACTTCTCTCAAATTAATTAGTTTTAGTTTGTTTACATTAATAAGTGATTAAATATGTTATTTTTATCAAATTCTTAACTTCTCTCAAAGGAAGGGAGGGAGTATAAACTAATAATAAAAATAAGTTAATTTTACACATACGTCCAATCATATTTTATTATTTTACCACATCATTATATTATTTTAAGAAGTAATATAATAATTATCAAAATAATAAATTATGATTAGACATTTGTGTAAAACTTATTCACAATGTAAGCATATAATTATTAAATTTTTCTTACTTATAGTTATTATATTTTATGAGTTTAATTTTTGTCCAACATCAGCATAAAAAGATTATACACAATCATCTAGTAATATTTTGTCATCTCATTTATTGAGCTTAAAAACACATGACTTATTATACTCATGAAATGATATGACAACACATTATTAGATGAATGTGTAAAAGTTTTTACATAGATAGTGTATATAACTTAAATTCTAATAAAAATATTTTACACGGTCTTCCAAAACATGTTGTACCTCATTTATTGAGTTTAAAAATTATTCTTTACGTTTAATTGATATGCACTGACAGTATAAAAAAAATTACACAATAATCTAATTTTATCTCACCATGAAGATGTTTGTGAAGATATTTTATGAAATGATATAACAAAGTGACACGATAATGATATAAAGTTTAATTTATATGCATCGAAAGTTTAAAAAAGTTTTAAACCATCATCCAATCACATCTCACTATTGTGCCACATTGTTATATAAATTCTTAAAATATCTCAATAAATATCTAGATGGTGAGATGTGATTGGATGATGGTTTAAAACTTTTTTAAACCGTCGGTATATATAAATTAAACTCAATGATATATGATTGGATGACAGGGTAAAACTTTTTACACTGTAAGTGTATTTCAATTAAACTTCTTAAATTTCAAAATTTGGTATTTATTTTTAACACAACTATTTATGAGTTTATATTTACTTTTAATTTGCTTTTGTATATTTTAAAATTTTTTTTCTAATGATATTTTAAAATTATTTGGTTTCAAAAAAAAAATTATTTAAAATCATTTTGTACAATACATTATGGAATTTAGGTTTGCATAGCATATATATATACTGACGCTCCCTTTCACCATTTGAAGAGTAGGAGAAACACTCATCATTGCAGTCTCTCTCTCTCTCTGCGTCACTCTTTTTCTCTCCCGCATCAAACGCAAGTAACCTTTGAGTTTCATAACCCACACTTAGTAGCTTCAAACTTTCCTCATTTTCTTTCTAGGTAAAACCTTTTTATCTTCTTTTTTTCATGACCAAAAGTCACATCAATCCCATGAACATAGTAAATTTTCTTTATCTGCAGTGATTTTAGTTTTTTATTTTTCATTTTCATCGAATATTTTCACTGTGGTTTTTGTTTTATGCCCTGAATGTACTGCATTGTATTCAAAGTTTTAGATTTTTATTTCCAAGAGAAAAGGGAAAAAAATGGATATATAATCAGTAATCACTAATATTTCAATAATCAGATTAACAATTTCATAATTTGGTACTGTATACGTGGATTATCAGGTTAATCTTAACTACATTCATCCTATGTAACTTAATTTTTACTTTTTACCCTTTCTTTTTTAATAACTTTTCCACTTTAGATGAACTATGCTTTTTACATTGATCGAAAGAGATAGAATAGAGCGGAATGGAATGGATCGAATGACATTGAACAAGTCTTTTCAGAAAGACTATTCTGTTCAATCTCACTTCATTAATCTGAACATAACTTTATTATATATGTATAAACTTTGTAAAAGAAATGTTTGCATTGGTAAACTCAAATATTCCTTTATTATTATATTGTTTCTTTTTTACATTATTGACATCAGGATATACTAGTTTATTTTAATGTATTTGACACCTTTGGTTTCTTATGCCATGTTCAGAATCACTTACATTTTGTATTCTGGTAGTGTGTGTCTTTTTGAGAATTGAAGTGATTCTGCAGCTGATTTATTTATTTTGTCACTCTTTAAATCTTGAAATTATTGTAGATTACAGTTCTTTGACACAATGGGAGTCATTGCTAGCTCCACCTCGTTGTGTTTTGGCAATCAGCATTGCTTGCAGTGGGTCCAAAATCTTATGAGCAATGTGACAGAGACAGCTTCTATCACATTAGGTCTAATTAGTGTCATTGTTTGGATGGTTGCTGAGATACCTCAACTAATCACACACTACAGAGAAAAATCTGCTCAGGGTCTCTCTGTTGCTTTCTTGATGACATGGATAATCGGGTAAATTAAGTTTTTATTTTTCTTTGGCTGTTAATGATTATAGTTTAATTCAGTCCTAAATTATGAATCCAAAAATTATTCTTGTTTATCTTTTTGTGTGTTTTATTGTTCTATTTGAATCTTTAACATCACTTTATACATAATGGAATCCCTTCATCTTTGAGTTGACTATGTCACCCTGTGGTTTGTGCATTGAGTTAACATTTAAATTCACTGAACATAAAATTAAAAATATGGGCCAAAGGGAAGTTTCTCTTCTAAGAAATGTGGAGCAGGAGGGTTAGTTTGGAGCATACCATTGTAAATCAGGGGAACCGAGGGATTAAATTTCAACGGGAAAGGGAATGAAACATGAATAGAGGATACAATTCTGCCTATATTAATTTGCTACTTGTATGTGATGTGTCCTATGCCAAAATTTGCAAGGTTTCTCACATTTGTTTTTGATAGATTTGGATAAAGAAGTTAACAGATAAGACTTGAATTCGTGTTGGTGCCTGAAATGTCGTAACAGGTAAATCTACGGAAGAAGACATGACACCATGATTATAAGGAAGAAGAGATAGAAGTTTGGGAATCAAAGGTTTTTTGGTTTGTAGTAAGATTGAGTGTATAAAATTTAAGCTTAGTTTAGTATACCATGAGATAGACATATTTTGGAGGTGAAAATGGGGATCACATTGTACCACAAGTTGTACATTTTGAATATATTGGATCCATCTTACATAGTGATTGAGAGATTGATATGATTGCCAAGCACCTTGTTCAAGTTTGGTGCATAAAATGGAAAAATATGTAATGGTAAGTTGTGGTCACAGAAGTAACTTTCAACTACAAGAGGATTCTACTATGTGATTATAAGATAAACAATACTCTATGATAGTGATTTTTGGACATTAAAGTGCAAACAAAAGCCAAAAAAGTGTAGTGGTGATGAGAACATTCATGAGGAAGAGTGCATGTACAAGAAATCTTGAAAGAATAGATTGTGAAAGAATAACTTGCACCTATTTAGAAGAAAATGGCAAAAACACATCAAATATGATTTGCTGTCAAGAGCAGCTAGAGGCTTACCAATTGGAACATATTTTGGTTAAAAGGGTTTCGGGAAGAAGATAGAAAACTTAACAAGAAACCCTTAAAATGATTCACTCTTGACGATATTTTTTTTTCCCCAAAAATTTGATCTTGCAAGAGCCAAATAGGCATTGAATATTGACTGATCCATATAGCCAACCTGAGCCTTTTGCTTAACACTTCATGTATTTGTGTTTCATCTGTATCCAGTGTCAGAGTTTAATGTTTTCTAGTCATCCTCACTGCGCAGCCTTTATATTTTTCTGACTTTTTGTTATACCTGCATGAAGTTCCCACCACACACATCCAATATTTTGATTCAATTTGTTTTATTTTGCAGAGATCTGTTCAACCTTTTTGGATGCTTGCTGGAACCTGCTACTGTGAGTGTTTCTATTGTGTCTTGAAGATTAATAGCTTGGTTTTTTTAATGAACAATCTGTAAAATTTGTTCTTCCTTTACCTTGTTATTAACATTCACATCACAGTACTGTTAAACAAATCCAAGGGACAAGGCGACTGAGCATTAGCCAAATAACTCAATTCGTATTTGAAGCACTAAATATTTTATAACTAAAATGTATCAATTAGAGAAGTAAAATTTATTAAAGGTTTCTTTTATGATTCCTTTTTCTGTTAACCTTAGATTCTGAAGTGAAAAAATCACCTGATAAATAATGAAATTTCCTGCTCCTCCTTTACAACCCTCTTAAAATCACAAAATTCCTAAAAATGTTGTAGACAATAAATATAATGTTAATAGTTAAAGAACAAAATTTGAATATGGAGTTGCTAGATAGAATCTGCAGAAATGTGAGAGTTCTCTTGTAACTCCAAAATTCAAGATTCTAATATGAAACCTTTTAACATTGGCTCCGCATTTACTCAACCAACCATGAAAAATTGTTTTATTTCAACTTGTCTATGCAATATCCTGCAGAAGAAAATTTATATAACCAAATTTAAAATATTGGTCAGAAAACCATTTACCAGCACTGAAATTTTGTTCTTGCTTAAATCATGGTTAAGATTATTCTTCTTTGCATTTTCTTGTTTCCGCTCATTTAGAATATTAAAGTACTCATAAATATATTGCACAAAAATAATAATCATCACTGCAGAAAGAGGTAGAGAGAGCAAGATAAAAATTTCTGTATAATGGTATACACTAACTTGACGTTTACTCTTTACTTTGAATAAATATACACATTGTTTATATTTATATAAAGAAAATAAGTTTAGTACAGTTGTAGTACCAGTACTACAATCCCAGCCCAATGCTTACAAGTTACAACACTTACCAACACAATTAGCTAAGAAAATAAGATTAGTTTCACTTTTCTCAGATGCCTTTGGTTGGAAGTATCATGTTTATTCTTTTTCCCATTTTCTGAATGGCATTTATGTTGAAATTGTAGTTTGTTAAGAGAAAGATTGATGTTTAGTTGGCCATAACCACACCAAGTGTATTTGTGTGGCATTTCTGAATACGCATTTCCTGACCCTACTAAGGCTTATGTGAAGCAATATGCTAACTGATCTCAAGTCTGGACATATTTTAACAAAACTGGACCTAGTTGAAGCTTATATTAGCCCAATGTGTATTTTGACAATATAGAATTTGTGATACTTTAATTAATAATAACGTGGATGACTTCATTTCTTGTTTATGCAGCTTCCAACTCAACTATACACGGCCGTGGTAAGACTAGCCGAAGACTGAGGTGTTCTGATACCTAGTAAATAACTTTATCTGACTTTTCCAGCCTTGGCTAGATGAGTGACCTTTTCCCTGCTGTGTTATTGTGCAGTTGTATACCATTATAACTGTTTCACTTTGTTCACAAGCCATTTACTATGGACACATATATCCTCAACTTAAATGCAAGAGACAGTTCAAGGTGAAAACTCCTATACTTCATGTTGCACGTGAAATTGTTGACATACCGTTATATGTTTGGTCTTTGGTGATGATTGCTACTATTTTAAGATAGGAAATATCGTGAGTTATTTTATGTGAATATAAACAAGCAGTTAATGGCAAAAGCAATACATGTTATTCTATGAGAGGTGAAGCTAACTGCCCTAAGGAAAGACTTCAGGCAAATTCTGGTATATATACCAGATTCCTATTTACTTGGGGACAAAAATGGAATCTTAAGTTCAATAAAAAGTAATCTGTTGGCATGTTGGACTCGGGGACAGTGTCTAACATTGCATCTCAAATGCATGGAGGCACCATGTGTATGTGACTGTGGTTTCAGAGCAACACAGTTGTGAATATGGAACAAGCTATCTCGGTTTTCTAATAATCCACACCAACTCATCTGTGTGGATAGAATATAATTATAATCTTATGACTGAGGGAATTATCCTTAAGGGGAAACATTAAGCAGCCATTTTTACTCAGGTATCAAGGCAGATATTTACTTTCTTAAGATTAGCAGGTTTGTAAATTCTTATCATTAATTCACACAATAGACTATATAGTAGAAACATTTTATTAAAAATATGGTTTTGTTTGCTTGCATTTTATTTTATCTCTTTGGAGTGTATGGTCATATTAGATGGTAAGGAAAGAGTTAAGGAAATACACATAAGAAGTTTGATTATTTTTTTCTTTAAAATTTAGTTAACGTTACATTTAAGTAACATATTGTTAAATGCATGTTTTAATCTAATTGCTTACAGTTTGAGGCATGTTTCCTTTATTACATGGGACTACACTACACTATAATAGTTGGTGGTAGAGAAAGAGATATACTCTGGAAGTTTAGGGAAGAATGAATTTTCATTGATATCAAATAATGAGAATACATCAGGTATATATACATGGCTTGTAAGCTAATTTAGGAAATAAATTGACAGCATATTCTGAAAACAAATCCCTGTAATTATGGGATATTTCCTAAGTTACTAAACCTGTACTAATAAGAAATAAATACAAGATTTCCCTAATTGCACATTCTAGACTATATACACGGTTTCCGACACTCCCCCTCAAGCTGGTGAATAGGTATTTTCCATTCCCAGCTTGGATACAATCTTCTCAAAGTTGTTGCTATTCAGTCCCTTTGTAAGAATGTCTGCCAGTTGGCTTTGAGAGGACACATATGGAGTGCAAATCAGGCCACTGTCTAATTTCTCTTTGATGAAGTGCCTGTCTACTTCAATGTGTTTAGTTCTATCATGCTGCACTGGGTTATGGGCTATGCTAATTGCAGATTTATTATCACAATAAAGTCTCATTGGCTCATCCCATTTTATCTTCAAATCATCTAAGATAATCTTCAGCCAAAGAAGTTCACATATCCCGTGTGCCATTGTTCAAACTCGCTTCAAAGACTGGATCTAGCCCCCACACTTTGTTTTTTACTCTTCCAAGTCACAAGATTTCCCCCAAGGAAGGTGCAGTACCCTGTAGTTGACCTCCTATCCCCAACTGACCCTGCATAGTCAGCATCCGTATATGCTTCAAGGCTCACACTTTCGCTTTGAGCAAATTCCCCTTCTGAGTCCCTTTAAGTAATGCACAATTCTAAGTGCAGCTTGCAAATGAATCTCCTTCGGTTTGTGCATGAATTGACTGACTAAACTCACAGCAAAGGCAATATCTGGCCTAGTGTGAGATAAGTATACGAAGTCCGCCACTAATCTTTGATACATCTCCTTGTCAACCGCAACATCTTCCTCCGCATTCCCAATTTTATACTTGTATCAACCTGCATCTTGGCGGGTTTGCATCTTGACTACGGTTTCTCTAAGTAGATCAAGAATATATTTTTGTTGGGATATGAAAATCCCTTTCTTTGAGTGAGCCACTTCGATCCCCAAAAATACTTCAATTTTCCCAAGGTCTTGATCTCAAATTCTTTGGCTAGCATCGACTTAACACTTGTTGTTGCTCCTTATCATCCCCTGTCACTATAATGTCATCCACATAAACCAATAGCATCATTACTCCCCACGACTTGGAGTGTTTAATGAATAGAGTATGGTCTCCTTGGCTTTGTTTAAAGCCCAAACCTCGCTATAACTTTAGTAAACCTACCAAACCATGCCCATGGTGATTGTTTCAGCCATACAACGCCTTTTTAGCTTGCAAACAAGTGTTGCCACAAGAACCTGAGCACCATATCCAGGGCAATTCCATGTAAATTTCCTCCTCAAGTTCTCCATGTAGGAAGGCATTCTTAACATCGAATTGTTGCAAATCCCAACCATAATTAGCGGCTAGAGATAATATCACCCTTACTGTGTTCATCTTAGCAACCGGGGCAAATGTCTCCAAGTAATCCACTCCATAGGTTTGAGTGAATCCCTGGCCACCGCCTCGCCTTGTACCTCTCAATAGACTCCATCGGCCTTGTATTTTACAAAGATATACCCACTTGCACCCCATGGTTTTCCCTTTTGGTAGGGTGACCACTCCCAAGTACTATTTTTTCAACGCCTCCATTTCCGTGTCCATGGCTTGTTTCCATCTTCTGCCGATAATGCCTCAGATAGGGAGGTAGGTATGGTTGTAGTGTTTAGGCTTGTGAGGAAGGCTTTATGGGGAGGTGAGGAAGTTTCAAAGGATAGGTAATTTGATAGGGGATAGAGTGGTTGTTTGGTGCATTTTCTGGTTCCTTTTCTAAGGGCAATTGGGAGGTCTATGTCCTCTGGTAGTTCGCTTTCCAATTGTACCGCAATTCAGAAACTGAGTCACTAGAAATTAAAGGATCAAAGAGTGTTACCTCATGTAATGGTGTCAGGTTGGATTCTTGGACATTAGCAGATTCTGGAATGGCCTTTAATCTTTTTAAGTATACCAGATTCTTCCCAAATCTCACATCAGATCCGGGTTCAGCTTCATTTGTTGCAGGTGCAGATTTGGTTTGTTCAGCAGTTCTATCTTCACTAGAAGATTCAGCTCCAACTTCTGGTCCAAGTGCCAAATTTGGGAAAATGAGGGGCTCATCTTCCTTTCTTAAACTCTCCCCCTGAAGATGAGGTTGGCTGAAATAGCTTTCCTGCTCATGGAAAGTGACATCTCTTGACACAAAGAATTTTTGGGACGGTGGGTGATAGCATTTATATCCCTTTTGTGTGGATGAGTACCCTACAAAAACACATCTTAAGGCCCTAGGATCAAGTTTTCCCCGATCAGTACTATGGACATGGACAAAGGACACACACCCAAATATTCTAGGTATAAGGTTAGTTGTAGTGGCCACATTTGGGTAGAAAGAGGATAGGACTTCCATAGGACTTCTTGAAGCTAGGACCCTAGAGGGCAATCTATTAATCAGGTGAGTGGCGGTGAGTCTGACTTCCCCCCAAAAATTTTTAGGAACATTATTTTGAAAAAGAAGAGCCCGAGTTTGATCTAATAGGTGCCCATTTTTCCTCTCTGCAATCCCGTTTTGTTGGGGTGTTTTGACACAAGACGACTCGTGAATTATACCCTCCTTTTGACAGAAGGAATTAAGAAAATGATTGAAGTAATCTTTAGCATTGTCCGACCTAAGCCTCTTGATATTAACCCCAAACTGATTTTTTATCATCGAGAAAAACTGTAGGAAAGCAGAGCTGACTTCAGATTTCTGTTTAAGTAAGAAAACCCAAGTAACCCGGGTACAATCATCTATAAAGGTTACAAACCATCGAGCACCTGATACATTTGGAACATTAGAGGGACCCCACACATCAGTATGAATCAGGTAAAAAGGAGAAGTGCTTATTTTATTGCTAATGGGAAAAGGTACACGCTTGTGCTTAGCAAGCTCACACACCTCACAATGAAGACTCTCCACATCAAAATTTTTAAAAAAGGAAGGAAACAACATTTTTATAACTCGAAAGGAAGGATGTCCTAGCGACAATGATATACTAGAGTTTTTTCCTCGTTGGTCATCCCTGACTCAGCTCTGAATGTGTGGCTCTTACTGGGCAGATTTAGGTTTTCCATGTAATATAGGCCATTCCATTCTCTAGCATGTCCAATCGTCCTCCCCGAATTCTTGTCCTGCAACATACAAGCATTGCTATGAAAAACAACATCACATGATAGATCCTTTGTAAGTTTTTGTATAGATATCAGGTTGGTGGACTGTTTGGGGACATGAAGGACATTTTTCAGGGTTATTGATGGGCTTATTTGGACATCTCCTTGGCCAGCTGCAGTTATGAGAGTTCCATCAGCTGTTGCTATTTTCTTATTGCTAGGACATGGGGAATATGTGGAGAAGTGTTTAGATAGGGGTGTCATGTGGTCAGATGCTCCAGAATCCAGTATCCAATATTGGTTAAAGGGTGTATCTGAGACATTGAGTCCAAAAGAAAATGGAAACTTACCTGAGTAGGCGGTGAACAACTACCCGTTGGTTTCTCCAGCCATCGAGGAAGGATCTTACTTTTTCTATCTCTTCCTGGTTGAGTCGAACAGATTCTTCTTTGCTGTCTTCACTGGTTCCAGCAGCTATATGTGCCTGTCCTCCCCATTTTGAGAAACCTCCTTTGCCCCCACTCTCTGCCTTTGCCTGAGGCTTCCCATGCAACTTCCAGCATTTTTCTCGAGTGTGGCGAGGCTTGTTGCAATAGGTACACCAGATCCCCTCATTTCTCTTCTCCACATTGATCATGCCTCCTTTTTTCTGTTCAGCAAGCATGGCCGATGCCCCATCTGCTATCATAGCCAAATTTTCAGCAGCTGGGTTCTCCATCATCAGCCCCCTCCTACTTTCCTCACTCCGGATAATTGCAACTACTTCATTAAAACCTGGGACTTTCTCCTTTCCCAAGATTTGAATTATGACCTGATCAAATTCAGAGTTCAGGCCCACCAGGAAATCATAGACTCGGTCTTGCTCAATGTATGCCTTGAGTAATGTTGAATCCTCTGGACATTTAGCTTTTATGACCCTGTAATGGTCCAGCTCCATCCACAATGACTTGAGTTGATTCGCATACTCTGTAACAGTTTTGTTTCCCTGTTTTGCTGCCAAAGTCTTCACTTTCACGTCATAAATTTGAGCAGCGTCCTTAGCTTTGGAGTAGGTCTGCTCTATCGCATCCCATATCTCCTTCGCCGTGTGGAGAAACATACACGTATCACTGATTTCCGGGATCATTGAGTTCCATAACCATGCCATGATCATAGAGTCTTCTTCATCCCATACTTTAAATTTGGGATTCTCCTTTTTAGGAGCATCATCGGTCAAGTGACTCGCCTTCCCTTTTCCTTTCAAAATGGTGCGAATAAGTTGTGACCATTTGAGGTAGTTCTTCCCAGTCAATCGATAGGCAGAGTGGATGTTCTGCAGCTCTCCAGAAGCCTGGGATTTACTATCCCCTGTTTCAGTTTCAGACATGGCAGATTGTGCGATGAAGGCACGAGATAAAGAAGAGAGGAAAAAGTCAGGCAAATGCAAAGACAGGGCTTGTGCGATGAAGGCACGTGGATTCATGACAAAGAATGAAGGCCGCTGCCTAGGGTTTGAGTCGCCTTGATCGAGCCTCCCAGATTTCGGAAGCTCTGATACCATCTGGAAGTTTAGGGAAGAATGAATTTTCATTGATATCAAATAATGAGAATACATCAGGTATATATACATGGCTTGTAAGCTAATTTAGGAAATAAATTGACAGCATATTCTGAAAACAAATCCCTGTAATTATGGGATATTTCCTAAGTTACTAAACCTGTACTAATAAGAAATAAATACAAGATTTCCCTAATTGCACATTCTAGACTATATACACGGTTTCCGACATATACAATATGCTATTTCTTCACTTAAAGGCTAAATTATACATTTGGTCCCTTAAGTTTATTTTAGGTTTCAATTTGGTCCCCTATGTTTAAAAAGTTTCAATTTGGTCCCTTACATTTCAAAAGTTATAGCACGTTCGTTCTTTCCATAACAGACCCAAATAACGCCATTTATTGTTTCTTACGTGGCATTAACACTGTTCATCATCTTCCTCAAATTAAAATTAGGGTTCTTTTTCTCTATTCCTCTCCTCCATTAATCTTCTCCATCCTGTTTCCAGCGCCAGGTGCTTCTGATTGGCAAAATTTAACACCTACCCAGAAAGAAAAAAAAGCTGATGCTGCCAACTTTGGGAATAGGGTTAAAAATTTGAGGGGATTTGGGTTTTGGGTCTTGAAGAGGAGGGTCACAGCAGGGAACTTTGGACAGAGGGTTGAGAAATTGAAGGGTTTTGGATTCTCGGTATTGGAGATTTTGCAGTGGGTCAAAAGAAGAAGAAGAAGGGGGTGGGGTGGTGATGATGGTGAGAGGGTTTTGGATTCCTCTACTGCCGATTCTAGTGTTTTTATTATAGAATTGTCCCAAGGGATATTCAATTCTTTACTTGAAGCGCATAGAAATAATAAGAAAACAATTTTGTGCAACAGATACATGATTTTCCTTGCCAACTTTCATAAAACCAACTTCTTATGAAGAAAAACAATTTGGGAGAGAGTGGAATGTGGGATCTTTCCAGCAGACAATTTCATCTCATTATTTCAATTCCCTTTGTTTCGGTAATTACCATATCGGATGGAGTTTTAGGGGCTAACTCAGCTAATAGTTTGTCAAATAGAGGTGGTGATGATGGTGAGAGGGTTTTGGATTGATTTTGGAACGGAGGAGCATAGAGGTTGACAACTCTCTCTCACTTGCTGCTGCAGCTTTGGTTTGGTTTGGTTTTTTTTTTTTTTTTTTTTTGGTTTTTTGTCTTTGTCATTATACATGTCAGACACATCACTTCCCATGTCACGACAAACACTTGCCACATCGACAAAACATTAACCACGTAAGATAGAATGGACGGCGTTAGGTGGGTCTTTGACAGAAGGGAGGGACAAACGTGTTATAACTGTTAAAATGTAAGGGACTAAATTGAAACTTTTTAAACGTAGGGGACCAAATTAAAACCTAAAATAAACTTAAGGGACCAAATGAATAATTTAGCCTCACTTAAATTATTTTCTAAAATTTAGCCACTCTAGCCAAGTACAGATGCTTTTAATACACTCTAATTGCCTAATACATTGTTTCAGTTTGTGTTCTAACATTCTGAGCATGGGCAGATTGACTCATCTATAGATGCTGGACAAAGCAAGAGTGGAGTGGAAAATGCCAATGATGCCGATCAGAGAACTGTCATTGGTTTGAGTTCCCCAATTCCTCTTCCGGCATTTACTGAAAAGAATTATGTTGGAAGACAATCATACTTCCAGTAATTATTCATTCTCATTAAAATTTATGCAAAATGCCCTGTTCTGCTCTAGCTTTTCTGTTCTGTCAACCTCAATATCTTGATATGTTAGGCACAAAATAAAAAATTCTGATTTTCCCTCTATATAGGTAAGTAAATATGTGAAAATTTTGGATCGGTTTCATCAAAAAGTTGTAATTCTAAAATGCAAATCTCTTTAAATTTAATGGATGACTCAGAAATTAAAGTGGTCACTGGTCATTGAAATTCTCAGGAAGTCAAACTTAGGATAAGTTAATCTCGTTCTATCAGAAACTGGCAATGACCCATCCCAACATTAACAGATAAGATACTTAAAGAAAAATACAAAATATCTATGGTTAATGTAGCCGCTAACTGCAAACCTTGAGTTTGGTGTCTAGTGCCAACCCTACTTAATTCTGTGGATCAGTTTTTTTCAGTTAGGTTCTTGCCATGAAAGAGCAATGCTACTGCCATAAACTACTTATACAAGTTCCTTATGTTATTATTTATTTAAAGATAAAAGCAATTGTTTAAACTCGTGCAATGATTGAAAATTACAGAAAATAACAGATAAATGTATGAACTTGTGATTCTGAGGAACATGTGAAAACACAGTTGCGAAAAAGTAACAACGCTCAAAAGATAAATTGTATTGTGAATATCTGATTCCATTGCGTGATTAGGTTCCATAATGTTTCTCTTGATTTAACTTTTCAGGTTCCCTCAAATATGCACTTTTACTATCTTTCCTTTTTATATTTCACCAAGACTTATTTTCCTTCTCATGGTCTTGTGTAGTATGTATGATTTCTTTTGATATTGTTTAAAGATGATGAGCATAACTATTCTCACAAAAGTTTGAGTGGATTTGTTTCTCAAAGCACTGAAAAGTTCTTATAACTCTTCTTTTGAATTCATTAGGTCAGCAAGATATCTATCAAAGAGTCATACTCCCAGAGCAGAATCTCTCTTAGCCCAAAGATTGACATCTTCTTCTCATTTTTTGAACCCTCTAGAAGCGCCCTTGCTTAGTTCATCTGTCTTGACACAATCTGCACCATCTTTAAAGATCAAGAGTACTCTGTGTTTGGTAAACTTTTCAACTGCTAGTTTTATATAACTATGACAGTGCTACCGCTAGCATTGAAATCTAATCTCATCTAGATTGTTCAGGTGTCAGCGTTAACTTTCCTGGGCGCCTTCAATCTGCTCCAGTCACCAGATACAAGAATTCATTCTGTGATCTCAAAACCAAGACAAGAATTTGTCATTTATGTTGGCCGAAAGCTTTTTCAGGTAATGCAATACAAGCCACAACTTGGTTATTGTTAGAATATTGGAAAGTATCCAAGAATATCTTGATATTATCTTAGTTTATCTCATAAGATTAGTTTATAATCTTAGAATATCTTAGATATCTTCTAGGATTAGTTTCGATATTATTTAGTTATTATCATGATTTATTTCCTAGTTTCCCTATTTAATTATGATTAAAGGTTTTGTATCCATATAAATAGGGATTAGTGTTCAGTCTTTTGTATCAAGTTAGTATCAAGTTATCATCAACTCATTATTAATAATATTACATATTTCAAGATGTGATTTTTATTTTCTGTTCTCCTTCTTTTATCTAAAACCCCATAACTTCAACATGGTATCAGAGCGGTACCATCCTCTGTGACCTGTCCGTCACTATTCCGCTACCGAGTTCCCAAAAGTTTGGGAATGTAATAACGATTTTATTCGTTGACCGTTGACAACACTGTTCATCGCGTAATTACTGTTTCACGTGCGTTTCTTCTACAACCTGTTTTCGGCGCATGAGGTCCACATGCCACTTTCCGGCCACCGTCTCGTCGCGCCGCTAGTTCTGTTGGACTCGCTAGACCTCCTTGGTTCTGTTTCACCCATTTCTAGCTTGTGGGTCTCAAGTTTAAGGAGTGTTTCAAGCCTTTTTTGGCTGTTGTGATTTTTCCTCTGCATACTCGTGTCTCTTCAATCGGTTGTTTGGTGATTTGTTTTGGGACAAAAATGTTTCTACCTTGTGTTGTCCCTGTTTGTTCATGCGAACCTTTCTGGTCGTATTTTTTCCATTCATTCCGTTTTCAGATATGTTTTTGAGCATCTTTGTGGCTTGTGTGCCTCTCGTATTTACGGCTTTGTGTTGTTTGAGAAATAGAGTTTATTTGGGGTTCTATATTTGGTTAGAAACCGTTGCATATTTTGTTTCGTTTGAATTTGTGCCACCATCATCCATTCTAGTTTGAGCTTCAGCAACTTGAGTGAGCATTGACTCAATATTGTTTGAGTTTGTTTCGAAGTTGTGACACTTCCAGTTAAGGTTTCAGCTATCAGAGTGAGCGCTGGCCTAACATATTCTTTTGTTTGGAGTCGTGACACCTTCAAGCTTGAGCTTAAGCTGCCGGAGTGAGCGTGGATCCAGTTCAGTTTGGTTTGGTTTGGTTTGGTTTGATGTGGTGACTCCTTTCAATCATGGCTTCAGCTGTCGAAGTAAGTGCTGACCCAATATTGTTGCAGTTTGGTTTTGCTTCTGGTTTGTTTGTATTTTCCCCTTTCAACTTGTGGCTCCAGTTCGGACTCCTCTTTGAAGATAATTTTGAGTTATTTGGTTTGCTTCTATTAAGTGGTCAAGCCTTGAGTTGTTGCTTCTGCTTAATGGTTAAGCTTTTGCCTATTTTGGCTTTTGATGTTTGTTCCCAAAATTGGTTCTTGATTCTTTTGGAGTGAGTTCTGTGACAATGTTATGTTTTTAATTTCAAAGGGTATATTTGTAACAAGCTTAAAGTTTAGTAAGTTTTAGCTTGAGGGGGAGTGTTAGAATATAGGAAAGTATCTAAGAATATCTTGATATTATCCTAGTTTATCTCGTAAGATTAGTTTATAATCTTAGAATATCTTAGATTATATTCTAGGATTAGTTTCGATATTATTTAATTATTATCATGATTTGTTTCCTAGTTTTCCTATTTAATTAGGATAGAGGTTTTGTATCCTTATAAATAGGGATTAGAGTTCAGTCTTTTGTATCAAGTTAGTATCAAGTTATCATCAACTCATTATCAATAATATTACATATTTCAAGAGTCTTTATTTTCTGTTCTCCTTCTTTTATCTAAAACCCCATAACTTCAACAGTTATCTACTTGGAAGAGATCACCCCATTGTAGCCAAGTAGCTGACTGTTTTATAGTTTAGAGACCTTAGCCGGTGCATCCCATAAAATAGTAATAACATGATTAGGTGCAAATTTATTTATTTTCTTGGGTCGAGTTTAACGAAAATATCCTAGAATATCTTGATATTATTGTAACAAACAGAATCAGAGATAAGAACTCCCTTCCCCTACTTAACCTTCCCCTATCTGTTGAAGATGGAATTTAATCCCACGTAATTGTTCCATTGCAAGGGTAGGGACTATATAAGCTGAACTAGTTAGTAATTTGTAAATTTATTTTCTTGATGTGAGACAGTTTTGTTATATTCGTGGCTTATGTTGACATTAGTCAATCATGGGGGAGAATGGAAATAATTTTGTGGATGACTAAAAATTCAATTTTAACCATCATGCCATTATTGCTTAAATTGCAGGTAAATTTATTTTCTTGATGTGAAACAGTTTTGTTATATTCGTGGCTTATGTTGACATTAGTCAATCATGGGGGAGAATGGAAATAATTTTGTGGATGACTAAAATTTCAATTTTAACCATCATGCCATTATTGCTTAAATTGCAGGTTAGTGGCCATCAGTTGCCAGAACATGGTGTGGAAGGACACGCGGGCATTGGGACTTTCCTTGGTTGGGCAATGGCATTTATATATATGGGTGGAAGACTTCCTCAAATTTGTTTAAATGTGAGTTATATTTTCTTAAAGTTTAGGTCAGAAATTCTTCTGAAAGATTCTACTACATGGGATAAGATTCATTCATGCCATCATTCACATACCTGCACTGTGACTTGGAAAAGTATGTTGTACAAATGAATAAAAGAAACAGAACTCTATGCAGTCTGCATGCATATATTATACAAATAACAGAAATATTTATTTTTGGTAGTATTTTCCAGGGGGGACTATATTTAGCAAAAGTTGGAAATTATCTAATAACCTCTCTTTTCTAGTAGATCATACACGTTGAACAGGATTGATTTGTCCTGTTTTCCTTGTATAGTTGATATTGACTTGGTAGTAATTTTTATCAATTTTGCAGATCAGAAGGGGTAACTTTGAGGTGAGGGACTCCAACCAAGCTATGATTATTTATATGTTTATTCTTATTAATTTTCTACCAAGTGAAAAATTGAGAAAGGATTATGGTAGAGACTTCCCTTCTCTTCACCAGATCCCCCTAATGAAGCAGTTTTTAATTATTTTTTTGGGCAGAGTTTAAATATCTTTTATGACATGTAGGGCGTCAATCCTCTGATGTTTCTCTTTGCTATAGTTGGGAATTCCACTTATGTAGCAAGGTATACTGCCAGTTCACATTATCTCTCTAAGTCTCAGTATACTGTGAAAATACAAAAAATGGTTTGACATTATGTCAACATATTCAAAGAACATGAATTTTCCTTTTATGTAGCATACTAGTGAGAAGCTTGGATTGGTCAAGAATTGGTCCAAATCTACCGTGGCTTGTAGAGTCAGGAGGATGTGCCCTTCTTGATTGTTTTGTATCCTTTTCTTATGTATTTATCCTCAATTGTTCTTGCTAAAGAGATTTATATTCTATATAGCATAACTTATGCGTAGGATCACATGGTTATCTTTCCGTTATTTAATTAGTAAGTGTTTTGGTGATAGATGCGGATGAAGCAATCTAAGCATGCAATATTTAAGGACTGTTTTAACTAGAAAAAAATGAAAATACATACGGGAATGATATTTTGACAACTAAAAATGGGACAATTTTCGCAAAAACTTTCTGAGTTGTTAATGCAGTTCAAATACATGGTTAATTACGTTCAATGAATGGTTAATGAATATACCAAGTGTCAAAACTCATTAACCATCAACGTAACTTCATTAACCACGAATTTGAACGTGATTAACCACGATTTTTAGGTGTTCAAATCTACATGTAGTTGAATACTTGGAAATCGTGGTTAATCACGTTCGAATATGTGGTTAATGATGTTACGTTGATCAAGTATTTGAACTGCGTTAACCACTTAGAAAGTTGTTGCGAAAGTTGTCTAAAATTGGTTATCAAAATATCATTTCTCAATACATGTTATGCTCCATATTATGAAATTTCAGACCAAAAGAGAAAAGGAAGACACAATGTCTATGAGGTTCTCATTGAGTCATGGTAGTAAAGGGGCTCGTCGAAATATGTCAACCTTAACGTTAGTTTCAGATTTTGATGCAATTTCTATATTTTCGCTATTGGAGAGTAAGTACAAACATCAAAGTGTTGCTTAGATGATGATTTGAAGAAACGGATCCTCAGGTTGCTCTCTCTCTCTCTCTCTCTCTCTCTCTACACACACACACACACACACACACACACACACACACAGAGACACACACCTGTGCAAGTGCCACGTGTTTCTACATGTCATGTATTTGAGTTTTCAACAGTTGTCAGTTTAAATATTTAAGGCATGCATGTTATTCATATAAATAGAAAGCAAGAAAGAAATGGACACTAGGAACATGAGAGGAACTCAAAATCAATTAACTACTAGTTACAAATTGTACTATCTCAGGTTAATTAGTTTGTGGTTCAGCATTGTATGCTTGGTGTGAGTATGTAGATGTCTTGCTGCCCTTTCTATAGGAGGAGTTATTTGGAGGAAACTAAATGAGTAAAGTGTATCCTGAATTATTATAAATGATTCAATTGCAAGTATTAAAATTAATGTTAAAGCAAAATTAGCAACAAAGAAAAAGTGGGAAAAATTTAGTGGTAGAGAAGAAAACAACTATTTTGAGAATGAAAAGGGGTGCGTATGGATAGCATAGGGTCAAGAATGATATAATCTCATTCTCAGCCTTATTTATTTATTTATTTATTTATTTTTGAAATCAATACTGGATATATTAAGAAGCAGCTGAAACACATCCATGATCAGAGTTTACATCCGAATGGAAATTTGAAAGGGTAGGGGCATTCCCCATCCAAGATCTTGAACCAACATGCCTAGATAAATTAGCTAAGTTATGGGCTTCTGTGTTGTTGTTCCTTCCAACATGCTTGACTTGAGCATTAGGCAGACCACTTAGGATTTCCTTGCAATCTTGAATTACCAGTTCTAGAACAGCGAAGGTTGACTTCTTGTTAATGCATTGTACCACAGTGCTTGCATCAGTGAGTATGGTGACATTAGGGAGATTTTGCTCAGTAGCTACTTGTAGACCCCATCGCACACCCAAAGCTTCAGCAAGAGCAGGCTCAACTTCAATGGCATCTCTTCTACAAGCATTAAAAACAGTAGATCCCGCCTGGTTCTTTAGGACTAACCCCAACCCAATACACCCATTACTAAAACAGCCAGCATCAACAGACAATAGGAAAAGAGGTTCCCCGCTAGGTGTTTCAGTTATAGCAACCTGGCTGCTTATCTGCTGCATTCTCCTTGGGTTTACAGAATCATACTCTTGGATGAACATCAAAGCTGCATTTGCCAAGATAACAGGATCCACAATGTCACCCTTAAAGACAGTCTGATTCCTAGCAGACCACAGTTTCCATAACAGAGTACAGAATAGTTGGGTTCCAAGTACGTCTTTACAGGTTAGCCTAGTCAGAATCCACACATTCAGATCAACAGATTCAGGAATATGGGATCCAAGTTGGGACGCAAACATCACAAGTTTCACAATATGGAAATTCATAAAGAGGTGTTCAGAATTTTCAATCTCATGACTACAAAAGTGACAATTCAGCTCAATATTAATACCTTTCTCCTTAAGTTAGCACGGGTGGGAAGAATGTCTTTTGCTAGCCTCCACAAGAAATTCTTTATTTTGGTAGGAATTGGTGCTCTCCAAATCTCCTTCCATAATTTGTCATTTCTTGGACAAGAAGAACCTGGTAGATGCCTAGCTTTCTCATCACATAGGAGATGGTATGCAGACCTTACTGAGTACCTCCGATCTTTCTCCCAGTTCCATTTGGTCCACTTTGGTAATGATCTTCATAGCGACATTACACAAACTGATTGACTGATAGTCTTTGGGGTAATTGGGATTTTTGCCTTTAGGAATCAAGACTATAAAAGTCTTGTTAAGCTCAGCTGGTGAGGCCTTGTTGTTGAGGATATTGAGAGCCATATTCTGGAGCTCCTCTCCCACAATATGCCAATATTTTTGGTAGAAAAGTGCAGGTAACCCATCTGGCTTAGGGGCCTTAAGGGGGTGCATCTGCTGAATTGCTTCTCTCACCTCCTCACCTGAGTACTGAAGTTCACACCAAGTCTTATGCTCATCAGACAGCTTACCTCTGACCACCTCATAGGTGCCCTCAACCCTGGGGTATGAAGTAGAGAAGAGGCCACTGAAGTAGTTGACGAGAACCCTCTGCACATTTTCTTCCCCCCTCCACCAAGTATCCGAGTCATCTTTAAGCTTTTTTATCGCATTTGTTTTGCTCCTCTGGCTAGCTTTGTTGTGGAAAAATTTCGTGTTTCTATCCCCATCCTAGAGCCATAGGGCTCTGCTCCTCTGTCTCCACATGGTTTCCTCTGTTTTTAGAAGCTCTGCATAATGCTTTTCCAGGGCCTTGTGTCTGTTAATGAATTCAGCCGCCTCAAGCCATAGGGATGTGTCCTTAAGGAACTTTTCCACCCTGATGATCTCTTTTTAATGCTTCCAAGGTTGTACTCCCCAAATTCTTTCTCAATATGCTTCATGTTTCCCAACTTTGTAACACACTGACCATTCGGAGAGGCCCAACTTTGTCTTATGATCTCCTCGCATTTATCATCTTTGGCCTAACATTCTTCGAACCTAAACAATTTCTTCCTTTTCCTCCAATCTCTTTGGACAGGGGCTTCAAATTGAACAAGGACAACATCATGGTCTGAACCAAACCTAGGCAAATGAAGGACTTTTATAGGAGAGAATCTGTTTGAAAATTCTTCATTTCCCAAAGCCCTGTCCAGCCTGCATTGAATGTTGTTCACCCCATGTCTACCATTTGACCAGGTGAAGGGATGCCCTTCAAAGACCAGGTCAAGCAGGCTACAATCAGCCACAACAGTTCTTCCAAGTGTAACCTGACTAGTGCTTCTAACATTGCCACCCACCTTCTTATGTGCTGCCAGGGTATCATTTAAATATCCAAAACAAATCCATGCCCCATTAATTTGAGTGGCTAAGCTGTTGATGAGATGCCATGTTTTCTTCTTAATAGACTCTTTTGCGTGGCCATAAATGCCAGTTAGTGCCCAATTTCTCCCTGTTTCCTCCTCTTCACAAGTACCCAATATATGATTTAGGGAGTAGGAGGTTATGGATATACTAGCCTGATCCCTCCATAGCAAAGCAATACCTCCTGTTCTCTCCTTTCCTGACCCACTGTAGTCCACAACAAGGTAGAATTAAGGCCACACCTTTGTTTAATTCTCTTCATTTCCAAAGCCTTCAATCTAGTCTCCATCAAGAAGGCTATGAGGGATTTTCCACCTTTATGAGCCTCAACAAGGCTCTAACTGCCCAGGGATTCCCCAAATCTCGGCAATTCCAACTTATGATTTTCCACCTTTATGAGCCTCAACAAGGCTCTAACTGCCCGGGGATTCCCCAAACCTCGGCAATTCCAACTTCTGATTTTCATTGGATTCAGTGGTGTTGGTTCATTTTTGTTGCTGCTGCATTACTTCATCACCACATCCCCTTTGAACTTCTTATCACCTCCTCTCATATCCTTAATATTTCCTTCGGAGACCACAACATCCAACAGGTTCCTTTTCCCCAATTCTATTGCTAGCTTACTGTTCTTCTGACTTTTTGGGTTCCTAGAGCACTTTTATCTGACCCATTTTCTACCCTTCTCAGCTCTTTTGCCCTGACCAGTAGCATCAGCCTCTAGAGTAGTTGAGATGGCCATTGTCCCCAAAGATTCAGCCACTCCCTCCACATCAACATTTAGTAATCCCCCCACAAGATCAGGCTTTATCGTCTTTGCACTAATTTTTACAGCACATTCCTGCCTCATGACTTCCCTTTGTTCCACCTCTTCTCTAATCTCCTTCCCCTCTCCAGATGGTTCACATTTGCTGTTACTAGCAGAAACAAATAAATTTTTGCTACACGTACCTGTGCTTGACTCTTTCTCTTCCTCTCCAGTGAATTTTTGAAGGGGGATGCTCTCAACCAAGGGCCGAAGGACTCATCGTTTTCCTCCAGCACTCTAAAGCTTTCTCCATCTTTGTCCTCAAGCTCCTCGCAATCCTTTAGTTGGTGACCGATTCTCCCACATGCAAAACAAAAGGTGGGTAGCCTTTCATACTTGAAATATACCCATAAGCCGCTGTCTTGGTACCTTATAATCGTTCCCTGCTTGAGAGGTTGACGGAGGTCCAAGGACACCTTAATCCTTAGAAAACGTCCCATTCGGTTGCAATCCTTCAGATCGGTCTCTTCACAGATCCCTATAATATCCCCAATCTTCTTCGCCATAGCCTCCGAGCGAAGCTTCAGTGGTAGATCGTAGATCCTAACCCAGAAGGAGACCCTGTGCATATCAAGGTCCGAGAGTTGTTCTTCTCCCGAGATCCAAGTCAGAATGAGGAGATTTCTATTGAAATTCCAAGGACCATTCTTTAGCACATTTTCTGCATCTTTCTTCGTCGCAAATTGAAACAAGAATAGGTTCTTGTTCAAATCTTGAATTTCGATTGGATTTTTAAGCCTCCAAGCTTGAGTATAGTTTGAAAGCCCTAATAATGTATGGGCTATCAGTCCAGATTTTCCCCGCAAGCGTGTGCTTAAAGGTCTCTTCTTCACATACTTCATCTTCCTCCATTGTGATACCTTCCTCTTCCTCCTTGGTAAGGTTTACCGCTTTCCTACTCTCCATTTCCACCCACGAGTTCTATTTCCAAAGACACACAAACCAGCACCCTATCACGAAACTTGAAACAACTAGAGACTGACCAACACGAGGGAGGGGGTGAACCAGAATACACTGGGGGCAACCAGGAGAAACCTGGGAAGGGACCACCACTAAATCCTAGCAGAGCTTGGGTTGGGGGAGAAATCGGCCCAGAAGGACCTATTTTTATCATACTTGCTATACTAATTATACACAATTCATTCTCAGTCTTATTTAGTATTGTTCAAATCTTGTAAATTTGGAAGTATTGTTTGTTTAAAAGAAAAAAAAAATAGTATGATGCTACCACCTAAACAAAGTTGTATTTTGACTATTTTCCTGGAATTTGGAAGTTTATTGTATTACTTGGAAGATAGGTATGTACTAGAAGTGAGGTTAATTATGTTTTAGCAACAATGAAACTAAAAGAGTATTATTTTTAAATGCAAGCAAGCCTCTACAGACTATTGATTTGAAAACCAACAAGTCATCCAGTGGTTTGTAGAGGTTTCATGTGGTTTGAGTCCCTTGTTGAAACAATAGTATTACCTTGAATGCTGGAGTAGATGAATGTATTTTTGTGCATGAAGAAAACTAATGATTGCATTTCATTCTATTCTTCAATATTACTCCCTCCGTAATGAAATATAAGCAAAAAAAAAAAGAACTATGTTTGGTGTAAATTCTAATTAATTTTACCTTACTTAATATTTCCAAAATACCCTTCAATTAATATTTTTCAATAACACTTTTATTCTCATAGAACAAGTTCCCATAAAAAACTTAAATGAATGGAAATAGCAGCTTGAGAAATGCAATTATTTTTTTTATCACATCAAGAAAATTAAATGAAGTTAACTAATATTCTTAATTAACGTGAATTTAATTATTGTTGCTTATATTTCATTCTTGCGGGAGTATTGTCACTCACAGATATATGTCTTGCAAAAGTTTCTTTTTTAATGACATTTGTTTCATCGCACGTCAAATGCGCAATCATAGAAAGTTGAACATTGTCTTGGTTAATAATAATGAATGTTATTTGCAGCCATGCAATCTCCACCATGCTGGCCCAGACATATACGTCAGCATAAAGCTGGAATGGACTCTGGTGAATGATAACACAGCTGATATGGCCTTTTGAGCAGAAAGGCAAGTGAAGTGGTCCTTGATCGAGGACCAGCAATCTTGTATCAGTTTGATGCTCCATTTTGAATTTCCCTTCAATTTTCTATTTGTCTTACTTGTGAATGTACACAAGACTATAACTGAATCAGTTCATTGTCACTAGTTTAAGCCATTTATGATTCTGTCCATTGGTTTTGACTTATTATGCTTGATTTGTTTATTGTCATCAAGGAAAACTCAATTTCTAAATAAATGTATTAGTGAAATTTGCTCCTAATTATAAATGTTCTTTACTTGTTTTCCCTGAAAGAGCTTATGCTTGAAGTCAAAAGTCAGTATTCACATTAAATTTTGACACCTTTGGTAATCATGATCGTAGTTTTGCTCTATTCATAGCTAGAAAAAGATAAAATATTGACGAATTTTTGTGACGGAAAAATCATTTTTCGTCGCTAAATCTTTGGTCGCAAAGTTTTGTGACGGATATAATTTTAATTTCTCAATTCTCGTAATTCCTGTTCATATTGACATAAAATATTTTGGAACCTTGTAAGTGATCTAGTTATTCTTTCTATTTCTTCATTATCCTTTTTTGTTATAAAATAATCTAACCTTTTACATAATAATTCTACAACATTTCTATTTTCTTTAATTAATTCCATAAGCTCATTAGTTCGTAATTCTTTTCTAGATCTGGTTGAACTCATTTTCTAATCTATTTATTTTCTGTTCTTGTGCTAAAATTCTATTTCTAATTTCTTGCCAATTTATTCTATTAGGATCCCTAACAAAATCATCTATAGATCTATAAAGTCTCTCTACTTCTATCTTTTCTTGTCTTATTTTTTCTCTAATTATAGTCCTTTTATATTCTTTTATTTCTTCTAATGTTACTCCATACTCATCCATAAAACCAGAATATATCATCAAAAAATCTCAATAAATCAACCACTTTACTTATATATACTAATTCCTGGCCTAACAGATATCCATATTTCTCTATTATTCTCATTTTAACATCTTTGGGTAATTTTATTTTTTGAATTTTTCTTAACTTTTTACAGAAAAATTCATCTATATAATAAATTCCCATATTATTATTTATTTTCATTACTACGTGTAATCCTCTATTAGTTTTAATAAGTCTAGATGAATTTCTCATTTTTATTTTATTTTATTTTATTTCATTTCTGCAGGCTAGTTACCTGCTCTGATACCAAAAATAAATCCGTATAATAGTTCGCATACATGATTCACATATACTAACCAAAAATATGGCATAAATATAATTTGACTGAAATATTTAATTTGTATCATGCTTGCATTTAATTCAACTGAGACATGAATAAAAGTTTCAATTAATGTATTCAACCAATAGTACATTTGAAACATGTCATCTATAATTAATTCGACCGGAAAGTACATAACCAACAAGCTCATATGGCATAAATGATTAATCAGAAACAACTATTTTTATTGAAATATGCATATATAGTTACTGTGTTTAGAACATCTACAGATAAATCAAGAGTATTTTTAATCATCGTCTAGGAACCAATCGTCTATGTCAAAATCTTCTAATGGTCCATCTAAATATATTTCTGGATAATTATTATCAGGTAATATAAATTCTTCCCACCATATAGCATCCATAATTTCATTATTATATACTATCCACTGTGCCCATAGTTTTCCATAATCTTTGCATATTATTCTTTTTATTTCGTTTGGTAAATTTAACTGCCATATGCATCTTATTTTTTCATAAAAATCCCTATCTTCATCTTCAATCCTACTTGAGTATATAATGCTAGATCTTTCATTTAACTTCACTTCTATTTCCATAATTCCCTGATTTACGGAAAACATAGCTGTATTCATATTCTATTTTTTAGATACAACTCTAAATCTTTCACTTGATTTGCTAACTTATTTATTTCACTATCTTCATTTCTAACCCTTTCTGGTTCTGAAAGCATAATTGGTCTTTCTATTTTTGTAGTATATTTCTCTATCATATTTTTATAATCCTTATTTTCTACTGAATCAATATCAATATATTTCAATTGCAATTTTTAAGTAAATTTTCTATATTATTTTTTCTTGGCATATATATTCTTCCTATATCCATAAATAATTCAGGTAAATTTATTTTATCATTATGTCTAAATTCTATACTATGATGAGAATTGCTAAGTGCAAAACTAACACAATAAGTAATTGAAAATACTTTTTCTCCTGGTCTCATTAAATCTTTTCTAGCAAACTTATATGTTAGAGCCAAAGTTCTATCTAATCTTTTGGTGTTTAGTGGGACTCCTATATTTGGAAAAACTTCAAACTTCACTTTTGTATATGCTAAGTTTGCGTCCATAATTCCTAAAATAGAATCATATTTATCTGTGATCCTATCATCCATCGAGAATAATTTTAATTGGTGAATTAGTTCCATCAGGCATAAGTTGCTTTTAGCAAAATCATCTTGCTCCTATATGAATATATCCTATTTTCTTTCTATGCTCCTTATTTTTAATTGTTCTCATGACACTATTAATATCTCTAGCAGTTGATTAGCTTGTAAACTTGTATTTCCTTGATATCTTCAATATTAATAGTTGTCTCTACAGCTGATTTACCAAAATAAAGAATATTTGCTCTTTTATTAAAAACATTTAGTGTTGATCTTAATTTCTCCTTTTTTGTTGACCCTTTAATATTATATCCTTCAGGAAGATCTATATTTTCTTTTTGTATTTCTTTAAATTTATCTCTATTTAAGACTATAGTAGATGAATAATTTCCTGCTTCTTCATGAACTTCTAAGTTTTCTATATCCTTATATTTAGTTATATCTAAATTTTTTGACGTAAAAGCCATATTTAGAAATAATATAATTTTTTAAAATAAATACTAAACAGTATAATTAATTATATGCTTAAACAGATATTTGACATATTTAGAGGCATGGTTTCGAATATACCTAAAGTGGATTCATACTTTTGTGGTTACCGCCCACTTTGATTCCGCTTGATGATTAACGATATATTGGATGTTATATAATGAATATTTTGGAAGAGAAAAGAAAATAATTCTGGAGATATATGTAAGAAACTGGATATTTTTATTGATATATCACAACAGTAAAATACAAGGGTTTTGCTGCTACTCTCAAAGCAGCGACTCAGTTCCACAAGGAACGAGCACACTTCCTATCGGAGAAGGAAGGTAAAAGTCTCTAAAGAGAAACTTTCTAACTAGATTTCCTCTCCCCTACTACATGTCTGATACTTCTATTTATATTTACAAAACCAACTACTGGCTAGGGACACTAGAAACTACTACATATCATCCAGATAGTTATCTTTTCCCTAACGTGGCATTTTACATTTAATGGCTTTTTGTTCTTTTATGCCACACCTATCTTTGCGACATTTATTTTTCCATAGCTTTTAGACTTATCTACAACTTTAATATCTACTCCTAATAACTACCATGCTACTATTCATGTAGCAGGCTTTCTACAACACATAACTATTACTACACATACCACTCCTACTATACACGTGGGCTATTTACGTTATCTTACATCATTCTTCTATAATTGCTTCACATGATCCTTCTGAGAAGGCTTGGTCAGCAACTCCTGAAGATTCTGGCTTATCTTCAATTTTGTCTTCTTCTGTCTTTATTTTTTCTTTTTCATTATAGCATAATTCGCAGGCGTGATCCTGATAAACTTTGATAATTTCACACAGTTTCTTTTTGACAACTGGCGAATATTTGATATTTGGTCCCAATAGAGTAAAAAATGGGGCTTCAAAATTTATTATTCTGTCAAACTCTTCTTTCTTAATCGGGCGCCTAATTTTGGATGTGATTATTGTGCTGGGTCCTTTGTAATTAACCTTCAGAGGTGTATCTCCACGAACCTTTTGGGTCTGCTCAAATATATAGGATAGCTGATTTGCGATAATTGTTGTATATTCTTCCTCATTGTATGGTATTTCTGGCGGCTTATCCATGTATGGGAATGTACCATTGCAAATTCCCATGCTGATAAAATGCTTGGCGACCTGCATTGATTCGAACTCTGGATAACTTGAATACATCTTCATAAATATTGGCCGATCTCGAGCAACTGTTTGTTTGTAGAACTTCACGGCTTCTTTAATTCCTGTTGGGAAAAACTGTAATTCTTGAAGATCATTAGATAGATAAATGCATTCAATTAATCCGAACTGGAAATAATTCAACACTCTAATAATTTGGGCATCCGGGTAATTCTGCTTTACTCCATATTTTCCTCTGCTCGTAACGTAGAAGTTATATATCTTTGTTTCCTCGTTCCAATTGAATAATTCAGAGATAGACTTGTTGAAATTTTCCTGAGAGAAACGAACCATTGCTTCGTGTTCCTCCCTTGTTATAATTGGAAGTGAATTGAGGCTCTGCTTATTTGGAATAAAAGTTCTGGCATCCTTCATTAAACCTGTTTTAGGTTTGGTATTTACTGGTCCGGCTGGTACTGGTCCAAGAAAACCTGTATTTGGTCGAAAACCAATATTTTTCTGGCTTTTTTGTTTTAGGGCTTCCCTTTTGTTAAATTCATCCAGGTTGGCCTTTGCTTCTTCATATGTCTTGAATGATTCTTGAAGTACATTAGGGATTCCATTTATATGAACGGCTGCTTTATGCCATGCATCATAAATTCCTGGCATTGGGCCATTGAACACAACCCAATATTTCTTTGGCTGTACTTCTTGAGGCTCTTCTTCTTCTTCTTCTCCAAGTTGAAGGCTGAGTAATTTGAGATCTGCTTTTAATAATTCCAGCTCCTTTTCTTTCTGCTTTATTTGGGCCTGTTTTATTGCTTTCTCTTTTGTTTGCTCATTCCATTCTCTCGCTTAGAATGTCTGCTATACGTTCTTATTTCCTGCAATATGGACTACTTTATAATCGTAGTGATTTAGCTCTATCTGCCATCTGATAAGTCTTCTTTGCTTGTGGCTTTCCTTAATGTTTAAATTTTTGAATCCTGCAACATAAGTAGAGTTAGTTCTTACCAAGAATTCTTGGTGCATTAGGTATATCTGATGCTTTCTTAGCATTCTTATTAATGCTAAGGTTTCCTTTTCATGAATTGGATAATTTAGCTCATGATCATGAAATGAGCCTGACATATATCTACAGAGTAATTCGCTTTTTGGTTTATTCTTGGTTTGGATTTCATCTGACCTCCCCAAGTTATATCGGACGCATCGGTCTCGATAATTATATAATCCTCTTCACGAGGGTGGTATAATTGAGCAGATTTTTACCTGGCCTTTAGTCTTTCAACTATTGCAGTGTCTTCCTCTGTCCATTTCCACTCTGCGTCTTTCTTGAGTTTAAATTTGCAAAAGTCTTCTTTCTTACATAAGATCTTTAATAAATCCTTCATTTGAAATATATGTTAGCAATCCAAGAAACCTTTGTAATTCCTTAACATTCTTTATTTCAGAAGGCAATTCATGTAATTTTGTTAGGACATGTTTCTGCATAACCATATTTCCTCCATCTATTTCAAGACCAAGATAATCTATTCTTTTTTGTCCAATAACAGCTTTTTTCCTACTTAAGATAACTCCTTGTTCTAAACATCTTTCTAAAACTTTCTTAACATATTTAAAATGATCCAATAAATCATCCTTATCAGTAAAAATAAGAATGTCATCAATATAAATAACACAAAAGTCTTTAAAATCTCTTAATACATTGTCCATTCTACGTTGGAAAATACCTGGTGCTTGCTTTAAACCCATTGGTAATACATTCCATTCATATTGTCCATGAGGACAACTAAATGCTGTTAAGTGTTTACAATCCTCATCAAGTCTTAATTGATAGAAACCAGATTTACAATCAAGACTACTAAATAATTTCTTTCCACGAACTAATTCAATTATATGATCCTTTCTAGGAATGAAATATGCATCACCTTCTAAAGCTTTATTCATAGCTTTATAATTGATCACCATTCTTCTCTTACCTCTTTTCTGCTCATTATGATTATCTACATAAAAGGTCAAAAGTGCAGAATGCTTACTTTTTGATGGTCGAATTAATCCTAAATCTAACAATTTCTTTATATCTTCTTCAAATTCATCTCTATCTTGTTTAGTATAAAACATAGGCTTACACTTAATTTCCTTGCTAGGATCTTTTAACCTAAGAGAAATTAACTCCTGGTTTTTATTATTGATTTTAGGGTCAAGTGGATTCTCACTACATACTTTATCTAAAAGCTCTTCTATTTCTTGGGGAATTGGAAATTCTTTTTGGCCTAGTACATATATTTTATTCTCAAAAAGCTCTAAATTTTTTTGTTGGAACCTAAACGATTGAGAAGTTTAGACCCTCATTAATTTTGATGATAAAAAAGTATTCACAAGAGAACGATTTATGTTCTAACATTTCTTGAAGTGTGCAGATACTAATAATACATATATTCTAAGCCACTCAAGCATAAAGAAAGTAATTCTCAAGAGAAGGATACATTTTATGTGTCAGCATCCGGCTCATCCTTGTGAGCGTCTGGAATTTTCTCTTTATGACACTAGGCTTATCCAATTGCTACAAGCGTCCGAACTTCCGATTCTGATCGAGCGTCTGAACTTCATTTCAAATCACGTGTTAGTCACGTTGCGGCTCTTCCTCTCAGAAGTTTCTGGAACGAATTTCGAAATTGATTCTGGGCGCTAAAATTGTTGTACGAGGTATCAAAGGTGACACATTTAGCTAAAAGACAAAAATCGTACAAGCAATTGTGAAAAGCAAGGTAGTACGAAAACGGTAATATGTACTACTGGGTTATTCTCTGGAAAGGAAGAAAGAGACAGCTTTTTGAATTTACCTCACTCAATGGAAAGGAGCCATTTTTACCGTGACGATAATATCCTTGGAACTCCTATATATACCTCATGGTATCCATTGAAGAGGGTGCCGAGATACTGTGAAAAAGCTTGTTGAAATACTGCTGAAACATTATTTCATTTACTGAAAGCAAGCACTATTGCCATACATTACAAAGAGTCAACCTCTGAAGCACTGCTTCTGTGAGCAATCAAGTCTCGTGCTAAGTCTCTGGACTACAAGAACTGAACTCAGCGTCCGGCCCTTTCTTTTAGAAAGTTTTTCTATAGTTGAGCTTAATCATTTATCCTCTCTATGAGAGTTAATTTTTGACTGTATTTCAACTCACTTGTAAAAGTTGTTTTGGCCTAGTTAAAATTTGTATCCTCAAAGGCTCATTTATCTTGAGTCGTTTGAGAAGTTGAGAGTATTGTCAAGTTGTGACAGAAGAATACTCTTGAGGAAATTGTAATCAGGTTGATTATAGTGGAAAATCCTTGAACAGAAGGGACTAGACGTAGCTACGGTTTGGTAGTGAACTAGTATAAATCTCTGTGTCTTTGCTTTATAGCTTTCTATTTCTCTTTATCTTGGTGTGTTAAAAATAAGTTTTCAAACTGCTTTTCCAGCGTCAGATTATTTCCAAAGATCCGATATGTAGCAGTTTTGAAAAACTTTTATTCTAAGTGTTTTTAACTTAAAGTTTGCGAAAAGTTGTAAACACAATTCAACCCCCTTCTTGTGTTCACGTTCGGTTGGTACAGAGCTCGGCCTCTTGGTTGAGCATATGATGTCAAGAGAAAATATCCTATATTGTGAACATGTCTACTGAAGGTGGTCATATGAACTGTCCTCCTCTATTCAATGGAGAAAAATTTGATTACTGGAAAGATAAGATGAAAGCATTCCTTGAGGCACAAAATCTTGATTTGTGGGATATAGTTGAAAGCGGATACATTTCTCCCGCTAATGCCCTTGGCGTTGCAATACCTACGGAAAACTAGTCTGATGATCAGAAAAAGAGATATCAAACCAATCAGAAGGCTAGATTTATTCTCATACGTGCTATATGAGAAAAGAATATGATAAATGTGGTAAGTTTGATAACGCCAAAGAAATCAGGATTCTCTTGTGTTGTCTTATGAGGTTACGCCCAGTAAGAGAAACAAAAGCTAGCATGATGGTACGCCAAGATGAGCTATTGAGAATGGAAGATGGAGAGAACATTGAAACTATGTTTGGAAGGTTCCAAACACTTGTTCATGGGTTGCAGGCCCTTGGAAAAAGTTATACTACACCTGATCATGTGAGAAAGATCTTGAGAAGCTTGACTAAGCAATGGAGACCCAAAGCCACTGCTATTCAAGAAGCAAAAGATCTAAATGTTCTTCGGCTTGAGGATCTTATGAGTTCTTTGAAACCTCATGAACTTGAGCTAAATGAAGAAGACCCTACCAAGAAGAGTAAGTCTTTTGCTTTAAAAGTTAATCAACATAAACCTAGTACTTCTAAAGCTTTTCAGTCAAGAAGAAGAATCGATGATGAAGCTTGAAGGAGATTACGATGGATTAGACGATGAGCTAGCATTCATATCTAAGAAGATCCAGAGAATATGGAAGAAAAGAAACTTCAGAAGGAAGTTTCAGAAGAAAGATTCAAAGGACAAGAAGGAGAGCAAAGACAAGGACAAAGCCCAAGTCATTTGCTATGAATGTAAGAAGCCTGGACATTTCAAATCCGAGTGTCCTAATCTTAAAGAAAAGTCCACAAGAAGCTCCTTCAAGAAAAAGAAGAAAGGTCTCATGGCAACATGGGAAGATCTTGACTTATCCTCCTCTGAGGAAGATAAAGAAGAAGAAGCTCACATTGCCCTCATGGCAGACACTGACATTGACTCAGAAGAAGAAGTTGAAGAGGTAATAGTATATGATTCATACTCTGAACTTCAACTTGCTTTTGATGATCTTCTTAAGGACTCTGCCACTCTCTCATCGAGTATAAGAATTTGAAAAAGAAATTTTTAAAACTATCACAAGATTTTCATTCTTTATGTAATGAAAACTCAGACTCAATGAAGAGAACCAGGTTTGAAAATTGAAAATCAGCGTCTGGTTGATAACCGGCGTCTGGAAGCTAATAAGCAACCGAAGTCGAGAGCTCTCAAGCTAAGAGTTACGTAATTACAGTGCAATCCTAACTGCAAATCAAATGACTATGAACAAGCATTTCAAAAGTTTCTTGCAGAGTGTAACTTCGTAGCAAGCAAGCTTGAATGATGCGGGGTGTCAAGAAACGACAACTCATGGTCTTGGTTATATATCAGATGAACCCCTTTTGGAAAATGATTCAGCATCTGATAAATCCCATAGTCATAGTAATTGCTTACATTGTACTTACTGCAATAAATCTGGTCATTTGAAAAGTGCATGTAATGTTTTTAAAACTGTGAAGGATAAGCCTCCTTCAAGAACTAACAAGAAAGGACCCAAAAAGATATGGGTATCTAAAGATAAAATAGTCTATGTTGCAGACATGCTTAGCAACAAAGCTCGCGTCACATGACGGGAGAAAAGCATATGTTCCAAGAACTAAGACCTAGAGAAGCTGGATTCGTTGGTTTCGGAGGAAACCAGAAAGGTAAAATAGTTGGAATTGGTCGCATAGGTAAAGGCTCTCTTCCTTCTATTGATAATGTTTTATATGTTGAAGGACTGAAACATAATCTATTGAGCATAAGTCAATTATGTGACAATGGTTATGAAGTCATCTTCTGTAAATCGGATGTTTAGTAAAAAGCAAAAACGATGGATCTATATTCTTTACAGCAAAGAGGAAACAAAATGTTTATAAAGTTGATCTTTCTGAACTTGAGAAACAAGATGTCAAGTGTCTTATGTTTGTTGAAGATGAGCAATGGATTTGGCACAAAAGATTAGGTCATGCCAACTTGAGGTTAATCTCAAAATTAAACAAGCACAATCTTGTTAGAGGCTTACCAAATCTTAAGTTCCAATCTGATGCCCTGTGTGATGCTTGTCAAAGAGGAAAACAAGTCAAAACTTCCTTTCATTTAAAAAATGTTGTTTCAACCTCGAGACCACTTGAACTTTTACATCTTGATCTTTTTGGTCCTACAAGGACAGCCTCTTTAACTGGAAAGAAATATGGATTAGTCATTGTTGATGATTTTACTAGATGGACATGGGTTAAATTCCTTGCCCACAAGGATGAGTCTTTTAAGGTATTTCTTGTTTCGCAAATCAGTTCAAAATGAAAAAGGCATCTGTATTTCTTCTATTAGAAGTGATCATGGGGGAGAATTTGAAAATGAGAACTTTCAAAAATTTTGTGAAGAAAATGGCATCTCCCACAATTTCTCCTCTCCTAGAACACCTCAACAAAATGGTGTTGTAGAAAGGAAAAATAGGTCCCTCCAGGAAATGGCCAGGACCATGATCAATGAAGCTGATATTGCGAAATATTTTTGGGCAGAAGCAGTAAACACAGCGTGTTATATTCAAAATAGAATTTATATAAGACCTATTCTGAATAAGACTCCTTATGAATTGTGGAAAGGTAGAAAACCAAACATTTCTTACTTTCATCCTTTTGGTTGTATTTGTTATATCTTGAATACTAAAGATCAGCTTGGTAAGTTTGATTCCAAGGCTGACAAAGGAATCTTTGGGATATTCTGAAAGATCTAAAGCTTTTAGAATATACAACAAAGAAACTTTGATGATTGAAGAGTCCATTCATGTCAAGTTTGATGATAAGAAGCGACAATCGCTATGTCGAGCTAGATGAGTTATTTTCAATTAAACCTCGGCGACAAGTCAGACGGTGAACATACATCTTCATCATCCGGTGGTGACAAGACGAAGAATTCTACTCAGCGGAAGCTGAAGCAAGAAAAAGCTGGAAGTACAAAACCAATCATCCAAAAGATCAAATCATAGGAGAACCTGGTGACAAAGTACGAACCAGATCCTCTTTCAAGGAGCATGCTGATTTTGCACTTCTCTCTGAGATGGAACCTAAGATGATTGATCAAGCTTTGGAAGATGAAGGGTGGATTCTAGCAATGCAAGATGAGCTAAATCAGTTCCAAAGGAATGATGTGGAAGCTAGTCACTCTACCAGAAGATAAGCAAGCTATTGGTACTAAATGGGTATTTAGAAATAAGCTTGATGAAGATGGTAAAGTTGTGAGAAATAAAGCAAGGTTAGTTGCTCAAGGCTACTCACAAGAAGAAGGTATTGATTTCATCAAACTTTTGCACTGCAAGTAAGACTAGAAGCTATTCGCATTTTCCTTTCATGTACAGCACATCATGAGATAACACTATATCAAATGGATGTGAAAAGTGCTTTTCTAAATGATTTTATAACCAAGGAAGTTTATGTTAAACAACCTCCTGGTTTTGAAGATATTGAATTTCCAGAGCATGTTTTTAAACTTAAAAAGGCACTATATGGTCTTAAACAAGCTCCCAGAGCATGGTATGATAGACTAAGTTCCTTTTTAATGGAAAATGGATTTACAAGAGGTTTAGTTGACACTACTCTTTTCAGAAAAACCTCAAACAAGCATTTCATACTTGTTCAAATCTATGTTGATGATATCATTTTTGGAGCCACTAATGAAAGCCTTTGCAAAGAATTTTCTAAGCTTATGCAGTCTGAATTTGAGATGAGCATGATGGGAGAATTAAAGTTCTTCCTTGGAATACAAATCAAGCAATGCAGTGATGGTATTTATATTCATCAATGCAAATATATCAAAGAATTATTGAAGAAATTCAAGATGCTGGATTGCAAGCCTATGTGTACACCTATGCATCCTACCTGCACTCTTAGTAAAGATGAAATTGGTAAGAAGGTTGATCGAAGCTATGCAGGTATGATTGGATCTCTACTTTATCTTACGGCTTCAAGACACGATATTATGTTCGGCACTTTGTGTGCTAGGTTTCAATCGGATCCTAGAGAATCACACCTAAATCTTTGTTAAAAGAATATTTAGATATTTGCAAGGAACTACTAATCTTGGTTTGCTTTATAAGAAATCAAAAGATTACAAATTAGTAGGTTTCGTGATCTTGACTTTCTTGGAGATCGAATTGAAAGAAAAAGCATAAGTGGAGGCCGCCAGTTCCTTGGAGCTAATCTTGTGTCTTGGTCAAGCAAAAGGCAAAGCACAATTGCACTCTCAGCCAGGGTGAATACATCTCGTGACAGAAGTTGCGGTTCTCAACTGTGGATGAAGTATCAACTTGAAGACTACCCGATAAAAGAGAGTAACATTCCTATCTTACGTGATAATACATCCGCCATATGTCTTACTAAAAATCCTATATTGCATTCTAGAGCAAAGCACATTGAGATTAAGCATCATTTTATAAGAGACTATGTTCAGAAGGGTATTTTAGAAATAAAATTTGTAGACACTGATCATCAGTGGGCTGACATATTTACAAAACCCCTTGCTGAAGATAGATTCAATTTTATAAGAAGAAATTTAAACTTTCATCTTATAGAAGAATGATTAATCTCAGCATCTGACATGACATAAGCATGTATGTGCATAAGCATCTTATTTGTCATATGCATCATAACTCATCATCCGGTAAGTCGGTTGCGTGCGTCCGAGCACACCCACACGTGTCACACGTGTTAAGGATTTAAGCGTCTCATCATATCTACTGAGTCATGATTATTTACGTTTTCAATAAAATCTTTTACTTTTATTTTGGCGTCTGCATTTAATGAAAAAGCGAATCTTTATTTTCTTTTCTTTTTGATTTATTTTTATAAGAAAATACGAAGCGATATTTTGAAAAAGAACGGTACCATTCTCTTTCTCTCTATCTCTGTGTGTGTGTGTTTAAACCCTAAAAACTCCATCACCTTCATCTCAACTGCAATCATGGCTGGTGTAACAACATCTGAGTATACGGCTATCTACGACACCATGGCTGAAGGAAAAGTCTTGTTGGAAAATCGAGTTGATTTGGAAAACTTCAAACTCTATGGCTTCGACTTCTACAGTGGTTTCAAGGCAATGGGCTGGGAACACTATTTCTTTTGGAACCAGGTTGAGGTTCTAGTGACGGCTATCAAAGAATTTTGGGGCAATGCTCGTTTACACAAAGGTGGTATTTTTTAAGGAACCGTGAGAGGCTACAAGTTTGTTTTTACCATCAACAATATCTCTGAAGTCACTGGTTGTCCATGTGAAGGTCTTGTCTTCTATACAGATTGGGCTGACGCATTTCATGGCATTGAGAAGGTCAATGACGATCTGTTTGAGAACTGTAAGCAGTTGAAAGATTCTGGTGAAACACCTACTGCAAAGAATCTGAAGAGTCATTTCAGAGTTCTTCACAAAATAATCACCAAAAGCGTCTTGTTGAAGGCTGGCTCTAGTGACATAGTCAACTATGAACAAAAGTTCATCATGAGACACTTCATGGCTGGTAACATGGTAAACCTGCCATGGTTGATCTACAACAACCTGCTTAATGCACTGGTTAACTCGAGAAAAGGTGTTGTTGACAAGAAGAACTCCTACAAGTGCATTCCTTATGGTGTTCTGCTCACTAGAATGATGGTCAAGGGTCTGGTTATAAACAAGCTGACTGCTTTACCAGATCAAGAAAAGGTGAAGTATTTTGGTGCTGATAGTATTGTGATTCCGGACACCTTTGGAGTCAACAGTCTGGTCAGAATGAAACTGATTACTGGGTCCATGATCAAGAAGGTGAAAACAGAGCAACAGGAAGAGGAAGCTGAAAAGAAAACCACCAGAAGCTCGATGACTGGTGTGAAAAGAACTGTTGAGTCTCCTTCACGAGAGACCAGAAGAACAAAACAGAAGGTGGCTCCTGCACCTACTGTTGAAGAACCAGAAGATGAGGACCGAGTTCCCATCAGTCAGGTTCTGAGAAAAAGGAGCAAACCAGAAGCTGAGAAGCAAGTCCCAGCATCCGGTTTACAGAAGAAAATTCAGCGTCCGCCTCCAGCAACTGCTCCCAGACAGAAGCTCAAAAGATTGGTCAGGCAATCTGAACTCAACCAAAGGTCTTGAATTCTTCCGATGAGTCTCAGACTGTTTTTGCATCTGATGATACCATTCCTGCTCCACCAATATCTGTTGCACAACCACCAAACACTCAAACCCGTGTACAGAAAACCTCCATAACTCCCAAACACCTTACCCAAACACAGACCAATACACTCACCATCTCATCACCTCAAACCTCCACATATAACTCCCTCACTTCATACATTTCCAAGCTTCATTCTCATTCCTTTAACCTCCTTTCCAAAATATCTCTCATTAATCCCTTCAAACCCTACTCACCAAAGGCCTACAAAATCACCAAAACCACTCCCACCTTACTTACCCTTACCCTTAAACCTACAGACGCTGGTGGAAAGAAGAATATCTCATACAACCACAGTTTGTTAAGTATGAGATATATCATAGCATCTACGATCGTCCATCCACATGGCATTTAAAAACCTTCACCTCTGGAGCTGCCAGATTGGGAATTGCCGCTCCAATAAGTGCAACCTTCAAGGATGGAGAAGACCACTTCCAAATGTCATTTAAAGGAAGGTTGAGATCGACATCAGGAAGCGAGCAATTCCCTTCTGTTGATCTTCCTAGATCCCTACCACACCGAACCGCTCACGTTGGAAGAATGTGGAAGGTGGATCACAGATGAAGAAGTCGCCTTCATGGCACACTTTGTCTTGAGTAGAAAAGGCTTGAAGTCATAGGACAATATCGAGACGCATCATCTGCTTGTTAAGATAGTACCCGGATAGACAAAGGTGGCTACCTTGGTCTATCCATGGAAACGGAAGGAACTTTGCCAAGCAAGCGACCATTCAAAGCAAGATCGGGCTAAAGGAATATGAGAAGGCACCTACAAAGTACAATCTTAAGGAATTCTCCCGGTTTACGATTGCCAAGATCTCTCGAGGATCATGCGGAAGGTATTACACGACTTCTGCGAAGAAAGATGAATGGAGAAGCGGCTCCTCAAGCTGCTGCAATGAAGAGAAGGCTACTATTCAAAGCTGTTGGGACAATCGCCAGAGTTACCGACATCAATCTTAGAGCAGTGTACTTCGATGATATGTTCGGATGCTCGATGTCGGACCTTTGATCGCATGAAGATATATGACCAATGGGCTGCTGTGACCAAGCACTTCGACATTGGATTTACTTGGAGTCAATGGTCTGAGTCTTGGAAAGACAAAGCCATATTACCATGCCTCAACCCCCTAGTGCTAGAAGAATATGACAGGGAAAATCTAAGAAGAATTTACCTGACAGAAAATGAAGCACTCTCCTTCACCTGTGAAACATTGAGTGTCTTTATCAGAAGTTTATGGGGAGAAGACGCTGGGAATAGGTTTGACTCTTACACTGCTGATGTTGTTCTACACAGAGAAACCATCTTCATGAATTTGTTGTATCCAGAAGATGTGAAGCATCAATGGAAGATTCAGACAAAATCAGAGCTCAGAAGACTTGGAAATTTCATCAAATGGCATCAATGGAAGATTCAGACAAAATCAGAGCTCAGAAGAGTTGGAAATTTCATCAAATGGGTTATACCAAATGATGCATTCTTTTTAAGAGCTCAAAGGAAGAAGGATTTGAGACTGAAGATATCCAACTGGGTGCTAGCAGAGCATCAGAAGATGAAGTCTGCACTTGTACCAGAAGCTGGACCTTCTACTTCTACTTCTGCAGTTGAGATGGTCACCATTCCCAAAGCAGAATTTGAAGAAATGAAGGCTACAAACTTGAAGGTCACTCAGCTGGAGACTGCACTGAAGTTACTCTATGAACGTCTCAATATCCCACCTCCACCTCTTCCAAACCCTTGAAATTTTTTTTCTTGTGTGTGATATAAAATCTGTTCTATTTGGTTGATACACTTATATATATAATTATTTTTGATCTAATTTCTATTCAAATTTTTCTAAATCTTATTTTGACTATGATGTGTTTTTACACTCTTTTTGTCTGATGACAAAAGGGGGAGTAAAAGAAAGGTATGATGAACATGAAAGAAAGGTATATTGAACACGTGAAAATCTGATAATCCACCATCCGATGTTCACTGCCCGATGGATACACTGGAACTAAAGTATCATGCATAGCATTTCATACATAGCATTTGTGTGCGCTAATATTCATTGATCTAGTACTCTTATAATGTTTAATAAATTTTGGTACAATGAAATAAATTTGATTAAATCAATCTATTTGGTATATAATCGACATCCGATCTAACTTTATTAAATATATGCTCACGATACATCTACGGATTTTTAGCAATCACTTAAATGAATTTGTTTACCAAAATTGCCTTAATACATGAATTGTTCATATATATATCTAAGCTGTTAAATTGTGGGAGACCCTTGATGTCTTTTTTTAAACTAAATTGTTCATCTACCTTAGATGTTTGTCATCATCAAAAAGGGGAGATTGTTTGGAACCTAAGCGATTGAGAAGTTTAGACCCTCATTAATTTTGATGATAACAAAGTATTCACAAGAGAACAATTTATGTTCTAACATTTCTTGAAGTGTGCAGATACTAATAATACATATATTCTAAGCCACTCAAGCAAGAAGAAAGTAATTCTCAAGAGAATGATACATTCTATATGTCAGCATCCGGCTCATCCTTGTGAGCGTCTGGAATTTTCTCTTTATGACACTAGGCTTATCCAATTTCTACAAGCGTCCAAACTTCCGATTCTGAGCGAACGTCTGAACTTCATTTCAAATCACGTGTTAGTCACGTTGCTGCTCTTCCTCTCAGAAGTTTGGGCGAATTTGAAATTGATTAAAGCGCTAAAATTATTGTACGAGGTATCAAAGGTGACACCTTTAGCTAAAAGACAAAAATCGTACAAGCAATTGTGAAAAGCAAGGTAGTACGAAAACGGTAATATACTACTGGGTTTTTCTCTGGAAAGGAAGAAAGAGACAGCTTTTTGAATTTACCTCACTCAATGGAAAGGAGCCATTTTTACCGTAACGGTAATATCCTTGGAACTCCTATATATACCTCATGGTATCCATTGAAGAGGGTGCCGAGATACTGTGAAAAAGCTTGCTGAAATACTGCTGAAACATTACCTCATTTACTGAAAGCAAGCACTGTTGCCATACATTACAAAGAGTCAACCTCTGAAGCACTGCTTCTATGAGCAATCAAGTCTCGTGCTAAGTCTCTGGACTACAAGAACTGAACTCAACGTCTGACCCTTTCTTTTAGAAAGTTTTTCTATAGTTGAGCTTAATCTTTTATCCTCTCTATGAGAGTTAATTTTTGACTGTATTTCAACTCACTTGTAAAAGTTGTTTTGGCCTAGTTAAGGCTGTATCCTCAAAGGCTCATTGTCTTGAGTCGTTTGAGAAGTTGAGAGTATTGTCAAGTTGTGATGTAAGAATACTCTTGAGGAAATTGTAATCAGGTTGATTATAGTGGAAAATCCTTGAGGAGCAGAAGGGACTAGACGTAGCTACCAGTTTGTTAGTGAACTAGTATAAATCTCTATGTCTTTTGCTTTATAGCTTTCTATTTCTCTTTATCTTTGTGTGTTAAAAATAAGTATTCACATTTGCTTTTCAAATATCCGATTATTTCCAGCATACGATATATAAACAGTTTTGAAAAACTTTTGTTCTAAGTGTTTTTAACTTAAAGTTTGCGAAAAGTTGTAAATACAATTCAACCCCCCTTCTTGTGTTCACGTTCATTTTTGTCATTTTATTATATATATCACCACGTTTTTGCGCGTGAAACTCTGATTTACATTTTGTAGCTTTATTTTTGGATTCATGAATTATAGGAATTGATATAAGATTTCTTTTTTGCTTTCCTGTTATATAGGGTGTCTTTATTTGAATAAATTTCTTATATTGACAGAAGGGTGCATATAATCGTAAGAAATTATTTCCTAATATTAGATCTAAACCTGATTCTTGTTGATATATAGTAGGTATAACAAATATATAATTTTCTATATATGCTATAGTTTTTGTAACAACCTTGCTAATTACCTTAGTAGAACCATCAGCAATTTGAACCTTCAAAGGATTATCTAAATCAATCCATTTATCTTTAGGAAACAAATATTTTGTTGCTAAACAAATACTTGCTCCACTATCTATATAGGCTTCCGTAGCATACCTAATCTTATTTATTTCTATTTCTATTCTAATATATGTGCTATTCAGATTCACTTTCTGAAGTTGCTCCATTATCACTAGATTAGTACTATACTCATATATTTCTTCACCTGAGCTAAATTCTTCTTCTACTGGTTCATAATTATTTTTAAGAGCTAAATTAATTAACTTAACCTTTTCTTCTTTCTTACCTTTTTTAGGACACTCATTAGCATAATGTCCTTCTTCCTTACATAACCAACATGTACACTTCTTTTTTCCTTCAGGGCAATATTTCCTAGGGATCTTATTTGGGTTTCTCCTCTTAAAGTATCTGTTTTTCCTATATGATTCTTTTCTAGGATAAGATCTCCTAAATTTATATTTCTTTCCCTTCTTGAAAAATTTCTTTTTTCTATATGGTTTCCTAGAATCATTACATCCCCATTGGTTTGGAAGGTCTATATTTGGGTTCTTACAACAAATTCCTTTGTTATGTCTAATAGACTTCCTAATCTGCCTTTGCTGGCATTCACTAGCTAATAATTCATAAGCAAATAAATAATTCCTTCTAAGGTATGTGCAACTTCAATTCTCCTTTGTTGCCATAATTCTTTAACTTTCTCATTTATCGGGAATGGTAACTTATTGATAAATGTATTCTTATATATCTCCTTAGACTGTTTATCCAATTGATAATAATATTTCTGGAATTCACAAGTAAATTCTTTAAAGTAACACATATTACATATATTCATATTATCTAGATGTAGCAATGCATTCCCATGCCTTGTTCTATCTAATTCTGCTTGTCTATATTCATTAACAAAACCAACAATTTCTTTATATATTATTTTAGTAATTTTTTGTATTATATCAATATTTTTCTTGACACCACTCATTATACGCTGCCACTCAAATGCTCCAACACTATTTAACATTTTTTGTACATTTCCTAATGTCTTATATAAGACTAAATTTAGTACTGCATCAAAATCTATAGTTTTTAAATATTCATCTGTTTGGAGAATCAGACTTATTTGATTTGTCCATTCATTTATTAATTCTTCCTTATTTATAGCACAGTCTAGGTTTAAAATATTTCTATACCTAAGTGTTTCTACCTTTGGCTTATAATCTGATCGGTACTTTTCCCATTTTTCTTTCTTTCTATAATATCCACGTCTACTCATATATGGTTCATCATAAGATTTCCAGTAATTCGGATCATTGAAAAAGGTACCCCAAGTCCTTTTTCTTTGGTAATTTGGTTGTTTACTATCTCCTTGGTTACTACTTTCTTCTTTCATATCTACTCTTATATGTTCTTCATCCTCATCTTCATATCCTAAAATGACTTCTTCTAAATCATTTTCCTCTTCCTGATCATTATTTATTTTATATATTTTTGTGCTACTAATCTCATCCTTTAATATTTTTAATTCATTTATAAGTTTACTTATTTCTTCTATTTACATTGCATTTTTTATATCCTCTTGATATTCTCTAACTAATTCTTCCATAATCCTGGTGGATAAACTAAAGTTCCGCTCTCTTTCTTTACTAATTTTCTATCACCAAGAAATTCCTCTAAATCCTGTATAGTTATATATCTACTATTTTCTTCTTTTTCTAAAAGATTTTCTAATTGCTGAAGAACCTCTCTAATTCTATTAATGTCTTGATTATCATCAATATTTATATTTTCTAATGTATCCTGTATATTATTTATAGTATTTCTACCATTTTGGAAATTATTTAAAGTATAATTTACAATTTTATTAATTTTTTCTAACAATAGGAACATATTTCTATTGATTTCTTCTAGTGTTTTATTTAATTCCCTGTATTTTAATTTCATTTCTTCGGATATTGTTATTTTATTATTTTCTTTTATATTTCCGTCGCTATTTTAAGTTTTTTCAGTAGTGATCGGTGCTCATAGTCTTTTACTACATGGAGTTGCAAGGAAAGATGGATTCTAATTATGTGGTTGTCAATAGTGGCAAAGATGAGATTGGCTCTGCTGTAGCCATATTTTCTAGAAGTGTGTGGCAATGATGGGTGCTTGTAGTAATCAAGAACAATTCTGCATGCAATCTCGAAAAGAATTGGACATGAGATTAAAATTCTAGTCCTTATTATAAGGAACAAAACTCTAATTCACAAATACTAAGGAAATATATTGAAAATAGTTTTTCCTAATTAATATTCTTAAAGATTTAATTTTTTTCAAAAGTACCATTTTTATGAATCATCAACTTACTTACATAGGAAATAAGTTATTTCATTAATATAAGTTTCACTATAAATAAGGGTATAAATAAAATTAGACATTTAATGTATTTACAAATTGATGTTGTTTCTTATAATTAGAACAAAGAAAAATAACTATTTTGTTTCTTATAAAAAGGATCGGAGAGAATATACCACTAATAGAAAAAATAAAATGCAAATAGTTTCTTGTGTACGTTTCTTAATTATTCATTTCATTCTCAAATTTTACTTTTCTCACTCTGAATTATTAGATATTCATAGTCACTTTGGTGCAAAAATTTCTGTTTTTGTTTTTTTTTTTAAATACACTAATTTAGAAAGTGATGATGCACATCAAATGTTTGGGAATTTGTTCCACCGAAAATAGGGGAGATTGGTCGGGTGAGGAACAATAGAGATAATTAATTAGACTTAGGCAACGATAATGAAAGAAGAAATCGCACAAATTACACAAATATTAAAATGAATGGTTAAAAAATTTCAACCATCAATTTTATGCTTAATAGAAATTAAAAATTCTCAGCTACACGTTCACATATTTCTTTAAGGTTCTTGTGCATAAGCTGCATGTGAAACTTTCTTTTGGATTTACTACTTTCTGATTGGTGATAGGATCAGTTAGTAATAGTCCTAACACACCCCACACATACACAAATATATTGTAGCATAAAGGAATTTGAAAGGTAGTAGCTCAACCTTTAGTTTCATCCTCAGCTTTTTCCTTTAAACATCAATCAAATTAAAATTCTTTAAAAAGGAGTGCAAAGAATGGAAAGAAAAATTAATGGCAACCTGAATCCAAATTCATCTTATCGCAAACCTGATCATCAACCTACAACAAATTCTCCACTAGAAACCCTCCTCATAATCGCAGTTTTATTGATGTTACCAAGAGAATCAGAGCTTCATTATCAAAACCCATTTTGCTTTTAAGAAGAAAATTTCTTTGTTTATTAGTATCTATTTAAAAAACTAATTACACCAAGGATACGTGACAAAAGCTCATTCATTCGTTATTCTCTAAAAAAGTTAACTATACTGTAGATTATGTTTTTCTTCAGCACCCATGCTGAGCATGAGTTCTCTTAGCTAATTCTGATAAAAACCCTGTGCAAATCAATGAAAACACTCCAAAGCCCAAAACTCCAAAATCTCACACAAAATTAAATTGCCAAAATTTTGGTGAATCACTTGAACTCTAAATTATTGGAATATAAAATTTCAACGTATATCCCTTTCAAAACATAACCACTAATACGATGGCAGTGCCGACGACAATGTGTCAAAAATCATAAAGCAGTGTATATTTTTCCGTTTACATTTCAATTCAGTCAATATCAGGTTGATGCTGAACATTTAAGCACCCTTTTTCTATCATATCCATTCCATATTTTCTTAAAAGTATGCAATGACCAAACTTCGACATCCAACTAGCTGCAATGCTTTTTCAAAGCTTCTTAGTTCGTGACAGGAAAAAAAGCATGGTCTGACTCGAGGAATTTTCATGCTGCAAAAAAAGTGAAGGAAATCAAATGTGATTAAAGAATATGGAAATAGTGGAATAATAGTTGAGTGAGTGGGAGTGATTTAGGGTCTGTTTGGTTCAAACGAGAGGAGGAGAGGGGAGAAATTCAACTTGATATTGTGTTTAGTTCATAGGAGAGGAGGGGAGGGAAGGGAGAGGAGAGTTCTGTTTGTTTGGTTCAGGAGGGGAGATGAGAGATTTTAATGGAGGAGAGAGATTAATTTACTTATGTATCCTTATAATCATTTATATTATGTTTTATATAAGATTATTTAAGTCATTTTATTCTAAATGAATTAGGCTTCCCTTCCCTCCCCTCCAAAAAACCCCAACTTCGGAGGGGAGCAAAAATTGGGTTTGGAGGGATTTTGCTCCCCTCCCCTCCCCTCCTAAAAATTGAACCAAACATAAAAAATTTAAAATAACCTCTCCCCTCTCCTCTATTCTCCTATAACCAAACACTACCTTAGTCGCGATAGAGATTTGAGATAGAGATAGAGAATTGTTAGTCGCGATAGAGATTTGAGATAGAGATAGAGAATTGTAACGAGGTGTGTGCTTTAGAAGGTGCCACATCAGAGTATGAAAGATGTGGCAAAATTTGGATTACATGGCATTCGAGGAGATGAAGTGTCATCACTAAGATTTGCAGGCCTGTTTTTATATATGATGATAAATAGATAAACAGATAAGGTTAACACGAAACTTAATTTCCTAGAAAGCACATAAACATTTTTCTGATAAACAAAAATTTAGGGTGAGATGATGGCGCCCCAATCCAAGACAGGGAAGACTTCCGGGCTCTTTAAGCACTAACGAAGGTAATTACATTTACTTCACCGTAAAGGGACTAGTGGGGACTTGAACCCACGACATGTCGAATCCAAGTCTTGTCATGTTTCACTAGGCCGACCCTTGGGGTTAAAAAGCACATAAACTTGAGATCAAATGCATGCGTGCATTAACATCAAAGGAGCTGTGGCTAGGAAAAGGTCATGTTAAAAATATACACACATAGAGAATACCTTATATATATATATAAACTACCATGAATATGGTGTCAAGGTATTGTCTCAAAACAATTTCTTCTTTCACCCTTGAGCAGTGAATGAACGTGAACACAAGGACGGGGTTGAATTGTGTTGAAAACATTTTGTAAACTTAAGACTAAAACTAACTTGAAAACAAGTTCTTTTGAAAACCTTTTTAGTACCAGATACAGAAAAGGAATCGGATGCTGAAATACAGTTAGTGAAAACTTGATTTTCTCGTAAAGCAAAAATATAATTAAAGCAATAGAGAAAGATAGACACGGAGATTTATACTAGTTCACCACCAACTGGTAGCTACGTTTAGTCCCTTCGTGCTTAAAGGATTTTTCACTATAATCACGCTGATTACAAAAACATTAAGAGTATTCTACTGTCACAAACTTGATAATACTCTTAACTTCTCAAAACTACTCAGTATATTCGAGCCTTTGAGGAATCAGCCTATCACAAGGCAATACAAGGTTTACAAGGAAGATTTGAGTATGGAGAAATAACTCTCAATAAGAGATTATGATAAGTTTAAGCACAAATATATAACTTTCTAAAAGAAAGAATAAGACGCTGAAGAATTGTTCACTGTCTGGTTCGCAGAGTGCTTGGCACAGAATCTTAGGTTGCTCACTTGAATTGTAATTCTATAACCTTCTTCAATGGTAGAGTTGGAATATTTATAGGCAGCTCTAAAGTTACCGTTGTGACGTAAATCAGCTCCAATCATTGATTGAGGTAATTTGGAAAAATATCCACAATTCCCTTTCCATGAGAATATTCGAATAGTACAACTTTATTACCGTTTGCACTATTTCTCTTTCTAATCATTTACAGCCTGGCACAATTTGAAAAGTGTACGAACTTTGTCCTTTAGCTAAAGGTGTCACATTTAATTCCTCGTATTATCAAATTGAGCGCACAATCAATTTTGAATTTATTGCAAGGATTCGCTGAGGTAGGGAGCAGAGAGACCAAGCGTGATTTGCACATGCTTTATTAAATAACCAGATGCTCGCTAGTGTAACACCCCGTTTCCGAAGCACTACGGTGTAACCCAAACTAACGCTGAAAACATTTAATGATCATATGCTTTCAGTAAAATGTACTCTTCTGTTGTTCGAAATGGAAAATAGGAGTGAATTTGTTTCTTTTTCTTTCCTTTGAAAACCCTTTTTAAAAATGAGACATGAAGAGTACTACAATTTCTAAATGATGAGTAATCAATTTTTTGTCAAATATCAGAGTATAACACATCATATTGAATGTATCACATATAATAAAACATACCATAATCATTTCGCATTGAGGCAAAATTTTTCTGAAAAGTGTAACTACAAAACAATAAGTAATTACGCAAATAATAAAGTCATGCTCCACCAACAGGTCGAGAGACAAGACATTACCCTGAGCTGGCCAATAACTATGACTCTTACTGAGGAAACGTTCAGCAAGATCAGAACTGGAGCACTACGAAGTATCTTCTTCCACTGGCTCATTCTTCATGCTCCTAAAAAGACGGAACTGCAGCAGCAATAGGAACTCCATTTGGTGGTGACATCAATGAGAATATCCAATCCAACAATGCAAGAGTAAATACCTTGTCCACGAGTTTATCACAGGCTAGTCGCATGCAAACAAGATATATATACATAGTAAGATATATATACATAGTACAACAACATGCTTTATCTATATACATATATAGCTTAATAGACTGCAAGCATCAGCATGACATATCAAGCAATTTGCATGTGAACAAACAATTCAATCAGCAAATCAGCGATCCAATCATCACATGTTATAATGTGGTCATAATGCATGCCAATGCATATGAAATCCTTTGTGCACACTTTTGCAGCCTTAAACAAGGGCAGCAACAAGACACAGGAAAGCCTTTTCCTGGTCCGTCCTATTCCCATATCAAGGGACCTACAATCTAATTGTCGCGCATTAGAATGCATTTCCAACCACAACCTCTGGTCACCATAAGGACCTTCGGTATCTGGCAGAAAACGACTACCCGTCTTTTGAAAATCTAGTCATACAGACTGTCAAACGCAACAAGTATCGATACTCAATGGTTAGTATGCATCAATCCAATTATTTGGTATGACCCACTCACCATACGGAGTATCCGAGAGATCTTTTAATTAATTAATGTGGATCAACGATTCCTCAATTCTCTCAACTTGATGAATTCCAATCTTATTTTTTGTGTCACTCCTATGTACTACTATACTAAAAATACTCTTTAACTTTAGGTCGTTGGAACCCAAATTGTGCTAAATAATTCATTAGGGGAATTCCCATGTAAGAGAGGCGGTGCGAACACTCTTAATTACTAAGTCTTTTCTTGCTAGAATTTTTTCAAATGCATCATTTAACTCAACTGTTTTCGCAAATTGCATTGTTTACTTTGAGTCCTTCATTAGTATGGTTCCATTGGAAAATTTTGCAGCTTTATCTAGTTCAACTAAAAACCCTCTCGCTTGCTTTTAAATCAAAATGCTTTTAACATTTCATTTTTGAAATCTTGGTTCGGCTTGTGGAATCGCATCAGATTTACCGATGTAAATCATCAAACCAATATACAAATCAATCGTCGCATTATTAATTAATTCATCATCATCATTATTATGCATACTTAATCAATCTCCAATATATGATTAAATCAATCATACATGATTTAATATCACACAATACAAATCAATCTTGCCTCGCAGGACCAAATCAAATCACACCAGTTCATGCTAACACATAATAATACTAGACGTATTATCACACAACTGATCAAGCATTCAAACCACACAACAAACAAGGCGAAAAACCTAAAATATAGAAATTTTTCGTACCTCGAATGCGTTCCAAAGGAGGTAATTCCCAAGTTTTCGTCAAGTCGTACCTCGCCGAGCCCGAACAACGCAAGTTTAATTCAATTAGAACTAAAAACTCAAGTTTACCACCCTTAGGGAAGCCACGACCTAGGGTTCCTAAAAGCCTAAGAATTCCTCAACTTAATCCTATTTTGGTCACATCTAGTCATATGTCATGAAGCAAGTTCAAATCATGCAAGTTTTGAAGTTTTTACAAAACTATCACACTTAGAAAATACTAAAACCAAAACTTACCACTTTGAATAGTGTTTTACCAATTAGAATAGTGTTTTTACCAATAGGAATAGTGTTTTACAAACTTTGGACAATTTATTAAAGCATCTAAACATGTCATTAAACTTTGGAAACAACTTCATTATAGTTTTGAAACAAATCTTAAGACATATACCAAATCTTTTTCCCAAAATCAAATCTTTTTAAATGCTTTTGTTAGATCAAATTATTAACCACTTTTTACAACCATATTAGGCATTAAAACAAGTTAGCAACATGTTCCAAAATTCCTTAAAGTGCCACGGTTTCAAAGCTTCAAAAATAACTTCAAAGTTTCAAACCATTAACCTCTAAGTCATGACAGCTTTATTAGATCTAAAACTCCTTATCATAAATCAACTTCTTTATCACTTTGATATACTTAAAAACAAGTTAAAACTCATCCAAATCTTGCTCATAAGCCCACAGTTTTAAGAACCAAAAACAACAAATTTTAATTTCACAAATCAATGCTTAAACATGTATATGACTAGAGCTAAGCATATTAAGCTAAAACCTTACTAGATCTAACTCCAAAACAACTAAATCAAGCCAAAACAAATCCCTTAGAACAGCCCTATGGTTCGGCCACTTCAAGTTCTTAGGGTTTCTCAATTTTTAATTTCAACAAACTCACTTAAACAGAAAGGAAATGATAGATCTAGGAGGTATTAAGCTATTCCATCAAGATCTAAGCAATTTCTATAAGAAATCACACTAACTCCATGCAAAACTTATCCATGGCAGCTAAGAGAAAAGGAAAATGGGTTAGGAAACTTACCATCAAAGATGGTGGTGATTGATCAAGGAAGAAGAAGAAAGGAGTGAATATTACAAGCTTAATCTCTATATTTCTTCAAGAATTGGTGGTGGTACCAACTTTCTCCCACTAGAATTCTTTTCCTAAGCTTTTAACAATGGAGAAAATGAAAGAACATGATGTCTAATAGGAAGGAGGGTCATGGCCAAGAGAGGGACAAGGAGGGAAGAATTTTTGTTTATTTAGTTGGATCTTAACCATTTAGTTACGAACTAACTAACTAAATTAACTACCAATTACACCTAGACCAATTACAAACTTCTACATGTCACTGGTGGGTCCCAAGCACATTCTTTGGCTCCCATTGGTCCAAAGTGGTCGACCTCCAACCCAAAATATCAAAGGGTTTCACGTTATCGATCAATCAGGTGTGCGATGTTTTACGTATATTAGGGTTTTTCACCCGTCGCTCTAAAAATTTTTCTATTCCGCCAACCCACATCTAAAAATTATTATTCAGTCAAAATGTTCCTCATGACATGAGAAATGCACCCATGTATCTCCTTTTCTCAAATTATGAGCCAAATGTTACAATTACGCAGTTTCTGGGCGTAGAAAATACCCTATATATTTTCAGATACCCAAAAATTTCCAAAAAATTTCAATAAATCATAAATATTGGAAAATGCTTAAATCTTAAAGTTTGTAAAATTTAGATCACGTTTGGACATGTTTCAGTTAAAAAGTCACCCGATAGTCTAAATACGGCAGAATTTCTACAGCATAGTAAAAACCGTAAATTAGTAATGATTACTAAATCCAATTTTTCTTATCATCTAGAATAATTTAAAACAATAAAATTATCCACAGAAAATCATTAACAAAAAAGTCGTGTTAAATACGACAGAAAACAGACAATTAACCATTAACTAAATGTTGAAAATTAGACTATGACTTAAAAAATACTTATTAAGTCCTAAAAATCATTTCTCCTTCAATAAAATAAATACTTTAATTTAAACAGCAAAGTTACGCATTTTTTGGATTAATTCATATTAAAAACAGTATACGTCTACACTGTCCGTTAATCTGAATTAATACCAACACTGTGAATTGTTTAAAACGAATCATTGTAGTTCTTCGTATTTTTCACAAATCATCGAGGTGATCAGTCTTTATGATTCATTCCCAAGTAGTCAAAAACTGTAAATTAGCTTTCATAAAATTTGGGGTGTTACAGCTAGACTGTATCAGATGCTCGCTGGTTTTGATTTCGTTCCACGTGTCGTAGTCTTTGATAATTGGATGCTCGCTTGAATACATATACTAGATGCGAGAAAGGAACCAGATGCAAACACTTCTAGTGTGCTCATCTTCTTGTAACCTTCTTCTTCTTGCTTGAGTGATGTTATGAATATAGATAACTTTATCTCCTACACACTTTAAGACTTATCGGAAGATAAATTGTTCTCACATAGATACTTTGTTATCATCAAAATTATTGAGGGTCTAAACTTGTCAATCGTTTAGGTTCTAACAATGATATCGAATAGATCAGAATCTATAATGGCCCATGATTTTGGGGCCTCCCCTACTTAATTTTACCACCTCCCCTTCCCCTAAAAAGTCTAAAATACCCCTTACTTAACCTTCACTTTTCCTGGTACGCTATGCTTTGCCTCCTTTTTTTTTTGTTAGATTTGAATTTCCCAGGCTCTAAATTCCAAAATGTCCCCAGCAATAAGAATTCCGGAGTGTTTTGAACAGCTTAACGTTGCTTCGCCTCCCTTTTTTTGGTTAGATTTAAATTTTCCAGATTCTAAATTCCGGAATATCCCGGCAATAAGAATCCGGGGGTGTTTTGAACAATTTAACATTGCTTTGCCTCCCTTTTTTTTCACTAGATTTGAATTGTTTGGATTCTAAATTTTGGAATGTCTTGGCAATAAGAATCTGAGAGTGTTTTGAACAACTTAACGTCCGGAAACTTGTTGATAACGTCCGTCAACAAGAATCTGGAACCATTTCAAAATTTTATAACTACCAGATTCTTGTTGATGGACGTTCCTGTCAACAAGTTTCCGAAAAACTTGAAATCGCAGGAAAAAAAAAGGCGCGAACGCACCTCAGATCTGGTAGCGAATAGTGACAGATGTGGTGGTGGAGGGACTAACAGATACAGAGAGGAGACCTAGATAGAGAGGTTGAGCTTGAGAGAGAGGTGAGATTGTGGGAGGTGAGGGTTGAGATAGAGAAAGAGAAGTGGGAGGTGAGATGAGGAAGAGAGTAAATTAAGTGGGAGGGGCAAAATTGTCTTTTGGGAGGGACAAAATTGTCTTTTTCAAAAGATAGGGAGGTGTTAAAATTAAGTGGGGGAGGCCCCAAAATCGTGAGCCATCTGTAATCCGCATCAACAACGGGCCGAGTTCGGAATTGGCCCAACGCATCAAAGCCAGCACCAGAAGATTGTGGCCGTGGAACAGCAATCCGATCTCATCAATGACTCCTATTCCACGTAGCTCTTACACCACTGAAATAGGACCGTTGGATCAAGTCGATGACGATAAGCGTACCACGTGAAATAAAGCCAATAACCGCCTTCACAAGGCCCAAATCTCGTGGCAATAATATAGGACCCACAAGAGAATCAGGTAAGCATTCTGAAAATCACATTATTCCCACCTATTTCACTCACTAACATGAGCATCGGAGTGGCTTTGCAGGTACACCACCACCATACTCCACCACCGGAATTCCACTCAGTGGCGGTTCTCCAGAAAGTCCGACCACTTCAGATCTTCTAACAGATCATACTCTTTTCTTTTTTTAGCCATATAATTTATACTCTTATACTTTGATACTATGGATTATAATATCTATTGACAGATAGGAGTTCAACAGCCTCTTTGATAATGGAGTATGTAACAAATTGCAATAGAAAATTTAACGGAATCTCTTAATTTAAAATATTAAATAATAAATATGTGTCTATGTTTCTACATTATCTTTGTTTCATTTATTTTTAACTTCATGTAATATTTTATCATTTTGTCAAAAAAAGAAATATTTTATCACTCACTTCGATTTTCAACATAATTATGAGAAAGGTATATTTCAATTGTTTTAAAGCATAAAAGTTACCAACACGAATTGATCCAATTGATAACAATACGACTCATATCCCACAAAGACGTGAGTTTGAATTTCATGTGAGTATCGCGTGTGAGTTTGAATCCCATTTTCGATGTGAGAATCCTAGTGAGATCATGAGACCTAACTTACTAAAACTTTTTATATATATAAAAACAGTTTTTTCTAACTCGTGTAGTCTTGTATAGGTTAAGGTTCATTAATTACCAATTTTTTTCCTTATTAATTATTTATTTTGTTATTTATTTTGTATATATAGTCTCTCTCTTCTCATCAAATAAAAAAGTGATTAACTAAAAAGAAAAAAAATGAACCTGTGCAAAGTTCACACTTTAAAAAAATCGACATTAAAAGTTAGTTTTCCTGTGGCATGTCCCGGGAAAGAAATTAATGTAAGAGATAAATAGTTTGGAATTGCATTCCCACGCAAGACATCCAAATCCATCATAACCAAATAATTTTAAGCTATGTGGCATATACAGGGAGTGCTTTTTAGCTTTGATCTGTGCATATGGACCCGAAACTTTTAGATTCCAAGTATGGAACCTGGGTGCTATTCCCAATCATGCATCAGAACTGTTCAGAAGTACAATTATTCAACAGAGGAGACAATAAAGTCTTGGATTTACAGCTAGAGAAGGACCCAAGAGACCCACTCCCTCAATTGATTGTGATCTTCTTTGGAATATTTGTTTGTAACAAATTATTTATTAAATTTGGGAGTATTAATTATATTTTTTTGATAATACTCTTTTACCCTTATTTTTTTTTGGTCAGCTATATATCCTATATATATTAATTGGCTCTTTCACCAAACTCTCACTACAATAAGAATATATTAGTCAAAATAAATTATTTTACTTTAAAAATAGGAGCAATCAATAATTTTTTTAAGTGTGCTTATAAGCTTAAACAACAATTAATACGAGAAAGAGAGAGTACCGGCTAACGTGGTGATTTTACAGGTGCATGCATGCAGATCTTCCGGAAATAAAGTAAAAAACCAAATTCAGTGGCCTCCTCACATTGTGACCGAAAGTAGGTTATAAAAGCCAATTTATTGGATGATCTTTTGGGGATATTAACGATTGGTGGATTTTACTTATCGCAACTTTAATGGCATAAACTAAATTTTAAGACGCGGGGATTTAGTCTACGTGATATTATTTCGATCAAACCAACTGCAAGTTTTTAGTGCATCGTGACCTATTTTTCGGTCAAAATATTTGTAGAGAGAACGGCAACTAAAGCTTGCTGTGGGTCCACGATGAGAGAGAGGGACACAAAAGAAAACGAGAACGTGGGTTATGTCAGTACAAGCAATGCAAATAGTTGGCTGTGCTGCTGATTCATCTTTTTTTTTTTCCTTCTTAATTTTAGGGTTTTTATATGGAGGTGTTATGGGTGAGGAAGAATAATAATCCCTGATCACTATAGTGTTTGGGTGATGAATTTCAATTTGTTGGACAGCAAAGCTAATTTATTCCATGCTGCAACTCCAACACAACCTTCTTCATCATCATCATCATCATCTTTTTCTTCTTTTTTTCCTTTTTCCAAGGCTAGTTGGAAAAGCCAGGTTGGTTTGCAATCTCACCCTACAACAAATTCAACTTCACTCTCCACTAGAAGCCCTTTTCATAAACACATTTTTATTGATGTTACCAAGAGAATCAGAGCTTCATTATCAAAACCCATTTTGCTTTTAAGAAGAAAATGTCTTTGTTATGGTAAAAACTCTGTGCAAGTACTCAATGAAAAGACTCCAAAACCTGAAATCCTAACCACAGCTACACCACCGAAACCTCAAAACCTCTCACAAAAACAAATTGCAAGAAATTTGGTGAATCAGAAGTCAGCAACAGAAGACAAGTTGACAATGGATCATAAGGCAGTAGTGGAACCTGCTATGAATCAAATTGGGAGGCCCTTAAGTGAAGGCTTTACTTTTCCACTTATGTTGGCAACAACCTCATCCCCAACAAAGCCGCAGGTTGTTCTGAACGTGGTCCATGAAGAAGAGCCACCATGTGATTCTTTGCAAGTTTTTCAACCACGAAGCCCTCTCAAGTCACGCGACATGGATGAAGATGCAGCTAGTGATGCAAGTTCTGATCTTTTCGAGATTGAGAGCTTCTCCACTCATGCCACAACTCAAGCATACCTTACGAAACCATGATAGAGTGCCATGATTAAGCCGAGACTACCGCCATCCATGACTTCTTCTTTGCCCGTACGAACTACATGGCGGCGGCGGTCGAGGGATACCAAGGTGCCAATGCCACCACTACCACCAATGTTCAAAACTATACTTAGGTTTTTTTTTCTTGTTTAGACTTTTAGTTTAATCCGAGTCGAGCATCGTGGACTCATATAATGAGATAAAACTCTCTCAACACGCTACTTTTTCCATCCACAAGACTCAAACCCGAAACTTTACTTAAAGAGAACTAAGTTACTTGCCACTTGAACCAATAGGCATTGGTATATACTTAGATTTTTTATTTTGTCTAAACTCAGACAATGAACTCCAATAACCATCACAGACAATGTCTTTTATATATATATATATATATAAAAGATATGATTTGTTGACAACTGGTGTAAGTCAAAAGAATTACACTAAATCTGGATCATTGAAATTATTTGATCTTACGTCTCAAAATATTTCAATATAAAATTTTAAAAAAAATTAAAAGTGGATGAGATTTTTTTTTTCTTATGCCCTTTTCTTTCGCCCGTCGAGATCGCTGGATCGATGAATCCTGATACCTCATCATCGTCTTCCCTAAGCTATCACCAAAGAAGAACGTGATACTGATTAATTTTTTTTTTGAAAAGCTAAATAATATCTTTTTGATTTAATTGAAATATCAAATATGCTCAATTAGTTGATTATTGTTGAGTTTCAATTAAAAAAAAAATTGTTGAGTTGTTTTTCAACAGGTTTGAATTTTCTTGATGATAAACCATTGCTATGACTCTCAAAATGCTTGTCACTCTCAAAATGCTTTTCTGGTGTTCGCGTACCCATTTTTCATCCTAATGCTTCTTATTTTAGATTATTTTATTCCTGTAAAAATCCATGTCAGAAACGAGAACTCTTCCTGTAATATTTAAGAAATTTTAGAAAAAAACAATTGGGAATTCAATAATCTTGCAGAACTAAAAACAGGTGGACTAAAACTAAGAGAGTGAATAAACATAATCGATTAGGGTATGTTGAATAATTGAAAGAAGATTCTTCAGAAGAAACAGGAGCTTAAGAACCTAGTTGACAAAGAAGAAGCTGCGAGCAAGAAAGAAAGAAGAGACATGCGAGCGAAAAAGGGGAAAGAATGAAAACAGGGGAGATAATCCTGCAGGCAAAGATTCACACGTGCCTCCATCTAATATTTTTTGTTTTTTTTTTGGGATAATATAAGCAGTAAGATTTGTCTATTTAATGGTTTGGATTTGACTTACACCCGGTGTCAATAGAACCCCTCTCTCTCTATATATATGTATATATATATATATATATATATTGGGCCCCTATATATATATATTTTGCGATAGGGGAATCAAAATCTTCACAACATGAACTAAGAGGTTTTGGTTGCTGTACTTTGATATTTTATAGTGAATGAAATTTTTTTAAGGCAAAATGAAATGTAAAAACATCATTATAATGACTGCAATCCCAACCAGGTTGGCACCCCAGACATTATCCATCATTTGCAACACGACATAATATTAATAAAAATAAATAAAAAATAAAAAAATAAATGGGGGACGTAAACCTAACTCATATACACTTATTTGAACCTGAAATTATGAAGAACATACCTAGCTATTACAGTAAAAATTCTCCTTAATAAAATTAGGAATTAAATCCCACCAAATAAATCCCTGGATACTAATAATACCATGAGAGGAAAGCTTATTTGCACAATGGTTGCCTTCACGATAAATATGAGAGTATCTAAAATTCATCCTACTAGTAAGCTTTAGACAATTCAACCATCTATTTCTAAGCCTCAATGGGAACACACTAGGGGAAGAGAAAGCCGAAACCGCAAGCATGGAATCACACTCCAATAAAAAATTCAACCAACCTTTTTCATAAGCAATTTCAATAGCGTGCATTGCACCAATTAACTCGGCCTACAACGTAAGCTGCTGGGCCAGGAACACCTTTTGTCGCCCCATCTGAATTACACTTAATCCAATTACACCTAGGAGGGAACCAGTCAACTTAATTAATCACAGGAGCTTTACCCGGATGTCTCTCAATAGAGAAAGTCTTCAAAATCACAAATTCATTAATATTGGAAAACATAGTGCATGGGCTCAATTTACTAGCTAAGCATACATTGCCAGAAACCATGTTTATAACACCCTCGTTTTCGTTCTATAGAACTTAGGATATGTTTGCATGAGTCAGTATGTTTTTATGTGTATTATATGTTTAAAAATGTTTTTGGATGATTACATAACTACTTACAAAGTTACAGATCTCGAACGGGCAAATCAAGACGAAAAACGAACCCGGGAGGCACCTGCAGAGGGTGCAGGGAACCCCAGATAGACACGCATGGTGCCTAGACTCTGGCTGCCAAGGTGCAGGGCGCAGGCAGTTTTTACTGCATACGCATTTTTACGCATTTTGACATACATGTTTCAACCTATTGGGCTTGACCCAAGTGACCCTACTCAACCTAAAACGTTATGGAATGAGTAACACTTATTTTAAACCTATCTTAGTCATTCTAAACCCTACCTAAGAACTGCTCAAGGACCCTAAGGAGGATCTCGCCGTTTTTGACTGTTCTCCTTCGTTTTTCGTCAGAATTTGGTGTCGTCTGAAGTACCGTGACCGGAACATTATCCTCCACGTCCTAGCCTTGTCCTCTTTATGTTTTAGGGAAGTGAATTTCATGGGCAAGCCTTTCTAAATTTTTGTTTCAATTCCCACCTTGAGCTTTCACAATTCTAATGCCGTTTTTGGAACCTACCGTAATCGTGATTATAGAAACCGTGAAAGAAGTTATTGTTTCTAGTTTCTTACCTTTGGATCGCGATTTGGACAAAGGTAAGAAGAGGGTGGTTGATTCATATGGGAATTGGGAAGTTAGGAATTTAATTAATATGATGGGGTGTCCCATGACCCCTAAGTCTCGCACGACATTTAATTCTCATTTTTTTCACCATTGTAAGAGTAATGGTTGTTGGTTATGTTACTATTTTACGTGTTAGAACCTTTGTAGGAGCAAGGGGTTAAATAATAATATGTTGATTAAGTGTTGGAATTTTATGAGCATGCCCTAGTGATGTTAAATTCCTTGACTTTGGGACTGTTTTGTATGTTACATGTTTAAAGGTTAATTGGTTGGTTTAAATGTGTTATTTATATATGAATATGCTATTATAATCATGATAGTAGGGATGTTTGTTTATGGTGCTGCCCTAAATTGTGTGTATGTGCATAAGCCCTTGGTTTGGCTAAGTGTTGGCTATTGTAGCCCATGGTTTGGCTATGTTGCCCTTGTGCAAAATGGATGATCTCTATTTTTGATGTAACACCCCAATTTTCGTATTAGTACGTTTGTGTATATACTTGAATATATTAATAATTTTTCTGATAATCTTTGTGTATGTTTACTTTGGTAATTAATACTTTAGTAATGCTTTATTATTTTTATTTTGTAAAACATTAGTTTGGAATGTTAATATTATTTTGGGAATAATATTTTGTTTAAGAGTGTTAAGAATGAGTCATAATTATTAAGGGCTTTGGTAATTTGGCATTTTTAATATATTCATGCCCATTTTTTTTAAAATCTTCTAACCGCACCCTTTATCTCTGTGTGCACCCCTTTATCACTTAAGTCTAGTGCATTCATCTTCTGAATGTCTGTGCAGAGACGGTGAAACCCTTACGTTTCCTTCTAACTTCCATTTTCTCTCTCTTCAATTTCTCTCTCATTAAGCCACAGAAAATTACCAAACCTCGTATTCCTATACAAAATTACCTACTGGACTCATTTATGGTCTTATCTCGGCAATTTGAGGCTGAGGCCGCGCAGTATTTTCACATGGGTGAACTGTATTTTTGCAATTCCAGCCACCACAGTCGTCACTTGGGAAAACGGACATCGTTTTTGGATTCCTTGCGTCGAAACCTTCAGAAATCACTATTCATTCTCTTGTTTCTGTGAAGTTGACATCGGACCCCTCGTAACACCATTGTCTCGCCGCATTTCGCTCTCTGTACGACCCGTAAATTTTACTCTGTGCTCGTTCGGTGCCCAAATCTGTCGCTATAGGCAAATTTTCTTCGCTTTTGTTGATATTGTGAACTTCTTTATCGAGGTAAGGGGGTAGAATGATACTTGATTAGTGGGCTTATGGAATTGATTTAGCAATAGGGACATCCCATGGTCCCTACGCCTGGCGCGATTGTGTGTATTTGAGTACCACCGCCACCGCGGTGGGAAAATTCACATTTGTGACATTGTCATGATTGTATAATTAATTAGGATGTCTTTATGTTAATTATGTGAATTAATTATGTGTTCATTTATCATGTTAAGAATTAAATATGTGTTAATTGTCATGTTGTGAATTGTTGACATGTTGGTTGTCCTGATATGAATGCTAGTCAATTATGTGATTGAAAGGAGTGTTGATTGTCATGGTTATGTGTTATTTCAATGATCAATGTTGATGTTGACGTGTTGGTTATTGTCATGATTTGGTTGACATGTTGGTTGTATTATTGTTCCAGTGTTCATGAGTAGTAATAGTTAATTATGCAAAATATTTTTTAAGGTGAATGTAGGATTAAAAGTGGCTAAATTATGGTCTAAAATGAGTCTTAATTAATAGAATTGATGGTGGATTTCATATGGAAATTTGTTTGGGTGTGTAAGAGTAGGAACAAGTGGAGTTGGATGACTTAGAGAAATTTTATGCAAAAAACCATTAGGAAAAATAACTAAGTGTTGGAAGAAAAACTCAAAGAATCACTAATCGAATTTTTAAATTCCATAGGAGTTAGATAATGACCCAAACCCTTTAGATTAGTGTTCTATAATTATTTAGGAGTTGTACGATACATCCAGTGGTCCACGAAAACGCCGAGACCACATTTTTAAAATTACGTAAAGTTTGCCGAACAGCACTGGGGCTCAGGGCGCCCACCACCTGCTAGCGCCAGGTGCCCTCGGGGTAGCCTGTGTTGCTTGATTTTTTGCATGTTGATTTGTTGTACGGCCTAGGGCAGTGTCCTAGCTAGTATTTTAAGGGTATTTGAGGTTCAAAAGGGTAATTAAAGAGATGTTCTAACATAGATGAATTTAATTGGAATTAATGACTTGAGAAAAAGGATTAAGAGTTAAGGACAATAGCTTAAAAACCTTAGTGTGGTGAGATAGGATGATTACTTGGACTTGTTCTAAGATTGCGGGAAGCTTGTCGACGTACTTACGAGTGGTGTCGTGTTAATGTTGTTAATACCAATCACTTGATAAGTTGATTGGCGTTGGGGGACACTTGTCGACGTATCGACAAGTAGTACCATGTTGATGTTGTCATTGCCGACTACTCGCTAAGTTAGTTGGTGTTGTTGATATGTTGTTGTTGATAGACACCTTGTTTGATTTTGTGTTCATGCATCATAAGGTATCGTGGTGGTGTTGTTGTTGTTGGCGGTGAGCAACATGGATATGATTTTAGTGACGGCCATGATGGGCAAGGTGCCCTGCCTTGCGGATAGAGTTTGGTAGGGGGTCTTACATAAAGGCAGTGGATAGCTACCGCTGTTAAGGTGTCCCATATTGATAAACCGACTCATCCTGACTAGACACTAATCGTACTCAAGAGTGACGGGAGCACCTTCACTCGCTTGTCTGAGTTAGTTGGATCTACATGCATTGTGAAGTAGACGTTGGTCTTAGAATTGCATATGTACTCATGAGTCATGCATTCTTGTCGTGCGTGATGTATATTGTTTAATGGTTGATGATTAGTCATGCACACTGCTTAGTTCCTTTGCTGTTAAGTACTATTCTTGTATGTGATTTCTAACCCCTTTGTTGTGGCTACTCATACACCATAATATTGTGTATGTTTAGACGATAAACTTGCAGGTGAAGACGACGTTATAGCTAAGGAGTGATTGGCTAGACGCGATCACCACGTAGATTAGGACTTCTGTTCAATGTTGGTTGAACTAATTAGATTAGCTGTTGATTACCGATATAATTACTTAGGGGTTAGCTCTGAGATACTTGTGACACCGGGGTATTTGGCTTATTTAGACTTTGATTGTTGGTGTTTCTAACTATGTTTTCTTTCCGCATGATATTGTATGAGTGTGATTACTCTACCCTTTTTTTTGAAATATTTTTATTTGGCCTTAAATTTTTATTTATGTCAATTTCACTGAATTTCTTTTTAATATCAACATGTGGGGTAGAAGGTGTCATAGTTGATACTAGTGTATTTATTATCCTAAGGTTTGTTTTCATAGGCCAATATGACCGTAAAAGTATTAGGACATTTGGACTATGGTTTGGAAGTGGGATGTGGTGCTTAAAGCAACTAAGCAAATGGTGTAGTAAATTGGTTAAAAGAAAAGGTTAGGTTGTGCCTTAGATAATTAGTAAGATTACTTAATAACTTGGTTTAAGGATAGTTACAACTTGAATATAGGTTGGCAAGAGTTTTAGTAAGTTTTAATTACAAGAGATATGATGTTAAAAATGGAAAATCAACTAAGTGTGCAATTCCTAAGCTAAGCGTATGGTAACTAAGGCTTCAAGAAAAGAATTAAATAATTTATAGGGGTTAGTCTTGTTGAGAACAAATCCTCTCCTACAAGTTTTGATGAAAACAAACTCAAGGAAAGATGTTTAAGATATCTGAACAATTGTGTTTCTAACAAGTTCATTTCAAGTGAGTTGCAAAAATAACATGAAAGCAAGCAAAACAAAAAGAAACAAGTGTATAAAAGCTCTAAGATTGTATCAGTAATATAATTGCCGCAAATTGAGGATGTATACTGAGTAGTAATTATGACCAAAAAAAGAAAATCTATATTTGAAGCATCAGAAAGCACATATATAAAGCTACTCTAGTAGAGTATGTTTTGAGCAGCATGCCTTCATATGAGATACATCATCCTCTCATTACTATTCTATCATTAAGACTAAGGAAGACACATTCAATTGATTATGTCCTCATTAAAGATGAAACAAGAGTACTTGCACTGAATTACACGTGAGTAAGTTCAGGTGTTGCACAAGACAGAGAATCAAGAGGATGATGACTTGGGAAGGTTCCACAGCAGAAGAGTTGACTTGCGTTGACAGTAAGTACAAAAGTAGGTGCACCTTTTGCTGCATAGCAATCACATCCACCTCAGGCTATGATGTCCAATCTCAACGGCTTTCCAACGGCTATGGAGGTTCAATAACATGTATTTAAACACTATCAAGTCAGAAGGAAAATATTAGAGAGTGAATGAACTGTTGTATTGCAAATTAATCTGCTGAGTTCATCATCCTCTCAACATACTCAAGTCATATTGCGCGAAAACTTTTGGGGTTTATCCTGGAGTGTGTTCTAGCTGGTTCCAAAACCTATTTGTATGTAACTCCACTGTTTGTAATCATGCCACAAATATCCCCACAACCCTTCTTTCATACAAACACCTTGTATTTAGTATTTGTCCTATCAAACTACCTAGGATGGTGAGTGTTGGTGAGGAAAACACTAAAGGGTAGAATTTCAGGACATAGGATTAAGTGTCTGATTCTTGTAAAGCTTGCAGAGGCTAAGTAGAAATACTACTTGATTAGATAACCAAGGAGAGGTTAAGTCATTGGTGTAACTATTTAGGAAATGGTGAAAATACTCACAGGAGGTGAGGAGTGGATGTAGCCCAAGGTTTAGGAGAGAACCACTATAAATTTCTGGTGTTTATTTACAGCTTTGCATATCTGCTCACACACAACACTGTTCTAAATTAACACCTACTCAAAGCTCATTCAAACACAAAGTTTCAGAAACCATAACACTTAAGGTTTAAAGTTTGATGCATAAATCATATTATCTATTTACTCATCACTAAAATGTTTTCATTCACACACAGTCAGTATTAAAATTGCTTGTTCAAATAGACTGTTATCACTTTGATTCTGAACAAATCACCATCGTATAACTAGCGCAAGTTTTATTATCTTATAAAAGGATAAGTTGTGAGTAGGTTCATTGTTATGTTTATCACTAACCTACTCATCTCAAAACTTATGGTTGAGAAAGTTTTTAAGTTTCAATATTTCAGAAATTTAAGTAGCTCACAATTCAACCCCCTTTCTTGTGAGATATATAAGTCACTTCAAGTTTTTGATGAAAACACTTTTGAACCTTCTTCTATATTAATTTAGGTATGTTTCGACGCGTGCACCCAGACCCGCAAAATCACGATTTGGGTATAGAGATGAGGTGCAGGGCGGCTGCTTTGTGGCCTTGAGTCTTGGCCTCTGTTGTCATAGAGCGTGAGCGCTCTGAATGACGCTTCTTGTGATGTTTTTCGCTTCATTTTTTTACCGTTTTGACCCACTAGGTTCCCGACCTGATAAGTACTCGATAGATGACCAATAATTAGAGTTTCTAATGTTAATTAAGAGTATGGATTTATGGTTAGCTTTAGAACTAATTAACTTAATTAGACTCCTAAGTAATCTAACTTAAAGAATAAAGGTTGACTTGCTAATGAATAACTAGGGAACGTTCTAATTAGACTAAGAGTAACTAGTTATGACTTAGTAAGGGATAAGTTGCAGTATTAGAATGGGTAAAGGATGTTAATTGTTAGTAATTAGTGATAATGCTAGTTATGAATCATTAAGCGGACTTGTCCGCAATAGGGGGAAATCGTGTCGCAATATGGGTAAGAACTTGTTGTAGTATGGGCGAGAAATACCTTGTTACGTTAGGACATGCTTGCATGTCCGCCATGTGGTCGAAAGTAAACCACAAGTTATCGTTGACGCTTAGGCTAGATTGCCATGCATCATCGCAGTCGATAGGGGTGGTGAGCAAACGTCGGAACATTGCGGTGACGACCACGATGAGCTCTAATCGTCCTTGCGGGTAGTTACAAGTAGGGGGTCTTATATAAAGGTAGGGCACTGCTTGGGCGTCCCTTAGATATACTGGATCACCCTGACTAGACTCTGCTTGTCTCTATGGATAGTGAGGGCACTCCTATTCGCTCACCCGGAGTTAGATGGATCCACATGCATTGACAGAGTAGATGATAGCTCGAGTCATGCGTTATATTGTCATGACATAGTTGTATGTTGTTACTTGGTTGTGGTTACGACGTTAGATGATTGGTAGGATCACGTGTTGGTTGTATGTACATCAAATTTGTTATTTTCCCTACCGTGCGATTTTTATATGAATGTGATTCTTCACTTCTTCTTCCTTTGTGGCTATTCGTTCACTCTTGTGTACGGGTAGATGGTGAACTTGCAGGTGGTGATGATCGAGTAGACGTGGACGCCGAGGAGTAGTCTGTATGCTACCGCTTAGTTTAGATTTGTCATGTTTTTACGCTTGTTATGACTTAAACTATGTACTAGCTGGGTAAAGCTCTGATTACATGTGACATCGGGATATTGGGTTTTGCCTCGATTTAGTTTTCGTCTTTCGAATTATTTTTCCGCAACGTGTTATTTGAATTTGTTAAGTGATATTCACTATGTTTCTTTTAGTTTTAAATTTTTACAATTTTCCGCATGCTTTATCATTAATTTAACTACAAGGGTAGCGGGTGTCACACTGTTCACAGCGTAGAAGAACATCTATCACGAGTTTGAGGACTCCAATTCTTATTACAAAGTGAAAGAACATCTAGCATTGAAGAAGTATTGATTTGTTGATGCAGAATTGCTTCAAACAATCTCCAAAGCTTGCTAGAAAAAGCACAATGCAATAGTCTCTGATGCAACTTTACAAAGGCTACAGATGGACACTACTATACATCCTCTCTTCCATAAACATTCATAGGTGGGCATACGATTTTGAATAATCCGCCACTCTAAAAAAGATTTAGATCGAGGAATTTTTTTTTTCTTTCCAAATCATCTTAGCACAAGAGACATGTTGAGTAGCCAGATTTTGAAAAGAGAAAGCTTCTTTTAATGATAAGGAGCCTGAATCATCCAAACTTTCAGATGCAAAAGAGGGGATAGAAATATTGCTCAATTCGGATGCTCTATCAAGAAGGCTAATAGGAATTTCCCATGATCCATTTTGAATGAAATCACAAACTTTAGCACTTAAGAATTGGTTGCCTATTCTGAGGAATGTGTAATAATAGAGGGGATAATGGATTCCCCTGTCTAACACCCCTCTTGCAAGAATGAAAAATTGAATGAATTTTAACTTGTAGAATAAAACAGAATATTATTATATTGGATACTTTTATATTGAAAAAAATAAAAAAGAGAAAGTCGATATTATCAAGTTATATTCTATTTCACTCTCTTTTAATTAAACAATTCAACCTATGGTGTATAAATACCATGAGAAATGTTCCTTTAAATGAACGAACTGCAATAACATGCGCTCAATTGTAATCAATCACAGAAGCTCCAACAAATTATTAACAAAATTAGTATGCATGGTTTCTTAATTACCTATCAGTCTTTCAGCTAATTAGGGTTTACTGATATTTACAAATTCATGCATGCTGAAGAAATTGCAAAAGGTTCTGCTTCGAAGTTTCAGTAATAAGTGTCGTTTAATTAATTAGCAGCTAATTAACAGAGGATGGATGATGTTTTGTCTCCATATATAGGAATTAATGGGTGGCATGCATTACATCTGTCCTGCGAGCAAACCAACCTTACAGTGACATTCTTGCTGCAAATTAAAGAGAACAGCTGGTATAAGATGATTGATTGTGCATATATGGTTGTTCTTAATTAGAGGGAGAATCTGAATAGATTTATATACATACTCAGGTACGTACATCCGACACAAATAATTTAAATTGAAACTGCGCATAAGGGGTGATAACAGCCAGCCATTTGTCGCATGTAATGAATGCAATATTTTTTACTGCAAATTAATGCAAACAAAGGAGCTTATATTAATGAAACATGTTTAGTTAATAAGCATGAAAACATTGTATCTTGGAAAATGGAACGGCTTGATTACATCTGATCTGTAGTTAAATTTGCAGTAAAATTAATCATTAAAATTAAAATTGCACCGAAAAAGTATTACATACTACAGGGTAAGTTGTCCAGTTCCCCTCTATCTCTATGACAACTTGAATTTCAGCTCCATGCCAACGTTCCTTGTTCTCCCATACGTTTCTCATGTCTGTAAATGTACATGAGGAATTAATACTGAAAAATGCAGCATTAATTGTTTATTTGGAGGGAGAGTTTGGATATGAATTCATTTATAATACGTACTTATGAATGCCGGTCGATATCCAGCCTGCAAATAAAATAAAATATAACTTTGGTTTCTCATTGATGAAGAGATCTCAATATAGGAAGTCCGGTACTCATTATTAGTGCCTGCTTGCTGATAGGAATACAAGCTGATAGCTACGGGCCTACGGTGGTATTAGATAACATAGAATTAGTTACTAGTATTTAATGGTTTTAAATAGCATAGAATTAGTTACTAGTATTTATCTTTATCTAGTCTAATAGTTGAAACAAACTGATGGCTCATGATCCTATATTCTAGGGGATATTCGAACTAGGGAAACATCTATATATTGTGCTTAATTCTGAATGAAATAGAAGGAAGAAACTTATCAAGTTTCTATCTCCCTATTTAGGCTTTTCTTCATTAGAAGGAATTCAATCTTCCCTTCTATATATCTTTCTAAAGAGGTTTTTCCTTATCCTCGATATCAAGGAATATCTACTTCGTATCATCTGCATACATGAAAAATATAATACTAATAAGGCCAACTGAAGTCCCAAATAGGTAGCTGGGTTGATTAGCTAAGAGACGTTGAAGGAGTGCAAGCTGACGGTCTTGGGTTCAAATTCAAACCCAACAAACTAACAATTCTAACGATTACTAACAACTAATATTTACCTAAAAAAAATAAGGCCGGCCAACTGAAACCAGTAGGTAACTGATAGAACTCAATGATTTAATATTCGAAATAGAGGAGTTTATTGATGAATTATGGGACTTATTAGCCCAAAAAGGAAAAGAAGACAAGCTACCAGAGCCTCAGCTCCTACCAGAGAGTAAGGTACTCTCCTAAACCCTAATATTCAAATAACAAAACTGACTGACTCTACTCCTCCTAGACTCCTTATATATCTTATTAGTTAATAGATTGTCCTATAATATACACTACAAAAAAACACGGGATTACCGACGGCCTAAAGCCGTCGGTAAGCGATAAAAGCCGTCGGTAACCCACTTTTACCGACGGATAACCGACGGCCTAAAACCCATCGAAAATATGGTCGTCGCAAAGGATTACCGACGGACTCTTCTTCGCCGTCGGTAATACCGACGGTTATACCCGTCGGTAATCGATTACCGACGGGCAAAGCCGTCGGTAAATGACGTCGATTTCCGAAGGACGTGACCGTCGGTAAATCTGAATTGTTTCCGACGGCTTAGGCCGTCGGTAATCGGGAATTTTTTTTTTAATTAAATTAATTAATAAATTAATTTTTAATTAATAACCAAATTAATTTTATTCTTTAATTAATTAAATAATTTAATTATTTATTTGTTTAATTATAAAAATAATTTACTCTCATATTAAAAATATTTATTTATTAATTTAATTAAAAATTACTTGTAATTTAATTTAACTTAATTATTAATTGATTTTCCATATATAAAAATGTGATAACGTAAACTAAAAAAGCAAATTAAAAAAGAAAACAAAATAAATAAAAATTCAACAAATAAAAATCAGTAACTAAAATAATATCTGAAACGAAAAAAAAATGATATCCAAAAATATGAAAAAATATAAGTACAAAAAAGAACTAATAGTCCTGGTACTCCTGATCATGATCGAGATGCTCTACATCATCTGCATCATCGACATGACCATGAGTACGCGGAGGCGGAGGCGGAGGCGGAGGCTGAGGCTGAGGCGGAGTAGGCTGCTGGCGAGCTAGCAACTGGTACATCTGCTCCTGTCGCTGCAGCACCTGAGTCAAAAGCTCCTGCTGCTGGGCCACGGTCCGCTTCAACTCGGCTATCTCCTGGTCATCCGCGGCAGAGCGACCAGTGGCAGCACTACTACTCGACGACTCTCCAGTGTGTAGGCGGCGGGCCCCTTTTTTGTAGTTGCTGGCAAGGTCGCCAGCACCATATAGGCGGCCCTTCTTCTTTCCGCCAACCACTTCTGCCCAAACCCTCAGCGGTGTAGATAGATCGTCAGGGCTCTGAGATGGAGAACATGATGAGCTCTGAGATCTAAGCTGAGACATCCTCGCCTCAAACTCCTCCTGTTAAACAAACAAATAAGTCAAATCTTTTTTTTAACAAAACAATATAAACATTATTAAAAAATATTTATTATATTTTATAATTACCTGAGTCCGCCTCGAACGCTCATCAACGAAATCACCAAGATTACTCTTCAGATGAGTTGCAAGATGAAGCTCGTGCAACTGAACTTCTCTCCCAACCTCCTCATCGAGATTGTATTAATAAAAAATTTAAATAAATAATAATAATAATAATAATAATAAAATAATAATAATAACAATTTTATAACACGCATAAGTTCAATCTAGCTGTCGCGCTACTGATCCGACATCGCCTCCAGCAGTGCCGCCACCCTTCTCGAGAGGCCCTATTCTTCTTGGCCTTCGCTTTGGTGCTTTGGAACTCGGGGAGTTCGATGCGCTACCATTCTTTGGAGCTCGTCCCCTATCCAACTGGTGGCGATCACGATGCGGGCATCTCGAAGCATGTCGAAAGGCGGTGGGAGGCCTTCATATGAAAATTCTTCTCCATCGCCTCCTCATCTTTTTCCTCCCAAGCAACCCTAAATGCGTATCAATATAAGACATTATTAAACATAATTGAAATTTACGAAAATAAAATATGCAATAAAATAAAAATTGCAGCTTACTCTGAAAGAATTAAACATATGGTCCCGCTCAAAATCCTTCAGTGTCCCCCAGGTGGGCCAAAACTCCTGGTAATTCTCCTCAATTGTTGCTGTGATAGCTAACGCAGCAGGCTTTGAGGGAAGAAACATGAACAATAAAAACATGTTAAATAAAATATATATATATATATATACATGTAAATTATTAATAAAAATTATTAATAACTCGAAAAAATTGCAAATACTTACCCTTTACCAGATGGCCTGATAAGAACTCGACCATCATACAACATCTCAAGAGTGTCAGGCTCCTGGCCCTCCCCTGCTCAAGAACCTCCTCCTGCTGAACCTCCTGCTCCTCCCCGTCCTGCCCAACATCAGTGTCATCAGGTGTATGGCCCGTACTATAATCATGGTCGGACTGATGAGCATCGGCCACCGGATCAGGCACAACATGGGAACTCGAAGCGCCATGTGCAAACTGGAACCCCGGGGTGGGGATCATGTCAATGTGAGGCAAAGGTGCCGAACGTGCCCGAGTCTGTGTAGCTGGTGTCCAATGTGCCTGAGTCTGTGTAGGTGGTGCAGAAGGCTGTCTAGGTGCAGGAGGTGTATCAGGCTGTCTCGGCGTAGATGTACTAGGACGACGTGTAGATGACAACGTCGAAAACCCAGTAGGGTCACGCCTAATGATGGTCGGCCTCTGACGACGAGGGGGGTCGAGGGCGATCCCCTTCCCCTTCCATTTACCACCACTGGGTGGTCGGGGGGGTCTGCTCCTGAACCTTGCGATGCCATATCTGTCTATAGAGCAATTGAATAATATGATCATGAAATATTATATTTAAACATAACAATATTACAAATGAATTCCATAAAAATAAACAAGTTATGAAAATAACTGACAAATTAAAATATATTGTTACACATTAATTTCTCAAATTGTAAAAAGTTAAACAATATCAATCGCCCATTCGCCAACTCAATTTCAAAGATCGTCTTCAGATCTTGATGGTTCTGCCACTTCTTCATTTAATTCCTCATCCCCATCTACATCTTCATATGTGATTGGATTGTCACGTAGTCGAGTAATGGGTTCCACTTCATTTACTACATTGACATGAGATATCTCATCCACTTGATAAGCCACTTCTTCCGTGTATCTTCTCGCTTCAATGCGACCACGTGGTTTTATCTTTATTGCGACACACCAACCTTGTTTGTCCCTTCGAGTTGATGGATAAGGGACATAATACACTTGTCTTACATGTTGTGCCATGATAAACGGATCAAACATTTGGTATCTTCTGCTCATGTGTATGTCAACAGTATTATATTTTCGATCCACTCTTGTGCCTCTATTTGACGGATCAAACCAATTACAATAAAATAGCACTATTTTTTTAGTATAGTCTAAAGTATTGTACGTCAATTCATATATATGTTGAATCACGCCGTAAAAGTCATCTTCACCTCCATCTGTGGCACCTTTTACATAAACCCCGCTGTTAACTGTTTTTTTCCCCTCTGTTTTTGATTGGGTTTGGAATTTGTATCCATTTACAAAGAATGTGTGCCATTCTTTTACACGTGATTTAGGACCATGAGATAAATTTCTCAAGTGTTGGATTTTAGGGGATTCTGCCTCGCTATACACCTGTGTACACACCATGTGCAAACAAATTATGGTTCCTATTTTCAAACAATATTTTTGTATTTTCAAACAATAAATAATAATAATAATAATAATATATATATGACGACTCAAAAAACATACCTGGTTCCTAAACCACGTTGGGAAATATTCATGAATATAGGCAGAAGAGTCTTGTACGCTTGTGGGCTTAGTTAACAAGAATGCCCTGATCAAGTCATTATCAAACAAATGATCAAGAGCAATTGTGGATTAAAGAAATTTAAAGTGGTCAAAATGATACATACGTTAGATACGGTGATACTTCTGCACAGTTGATCAACACGTGAACGTGGGCTGACTTCCACACTTCGCCCGTTATCCAGTTATGCACCTCCTTTCCACCATGACTAGGAAAGGCAAAATCTCGATAAGGCAAGTGGGTGTCTTTCACTTTCAATTTCTACTTCGTTCCTACTATTTGTTGGTGTCAACATGAAGTTCAGTAAAATAATGGGAACAGAAATGGATTGTCTCACGGTGTAAGTAAGTTGCACAAATAGATCCTTCAACCCTGGCCTTATTTTTCACCGACCGTTTTGAGTCACCCATAAATCTACAAAATAACAACGTTGATGATAAAAATTGATACATTTAACCCTTCAAATAAATATTTATTTTAGAGAATACTTTATTATAGTACCTTTCGAATGGATACATCCATCTGTATTGAACAGGTCCACCAAGCCTAGCTTCATGTGCAAGATGCACTGCTAGATGCTCCATAGAATCAAAGAAAGCGGGGGGAAATATTCTCTCCAACTTACAAAGAATGACTGGTATGTTACATTTCCATCCTTATGAGATCATCCTCTCTCAGTGTCGCAGAACACAAATCTTTAAAGAATTGGCTGAGTTCAATCAGTGGATTTAAAACATTTGACGGCAAGGAACTAAATGCAATAGGAAGTAAACACTCCATGAATACATGACAATCATGGCTTTTCATCCCAATCATGGTTCCTTTGTTCACATCGGCACATCTTGCCAAATTAGAAGAATAACCATCTGGCATCCGAAGTTCTTTTATCCACCGACAGACTGACTTGGCTTCCTCAGCAGTTAAAGAGTAACAGGCTTTGGGTTTCAGGGTCTTCCCATCCGACTGATTCGTCAAATAAATAATCACTTAAGTTTCTAAAAATAGCTCATTAAATAAATATTTTATTATGTCATTTCAGATTTTGTGCTGAACGTTAAATATTATATGTCACTTTTTAATATATAATTTTATAATTTTATTTATTTCACCCGCTATTTAACTTACACTATCTGCCCGCTATTTTACGCTATCCTACCAATTTTACGCTATTTTTCGCAATCCTCGATTAACAACACTAGAATTAGAAAAATATACTAGGTCATTTAAAGAGGATAGAATTAGACAAGCAGAAGTGGCAAGGGAAAGAAGTACAGAGAGATGTACAAAGCAAATCGCAGCCAAGCAACATCGCCAATGTAAACTTCTTAAATTGAAGAAATTTTATCTAGTTTTTAAGTAAATTATTATTTTATTTTTTTTTAATAAAAATATATAATTTTTAAGTGCATCGAATACTAAGAAAGACAGGGAAAAGAGTCTAATGGTATCGCAAACGGCATTGTAGATTTTAAAATGGCAGCATGTGGATTTCATTGGATTTCTTCCAACTATCTTTTTGTTTTAAATCTGTTACGTGATAAGCTATCTCATGTTGATTTACTTACATGTTGATAATACTGATCTTTGGGATTAAAAGAAATCTAAACTATAAAAGTTTAAGGTATAAATCTATTACAGAGAAGTTGATGGACCATTTCTAAATTATAAATTAAAATTGCACTCTTTACTCACAAGCATTGTGGTGATGAGTGATAGCAGAATCGATAGACAATTACACAGTACATATCATTTACACAATTACACAATACACTTCAAAATCCCTCTTTGGAGAGAACTATGAACGAAAACAAATAAATATGTCGGTGTGGGGTCAGCAGACAACCCTTTTCCACCCAATGAGTTACCCGACATTTTGTTAGAGTGCATACCTAGTGGTACAAGTGGCGGCTGGTGGAGGTGGCGAACTCAGAGGCCTATGAAACAAAGCTTTTTGTGTTAGCAGAAACTAATAAGATATAAACAAGAATATCAAAACCACACCAGAATGTAAATAAGGATAGAATCCAAACAAGTTCGAATGCAACATACCTAAAAACCAGTAGATCCAGAAACCCAGGAATCCAAAACCCTAAAAAGAAAGAAAATGCAATGTAAAACCCTTGTCACCACCAAAGGAATCCAGAAACCCTTGTTCATAAGCAGCAAATTAATTCCAATCACAAGATCCATGTACATGAAACTTCATGTTCTCTTTCTTATCATACAAACCCCATATCTTATGTCAAAACAACAATAATTTATCAATCAAATGCATAAATTAAATTAAATTAAATTAAATTAGCAGTTAAAACATATATAAGAAAATGTCATATGGAATCAGTAATTAATCAATTTCATTTTGATTCAGATCAAGGAAATGAAGGAATTCCAATTAAGATAAGCAATTAATCATAATAGGGTCAAGCATGCAAAGAAAGATCCAAACAAAAGGAGATAATCAAGCCACATGCAAAATGGGTAACAAATTGCCATACCTATTATGGATATAGATATTTATCTTTACAAGCCCAAATCATCATTAGATTCTACTTTTATTTCTTAACAGGGAACTATATAATGCGTTTCTATTTCAAGTGATGTCAAATATTTATTTACATCGATTTAGAGGGTTGACATTTTCAAGTTTAGAGGCAACTTAAATTCAGGAACTGTAAGTAGTGGTCCAACACTTCCTTTGAGGCATATCCAATGGAGATAATGCAGTTTAAATATGAAATCTTACACTAATTTTCTTTTAAACATCATAGAAATTCATTGTTCACACTTGATGCTACTAACAAAATATTCATAGCTTCAGGGTCAATTTACATTAAACTTTCAAGAAACTTCATATCTAAGTTTTGTATGGGGTTTGAAGCATATTTGGCCAACATTTGGAAATCCTAACTTTTTTCCTAACAAAGATCTTGTAGAAGACTTATTGAAGTGGAGCAAATACTTAATATGTTTTTGAAGCACAAATCATTTACCTATCCAAAATTTTGGAGTCCTAAATTGTTTGCATTATTATAGATAATTGTTTATAAGACCTTTTTGACCCTCAAATACTTTTCTCTAATCCCAATTAAACTCAAATGATGCAGATGAAAATGGAACTAACAAAATTCCAATAAAAGAAATTTAACCAGAATGCACATAGCAATCAACCACTATTTTGGTTCAACTCAACTCTCTTGCTTTTGCCTACTTTCCTCAAGTCTTGATGCAGCCTATAACTTACCATTTCCTTCATCTAAAACATTTTCAAATCATATATGAACCTAATTATGCAGATATATCAGTCACCAAATCAGATTTTCAAATCACAAGCCATAGAATCATCAAGAACACCAACAAATTACATCAACTTTCTCGTAACAATCCATATGGATATTCTAACTTTAGGGAATCATTTTATCTATAAACTTAAGCTTCTTCCTTTAAAAAAATTGAACATAAGTTTCTCTAACACCAAATATATTATTGTAGATGACTTTAGCAGATCAGAACCTTCACCAAAGTTAACAAAACTTGAAATATCTTTCTCTATCACTAAACTCAACATTTTAAGCTACTTTTCCACACTTGAAAAGCTCTAAAATTCTGCAAAAAGAAATGTAATACAACCAAAAATTATAAGTGTTATATTTACATTTTTCACATAGTTCTTATCACTTTTAAGCCACAAAATCAACCCAGAATTTTATCCAACTAAAATGGCACTTTCTCAACTCATTACTAACGTATTTAATACATTACTCAAGGATTTAGCAAACCTAAAACTTGCAGTACCTGCATCTTACCAATATCACATATATGGCTCATTCAAATTCCAAAAGTCTACATTCATTGCTTGATTTCAGCACCTAGCATTTCTATTATCACATCAAATTTTTTCAAGTTAGTCTACATTCAAATTCCAAAATTTTTTCTATTATTACATTCATGGCTTTAAGATACACTAGTTAGTCTCAGATCATCAAGTGGCGGATGGTTGCAAATCAACATGTGTATATTTCATGAAGAATGATGTCCATGTCTTAACATCATAGCCTAGGTTGTATCTTAAGTAGTTAACATGAATGTGACCATTATTACAAATATACAAAACTTGTCCCATTTCCAGATCTACCTAGAGAGACTACAAGGACCTCTAGAGCCAGAATATGCATTGAAGATGAACACATAAACAGAACCCAACACCTATAGTCTAGCTTCTCTATTAGATTGATCAAATATTCACCATCCAATGCTCAACCCTCCTCCCCCAAAAAAGTACAACCCTTAACGTGAAACAATATCCCCACAAGATCAAGAACTTACGGGATGTCGGGGATCAAAGAAGCCTGGGAAACAGACCTTTTATAGTAAGTGATTGTCTTGCCTGTGTCACGAATTGTAAGTTGGAAAGTGGTAAGTAAGATGATCAAACATAACCAACATTAACATGAGAGCGAAGCTTTTAAAGAAAGAAACACAAAATGAACCAAAAGAAGGGGATGTGGCGAGAAAAATGCATTCAAATGAGCTGCAAAATGTTTTATACTTAATATTGTGCAGGTATTCAATTTCTTCCGGCCATATTGCCATGAGTTGACACAAAGTACAAAAAGTACATTGTTAGCAAAAGAAAAGGCAAGGAAGGTATCAAGAAGTTAAAGAAAGTGAAATAAGGATAAGGATATTTTAGCGTACCTCATGGTCAAGTAACAAATTTTCTGGCTTGATATCCCTATGAATAACATGCTTCTCATGACAATAAGCCAATGCCTTTCTGAGGCTCACTATAGACTACAATTTTCAAAAACAAAAACAAAAAAACAAAAAAAAAATTTAAGGGTCAACATAAAAAGAAAGGGTTGCATCTAGAAGAAGGAGCACAATGATGCATACAATACAACATAATATAATCCATGCTTGGAAGATTTTTGGAAAATTTTCAAGTTTCCAACCCATCTTCAATTAATGCCTCTATAGTTTCATATTTCACAGCATGTCAATAGACTCATTACAATTAGTTTATTTGCTGCAATCATCATAAACATCTCATAATTTAATATTAAAAATTTCATAAAAAATATTTTCGTCCACTCAATCTCTTCAGATAAGCAATCCTTTTTCTCACAAAACATGTTATAGCCTAGTTTGGACTTAAAATAGCTTCTAACTTATAGGAGTTTTTAAACTGAGATAAGTATTTGGTTTCTAACACACAAAAATCCTTATAAGTCTATTATAGATATTTATAGAAAAGTTAAATGAAAGAGTTTTTAAAAATGTTGAGTATTGAGATACCTAAGCCAAGTTGATTTCAACTTTACACTGGAAGCTATGATTTTAAAAAAAAAAACTCAGTTTTCACAAGATCATTTCAACTTAACTTTTCCTATAAATATTCGTTGAAAAACATATCCAAACTGGCTCTATGGCTTCATTTCTGTTCATACCTAGCTTTTCTCAAAAGTCAAAAACCTACAATCTGAATGTAACATTAAGGGCACTATGTAGCAAGGACACTTAAAAGAGTTATTATCACAAAGTTTCCAAAACACATTGCAGACAGTTAAGAAAGAAAGAGTGGATTACCGTGGTACCGCTTCTCGGTGAGATGCCCTTTCTTTCTCGACTCTCTATAAAGCTCACCATTATGAGCATACTCAAGAATCAAGAAAACTTCGATCTGCGTCCCTGGCAGAGGCGGGCGTGTGGGTATGAATAACAACAATCTAGAAAAGCATATGAACAAGCAAAATTCTATGACCTGCAGGTGAAACCCATTTGATTAGATTCATAAACACAAGCGAATAATTGCATTTTGCAAAAGCAGAAATTGTTTTCCACCTAAACACAATGAAACAGGGAATGGAGAGGAAGTTACCTTGACAAAGCTAAAAGTGTGAGGACGACGCAGCGCGATAGGCGAAACGTGGAAGACGAAGAGACGTGGAGGATGGCGAAACGCGGTGCGCCGAAGGTTTCTTGGAAGATTCAGGAACCCTTTTATTGCTCCCTTCAATGCAGCGGCCCTGGCGGAGGCAGACGTGGTGGCTGCGCGGCACTGGGAGGGAGAGGACGGAAGAGAGGTGGTGGTGGCGGCGGCGCTGGGAACGAAAGAGAGAGAGGAGAAGAGAAGAGAAGTAAAAGGAGAACGAAAGAAAAGGGGAAGAAACGGTTTTTGTCTGGCTGTATCTGGACTTTATCGACGGCCACATTAACATTACCGACGGGCTAAACCCGTCGGAAACTTTCTCGAGTTTACCGATGGCTTTTTTCAAATACCGACGGGTTAATGCCGTCGGTATGTGAAAAACAGCGGGAAACTGAAAACTAATATCGGGTATACCGACGGCCTTTTACCGACGGTCTGTAGCCGTCGAAAAAGACACGGCTTTCCGACGGCCTAGCCGTCGGTAACATTGAGCGTATGACGGATTGGACTTACCGACGGGCAAAGCCGTCGGAAAAGCCGTGTTTTTTGCGACGGCCACAGACCGTCGGTAAAAGGCCGTCGGTATACCCGTGATTTCTTGTAGTGATAGGAACAGATCAATAACTAATTAGATACTCTTATCTTATCCTATTTTCTTTCTCCTAGAGTACACTTGCCATATAGGAGGCTTTTTAGAAACCAAACCTAATCCTATTTTATCTCTCGGCCCAGGTACCCTATCACTACTCCCCCCTGCAATAGCAGCCTTGTCCTCAAGGCTGAGATGAGGAAATTGACTCTTGAGCAGGGACTCATCCTCCCACGTAGTGTCTTCCACAGCTCTGCCCTTCCATTTGACCAACCATTGCTTGACAACCCTGTCTCCTTCCCAAATGTCCCTAGAAGCCAGCAGCTCCTCTGGTTCCTCTGTTTCCTCCAGCTCTACTTCCAGCCCTTCTGGTAATTCTGCCTCAGTGGAATAATTCCCAACTGCCTTCTTTAATTGTGAAATATGAAAAACTGGGTGGATTCTAGCCGTGTCTGGTAGCTTTAGCTTATAAGAAACCACTCCCACCTTCTCAACAATTGGAAATGGCCCAAAATACCGCGGAGCTAATTTCTGATTAATTCTTCTAGCCACAGTTTGTTGGCGGTGAGGCCTCAACTTCAAAAATACCCATTCTCCAATTTCAAAAGAGCAGTCCTTCCTTTTCTGGTCTGCATACTTCTTCATCAGCTCTTGTGCCCGCAACAAATGATGCTTTAATTGTCTCAAGGCTTCATCACGATCCACTAACTCTTCAGCCACTGCTTCTACTCTAGTCTCTCCCCGAGAAAACCGGATCACAGTAGGTGGTTTTCGACCATATACCACCTCAAAGGGAGTAGTACCAGTAGAGACATGATAGGTAGTGTTGTACCAAAGTTCTGCCCACGAAACCCAATAGGACCAATTCTTAGGTTGTTCTGAAGCAAAACACCGCAGGTATGCTTCTAGGCACCGGTTCACTACCTCAGTTTGACCGTCCGTCTCCGGGTGATAAGCAGAACTCATTTTTAACACTGTGCCCTGCAAACGAAAAAGCTCTTTCCAAAATAAACTGATGAACAGTGGGTCTCGGTCACTCACTATGGATTGAGGAATACCATGTAAACGCACAATTTCCTTAGTAAACACCTCGGCCACCTTTCTTGCCGTATATGGGTGCTTTAATGGCACAAAGTGGGCATATTTTGATAACCGATCCACCACAACAAACACCGCTTCAAACCCCTTAGACTTGGGCAGCCCGGTAATAAAATCTAAGGATATGTCTTCCCAAATTTGCACTGGAATTGGCAATGGTTGAAGAAGGCCAGCAGGTGAGGATGCAGAATATTTCTGTCTTTGGCACACATCACAACTCTTAACAAATTCTTGAATTGAACTCTTCATTCCCAACCAATACAAGTTCCCTGCTATCCTTCTGTAAGTTCTCAAGAAGCCCGAGTGACCACCAACTGGGGAAGAGTGAAACTCCTCAAGTAACTTAGGAATACAGTGACCACGATAATACCAGCCTATTTTTGTAAAACAACACCCCCTGCCTCATGCTAAATCCTGGCCTAGAGGTAGGATCCCTTTGGATGTCCTCAATTATCTGTTTAAGATGGGGATCAAGGCTGACTTCTTGCTGCACTTGCTGTTCCTGCACCCACACCGGGGAGGAGATCAAACTTTGCAACTCAGCTTCTTCATACATCCTGGATAGGGAATCTGCCGCCTTGTTCTCCGGACCCGGTTTGTAAATCACCTCAAAGTGGTAGCCTAAAAGCTTGGCTATCCAACTTTGTTGGTCAACACTCGTAATCCGTTGTTGCAACAAGTGTCGTAGGCTCTTCTGATCCGAGTACACAACAAATTCCCTTCCCAGAAGATAGGGACGCCAATGTTGAACCGCCAAAACTAAAGCCATCAACTCCTTCTCATAGGCTGATTTACTCAAGTTTTTTTTTGACAAAGCTTTGCTAAAATAGGCAATGGGCCTCCTCTTCTGCATAAGGACCGCCCCAATTCCTCTCCCGGAAGCGTCACACTCTATTTCAAAAGGCTGGGAAAAATCGGGCAATGTCAACACCGGAGAAGTTACCATCACTTGCTTCAATTCTTCGAAAGCCTTAAGAGCCTCAGGCCCCCAATGGAAACCCTCTTTCTTAGTCAATTCTGTTAAAGGTTTGGCAATTTTCCCATACCCGGCAATAAATTTTCGATAGTAACCAGTCAGCCCCAAGAATCCCCTCACTCCTTTGACATTGCGAGGAACCGGCCAATCAATTATGCTTTTTATCTTTACTGGGTCTACGGCTACCCCTTTTTCTGAAATTATATGGCCCAAGTACTCAACCCGTCATTCGCCAAACACACATTTCTTCTGATTCGCAACAAACTCATGGTTCTGAAGTACCTTCAAGACCTCCTCCAAGTGTTCCAAGTGCTCATTCCACCCCTTACTGTATACCAGGATATCATCGAAAAATACCAACACGAATTTTCGGAGGTAAGGTTTGAAGACTCGGTTCATCGTTGATTGAAAGGTAGCCGGGGCATTGGTTAATCCAAACGGCATTACCAAGAATTCGTAGTGCCCCTCATGCGTCCTGAAAGCCGTTTTGTGCACATCTTCTTCTTTTACTCGTATCTGATGGTAGCCGGACTTTAAATCCAACTTAGAAAAATAGGTTCCTCCGTGTAATTCATCCAAGAGCTCTTCTACCACGGGAATGGGATACTTGTCAGGTACCGTCACTTTATTCAATTCCCTATAATCAACACACATACGCCAAGAAGCATCTTTCTTTTTAACCAATATCACAGGACTAGAGAAGGCACTGGAGCTGTGCCTAATGATTCCCTGGTCCAACATATTTTGAACCTGTTTCTCAATCTCTTCTTTATGGTGGTAAGGGTAACGGTAAGGTCGCACACTAACTGGACCAGACCCCTTTTTTAATTCAATTGAATGAACAGTGTCTCTTTGAGGTGGCAGGCCTGTAGCTTCATGGAATACCCCCTGATATTGACCCAACAGCTGCTGCAATTCACGCTGTTGTTCTACTGTCAAGGCAATCTCTTCCACCACATCTACTCCTGTACGTTCCTCCTTCAGTAAACTATGCAGGGATGATGTTTGAGAGGGCTCATACTTAGTCTTTAGGCCATGTAGTGTTACCGTTTCTCCCTTCCAAAGGAAACTGAGAGACATTTCATCCCAATCAAAAGTCACCCTACCAAACCTTTTCATCCACGCTGCCCCTAAAATCAAATCGAGGTCACCCAGTTCCAACACATAAGCGTCAACGAGCGTAGTGAAATTTCCCAATTGAACCTCTATACCAGAGCATTTTCCCACTGTGGAGACTCTGTGACCATCCCCTAATCGGACTCCTAGCGATTTACTCTGTTCAATTTGCAATCCCAAGGCTGTTGCCACTTGAGGAGCAATAAAATTGTGGCTAGCTCCACTGTCTGCGAGCACCTGAATGGATATCCCCATCATCTTCCCCTCTAACCTCAGCGTTGAAGCCTTACTGAGTTCTGTGACTCCGAACCAACCCATGGAGTTGCACTCCACGACCGCTGCTTCTTCCTCGTCTTCCTTGAGTTCGATAGCGATTATTTCTCCTTCCGTGTTTACTGTTTCGTCGTCCCCTAGGATGATCAAGCGCAGTTGTCTTTCAGGGCACTGATGTAAGGGATGATACTTCTCATTGCAGCGGAAACACAGGCCACGAGCCTTGCGATCCATGATTTCCGAGTATGGCAGGTGCCTCACCCCTCTACTGCGTTCGCCGATCGCCCTTCTTCCCTCATCTCTGTTGTTTCCTCTGCTATCGCTCGAATTAGGGTTCAAATTGGGCTGGCCCGTTTTGTTGTGATTCGGCCCAGTATTTCCTTTAATTGGCGTCGGGTTGTAATTTGACCCAGACCCACTCCTTCCACTTGGATTATATTGCGACCCGAATCCTCCCCTGCCAACCGATTCGGTCTCTTTTCCTCCTTTCCACGATCGCGCTCCACCATTGCTTCTAGAAACCAGAGAACCACGGAGTTCCGCCTCCACGTCCCTCGCGATCTTCATAGCTTGCACACGAGTTCGAGGATTGAAGGTGCGAACTCTCAGGCGAAGCTCCGATTTGAGACCACCCATGAAGTAACCTAGATACTGCTCTTCGGGAAGTCGATTCACTTGGGAAGAGACATATTCAAATTCAGTGATGTAGTCATCAACACTCCCATTCTGCCGTAAGTCCATCAATTCTTCGAAGGGATTGTCACTCTTCCTTCCTCCATACCTCTCAATTAGCGCTTGTTTCAGTTTCAACCAAGTTAGATTGTCCTCTGTCTCGCGAAGGAGGTTGAACCAGTGAATGGTCGTTCCTTCCATGCTCAGTTTTGCTAGCTGCACCTTCACTTCTTCAGATGATCCTTGCACCTCAAAATAGGTTTCTGCGCGTGTTATCCATCCCACAGGGTCTTCTCCGTCAAAAGATGGAAGCTCCACCTTTTTCGCCGCTGTCCTGAATTCAGCCACGACTTCATCGTTAATCACCAGAGATTTCTGCTTATCCCCGTTGCGGGGGTCTTGTGTCTTGATGAATCCTTCCATTGCCTCCTTCACAGAATCCGCAATGGCCTGTTTTAGAGAGTTCTCCCAAGCCTTCACCCTCTCCTCCAAGGCATCCATTCGATCAGTCATCTTGGGTTTCCTTGGCATGAAACAACGCTAGCTCCGCCTCAGTATCCGGCAGGTCGGACCAATGATAGAACTCAATGATTTAATATTCGAAATAGAGGAGTTTATTGATGAATTATGGGACTTATTAGCCCAAAAAGGAAAAGAAGACAAGCTACCAGAGCCTCAGCTCCTACCAGAGAGTAAGGTACTCTCCTAAACCCTAATATTCAAATAACAAAACTGACTGACTCTACTCCTCCTAGACTCCTTATATATCTTATTAGTTAATAGATTGTCCTATAATATAGGAACAGATCAATAACTAATTAGATACTCTTATCTTATCCTATTTTCTTTCTCCTAGAGTACACTTGCCATATAGGAGGCTTTTTAGAAACCAAACCTAATCCTATTTTATCTCTCGGCCCAGGTACCCTATCAGTAACTCACATTCAAGTGAACAGTAGGCAACTGTTACAATTAAGTTAATCATCATCAGAGTTAGTTAATGAAACAAAAACAAAGAGGAAAATAAATATTTAAACTAGTGCATGCATGTTGCCAGTACCATCTTCGCACGCACCAAGACCAAACTTTCCCCACGTCTGCCTGCTTCAAGCCATATTTTATCTGTCCCAGATCCATAGAACTGCAATAATAGATAATTAGTTTACCGTAAGTGAGCTGCTTCTACCAACAAAAAGTAACTCGATCCTTAAAATGTCTACACAAGTAACAAATAACTGACTGACCTCGACGTACCAAACATATTTGGGATGTGATCATCGTCTGCCATTCCTCTTCCATAATCCTGCTGCAATTAGTAACAAGCATGAGACTATCTACAATATCACCCTTATAGAAATGATACAGATTAAGCCTAACTCCACCTCAAAATCATGTTCGTAAGTGGAGGGTTGTCCAATACTATATAAGCCCATCTAGGTTTCATGATTTCCCATGTGAGACTCCAAATTGAGTTCATTATTCCTTTTTTCGAAGTGGAATCCTGTAACAAGGAATGAGATAGAAAAACATAGAGAAAGAGAGAACATTTTCAAATTGGGTTCGAAAATCAGATGAAACAAACAGTTTTACAGACTGGATGGATAAATCTAAGGCATGCATCAAGACCAATGCATATAAAATAAGCCCACAAACAAACAAAGGCCTAAGGCAGGCAGAACTATGCATGCGCACCTTGCATGTAACTCTGTAAAATGAATGAAGCCTCACCTCGACCCTTGGCTGGCACCCTTTGAAGCTGGCCTGAGCTGAGTCTCTTTCATTTTCTTTCCAACGGCAGCATTGAAATATAAATACAACCCAACCATAGAGTTTGATCTAGACTAGTATATCTCAGTACAACAATCAAATCAAAGTAACAAAAATAAAATGGCTAAATTATACATTTGGTCCTCTATGTTTATTTTATAGTTTTTAATTTGGTCCTCTACGTTTTATTTGTTTCGTTTTGGTCCTTTACGTTTCAAAAGTTACAACAAGTTGGTCCTTTCCGTCACTAAAAGCCAATTGTCCGCCAGTATAGGTCTTCTTGTACGTTTTAAAATGGATTTTTACCTACGGACAATTGGTTTTTAGTGACGGAAAGGACTAACTAAGGGATCAAAACAAAACAAATAAAACATAGATGACCAAATTAAAAACTAAAATAACCATAGACGACTAAATATATAATTTATCACAATAAAATTGAACACACCTCACGAGCTAGCCTTTTCAGTTTCATAATCATCATATATACAATGCCGCGTCAACACGTTCACGGTCAACAAGAACAATCATAGAATTAAATTTGCCTTTGACTATCCTCACTGCATGCAACAACCAAGTTGACATGAAATAAATGCACCAAAAAAATTCACTTGACCACACACACTCATTTACATCAATCACCCTTGTACTTGCACACTTACATAGTTACTTCAACCACCGGAAGCTCCGATAGCGATTCCGCCGAGTTAAGTGCATTACGAAAATTTTCATACCAACATTACATGTTGTGGGTAATTTTTCGTCCTTAAACACATATCAAATTAATAAATGTCTTTATTATTTATAAAAGGTGATTTTGCTTTTGAGTCCATACGGGAGAATACATTACATGTTATCGATGTGATTTTATCCTCTTTAGTCACACATCAAATTTATAAATATTTTTATTATTTATAAATGCATTTATTATTTACAAATAATTATTTTACTTTTTAGTCCATATGGAGAAACATTACATCTTGTTGGTGTAATTTTATGGTCTTTGAACACATATCAAATTCATAAGTGTATTTATCATTTATAACCTACGGGAAAATATTACATGTTGTCGGTGTGATTTTATCCTCTTTTATCACACATCAAATTTATAATTGTCTTTATCATTTATAAATGTTTTTATCATTTATAAATAATTATTTTGCTTTTTAGTCCCTACGGAGAAATATTATCTGTTGTCGGTGTAATTTTATCCTCTTTGAATACTCTCTCTGATCCATATTATAAGAGACAAAGCTAAAATTTGAAACTTATGTATTTGGTCAAAGCTGCAAAGCAAAATCAAATAAGAATGTGCTTGCATAGAGCATCTCCAACGGTACAGGGTGGCGTCCCTTACAACTCGTAGTGGCCCGTCCCTTCGTTTTTTAACCGCTGGAGCAAGGTGATGTGGCATCGCTCGTCTCTTAAATTTAAGAGGCGTACGCTCAGCAAGGGACGTCCACTAAAAATTAAAAACTATTTTTTTATTCATCTCCAACAGAATCAATCCAGTAGCAGAAGCAAAATATGGAAGAAACAAAATCAATCCAAAACAGAAGAAAATAGGGAAAAAGATAGCAACAGAAGCAAAATCAATCCAGAATAGAAGAACCGTCGTTGTACACGGCTCGTCGCACCACCGTCGCCGTATGCGGCTCGTCGCACCGCCATCGCCGTATGATCTAGATTTGAATCTCTCGAGCTCTCTCTGACATGATCCGCCTTCTCTAGATTTCCCTCTCTTTTTCCTTTTCTTTCTCTCTCAATTGATTCCCTCACTCATGAACATATCTGGATCTAGGAGAAAATTTGCAGATTTCAATTTGTTGCAATATCAAAGCAAGGGGGAGAGCCGTTGGGGACACCATGGTGAGAAGCTTCTGGATTTGGGGGAAAAAACCGCGTTGAAGAGAGAGGAGAAAATGTGGTGAAGTTGGAGAAAACGATAAAATAAGATTAGTGGACCGGATCTTGCTAATGCCACCGTTGGAGACAAATTAGTGGACCGCATCTAAATCTTGGCCCATGATTTTGCCACCTCCCCTCTTTAATTTTACCACCTCCCCCAGCCAATGAAAAGACTAAAATATCCCTCTGAAATCGCTTAAGCCCTCCCCTTCCACCTTTCTCATTTCCTCACCTCCCTCCCTCCCTCGAACCTCACCTCCCTCTCAGTCACCTCCCTCTCACTTCGTCTCTCTCCCTCTCTGCAACGTCTCACTGCCTCACCTCCCTCTCTCGAACGGCTCTCTCCCTCTCTGGAACGTCTATCACCCTCCCTCTCTGGAACGTCCACTTCGTCTTCAAGGTAATCTTCATCCCTTTCTCTTTTTTTTTTGCGTTCTCTGGTATACCGGATTCTTGAATCCGGATCAATCCGGAAACAAGAATCCAGATGAACAATATGAATTAAATTTGAATCAAACTTTCGTATTCTTGAATACGAATAAATCAGGATGACGTTTGATTTAGATTTAATTCATTTAGTTCCTCCGGATTCTTGTTTCTGGATTTATCCGGATTTAAGAATCCGGTAGTTCAAAACTGAATTAATGCATTTTGTTCATCCGGATTCTTGTTTCAGGATTGATCCGAATTCAAGAATCCAGTAGTTTGTTAAACTTCAACATTTAATTTATTTATTTATTATTTATATTTTATTTATAAATAATATAATAATAATCATATTAACATTAATTTTATGAATTTATTTTATAGAATTATGGCATGTACGAGGGGTGCAGCCGCTAGGGGTGGTCGGATATCAGCTCGTGTTGAAGACCGGAGGAGACCTACTATGTCGGCACGCAAGGAGCAAGACGAGCAGCACCGACTTCAGCATGGTGTGCCTAAGGCTGTAGGTGACGTCCAGGCCGCTCAGTAGGAGCACGCACATCAGGGGCCGATACTTGAGCCGGTACTGGAGCCGATAGTGGAGCCAGTACAGGAGTCGGTACATCAGGATCAGGGGGGCGCGATTCATGAGGTTGCCCATAAGGATCACGCACAGCAGGGGGTCGCAGATCAGGACCCGGAGTCATTCCCTGGCGGCCCATACGACAGATCAGTTCTCATCAGTTATGGACGAGAACATGTGGTCGCACGATTGTGGGTTGAGCCCGACGTAAGCAACACTATTTTTTTTAAACATTATTTTGATTTATTTATAAATGTAATTGATTTGTACTGTTTTAATGTCAGTTGCGGGGAGAGGTGAAGGTCATCAATCACGGCACTAGTGTATCTATTTTGGCCCTCATGACGAGATTGTTGCTCTTGTGAGGGAGTCGAAGCTTGATCCACTCAGGCGGCTTTGCTACAAGGGACTGATCAGTGCTTTTGTGGATCGATGGCATTCAGACACTTCTAGCTTCCACTTTCCAATCAGTGAGATGACGGTCACTCTGGACGACGTCTCACAGCTGGTCCATATTCCAGTGATGGGGACGTTCTACACCATGGCACAGCTGGATAGGCACACAGCTGTTGCTTTGCTGACAGAGCTGTTAGGCATCCCTAGACCTGATGCAGATGCTGAGATTGAGAGGAACAGAGGTATTTATGTTCGACTGGAGTGGCTGCACAGCGTGGTATATACGAGGTGCTATAGAGATGGAGAGTGGGACATGGCAGCTAGAGCTTACCTATTGCACCTTGTCGGCACCACTCTGTTCGCCGAGAAGAGTGGGTCCTTGACACGTATAGGATATCTGCACATGTTTAGGGACTTGAGCCTTGCCCATACCTACGCATGGGGTGCCATGGCCCTTACACCTTTGTACGACCAGCTGAAGGATGCGAGCAGGTTTTGCGACCCTATTATAGGTACGAATGTTGTTGTATTAAATAATTTTTCTTATACTTGTAAAGCGCCAATTTAAAAGTATCTGAATTTTTAATTTTCATGCAGGCCTGGATTTATGAGCACTTCCAGACAGAGGACTTCGAATCCAGACATGTTGATCCTTTGTACCAGGAGGCACTACCCCGTGCCTCTCGTTGGGAAGTGGTCAGGGGCGCAAGACTGGTGAGGCCATACCGACGTGCCCTGGATAGGCTGACTGTAGGCGATGTTACCTGGGACCCGTATATAGGTCACAGGAAGGCACGGGAGTTCTACCCTATATCTCTATTCAGAGGCTTCATCCGGTTCGGGCCTATGATGTATCCATACCTGCCAGACAGGGTATTGCCGCAGTTTGGACATGTGTAGCGCATACCCGACGATCCCCGGGACATTAGACTGCAGTCGGTCAATCCAGAGGAGATGGACGAGAGGTGGCTTCATTTTGATCAGCACGTCATTGCACTTGGTCCTCTGGTGGAGCCTGGATCTCCGGACGTGGAGCCTGGATACATTGACTGGTTCCGACATATCTCACATCTATACATTTATCCTGATCATGTACCAGTTCCAGGATCACCACTACAATCACCTTCACCATCACCACCACCACTGCCAGAGGTATGTTATAGTTATAAGTCTTATTTATTTATATCTTAGACAACTATCAATTAGAAAATAATATCTTTTTTTGTTGTCGTAGAATGCTAGATGGGCTAGGGTGGATGAGATTGCACAGGCAGTGATGGACAGACGCCTGCACATCCAGCCCGACACCGATGGTTGGGAGCTGATGCTAGAGCTTCAGAGATTAGCACACCCCCTGGCCTTCAGATATATGCACGACGACGGGTCAGGCGTAGGCGCAAATAGTAGCACTCTTTTAGTGTTTTCATATGTATTTTGATTAGACATATATGTTTGTATTTGTATTTTGAGATATATGTATTTTATTTGTTCACAAATTTTATGTTATTCGTAACAAAGCACAAGGTAAATTCAATGACAACGTAAAATACGACAACTGAAAAACAAGATGACATTCAATAATGACGCAAAATACAATAACTGAAAAACAAGGCGAAATAGGATAACAACGCAAAATACAACAACTTAAATGTTTGGTTGAATGCAATGACAACGCAAAATACAACAACAACAACAACAATAAAATACATCACAGCTGTGTCAAACTGGTGACGCTTGACATTTTTGGATCAGTGCACATGACGATTATTTCGTCCACAGATCTTCGTTTCCTGCAGGCAGAGAGTATATGGTCAATGCTTCTTCGTAGATCTGTGTATAACTCGATCGGCCCGAGGCTAGCATACTGTGAAAAGACGGTGAACATCGTCTCCACGTCATCGTTATCTTCAAGTTTCATATCATATTCAGCACGCCCGTGTTCCCAAAAAATAGGGTATCAATAATGGATATCACACACCCTACGGTCGTCTCCTGGTCAAACCACTATGTCACTAACATTTTTCTTTAAGGCATTAAGGGTGATGCCTCCGTTTATCCTAAAAGATTTTGGACTTTTGTACTCAAATGTGACGTCGTTGTCACCTCTTTTAATCCGACCACCGGAATACACAACAGCAAGTACAAAAGTCATGGTTGCCTGTGTCGGTAGTGGAAAGTCCATTGAAACTGCAAAGGAAAAGACATGCAAAAATTCAGCCATACATAAAATCTGGATTCTAAAATTCGGTAAATTCCGGATTCTAATTACCGGAAATAATTGAACTACCGGATTCTTATATCCAGAATATTCTGGAAATAAGAATCCGAAAAACCAGAGATCTCAGCGGAGGAAAAAAAAAAGCAAACGCACCTCAACTTGGGGATAAAACGTCTTCAATCAAGTTAAAAAGAGATAAAACGCCTTCAAAAGTGGGACAGATCAAGAGGAGGGAGAGATGGAGAGGTGAGGTTTGAGAGGGAGAGATGTGAGGGAGGTGAGGATCGTGAAGCAGTAGCACAATATTTGTATTTTAGGGCAAGGGTAAAATTGAAAATTTAAAAATATGGGAGATGGGAAAAATAGTTAGGGAAGGTGCAGAAATCAAAGCCCCCTAAATCTTATGTGGCCATTATGGGCTCACAAAAAATGGGCTAAGAGACCCAACTTGGCCACATCATTGGAGATGCTCTTACAATTCGTAGGAGTAGCTAGAGCAAAATCAACTTCAACATCGAATCCATCATACTTCTCCGATTTCTCATTACAATCGGAATGTAGGCCTTTTTCATTTTTATCTCCATCCATCCCTCTACCATGAGTCTATATATAAATATTTCACAGTATTATACTACAACATCATATTTACAAACCAAACCTCTTTGGTCTCAAGAATGTGGAAGAACCCTTTCGTAAACCTGGCATGGAAATTTGCTGCTGATTCTTAGCCATCTTTTCCTTCTCCTTGTGTTTATTTTTTCTCTCAATCTCTGCTTGCACCTTCTTCAAATTCTCCATCTCTTCCTCCATGGCAGTTTTCTCTTGTTTCTGTTTCTTTTTATGCTCCAGTAGCGATGTATCAGACTCCTTAACAGAGAAAAACATGGGTCCCAGTTCAGCCAACCACTGGGGCTCCACCGCTGTGGCACACTGCATGTACTCCTTCGTTGTCAGGATTAACTCATGATAAACCACATAATCAGGAGTGCAACCCATGCCATAGAGAGCACTACTGGGGTGTAGATGACATGGCATCCCAGTCCGGCTGTTAACATACTCCCCCACGCCTTTTAATCTTGCTGAGTTGTGGAAGTAGGCAGAACAAATTGCTTTTCTGACAATGTCTGTATCTGGGAAGCATGTGGTTAAGGGAATCTTTAGAGTCTTGAGAATATCAAGCAGCTGGGATCTCACCTCTCTAGCCTTTCTTAGACCTTTAACATGCAAAAAATGATCATTGCACCAATCACCTCTGTAATCATGCTGTTTCCATTGCTGATAAACATTGTAAAGGGTTAAATGATCGGATTCTGGCACAAAAAATCTTTCGCGTGCGGCATCACTCTCCTCTGCTCGGTCCTTTGGCCTAAAGAAAACAGATGGTACTGAAAGCATGGAAACAATTGTCAGAACTTCTTCAAGACAACCTAACTGTTCACCCATCAAAAGCATCTTAGCAAGCGGAGGATCCAGTGGAAACTCGACCATTTTCCAGCCAAGATCGGTCAATCCCCCCACATTGTTAAGGGCACCCAACACCCACAACTGGTACATAGAATTCAGAATGTTATCCTGCGGAGGTGGATCCATGAAATCAAAATCAAGTAAATTTTCAACTTTAAGAGATTTCAGCAACAAGACCACATTCCCAAGGTTAGTCCTCTGAATCTCTGGAACAGGACTGGCCAACATTTCATTTAGGTAAGCACTCTCAGTATACAACCGATAGCATGTACCGGGGCCAGTTCTACCAGCTCGACCAGCACGCTGGTCAGCAGCAGCACGGCTAACAGGGAAGACTTGGAGAGCATCCATTCCCATCCTAGGGTTGTACACCTTCATTTTGCCATAGCCTGTGTCTATGACATAGAAGATACCGTCAACAGTCAATGATGTCTCAGCAATATTAGTGGCCACGATGCATTTACGGGCACCATCTTCAGCTTTCTGGAATATCTTTGCTTGCAAGTCAGCAGGAAGCTGAGAGTATATGGGAAGAATCAAGAGTTTGGGTACTGCTTTGTTTGAAGATGATATCATCTGCTCCATTCTTTCAGCGAGGGCATAACAAGCAGCCTCAATCTCATCTTGGCCAGTCATGAAGATAAGGATGTCACCTGGAGGGCTGGTTATGTGAATAGTCATAGCCTGCTTCACTGCACCTTCAACATAATCTTCACACGGAGTTTTACTCCATAGTATATTCACAGGGAATGTTCTCCCAGGAATATGAAAAACTGGTACACTGCAAGGTAAGATGCCCAATTAGGTTGAACCAAACAAAAGTTAATATCAAGAAAGAATGTTAAATGAGGAATTGAAATTACCTTCCAAAGAAATTTGAAAATTTCTGTGCATTTAGAGTTGCTGATGTGACAATCAGCTTGAAATCACGACGTTGGGCTACTACTTTCTTCAAAATTCCAAATAGAACATCTGTGCTTAATGATCTTTCATGGGCCTCATCCATGACAATAACCCTGCAACAGTTTCAAATCGAATGACTGGTAACATTGTTTTTATTTCAAATTTCAAATAAAAAAAAATGAAACGAGGGGGAAGCAAATTTGTCAATATTTCCATACCGATACTTGTCTAAATCGGAGTCTTTGAGTGTTTCCCGTAGAAGTACCCCGTCTGTCATGTACTGTAAAATTTAACCACCAAGTTTAGAGCATAGCACCAAAAAGTTTAAGATTAATGCATTCCACATAATTACAATGCATGCCCACATCATGTATACTCTAACAATAAATAATGATGAAAAGAAATCATAATTCATAGCACTTTGTAACACAGAAAATAATTAATTTTGATCCTATGAATAGTGTTGTTCACCTTTATAATGGTATTTGGCCCAGTCACATCCTCAAAACGTATGGCATAGCCAACCTTATCACCCAACTCTGTATCCATCTCCTCGCTAACTCTCTTGGCAACACTCATAGCTGCCACACGCCTTGGTTGGGTGCAACCTACTATACCACCTATAGTATAGCCATCTTCATGAAGATACTGTTCAGAAAGCCAAATGTCAAATTCCATTTTGATGATATAGTTATCTATTTCTGACAAATAACAAGTGATTTTTATGTTTTTTCTTCTTTCTGGATTGGATAACATTAATTATATTAAACGCAGAAAATGAACAGGATAACAAAACCTGTGTCAATTGGGTTGTCTTTCCTGAACCAGTTTCTCCAACCACTACCACCACCTGATTTTCACGAATCACCTACACATCATATATCAAGAAAATTATTGCAATTACTTCATGAGCCAATATCTACATTTTTTAATCAGAAGATCAAAGTGGAAACAATATTATAGAATGTATGAGAAAACCAAATCTAAACATAGAGTAAAGAAAAGAAAAGAGAAACACAAACGCAAACAAGCAGATAAAAATGTGAAATTACATTATGCAGATGCATAACTAATAGGGTGAAAGAAGGAAAAGGGACTTGGTCTTGTATATAATCATAAAATGATAAATACACTCACCTAACATCGTAATCAGGAAAATAACAAGGAATGATACAGGATTGACATGCTCAACCCAGCACCCCCCCCCCAAAAAAAAGAAACAAAACAAATACAGATGGATCAAAACTGTAGGTCTTAATAATTAATATATTCGATGTCCTAATTTTGAAAATCTAGACTGATTCACAGTGATTATTATATACTTCGACCTGAAAGACCGAATTTCCAAAAATTTCCAATTTTGACAAAAAGCAACCCTGTCAATAATTACCACATATATAACAAAGAAAAACCCACCTGTAATAACTCTTCTCGCACTGAGAAAATAGGCAGATATTGCCTTTGCTCTGCAAGGGTTTTTGACATAGCAAAGTCGCTCACAGCTTCTCCCTTCTTCATATGTTGTGAAAACTTGGCTTCCTCCTTAAAATCAATTTCACCATCTTCACCCACTACGGCAGTGTCTGCATCAATCTGGCATTTGAAAAAAAAAAAAAATTTAAATAAAATTAAATCTTCAAACCATGAAGAGAGCAAGCAAAGGTCAACATTATTCCAGAAGAATACCTGTTCTGCAGTTTTTTCAACGCCTAAGATATCACCAAGTTTTGAGCCTGCTAGTTCCCAAAAGCGTTGGCGAGACTTATTCATACTCTGCTTCTCATGGATTTCTCTGACCAGAGCAGACCCTTTACGAGAAATTATAGCCATGTCGGATGTTGGATCTTTGATTGGCATAATTGGCTCTGCCTGCTTAGTAAAAACAACTCTGCCATCGAGAAAAGGAGGCTTTGTATCTGTGACCAACAGGGAAAAAATAATCAGTCAAAAGAGTAGATTGATTCCATGCAAACTTCATTAAAATGTTAAAGTTGGCAAGATGAATATTTACCATGCACAAGAAGAATGACCTTGCGTTCTTCCTCATCATCAAATTCAGTCAGAACTTCTGTCCCTCTAACAGCACCCGATCTCAGCAGTTGCCGATCCTCCCATTGAGCATTATCAGCTGTGAGCTGAGATAACTTCTTACTCTGAGCAAGGGACATCTTAGTCCCATCTCTTCGGACCTGTGATGTCAATAAAACTGTTATTATATAAGATAATAAACACATATCACCTAGCATAAAATAATGTACATCAATACATGAACACCTTGTAAATGAGCAAAATCATGAATATTTCACCACAACAACACTAATGTGGATAGTAGATGTAGCATGTTGCAAATACCACTCCTAAAACACTAAAGTATAATAGCATGAATAGCTAATTTTTGTCGATCAATCTCGAAGTTAAAACACATAATCACATTTCACTCCATAGTCCATTGTAAAACAAACATATTTAGAATCAGATTCTTTCAAAACAGGATTGCAAAAAAAAAAGACATGTTATTATTGACGGATAGGTATCATAAATAATCCTTCAAAGTATGTGTCAGCACTGGATCAAGATAACAATCCTAAACATAGAAACATAGAAACCGTAAATAATAAATCTCAGACCAACTCCATGAAACTGAGCACGAGACATTGAAAAAACTGCATCTTCAAATCAAATTAATTTTCTAGTCCAGCTAATCAAAATGTATAGCAGATTTAAATGCCAACACCTAAAAAGTCACCCTAGTTGGTAGACTACGAGCTAAAATATATCTATCTTTAGCTTAAAACCACCACAACCAAGGGCATGAACAAAGCCAAAGTAACTGCTCCAAAATTCAATCACAAGGAATGTAATGGTAACTTCTGTAAACTTCAATCTTTGCCTAGATGAGATCTAAACATAACTAAATTAAAAATCGTGACGATGAAAAATTTCTTAGCTACAGTAACATCTATGAAGTACAAAGTATAGGAAAGTAGAACTTTTTCACAATTCAATATTAAAATATATCAGCTCACCTTATGGCCAATAACTATCTTTAATTTTACCTATTTAACAACTTAAAAAGCAGCAAGAAGCTTCAAACGTATGACAGTCAAGCACATACAAGGGCAGGATAAGTTAGTTTGTAAATAATGGAAATCCTAGAAGTTACCAGTCTTTTGGCCAAATCCGCCTCTTTTTTCTGAAAGGAAACCTCATCTCCAAGAAAAACTAACGACTTATCGGCATCAAACATTGTGCTACCTTCCTCTCTATCATACCTACATAACAATAATCTTAATTAGATTAAACTAGATTAAAGGAGAAAAAACGGAGTTTACAAACCACACAATATAACAAGTCTAAAAGAATCATCAGGAACTATTCTATCACCATTAAGATAAGTCAAAACTTGCATGACGAGTCAAACTTTAGATCTATACATCAAAGAAGTGAAAACTTCATGCAATCTAAGTGTCAAAGCAAGAAGTAGACAAGCACAACAAAGGAACCACCATATTGCTCCAATATATCACTCTTAAGCACTCTGACGTCTCTTCCAAAAAGATTCAATGCATTGTAACACTACATATGTCAAATACAGAAAAAAGTTATTCAAATATGAAGAAAACTTATATACAGTGCCATCTGTCCTGTTGGTACTGTTCTCCATTAATATTGTGACACCTGTACAATTTTATTCAAATTATATTTTAAGTGATTGACGCCGTAATACCTTTCTATTACCCACGCTTTGTTAACTTTAAGCCTGGTTTTATTTTCCGGTGTTGCCTTTACTCTTCCTCTATTTTCCATTCTTTCTGCTTTTGTTCATAGACTAGTCTACCCATATCCCCCAAAATACAAAGTGCACTAATAAAATAAAATAAAATAAAATAAAAAAAGAAGAAATGTGCAGGTGACGTGACTCCAAAACTAAATCACCATAAAAAAGAACACTGAAACCAAAATAGAAAAGAAGCAGGAGATAAAAAATTGAGTGATCTTAGTAAATGTGCAGGTGACTCCACAGTGACACTTTGGGGTGGCGGACCGAAGATGATCTCAAATCTTCGGCAGTCAGAATCTCGCCGACAAGAATTTAGCTACAAAGGATTTAAAACGGACCCTCAAATGTTCGACCATCACCTTCTAATCGATCTAGCAAGTGAAAAAATCCCTTTCCACTAGAAACCCTAGAGAGAGAGAGAGAGACAGAGGGGGAAAACGACGGCGATGCGTTTTTGCATGATTGCAAGCAACAAACGATGGTGGTGTTCAATAATTGGACGGGTGATATGGTGTATTTGCAATGTGGGCTCGTGTCGGAGTCTCACTCCGTCGATGAGACCTCCGACGAACCTTTGCCAATGATTCCAGCAACAACGAGTCTAGCCGTTTCAGAGGACCCACCGATAGGGATGGCAAAATGGGCTAGCCCGGCCCAACCGGCCCAGCCCGTCGTGAGCCCGCATAAAAACAGGCTAGCCCAACTCAGCCCGCCAAGGGATTATGGGTTGAGATGTTGAGTCCGGCCCAATCTATGACGAGTCGGGCGGGCTGTGGGCTGGCCCGTCAAAAAATTAAAATTACAAAAATAAAATAAAAAATAAATAAAAATATAAAATTTAGACTAAAACGGGCCACAATAGTGGGTTGGCAGGCTAGCCCTCCCGAAAATGTAAAAAAAGAAAGAAAAATTGTTTAAAAATAGGATAAAAAATAAAAAATTATATATATACTGGCCCGATGGGTTGGCCCAACCCGACCCGCTCGGGGCCCACAGGGTTGGCGGGCTAGATGGGTTGAGCTAAATGGGCTTGTGGGTTGATGAACCCCAACCCAACCCGGCCCATTTTAAGCGCCCGATGGGCCAAGCCCATTTTGCCACCCCTACCCACCGACCCCCTCCTCATTGATGGCGACCTCTGAATCTCGTTGCCATCGTCACCCTCTTCGATGGCATCGCTACTCCCGCACAAAAAAAAAAAAAAAAAAAAAACGGCGTGAAGTTGACGTTAGTGAGGAGTACACGAGTTGAATCTTAATTGGTGAACAGGACCACCAATACCTATGGTACTGGATATAATTTTTGTCCTTCAAATATATATAAAAGAAAAATAGTTTTCAAAACTAAATCTAGATACCATGCTCGGTCAGCATCGTATTCCATCTCTATACGCATGCTTTCAGTAATCTCGTACTTGTGTTCTTCACCCAAGTCAGACTTATCTGCTATTTCATCCTGCAGAAACAAAAATGAAATTACTAATGATAAAAGTTGTCTTGGTGAAACTGATATAATATGCATACCAAAAGTAATCCACAAAAAAATTATTGTCAAAGAAGAAAATCATGCAACATATTACTACTGTATGTGATTGATTAGTGTCATCCAAACTGATTAGTTATTCTATTAGATTATCTAGACAGTTTAGGTAATTCTGGAGTCTTGTGTTAGTGTTTCAATACTTGGGTACTCTATATACTATAGCTTATGTGAGCATTGTTTCAATATACAGAAAACTACATTTCAATTTTATCTTTCTGTATCTTTCTGAAATTCTCTCAATCATGAACTGTTTCATGGTATCAGAGCTTGAAGAAGCCCTTTTCCCATGGCTTCTGCATCCTTAATACGTTATTCTTCTTCTCCACCGTCACAGCAGCAAGAGATCTCTTTGACGCCGATAGGAGCATATCCACTGGTTTTGCCTCACCTAATAGCTCCTTTACCGCATGCATCACACAGGTCCTGATAGGATCCATAGGATCCATCATAATGTTATGATCCATCAGCCCAAACCCATTTTGATTTCTGCCCGAGGGCCCAAGAAGAAGCAGGACACTTAAGCGAGTATTCTAGAAGGCTGAGTCAGCTTAGAAAATATTCCCTAGAATAACGAATTCGTTATGGAGAGAGAGAGAGTGATTCTGTTAGAGGTTTGGCAGCTATATAGTGTGAACAGAATAGAGAGAGAGGCATGTGAGGAATTATTTTGTAACTGGAGTCAAGAGAATATCTGAGACTTGGGAGCTGTTGCTCTTTCCTTTCTCTGTAACTGGGAGCTGTTGCTCTTTCCTTTCTCTGTAATTTCCATATTACCATCAATAACATTGATATTCAGCCTTTTCTGTATTTGAGTGTTGCTGATAGGAGTAATTTCCTATCAATTGGTGCTTTCGTTGAGAGTTTTTTAGTGTATGCAAACGAGAATGACGTCGCGCATTGGTAGAGGCTAGGGTCGCCGCCATTGAGTCGAGTCTCAGAAATCAAGAGGCCATGCTTAGGGGACAAGATCAATTGGTGCGCTCACATGTCTCAATGCTGCAGGATCACTCGGCTCAACTGAGTTCCTTGATGACTAGCGTCGGTGAGGTTACCAGCGCCCTTCAAACGTTGGTCCTCAAGGTGCGTGAGGGCTTCCAACGTCAACGCCAAGAGTCACCAGAGCGTTCGGTGACGATGGGGAAAGCCGGTTATACGCCAAACGCGTGGAGCTTCCTCCATTCCAGGGCGAGGATCCAATAGGTTGGATCGCAAAGGCCGAAGCGTACTTCGCCGTTCAGGGAACGCCGCCGGAGATGCGGTTGCAGTTAGTGCAGATCTATATGAAGGGAATGACATGGCACTGGTTCAAGGTCTTACGCGATGCAGAACCAAAAATGAGTTGGGAAACTTTCAAGCGTTCGTTGATGGAGCGCTATGGTGATCGTCGCTCCGGAAATCCCTATTCTCAACTCAAACAACTGCAGCAAACTGGTACAGTGGATGAATTTGTGGAGGAACTTGAAATCCTCATGGCTCAGGTTCCACGAATGCCAGAAGAACAGTATATGGGATTCTTGCTTGGCGGGTTGAAGGAGGAAATTCGCCTCAAGGTTTTGGCTTTTGAGCCCGCAAATCGCCACCGTCTTATTGCAATCGCACGTTCCATCTAGCAGAAATTGGAACGATCTGAACAGCCGCACCCATGGCGTAATCCTTTGTCTCACCGAACACCATTCACGAGCTCCCTTCAAACTGAAAAGAAAAGCCAGGTCACGAGTCCCACTAGGTCGACTCAGTCCGCGTCCGAAAGTGTAACTGGGCCAAATGACAAAAGGCCCAACACCCCTTCTCAAACCGGGTCTCAAAATCGGAGCGGAGGAACCCGACATCTTTCGTATCAGGAGCTAATGGACTGCAGGAGATTAGGCCTGTGTTTCAAATGTGGCCAACACTTCAGCCCAAGTCATGTTTGCCCCGGTAAGCATCTACGCTTATTGATTTTCGAGGGAGAGGAACCCTCAGAAGAATCCCTCATCGCCGTGGAAGAAGAAAAGAAAGACGGCGACGGTAAGATTGTTTGCCAAGTGCTGGACTACAAGGCGCTCGATCCAGGGGAACTTGCTAGTTCTTGCACAATCAAGCTTGAGGGTACGTTGGAAGGACACCTGATAGTTCTCTTAGTGGACAACGGAGCTAGCCACAATTTCGTGGCCAAGGAATTAGTGGACTCCTTAGAACTCAAGGTCACCCTCACGGGCGAGTTTAGCGTGAGACTGGGGAACGGAAGTAGTTGTGCTTCCAGGGGAATTTGCAAAGCGCTAATAGTGAAGGTGGGAAGGAATGTCCTCATTATTGATACTTACGTACTTGAGCGGGTAGGGGAGGACATTGTACTGGGAGTGGCTTAGCTGAAAACGTGTGGCAAGACTACCATAGATTGGAAGAAGAAAACCATCAGTTTCGAGGAAGAGAGATGCTGAGTCCATTCAGAATCGTTTCCCTTTCTTCTGTCTTGAGGACAAGACAGTTTCTGCAGCGGTAGGTAATGATAGGATCCATAGGATCCATCATAATGTTATGATCCATCAGCCCAAACCCATTTTGATTTCTGCCCGAGGGCCCAAGAAGAAGCAGGACACTTAAGCGAGTATTCTAGAAGGCTGGGTCAGCTTAGAAAATATTCCCTGGAATAACGAATTCGTTATGGAGAGCGAGAGAGAGAGTGATTCTGTTAGAGGTTTGGCAGCTATATAGTGTGAACAGAATAGATAGAGGCATGTGGGGAATTATTTTGTAATTGGAGTCAAGAGAATATCTCAGACTTGGGAGCTATTGCTCTTTCTTTCTCTGTAATTGGGTGTTGTTGCTCTTTCCTTTCTCTGTAATTTCCATATTACCATCAATAACATTGATATTTAGCCTTTTCTGTATTTCAGTGTTGCTGATTGGAGTAATTTCCTATCAGGTCCCCCCGAGTCTAGCTGAGTACTCTTTGTCATCCACTACGTCCAGCACTGTCAATCTTGACTCCTCTGCTTCCTCCACTGACATTTCACGTGAATCATCTCCTCCCAACACTCACCCTATGCAAACCAGAACCAAGTCCAGGATTGTTAAGCCTCAGTTACACCCCTCTCGCAAAAAAAAGGGGATGAATTCAATAACAAAAAATAAGCTTTTTGATTGATTCTGGGAGCAGCGAAACCAAATTCGTTCAAGGCAAAAGGTTACAACTGCAGAACCAACAACTGTCAAACAGGTCTTGGTTGTTCCCCATTGGAAACAAGCCATGCAAGCTGAATATGATGCTTTATTGGCTAACCACACTCGGTCTCCTGTATCTTCACCACCTACAAGGACTGCTATTGGCTGTAAGTGGGTCTTCAAGATCAAGGAGAACCCGAATGGCTCAGTCAATAAGTACAAAGCTCGTTTGGTGACCAAAGGGCTTTCATCAAAGGCCATGCTTTGATTTTTCATAAACCTTTTCCCTGGTTGTAAAGCCTATTATGTGTGGATTGTACGTACCTTGGCATCAACCAACAAATGGCCAATTCAGCAAATCAATGTCAACAACGCGTTCTCAGTCAAGGGGGTGCTAGCACAGTGGAAAGCACATAGCTTTGTTAACACCCAAGACACTATTTCGAATCCCCCCATACAAAAAAAAAAAATTGGCCTATCAAAAAAAATTAACGCCTTTCTCAATGGCTTCCTTGAAGAGGATGTTTATATGGTCCAACGCTTTGAATCTAGTGATAAAAGCCTCATTTGCAAATTCAAGAAGGCTTATGGCCTAAAACAGGAACCATGAGATTGGTATGACCGGTTAACCAAGAATCTTGTCTCATTTGCCTTCATTCACAATAGGAGTCATCCCTCTTTCTGTGTCATTATTGACGTTGATGATATTATAATTTATAATCACGGGCAGCTCCAGCATACTCATTCAGACTCCTACAAAGTTATAACTAAGCTTAATAAAGTGTTTGCACTCAACATTTGGATAATTTGGACTATTTTCTGGGAATTGAGGTTAAAAGTTCTCCCTCTGGTGCTCTTTTCTTGTCTCAAGCTAAATATATCTGTGACTTGCTGCACAAATCTGAAATGTTTGGAGGAAAAGGCATTTTAACTCCAATGTCTGGAGGGGCTAAGCTCTCTAAATTTGGCAGTGATTAATGGATAATCCTTCTCTCTATAGATCAATTGTGGGTGCTCTACACTATGCTACTATCACTCAGCCGGAAATGGGGCTTAGCGTGAATAAAGACTATCAGTTTATGGCTCACACTGCTTGATCACTGGAAAACAGTGAAGCGCACATTGAGGTACTTGAAGGGGACTACTGATTTTGGCCTTGCTGTACAACCTACTTTTCCAGCAGTTCCTTACAGTCTGCATGTATTCGGCAATGCTGACTGGGCCTCTGCCTGTGATGATAGGCACTCTACTTCAGGGGCTTGTCTCTTCCTAGGCCCAAATTTAATATTGTGGTCCTCCAAGAAGCAAACATTGGTGGCTCGCTCTAGTGCTGAGGCATAATATCACAGCCTAGCAGAACCGCTGTGGGTTCGGTCCTTGCTAACTGAGCTCAAAGATTCATTCTAAACACCTAGCATTTTTTGCGACAATCAAAGCACAGTGGCTTTGACACACAACCCAGTTCTGCAAACTAAAACCAAGCATATGGAGCTACATATCTTTTTCTTGTGCGAAAAAGTGCTGGGTGGCTCTCTTATGATATCTCACATATATGCACACGATCAGCTGGCTAACACCTTGACCAAAACACTCTAAACTCTGGTTCTATGAACTCAGAGTTCTTTCCTCCTCTCAGTTCCACCCAGTCTGAGTTTGCCGCGTGGGGGGGATTGAAGTTAGTTAGTTAGCTACCTAGCTTCTGATTAGTTATTTATGTAAGAGTCCATTATCATGTAACTGCTAGACCGTTAGAGTAGGTAATTCTAGAGTCTTCGGTTAAGAGTCTCAATACTTGAGTATTCTATATATAGCTTATGTAAGCATTCTCTCAATATACAGAAAAATACATTTCAGTTTTATCTTTCTCTCTCTTTCTGAAATTCTCTCAATCACGAACTTTTTCACATATTCAGAAGCTTCTTTTTTTTTTTTTTGTGATATGCTAAAAATCATCAGCATCCTATGTCTATGATAAATTATCAAATACACAAGAAAGCTATCAGACATTAGGTGCAAAATATACCTCATGTGCGTTTGAATTTTCCGATGAAAAAGTAAGCTTATGTGACCTTCCATTATATCCAGAAAAAGAAGATTTGACTGAAGAGCCAGAAGCACGTATTGGAACAGGAGATGGAGAGACATGGTCCCAAGGAGAGGATGAAGTAACTACATTCAATTCAGCAATAAAATAAAATTATTTCTTGAATACTATCATTATCAGAGTCAATTATAGGAATTAAAAAATCAAAATTTTGACAATAAAAAAAACAGTATGATATTTGGAAATTTGAATAACATACAGGATGAATGAGGAGTATGTCCCCCCAACCAAGGAGAAACTAATCGTGCATCAGGTGAGGCACCAACAAACATTGGGGATGGTGAAGGTTGATAACGTCTAGAGCTAGAGACACCATCCCTACGTGGAGTATCTTCCCATTCCCATCGGCCATCATCCCAGTCAGATCTTCCTACAGACACAAACATTGATAATTCTTAGGTCATGAAGAATAGCTAGTTCTCCCAATGCGCTGAGCCTAACTAGCAAATTGTACTTTTGAAATGAAACTCTTGTACTTCCAAATTTCAATTCAATATAATTGGAACACCGCAACAAGTTTATAGCATTCCAAATACGGATAAATCCATGACATTTCCTGGCTTTAATACATGGACTAATTCAAAAAAAAAAACAATAACAATTACATACCAGGTGTTCTCCTTGAACCTTCATATCTGTTCCGCTTTCTACCATAATCATGGTCATACCTACCGCGAGAATCCCTTTCTGAATAAGATTCCTTGCTATCATAATTGTTTCTATGCCGCTCTCTTCTGCTACTACTTCTTGAGTCATCTCTAGAATGCCTCCTCTCACTCCTATGATCCTCCCTATGATATCCAGAAGGTGAAGCGAGAACCTTCAAAATTGGAATATCAAAATTAGAAATTTGCAGCAAGCTTTCATAATTAAAAGAATTTTATTAAATGAGAATTGCGAACTGTAAAATGTCATTGTCAATATTAAGCAACGAAAAACGTTTATTTATTGCAGAGATTGAGAAAAGTGATATTTTCACACTTCCTATGAAAACTAACAATATAATCTGCATGTTCTTTTGATTTATCCTTTTCTTCACCTTCCCCTTTTTGCTAATAATGAGTTCAAACTTCAATCCAACAGCTTCGTTTCAATTAGTAAACACAACGTGAGAACACACGTGCAGGGGGGGGAGGTGGAATTTTAAATGTGGCTCAGTTAAATAATGAGAGATTCACCATAAGTTACTTCCTGCTATCATTCATATGCTACAAAATTGCAAACAAACATACAAGAAACAACTAAAAATGCTAAGGTAAATTTGACATTCCCCTCCATATGAACTATTGTTCATAAATATATGCTCTAGGATCAGTAAGGCCCAAAAATGGAATTATGGAGCTAAAGTTTAAAAAAATCAATGGTGAAAGAATTGACTAAATTTTTACCCTATAATTCCATTTTTAGACTTTATAGATCCCACGGTGCTGTAAATGCTATAATTTAATTTTCAGGATGCCCATATCAAGCTGCTTTCAACTTCAAGAAATGCCAGATCACTGGACTATCAAGAAACACACACTCAAGGGACGGTTACAAAGGTAAAGTAATTTGATAGGATGGTATTGTGACAATTTAAGTGTTGTTCCCAAAGCAGTGACAACTGACAAGACCAATAAAGATGAAAATAATTGAGAACCCAAAATAGGGAAAGAGAAAATATCTTACATCTGAACCAATGTGCTCAGTTGAACGAGTCCTATATGTATCAGCATGGCGATCTTCAGTCAGAGAACTTTCTGTACAGACAAAGTCATAGAAACTTTAAAGGTTATTATTATTCTTTTTCTTGTAGAAAAAAAATATGCAATACCTAAATTCAACACACATACACACAAAAAGACAATCGCATACATATAAAGGAACTTTAAATCATCATTTCAGATAGATTAAGCAACTTAAGTTGGAGGAATTTCCTTTACAGTACCCCTTGATACTACATTATTCACTTGCTTTACATATACAAAAAGCTTTGTATTACCATTTGGTCCATATTTTTCCCTTCAATAACTCCTCTTGTTGACTTAAATAATAGGCAAAGAAGAAAAAAGTATACATGTGGCATTAATTGTACCGTCACGTCAAGTTTATATAACTAGTATCGACTTCCTTAATCTGATCTTGTTTGATTAAGCTCATGCCCACCTGTAGGATTTGAATTTCAAGTTTGCAAAATGCACTTCCAGCAAAGTTGGATTGTTCTTTTCGCAACAGATTTTCTTAAGCTAATTGATTTCACAATAATGAAAGTGAATATACACAAATCCAAATGGTTGCAGCATATAAGCAAAATACCTGTGTGTGACGACTCACTGGTAGTCTCGCGGTATCTCCTATTAGCATGTCTGTGTGTGCTGGCATGCCCACCATGCTCACTTTCGTCGACAACAACAGAAGACTCAGACTTATCTTCATCCTCTGCAGCAGCTGCGATGGAAGTGGTTTTTGGCACCTTGAATGCCCCATCAGATTGAGACTCTCCCCGTTTTGCAATGGCAAGGGTATCAAGTCCTGTTAAATCATTCAATAAATAAATAAATGAAAATCATCAGCATTCAGTGCTTAAGAATGTAAAAACATAAGAAGCGACATAAAATAAAATGTACAATATAAACAATCATCAATAGAACTACTAAAACAGAGACTCGTAGTTCAAAATGAATTACAAAACAAAACAATACCTAAACGAGATTTTCTTTCCGGAGCAACGTACACCACCCGATCCTTCCCGGGAACATAGAGTCCACCGCCGGCAGACTTTTCCGGTTCCAAGGTGAAAGTGGTCTTGTCTAAGTCAACGATTCCAGAAGCAGCTCCATCGTTCTACTCACAAACAATAACAAAAAAATAGAATCAATCAATGAAACCAATATTCCAAAACTGCTTAACGTGATGGAAAACAAACAAAATGAATGTGATACTTGCCTCCATGATATTCGAATTAGGTTTTTCTTCTTCGGATCCAATATCTAAACTACAGACTCAAACGAGGAGCTATCTAATCGGCGACGCTTCAGAGCCACCGGTGGCCGGACCATGCGATCAATGAGGCGGCACGAAACCCTTTTTAACTTCTCTTTTACGACCGACTTCAGAAAGAGAGGACCAAAAAAAGGGGTACCATGTCACAATTACAAGTCAGCATCGTAATGAAGGTTTATCACCACGTCATGTTGCCACATCAGTAAGATTTAACAGATACACAAGAGCACGAGCAGCGCTCGTTGCTTATTATTTCCAAGCTCGTTGCCCAATATAAATCACACTCTCCGTTTCTTAATAATAGTTGTCATAATTAATACCAGTAACGTTCACTAATTTTTAGTTGCCGATCGTTCACTTTTTGGTGCTAACTGTACACTTCGCATTTCAGTCAAAGCACACGTCAGATTTCACGTTTTAGTTGACGCAGTAGTTGATCCGCATTAAAGATGCTCTAATGGTGTTAGTTTGGAAAGTATTAACACGGTCTAATTTGTTAAATTAAAAGATCGATTTGACACAAAAAAGTTATGGGACTAAATTGAACCTCAAAAATAAGTTAAGAGACCAAAATGGTATTTAAGCCTAGTTAAAAAAAATTAAAATGATAAGAACTTTCTTAAATCGTTTTAAACTATAGGGATTTAATTAAAATGTTAAGTAAACTATAGGGACTAATTGAGTAACTTGACATTTTTTTAAGATAATTGTATTGGATAACTCGAAGCCCAAGCCCAAGTGGAATGAAATTTGAAGATGTTGGCACTCATTTTTTTTTGTAAAGTTGGGGAAAAACATATTTGATAGGATTTCTTCCCCTAGGCTTTGCAAGGGATTCTTCGACAAGACTAGCACCACCGTCTTCGGTGCAATCGATGTCGCGGTTCTCTTCTGGGCCCCCTTCTGTTCCCAAGCATGCAATGATCGCGACTTCAACTAGGGTTCTCTGTCACCAGGCTCTTGTCCACCACCAGATGATGAGTCACCACCCTCATCAAAGCCTGGAGGCCACCTGCTCCCCATCAGAAATAGCAAACAATTTCGTTGGTCTCCAAATTTGTGCCCCCTCCACCATTGTCTGATGCTACTTCAAAGAGATCTACTTTTGTATACCTTCACTGTCAACCATGAAGGCTCTCATCTAATGCGCCATTGAAACCTTGCCTCAACTACCCTGCCTTAACTTTAGTATGTCTCTGTCAAGCCCTTTGAAGCATATTTGAATCATATAGACAAAAATCCTTTGGTCTGTTGGCTCTCATATATATCTGCTATGACACCGTTAACCCCATTTTGAATAAAATAAATTTCTTTAAATAAAAATTAATACATCATTGATTCTCAAATAATTATCTGTTTAAAAAGCACCGTGTGAAAACAGCGTAAAATTTTAAACAAATAAAATTAACATAAACGAACTTAATATATGTAAACATCCTACGGAACAAGAGTATCAAGTTTCAAAAACAACTCCAAGTCAATTTTACAAAATAAATAAAACGAAGTATTTATTTATTTAGAAATAAATCCGATAAAATTAAATAAGTCCCCAAGTCACATTGTCTCAGAGCTAATACATAACCCAAGTTAAACAAAAGAAATTTTCGCAGTTCACAGATGAAAATAAAAATAACATCATTAAATAAAATCCAGTAGACACTCAAGTTCTTCAGTTTAGCCACTAACTTCAGGATTAGAAGTATCTACAATCAAACATGAACATACAAAGAGACATACAAACAAAGAGGGGTGAGTACGTTGTAGTTAAGTTGTGGTGATATTTAGAAAGAATAAAATAGTATTCCTATATATACATATATATATATATATATATGCACACACACACATATATATATATACATATACGTGTATATATATATATATAGGTATAGCAACACAAACTCATATAAATATACACCACGTTACATACACATGATACAACACTCACATTTTAAACCATAAGCACGCACAGATAAAATTCACCTTTCTCAGAGTCACATAGCTATCTCAAGAAAAATGCAGATACTAGCAACACTGCTTCATATGCATGTGGTACCATCTACTACTCTGGGAAGTCGCCTAGGAGTACATAATTGGTTTATTAGAGAAAGTCACCTCAATGGTGATTACTCTGTTACCGCATTCTCTCAACTAGGAATGATAATGTCTGGTGACGGTCGGGGTAGCTAAGTCTGATAAGTGGCCCCCAGCCCAAGGCCCGACACTTAAACTATCGGGGACCACAAACTTGGGCTTCTCACCCCCTAGGCCGAGATATTGCCACGCAAGCTCACTCATGTTGGCCTTCACCTTTCATTTCAACGATGCTTCCCCCCATCCTATCACAAGGTTTGGTATGTCAATCATATACACAAGTCGGGTTTCCTCCGAACATCACAATTCAATTTTTCATTGACAATCCATTATGGCCCATATGGCTAGAATCATCTCACAAGGAATCACTCAAGTCCCATCATGGTTACTTATAGCTAGGTGACTTGCACACAAAGTCATTTATCCTTTCAAGGCCATTGCCACAAGCGTGGACTTTTCACAACCATCGTTACAAAATAACAAGCGGGTCAAAGAATAAATTCAGGGAATCTACGACTTGTCTGAAAAATAATTATTTCTTAATCGTGTAATTAAAATCTACAGAAAACAGAACAGAAATAGCAACGACAGAAAAATAGCAACAAAAATACCCAAATATAGAGACTGCATAGCAGCAGAGACTGGACAACTGTTTTTATGCCTAAGTTCTGCACAACAGAAATTCTACTAAAAAACAAAAACAGCAAACAGCAACAAAAACAGAAAACAGCAACATGCACAAAAAAACAGTAAGCAGAAAACTGCACAAAAATAGCAACAGAAGTTGGACTGCAACGCTGTGTTTTCTTTTAAAAACGTTTTCGCATGTTTTCGCCTATCTTTCTTCGATTCAAAATATTTAGGGACATCATAATTAAGACTAACAATTAGGGAAAAATCTTTATTAATAATTAGGAGTATTTCTTAAGGCTCTAACCCGGTTCTCTAATTCCAAAATAGTTACGGCAACTTCTTTACAAAGAAACGATACGAATTAAAATATGAACGAAACAAGTTAAATTATTCTAAAATTTCAATTAATAATATCCATAAAATCAACATCTATTTTAATTATTTATATAATCTCAAAGAGCAATTCATTAATTCCAACACTGCAAATCATCATTAAAATTAACGAACGTGCCAATTTAGTGCTCTAACAATTCAACCACATTCTAGGCATCAAAACATATATTTTTTTAACACTTAAAACATCTATGAACAGCCATGGCAGCCACATAATTTATTCAAAACAGTAATTATATCGTTTATAAACATTTAAAACATAATTTCTTTCAATCAATTATCAAACAACAGGGTTCAAGGACAACCTCTTCACCTACTCTCTCAAATATCCCCAACCGCAATATCTCCCCCTTACCTTAAGGTTAAAATCGAGTTTGACACGTAGGGATGGAAGGAGACGGTATCTCACGACGGTCCTTTGGGAAAACGTTCGCTATGAAAATGAAAGAACACATAGAAATCGTTAGAATTTGGTTTTGAGGTTGAAATCCTAACATCAAAAAGAGGGTGAGAGACTTACTAATATGTTTGAATCGAACGAAGCTCTATGATGGGAAGACAACAGCGATCTCGTTCTTCTCTACGGCGTTACAAAGAAATTGATCGGTCTAGTTTGCCCAATCTCCTCCAAGGATGAGAGAAGATGAGGGAAGTGAGGGAAAGGAAAAAGAGAGACACCTAGGGTTTGTGTTTCTGTTGCAAGGTGCAAATGAGAGTCTCACTAAGTGTATATAGGTCAAAATGGGCTTTGGGGTCGTTTTGGGTTGGAATTGTAAAGCCTAGGGTGGTAAAAAGTGAAAAAACGAAGTAAAAACGCGAGATTGCCGTTGCTGTCATGGTAAAAACGCCCTGTGCAAACATTCGATACCATTTTGGTCATATATTGAGCTATGAGTGTCCGATTAAGGATTTATTTATTGTGCTAAGACAATTTCCTACAAATTCCTCTCTAATGATCATGGTCAAAATCGGAATCTAAGTTGTTTAAAAAGTCAGTATAAATTTACTCAAGCATCCCAAAAGCTACACTTGGGCATCACTAACTTCGAAAAGCTTATCTTCAGTTCTAGTAATCGGATTTGAGTTAAACAAAAGCCAAATGAAAGTTGAGAGAAATATCTACAACTTCCATGAAGATGAGTAAATCCAATTTGGTCGTTAAAGGGTTCTAAAATAATGAGTACGATGACTGAATTATTTTCCGAATCAAAGCAAGTCTTGAACTCCCTCAAAGGTATCTTAACTTTTGCACTTTGGTTTCGAATCGAGACTAGTGGGTTCCTAAACACTTGCATACACTCTTAAAACATTATTAAACATAATTAAATATTAAAATTTAATCAACACATAATAATAAAAAATTAGCATGAAATAGTCTATAAAAATGAGGGATGTATAATCAGTCAAAATTCATTTTTTATATAACTTTAAAATCTTTTTAACCCTTCAAACTCATTTTTTTACACCTCTTTAACCCAAAATATTTTTCCAAAATAAATGACATTTCAAATACTAATATTTTATAAAAATAAAATATTAAATAATATAATACCGAAATTTTCTAAAAAAACAAGTAAATACAAATTCAACATTTTTCAATAATTCAAACACACATTGGGGAATCGGAATCATTAAATCTACAAATTATAATAATTAATTAAATAAACACATATTTAAAAATATAAAATGTATGAAAAATGCGGGATGTTACATCTACAAGTCTGGTTTTACCCAAATCTTATGTGAAGTCTGTTTGTCCATTTAGGACAACACCAGTTGGAAAACAAATATATCTAACCCCTAGAAGGAATGACCAGCTGTGATGCAGAAAAATCACAAACCAAGCCGGTTGAAAAAGACGATTAAAGGGGCATTTTGATCTTCAATAATTTTGATGCCCTCACAGCCTCATTGGGCCAGGCCCAATCTAATGGATGCTTTGTTTGGCTATTGGCATAGGGGCAGATTGGGATTTGAGGATGATGGTTTGGTTCCTTCTTACTCTTAGGTATTAAGACTCTGTGTTAGATGGTTGGTCTGTATTTGCTACATCAGTATGTCTGTGATTAGTATTATTGTTTTGGTATTGGGACATTACACATGTTGTTAGTTTGACCATACTCCGTGTGCAAGTAATCTTGCACTTTGGTGTAATGTTTTTGGGTCTTGTCCATTATCAATAAAATAATACACCAATGACCAAAAATAAAATATAAACAATTAAAAATAGAAAATACGCAGAACGAATATAAGACATACATTTTTTATCAGGCCACCATATAATACGGTCTTGGGTAATAGAAGGCAACATTGGTACATCAAAAACAGTCATTGCATCATGTTGATTAAACCAATAATTCACCAAACTATGATTCCATCGATCTCTTGCATCTGGAAGTGACAAGTCTTTCACTCGCATACCAGACATGGATGGTAACGATGGTTGTGAAAAAATTATCTCTTCTTCTCTACAAATCCAAGGGTCACCCCAAACACATATGTGTGCCCCATCACCAATGATCCATCTAGATCCTTCCTTGATCAATGTTTGAGAGCTATTAATACTCCTCTAAGCATAGATTGCTTGATGGCTAAGTTTGGCATCTAAAAAAGACTCATTTAGGTAAAATTTAGCTTTGAAGATACGAGAAACTAGAGTATTTGGATTAGAAAATAATTTACAACCCTACTTCCCAACCATAAATAAATTAAAGACACAAAGATGACGGAATCCCATACCTCTATCATTCTTCTTGCTGGTTAGCTTCTCCCAAGACAACCAGTTGATACCTTTACCGCCCCTCTGTGAATACATGTCTTGACAGGATTGTTTTGATGATTGACAAAAGGAAGTTATGCAAATAGTCAACTATGCAAAAAGCAAAAAAAGTATACCAAGCCACACACCAAGGATTGGAGGACTTCAACTCTTTAGGTTTTGGGTATTTACTTATTTGTTAGGGCTATTTGTAAGTAGTGGTAAAAAGCTCTCAATTAAAATTAAATCACACACTCACATTGTTTTATCTAAAATTAATTTCATGGCATTTTTCTTAATTATTTTAGTCATCAAGTATTTTGAAAAATGTTTTAAGTAGTGTCCAAAATTCCTACCATTTTCAACTTAAATAAATGTTTATCAATTTATATGAAGGAGAATTGAAATTATTATTGAAGTTTAATTAAACATGTTTATCAAATTGACTTTTCTTGAGGAATAAAAGCCACGCCCTTCAATGCACCAAAAAGCAAGGGGCAGGTCTTCTACAAACGGTACTGAAGTTTGTCGTGGCGTTTAAAACTTTACATAATCGATTATAACTTTATTATAATCGATTATGGCTTTTCAAAATGATCTCCGTGTTTCAATTTTCAGACATATAATCGATTATATTTTTTCATAATTGATTACATTAAAGTCAAATTTCCAGATTGAGTGCAACAGACAAAATTCTCTTAAATGCGTGACACTCCTCTCGGTGCCTATAAAAGCACTGCACCGTGAGCATTTTTTTTTGATAACGCTAGTGCTTAATTTTTGTGCTGAAACTCTATCAAAATATTTTATCACTCACACTTATTTCATCATAATATTTTATTTGAGAGCCTTTTATACTACATAGTTTCACTTGTATTTTTCTGAGCTTCAATTTGTTATATCTGCACTTTTGAGTGTATCTTCCTCATCTCATTTTATTTGTAAAAATTATTTTTTGGGTGGGAATCCCAAGTTGTTCATAGAGAGGTGTTATCTCTTGAACGTATTGCTCTGGTTTAGAGTTGTAAAGGTTTCTAGCTGAACTTGATTTAAAAGCTAGTGGTTTAGTGAAAATCTCATAGTGCTTTGTTTTGGGGACAGGACGTAGGCCACAGGGGTGTTTGGTGACCGGGCCTGTATAATTTGCTGCGTGCTCTTCTTTGCTCTCTATCTCTTTATTATTCAAACAATTTTTTTTTGGTTCTTTATTTTATTGCCTTTACCTTCAGTCATTTACATTTCAGTTATTTAATTTATGTCATTTATTTTATTGCAATTTAATTTCTGCAATTTATTCTTCAAGTCATTTATTTTTCCGCAGTTAATTTCTTGCAAGATTTATTTCAGCACTTTATTTGAATTTTTTTTAAAAAAGCACCGCTCACGCAATTCACCCCCTCTTGTGTTTGGAGTCACTTGGCAATAAATGGCATCAGAGCTAGACTCTTGTTTAAAGGACTTAACCGTCTCAAGAGAATGACTTCAAACAATAACGAGGGAAGCTCCATATACAGACCCCCATTTTTCAATGGTGAGGGGTATGGTTATTGGAAGGATAGAATGCAAATTTTTCTTGAGGGTGTTGATCTCGATATTTGGGATGCTATGGAAAACGGTCCTTATGTCCCACTCAATCAATTAATGATAAAGTGGTGGACAAATCTAGATCACTTTGGACCGAAGATGAAAAGAGAAAGGTCTAATACAATTTGAAAGCCAGGAACATCATCACTTCAACTTTAAGCTACGATGAGTTCTATAGGGTTTCAAATTGCAAGACCGCCAAAGAAATGTGGGACACCCTTCAATTGGCCTATAAAGGTACTACCGAGGTCAAAAGGGCTCGAATGAACACATTAACCCATGAGTATGAGCTATTTATGATGAAACCGGGTGAAAACATATAAGATACACAAAAACGGTTCATCGATATAATAAACCATCTCAGAGCTCTTGAGAAGGTTTTTAACAATGAAGATTTAGTTAATAAAGTTCTTAGATGTTTAAATAGAAACTGGTAACCCAAGGTTATCACTATATCTGAATCTAGAGATTTATCTACTATGTCTTTGGCAATCTTGTTTGGTAAATTACAGGAACATGAACTTGAACTAAATCGGCTCATTGAGAGTGAGGAAAGTGAAAAGAAAAAGAAGGGAATTGCTCTCAAAGCAAGAGTCAATGAAAAAGGAGACTCTGATGACTATGATAGTCTTCATGAGGATGAGGAAGACATGAGCTCATTGGTTCGAAGATTCAAAAGGTTCATGAGGCAAAAAGGGAAAACAAGCAAGTTACAAAATCCTCAAAAGAAAAATGAGGAAGGAACTTCCTTCAATCCAACTTGCTAACAATGTGGTCAAAAGGGACACATAAATCCTGATTGTCCCCATGGTCAGAAGAAAAATGAAAAGTTCGATAAAGGGCCATAAAAAGAATCAAAAGGAAGAAGAGCCTATATTGCTTGGGATGACAATGACATGGACTCGTCTGATGAATTAGAAAATGAGGAGGTCAACTTATGTCTCATGGCAAATCAAGAAATAGATGAAGTAAATGCTCTTGAAAACGAACCTACTTTAACTTATGATGAGCTACTCATTGCTTGTGAAGAATTCTAAGAAAACCATCTCTTCTCTTGAATCAAAAATCCTTACTTTAAACCAAGAAATGGAAGTTCTTAAAGAAAACAAATTGTTGTGACAGAAGTTTCCACTTGCATTTTTTGCGAAAACCAAAATAACAAAATTTTCAAGTGTGATGAATGCAATGTTTTGAAAAAACAAGATTGAAGATTTGCAAAACACCCTTGTCAAATTTACCATGGGAAATGATAACTTAAATATTCTTTTGAAAAAACAAAAAGGTACTTTTGGAAAAGTTGGTTTGGGTTATGATCCAAAAACGCATGAAAAATCTTTCAAACTTGTCAATCACAACAACACTTCTAGCAATCCTTTCATTAAGTGTTTCCATTGTGGTAGAAAAGGCCACACTGCTTCTATTTGCAACATTAGAATGAACAAAAATGTGATTGGTAAAAAGATGTGGATTCCTAAGGATGCTTTGCTCAAGACTAACTCACCTAGACCCAACATGGCTTGGGTACCAAAAGTAAAAACTTGACTGTGTTTTGCAGGTGTGCTTGAAAGCCAAGAGCAAAATGTGGTATCTTGAAAATGGTTGTTCCAAGCACATGATAGGAGACAAAAGCAAGTTTTCCTTATTGTCTCCCAAAATGGTGGTTACATTTTTTTTAAGTGTGCTAACAAGTTTATGCAAGTCACATTAACTATAAACGATTATGCGTTCAACATCAGCAAAGATGAGGAAACAACTGTGACGAGAATGAGTTGGGTGAGGACTAGTAACCCCCATCCTAGTGCTTTATTTTGCTATTTCTTTTTTTTCGAATATTTTGTTGACCATGGATTTCTGATGCTTCATTGAACCCACGATACTCTATTTTGATTATTTTTTTGTCACATCTAGTTACACTTATATGCATATGCTTTACATGCCCTTCTCTTTATCTTTCCCGCTTTTTGATGTTGCCAAAAGGGGAGAGTTATATGATTCAGGGGGAGTGAATTATATTATGCATATTGTGAGGGGAAGTTTTTCTAAAATACGCGCTTAAACTCTGATATCTTATTGAAAAACCATGTTTATATCTCATTGCTATATCATGATTATATTTTACTAAATTCCCTCCCTGAGATGTTTGTCATCATCAAAAAGGGGGAGTCTATGAATACATGCATTGACAGGATTGTTTTGATGATTGACAAAAGGGAGTTATGCAAATAGTCAACTGTGCAAAAAGCAGAAAAGTATACCAAGCCACACACCAAGGATTGGATGATTTCAACTCTTTAGGTTTTGGGTATTTACTTATTTGTTAGGACTATTTGTAAGTAGTAGTAAAAAGCTTTCAATTAAAATTAAATCACATACTCACATTATTTTATCTAAAATTAATTTCATGGCATTTTTCTTAATTATTTTAGTCATCAAGTATTTTGAAAAATGTTTTAAGTAGTGTTCAAAATTCCTACCATTTTCAACTTAAATAAACATTTATCAATTTAAATGAAGGAGAACTAAAATTATTATTGAAGTTTAATTAAACATGTTTATCAAATTGACTTTTCTTGAGGAATAAAAGCCACGCCCTTCAATGCACCAAAAAGCAAGGGGCAGGTCTTCTACAAACGGAACTGAAGTTTGTCGTGGCGTTTAAAACTTTACATAATCGATTATAACTTTATTATAATCGATTATGGCTTTTCAAAATGATTTCCGTGTTTCAATTTTCAGACATATAATCGATTATATTTCTTCATAATCGATTACATTAAAGTCAAATTTCCAGATTGAGTGCAACAGACAAAATTCTCTTAAATGCGTGACGCTCCTCTCAGTGCCTATAAAAGCACTGCACCGTGAGCATTTTTTTTTATAACGCCAGTGCTTAATTTTTGTGCTGAAACTCTTTAAAAATATTTTATCACTCACACTTATTTCATCATAATATTTTATTTAAGAGCCTTTTATACTACATAGTTTCACTTGTATTTTTCTGAGCTTCAATTTGTTATATCTGCACTTTTGAGTGTATCTTTCTCATCTCATTTTATTTGTAAAAATTATTTTTTGGGTGGGAATCCCAAGTTGTTTATAGAGAGGTGATATCTCTTGAACGTATTGCTCTGGCTTAGAGTTATAAAGATTTCTAGCTGAACCTGATTTAAAAGCTAGTGGTTTAGTAAAAATCCCATAGTGCTTTTTGCTTTAGGGACAGGATATAGGCCACAGGGGTTTTTGGTGTCCGAACCTGTATAATTTGCTGCATACTCTTCTTTGCTCTATATCTCTTTATTATTCTAGCAATTTATCTATTTTTGGTTCTTTATTTTATTGTCTTTACCTTCAGTCATTTACATTTCAGTTATTTAATTTCTGTCATTTGTTTTATTGCAATTTAATTTCTGCAATTTATCCTTCAAGTCATTGATTTTTCCGCAGTTAATTTCTTGAAAGATTTATTTCAGCTATTTGAATTTTTTTTTTAAAAAAGCACCGCTCACACAATTCACCCCCTCTTGTGTTTGGAGTCACTTGGCAATACCCTCCACTAGAATCCCCCCAAAATGAGTTCATCAACCTTTCAATCTCCTCTACAAGCGATGTTGGAATAGCATAGATGCTCATAGCATAAGGAGGAATTGCTTGCACCACAGACTTAAGAAGAATCTTACGACCTGCTCGAGACAAGGACTTCCCTCTCCAAGATTGACGCTTATGCCAAACTCGATCTCAGATGTATTTGTCTACTGATTTTTTGCTATGCCTTACCATGGAAGGTAATCCAAGATATTTGCATGTGCCTAAGCAAATACTCATGCCCAAGCTACTAGAAATGCTAGCATGAGATCTTGTATTTGTGTTTCTGCTAAAAAAAATCAGAATTTTGATAATTAAGAGCAAGGCCGGATGCTCTCCGATATTAAGAAGAATATTTTCCAGTACCAAAGATTCCTTATTAGTAGCCCTGAAAAACAAAAAACAATTGTTAGCAAAATGGAGTTGTGAGACGATTGGGGCGCCTCTACACACTTGAGTCCCATGAATGTCTCCTCTACTTTCAGCTTGGTGATGTAACAACTACTTTCATCATGCCCACCATGCCCACTTTCGTCAACAACAGCAGAAGACTCAGACTTATCTTCATCCTTTGCAGTAGCTGCGATGGAAGTGGTTTTTGGCACCTTGAATGCCCATCAGATTGAGACCCTCCCCGTTTTGCAATGGCAAGGTTATCAAGTCCTGTTAAATCATTCAATAGATAAACAGTGAAAATCATCATCATTCAGTTCTTAAGATGTAAAAACCTAAAACGCGACATAAAATGTACAATATAAACAATCAATAGAACTACTAAAACAGAGACTCGTAGTTCAAAATGAATTACAAAACAAAACAATACCTAAACGAGATTTTCTTTTCGAAGCAACGTACACCACCTGATCCTTCCTGTGAACACAGAATCCACCGCCGGCAGACTTTTTTGGCTCCAAGGTCACCGTGGTCTTGTCTAAGTCAACGATTCGAGAAGTAGCTCCATCGTTCTAATCACAAACAATAACAAAAAATAGAATCAATTTCTCTAGCTTGTAAGGCGAGTTCATAAATCTGAGACTTATTTCCTAGATGTAAATACATCTCTGTCACGCTGTCCCACAACTCCTTGGTTGTAGAATAGAACATATAATTGTTGTTGATGTCTTCCTCCGTGGAATTTACCAACCACATCATCACCATGGAGTTTTCAGCATCCCACACAGCATGTTGTGGGTCGCTAGGGCCTGGTTGAGGTCGATCACCAGCGAGGTATCCAAGTTTACCTCTGCCTCGGATATACATCTGGACAGATTGAGACAACACTGAAGATAGTTTGACCCATTGAGTCTAAAGGAGGTGATTTGGATTGAATGAGAATCGTTGTAAACACTCATCTGCTCTTGTTTTGGAGTTAGTGAGTCTTTGGCAGTGGCATTCTGCTTTTCCTGGGGTGACTCCTTTTTCGGATTATCGTTGGTGGTTGAGAAACTGTCAACTATGGTGATAAATCAGAGGCGCAGGCTACAGAGATCGTGCTCTGATGCAAGTTGAAATATGGGAGAAGAATATTTTATTGATTATATAACTATACAGGGATTCCTCTCTTTTATAGAGGGAATTACATCAGGTGAGGATCACATATAGAATCCTAAATTAATGATAGAATATTGACAATAAAGAACTACTTAAAATAGGAACAACTAAAAAGGAAAGAATATATCTGAAGAATCAGAATTATTTACAAGAATATTTCAGGATATCAAATAGGGATTCAATCCTATTTATGACACCCTATCAACAATTACGTTAGTATCGCACATTCTCTGTGGGTCTGACATTCAGAGTCTTAAATATACTCCACTTTATTACGGTTACGATCAGGTGCGTTTGCTTGGGCCGCAACAACGTACTAATGTTAACACACCAAATTATCTACTTTTATAGAGCATTTTTAGTACTAAATTATATCATTTTGTGCTATTTAAAGTATAAAAGTACTTATGTCCTATTTTGCAGAATTATCATAAAGACATCACTTAGAGCAAAAGATACGAGAATGGATCAAAAACTGGCAAGTTTTGGAGATTTTTAGAACTTCTGGACGAGCGGTACGGCCTATGGCCATACACAACTCCCTGCGTGCACAAGTACGAGCCAGCGTTGTAACCAAAGTTCGATACGACTATGTATATATGCAGTATGCCGTATCCCAGCCCGTAATGTGTATATTTGTAGCCAGATGAACTAATTCGCATCTTAACATATAAATAGACAGTCTTAGCCTACTCTAAGGACCTTCTGACGGATTTTTGATTCTCAGCTCATTTTTTTAGAGTTTCTCACAAACACCTTGATAATTGGAGTGAGTTTTGAATCTTGGGAGCTTCTCACAAACACCGTCATACCGAAAGAGTGTCTCGATTCTATTTAATCATGTCTTTTCAGATTTCATGTTTGGATTTATGTTATTCTTTTATATTGAGAAATATTATGAGTAGCTAACTCCATCACTAAGGGTGATCGGAGATCTTTTATGATGTTCTTGACATTTATTTAATTGCTTTTATGAACTTCTTATTATCCTTATGAATGTATTTTTTCTAGCATGCTTAATCCTATAGGATCTGGTCAGTCCTTAATAAATTAGTTAATTGGAGGTGATCGTACCACAATTAGTTAATGGAACTCTAGGATTAAAAGAATTCGCTAATTATGTCGGGTCAAGGATAGTTGCTTATTCTCAATCAATCATTGAATTGATAAACTTACTAATTCTTAATGCTCTTTCTTTTAATTGTCTTGTATGATCAAACATGGTAGTTCTTAGGAAGAAGACTATTAGCATTGCATGATCAAACGATGATAATAATTCTAGAGTAAGTGATTGGCTTTCAATAAGGAGATATAGTTCATAATAGCAGGTTGATAGATTCAGGAGCTAGTATTAGTGAACCCGGTTCCCTAGGCTTTTCCTATTTGATTTCACTTCAGTACTTGCTATTTAGTTTTGTTCTAGTCATCCCAATTCATTTGTTTTAACCTCAACCTACTAATTTCGATAGCTTAAATAATATAAGATCTTTATTATGTTGGTACTCACGCATTCCCTGTGGGTTTGACATTTGGAGTCTTAAATATACTCCAGTTTTATTACGAGTTACGATCATGTGCACTTGCTTGAGCTGCAACAAGTTTTTGGCGCTGTTGCCAACGAATATTCTAGCGATATTGACTTATCGAGATCTTAGTTACTTTAAGCATTTTTTTTATATTTTGTCTAATTTTAATATTCGTTTTGTTTTTACTGTTTTAATTAATTAATTTTTTTGTAATCAGGCACCACAAAAACCAAGAGTAATGGCAGAAGAACTCATACTAGAAGAATACTTTTCTCCTATGGTCAACATACATGATAGCATAAACTACCTAACCATTAGACAACTTAACTTCGAGTTCAAACCAGCCTTAATCTCAATGGTGTCTGCAGTGCAATTTTCGAGACTACCCTCGGAGGACCCACACACTCATCTCAAGAACTTTCAAAGGATACTTAACACCGTTAAGTATAATGGAGTCCCAGCTGAAACAATTAAACTAAAGTTGTTCTCATTCTCAATGCAAGGGAAGGCTCATGCTTGGCTAGACTCTTTAGCTCCAAATTCAATCACCACTTGGGAAGATTTGAAGAGCAAGTTTCTTCATAAATATCTCTCTCCTGCCAAATTTGCAGAACTAAGAGCTAAAATAGTCAACTTCAAGCAACTTGAATCAGAGCCAATGCATGAAACTTGGGATCGATTTCAAGAACTACTCAGAAACTTTTCATACCATGAGTTTGCTACATGGCAACTGGTTCACATAGCCTATAATGGGTTTGACTTGCAAAACAGGGCCGCTATATATGCTGTGTGTGAAGGATCATTGGGAACAAGAACAATATCTAAGGCTTTCGAAATAATTAAAGAGATGACTCAAAATAATGCTCAGTGGTCATCAGAAAAACCACAACTTAACTCTGGATCCGAAACCCATGGTATGCAGACTAACACGTCTTTAGAGGCCAAAGTGGATGCGAAAATTTGAAGCTTTGTTAGCATCACGTGTCCACACTAACAGTGCAAGGAATAGTCTCAACCAGAAGCCTATGACAACTAAGGACCCAATTGCGAAAGTTCATTTTATAGGCACCGAGACACAAAGTAGTTCATACTAAAACAATAATAACCCGGTGTGGAAAAATCAGGGATATTCGTATTTGCAGAGTCAAGCTCAAAGAAGGGGAAGTCTTAACTTATCCGAAACGATGCAAGGATACATGAGAGTACTTGATGAGTGATTTAAATGCCTAGAAAAGATGGTAATGACCATAGTAGAAAATCAGAGAAAACTGAAGGAGCAAGTAGCCACCCTGGTGAGCTATATGACCAAGATTAATGAAGAGAAACTGAAGGAGCAAGTAGCCAGCCTAGCCTATAAATAGGGGCTCTTAACATGTTACAAAGACCTTTTGAGGAATTCCCAAGTCAAGAGCCCCCTTGTTGAGAATCATTCACAAACACCATACGATTGGAGTAAGTTTTGGATCATTGGAGCTTTCCATCAATTCAGAATTGTTGTTGGAGTCCGTGGAGGCGTGAGGAACACACGAGAGGATTGTCGTCATACCGAAAGGGTGTCCTGGTTCTTTAACTCATGTCTTTTAGGAGTTTAGATTTGTTTTACTTTCTTTTGTTGCATAACATTATGAGTAGCTAATTCCATCACTAGGGGTGATGGGGGATCTTTTACGATGTTCTTGATATCTATTTAATTGTTATTTTGAATTCCTTATTATCTTCATGAATGTGTTGATTCTAGTATGCTTAATCTCATAGGGAGTAGCTAACCCTTTAAAATTAGTTAATTATGGTAACAGGATCATAATTAATTAGTGGAACTCTATGATCACAGAGCTTGCGGTATACGCCGGATAGGTTATTGTTTGTTTTCAATCAGTTATTAAATTAACAAACTTGCCTGCTCTTAATGCTCTTTCCCTTAGTTACCTTCCTAGACCAAACAGAGTAATTAGTTAGGAGGGAGGCTATTGTACACGAGGATAGCCCTTAGTAATTTAGAGTAAGTAGTTGGCATTTAATGAGAAAATACAATTCATAATAGCAAGGAAGTAGATTCAAGAACTAGTATTAGTGAACCCGGTTCCCCTAGGTTTCTCCTATTTGATCTTGCTCTAATCATCTTAGTTTAAAGTCTTATTTTCATTCCGCTTAGTTTTCTATTCAATTCCAACCCAATTATTCTGTTCGTTTAAAGAATTAAGGATCTTTATTATGCTGGTACTTGCGCATTCCCTGTGGGTTCGACATTTGGAGTCCTAATTATACTCCACTTTATTACGAGTTACGAGCAGGTACACTTGCCTAAGGTACGATCTACTGAAAAAAAAAAGATCTACTGAAAAAAGAAACGTGAAAACAAAAAACTTCTGGTTTTTAACAGCTTGTGGAACACAAGTCGAATCATACCTTGATAATTATTTCCCAAATCCATTTTCATTTTTGGGTCCCATTTTTAAAAAAATTAAAAAACAATTGAACAAAGATTTGAAAAATCGTTTTTTCTAGTTCTAAAAGGGGAATGTTTTAGCAATATTAGTTCAACGAGATCTTAGTTACTTTAAGCATTTTTATTCTATTTTCTGCTTTACTATTTTATAGCTATTTTATTTATATTAATTACCATCTGTGTACTCAGGCACCGCAATGGAAGAAGAACTAGAGCTCACTCTTGAAGAGTATTTTTTTGCTTCTATTGATACTCAGGATAGCATAAACAGTCTAGCCATTAAGCGGCATAACTTTAAAAATAATCTTGCTTTAATCAAGCTAGTGTCTGCAGTGCAATTTTTGGGGCTACCTTCGGAAGACTCACATACCCATCTCAAGAGCTTCCGAAGAATACTTAGCACTGTCAAGTATAATGGAGTCCCCGTAGAAGCTATTAAACTAACATTATTTCCATTCTCATTGTAGGGAAAAGCTCAAGTTTGGCTAGACTCTTTGGCACCAAACTCAATCACCACTTGGGAGGATCTGAAGGGAAAATTTCTCTAGAAATATATATCTTTAGCCAAATTTGCAGAAATAAGAGTAAAAATAACTAGTTTCAAACAGTCTGAGTTGGAACCAATGCACGAAGCTTGGGAGCATTTTCAAGAACTACTTAGAGGTTTTCTACACAAGGAATTCACTACATGGCAACTTGTTCACATTTTCTACAATGGGTTAAATGCACATAGTAGAGCTGCCATAGACGCTGTCTGTGGGGGATCTCTGGGAACAAGAGCACCCTCTGAGATGCTAGAAATTATTAGAGAAATGGCTCAGAACGATGCTCAATGGTTTTTGGAAAGGAAACAGATTGATCCTGAAATAGGGAGCCATGGGAGGCAAACTCCCTTATCTTTAGAAGCCAAGGTAGATGCACTCACTGAAAAATTCGAAGCCTTATTAGCATCTCATGCTCATATCAAAACTTCAAGGAAGTCTTCAACAATTGGGAATGAAGTTGTGAAGGTTAATTTTATAGGCACCGAGAAACATGGTAATCACTGCTCAAATAATAACAATCCGGTGTGGAGAAACCAAGGCTCATTTTCACAGGCTCAAGCGGGAAGGAAGCCATATCCAGGCCACCCTGCATTAGTTCATGGATACATGAAGGTACTTGACGAAAGGTTTAAGCATCTGGAAAAATTGGTATCAACAAATGCGGAAAGACAGAAGCAATTAGCCGATCAATTAGCTCTCTTGATAAACCATTTAGCCAAGAAAGAAGCGAAAACATATAGCCAAGAAGTGCAATCTAATCTAATAACTACAAGAGGAGGGATAGTACTCGCGGGGCCATCTGAGAAGAGCAAGGAAAAAGTCATATCTGCTCAGCCCCAAGAAAGATCACCTATTCCTACCGAAGAAAGAGAGACAAGAAACAAGGAGCCTGAGAAAGAACAATCAATAGTACCTATAAATCCACCTGACACAACCCCTGTTGTGCCATTCCCACAGAGACTGAAGAACGACTTGCAGGACCCTCAATTTGCAAAAAATTTAGAAGTCCTGAAGCAGCTAACTATCAACATACTATTCGTGGAAGCTATTTCTCAGATGTCTAGATATGCTAAATTCTTGAAGGATATCCTTGCCAACAAGGAAAAGCTAGAGGAGTTATCCACTATTCGGTTAAGCGAGGAGTGCTCAGCCGTAATCCTGAAAAAGCTACCTCCTAAAATGCAGGATCTAGGGAGTTTTACAATACCATGCACAATTGGAAATTCTTATTTTGAAAAAGCTCTTTGTGATTTAGGATCCAGTATAAATCTATCTATTTTTCAGCGACTTAGTTTAAAAGAAGTCAGACCCACAAGAATTCAATTATAGCTGGCAGACAGGTCCGTAGTGCACCCAAAAGGGATAATTGACGATGTCTTGGTAAAGGTAGAAAAATTTATTTTTCCAGCTGACTTCGTAGTTCTAGACATGGAAAAAGACAAGGAAGTACCCCTTCTTTTAGGAAGACCATTTTTAGCAACAGGAAAAACAATTATTGATGTTCACCAAGGAAAGCTTACATTACGGCTTAACGATGAGGAAGTTGTTTTCAGCGTGTTTGATTCCTTAAAAACACCAAATTCTCACTCGTGTAATTTTATTGACACTTTAACAGAAACTTTTATGATGTCTCCTGATTCACAGGTACACTTGCTTACAGACCCTTTAGAAAAAGTTTTAACTTGCAGTAAAGAGGTCTTCACCGACGAATAGGAAATTAAAAAGGAAGTTTTAGCTCTAGAGGCAGGCATGGAACGAAGACTATGGAACGAGGTGCAGCGATTTGTGAAATTAGATAAACCCAAAAAGACTGCGGTCAAGTCATCTTTAGAAGAGCCACCTGAGTTGGAATTAAAACCGCTACCTGCTAATCTTAAGTATGTATTTTTACACCCACCATCATCCTTACCAGTTGTCATTTCATCTTCTTTAACAGGTCCGATGGAGGAAAAACTTTTAAGAGTCTTGTGGGAGAACAAGGCAGCATTTGGATGGAGCATCCATGACATAAAAGGGATAAGTTCTACAATTTGTACCCACAGGATTTACATGGAGATTGATCACAAACCCAAAGTACAACCTCAACGAAGACTCAACCCAAATCTGAAAGAAGTTGTCAAGCAGGAAGTTATTAAATTACTTAACGCTGACATTATTTAGCCTATTTCTGATAGCCATTGGGTGAGTCCTGTGCAGGTAGTTCCTATAAAGGGAGGAACCACAGTTATGAAAAACGAGCAAAAAGAATTAATTGCAGTTAGGAAATTGATCGGATGGCGTATGTGCATCGACTATAGGAAACTAAAAGAAGCCACCAGGAAAGATCACTTCCCTCTCCCTTTTATTGACTAAATGCTTGAAAAATTATCTGGTCATGAATTTTATTGCTGTTTAGATGGTTATTCTGGTTATATGCAAATTCCTATACTAAGGAAGACCAAGAAAAGACTACTTTTACATGTCCTTATGGGATGTTTGCATATAGAAGAATGTCATTTGGTTTATGCAATGCCCCTGCAACATTTCAAAGATGCATGATGGCTATATTTTCTGATATTTTAGAAAATTGCATTGAGCTATTTATGGATGATTTTTCAGTTTATGGATCCACATTTGATGTCTATCTGCATAATTTGGAACTTGTGCTAAAAAGATGCATAGAAACAAATCTAGTTTTGAATTGGGAAAAGTGTCAATTTATGATTTCGGAATGTATAGTCTTAGGACATAAAATTTCTCAAAAAGGCATTGAGGTAGACCCAGCAAAGATTGAGGTTATTTCGAAATTACCACCTCCAAATTCAGTTAGAGGTGTTAGGGGCTTCTTAGGACACGCTGGCTTATAGGAGATTTATAAAAGATTTTTCACAAATTGCAAAACCTCTTTCTAACCTCTTAGTGAAATATGTACCATTTGAATTCTCTGAAGCATGCCTAAAAGCTTTTGACACTTTAAAATCTATATTTATAAATGCTCCTGTTATGATAGCACCTGATTGGTCTATTCCTTTTGAACTAATGTGTGATGCTAGTGATGTCGCAGTTGGTGCAGTGTTAGTCAAAGGAAAGACAAAATCTTTCATACTATTTATTATGCTAGTAGGACTTTGGACAAAGCACGGCGAAATTACACTACTACTGAAAAAGAGCTATTAGCTATCATATTTGTAGTTGATAAATTTCGTTCTTATCTGGTGATGTCTAAAATCATAATTTATACTGACCACTCTGCTATTAGACATTTACTTACTAAACAGGATGCAAAACCAAGGCTAATTAGATGGATTCTACTGCTTCAAGAATTTGACATCGAAATTAAGGATAAGCAGGGCGTGGACAATGTCATCGCAGATCACCTATCAAGGATAGATACAGTAGTAAGACCACCTGATAAAGAGCAAATTCAAGAAACATTTCTAGAAGAGCATCTATATGCTATTTCTACGGCACCATGGTATGTCGACTATATTAACTTTTTAGCCGGTAAGGTACTTCCACCCAATTTATCATATGCACAACGTAAGAAATTCTTTTCTGATGTTAAGTATTATTTCTGGGATGAACCTTATTTATTTAAGACTTGTGCTGACAGAATAATTAGAAGATATCCCAGAAACAAAATACCAATCTATATTAGAACACTATCACTCTAGGGAAGTAGGAGGCCATTATGGACCCACACGTACAGCTCAGAAAATCTTACAATGCGGTTTTTTCTAGCCTACCTTGTTTAAAGATGCTTATAAATTTGTCAAGGCTTGTGACCCCTGCCAAAGAACCAGAAATATCTCTAGAAAACAAGAAATGCCTCTAAATACTATTCTGTATTGTGAACTTTTTGATGCTTGGGGCATTGATTTCATGGGACCTTTTTCTAAGTCTAATAACAACATGTATATTTTAGTGGCAGTAGATTATGTCTCCAAGTGGGTAGAAGCAGTAGCATTACCAACTAACGACGCCCGAACGATAGTAAAGTTTTTGAAAAAGAATATTTTCACTAGATTTGGAACTCCTAGAGCAATAATCAGTGATGGCGGAAGTTATTTTTGCAATAAATAATTTGACAACCTCTTAGCTAAATATAGAGTCAACCATAAAGTGGCCATACCTTATCATCCCCAGACCAGTGGCCAAGTAGAAATCTCTAACAAGGAACTTAAGAAAATCCTAGAAAAAACTGTTCGTGCGTCAAGAAAAGACTGGTCTTCCAAACTAGATGATGCTCTGTGGGCATACAGAACTTTCAAAACACCTATAGGAATGTCACCTTATAGGCTAGTGTTTGAAAAAGCTTGTCACCTCCCTGTCGAATTAGAGCACAAGGCTTATTGGGCTACCAAATTTCTAAATTTTAATGTGCAGATGGTAGGTGAGCATCGTTTATTACAAATAAATGAGATGGATGAATTTCGATTGGAAGCTTATGAAAATACAAAATTGTATAAGGAGCGTACTAAGAAGCTGCACAATCAACACATCCAAAAGAGAAATTTTCAAATTGGAGACAAAGTATTAATTTACAACTCTCGACTTTGACTATTTCCAGGGAAACTTAAATCCCGTTGGTTAAGTCCCTATGAAGTAATACAAGTCTTTCCATATGGAACAATGGAAGTGGTTGCTAAAGATGGGTCAACTTTCAAGGTGAACAGACAGCGAGCAAAAATCTATGTTACAAGAACACCTGGGGACACATCTAAAATCTCATTGTAATTTCCAACCACTTAAAGCAACACGTCAGGCTCGTGACGTTGAACAAGCGCTTCACATGAGGCAACCTGTAGACCTTTACTTAGTATTTATTATTTATTTTTAGTAATTTTAATTCGTTTACTTTTACAGTTTGTCTATCACCTCCGAGGCACTCCAGGCAGCTGAAGATGATGACATAGGAACATCAATATCCCCATCAATTTGCTCGTGATATTTTTCAGAGGGGAGTCTCTTTCCACGTTCCTTTATAGCACTTATTTCTCTTTTATTTTATCTTTTTGTGCTTGTTTTAAAATAGTCGCAGTAGGGATACTGCTAGAAATAAGTGTGTGGATGGAGTTTTACATTATGCTTATTACTTGGTTGTGCTTATAACTGCTTATAATTATAAAGGAACTTTAAATTTTTGTTGATTTAGGGGCTATACAAATTTTTTTTCTTTATGATAACTTATGATTGAATCAATTCGTTGCCAGTATTAGAATTTGCTGAAAATTAGCATTGAAGTTCTGTGAGTTTGACTTTCTGTGTAAGCTATTAAATGTGAGTTTTGACCCGAAAATAAGAGGTCACATCATGCTTTTACCTCTTTTCTTTGTTGAATGATATTTTTCTTGAAATGTACAGTTTAGAACTTGTGCTGAGACTATTACGAAGCAAAAATGAATTTATTTGCATGAGAATTTGGAAAGGGCAATTTTTAGGAATTATTTAGGCCACTACCTTTTTGAATGCATTATCCCACTAGTTGCCCACTTTTTTGCCCAAAAAGTATTATGTTTAATTTATTTAGTACCTTTCTTGTTACTATTGATTATTTTCTGTAAAGGCAACCTCGGAAAAGTTTATTTGAGAGTAATTAGTGGCAAAATCAAAAGAATAATGTTATAAAATCCCTTTTGTATGTTTACAAAAGAGAAGGCTTAAAAATTTATTCCCCTCGTAGTTCTTACAAATGATTAACTGCTGCATAAATGCATGAAAGGAGGAAAGGAAAAAGAAAAAAGAAAAGAAAGAGCGTTGAAAAAGAAAAGAAAAAGAAAAAAATTTGTGATCATACTCATGCCTTCATAATTTACAAAAAAAAAATATTGATTGAAAAATTGGGATTCTTGCCTGCTTTTGAAAGTGAAAAAGAATTAGGTTGCTTGTTTTGGTTGATTTGTTTCTGACCCTTTGCGTGACCTTTTTCTTTCTTTTATCATACCAAACATTATTACCTCGGCCCCATTACAACCAATGAAAGACCTTCATTCCTCTTTTGTATGTCTTATAGATTCTAATAGTAGAGTTTTTGGTCAATGTACAAGCCTATGGTAATGCCATTTCATTTGAAAAATCTGAGTGTTAATGACTATATCTATAAACACTTTGAGATTAGTAAGAGTGTGACTTGAAAATCGCAGATTGTTAGCTTACTTGAACTTACACCTCTAATTGGGCATTCTATTTACTGACATGTTTGTGATATCATATTATTGTCTCACTTATTTTTCTACTCCTATTCAGTAGAAATAGTTTTTCTTACTATAGTTAACCAAGTAGTTTGCTTGAGAGCAAACAAAGCTCAAGTGTAGGGATGTGTTAACACACCAATTTGTCTATATTTAAAGGGCATTTTTAGTATCTAATTATACCGTTTTGCACTAATTAATGTACAAAAGTACTCATTTATGTCTTATTATGCAGAATTATCATGAAGACACTACTCGGAGCAAAATATACAAAAAGGACCAAAAACTGGCTAGTTTTGGAGAGTTTTAGCACTACTGGACAAGTGGTACGGCCTGACCTACCAACGGTACGACCGTACCTAGAGCAGAACCTCAGTAGGGGCATACCCCCTCAGTCTGTACCACCTGACGCCGTTAAAATAGTCCAGCACGGTCGTGCCAAAGGCAGTACGGCCGTACACAAGTGATGTCAGGGCAACACCACGCATGGGTACGGTCCAACGTCATCAATGAAGCTCCGTACAGCCATGTATATATGCGGTACGGTCGTACCCCGTCCCTGATCATTGCAGATTTGAAGCCAGATAACCTAATTCGCAGCCTAGTCTATAAATAGGGGCTCTTAACATGTTACAAAGACCTTTTGACGAATTCCCAAGTCAAGAGCCCCCTTGTTGAGAATCATTCACAAACACCATACGATTGGAGTAAGTTTTGGATCATTGGAGCTTCCCATCAATTCAGAATTGCTGCTGGAGTCCGTGGAGACGTGAGGAACACACGAGAGGATTGCCGTCATACCGAAAGGGTGTCCCGGTTCTTTAACTCATGTCTTTTAGGAGTTTGGATTTGTTTTACTTTCTTTTGTTGCATAACATTATGAGTAGCTAATTCCATCACTAGGGGTGATGGGGGATCTTTTACGATGTTCTTGATATCTATTTAATTGTTATTTTGAATTCCTTATTATCTTCATGAATGTGTTGATTCTAGTATGCTTAATCTCATAGGGAGTAGCTAACCCTTTAAAATTAGTTAATTATGGTAACAGGATCATAATTAATTAGTGGAACTCTATGATCACAGAGCTTGCGGTATACGCCGGATAGGTTATTGTTTGTTTTCAATCACTTATTAAATTAACAAACTTGCTTGCTCTTAATGCTCTTTCCTTAGTTACCTTCCTAGACCAAACAGAGTAATTAGTTAGGAGGGAGGCTATTGTACACGAGGATAGCCCTTAGTAATTTAGAGTAAGTAGTTGGCATTTAATGAGAAAATACAATTCATAATAGCAAGGAAGTAGATTCAAGAACTAGTATTAGTGAACCCGGTTCCCCTAGGTTTCTCCTATTTGATCTTGCTCTAATCATCTTAGTTTAAAGTCTTATTTTCATTCCGCTTAGTTTTCTATTCAATTCCAACCCAATTATTCTGTTCGTTTAAAGAATTAAGGATCTTTATTATGCTGGTACTTGCGCATTCCCTACAGGTTCGACATTCGAAGTCCTAATTATACTCCACTTTATTACGAGTTACGATCATGTGCACTTGCCTGAGCTGCAACGGGGGGCTAGACCCACAAGACTTCAATTGCAACTAGCAGACAGGTCCGTAGTGCACCCAAAGGGAATAATCGATGATGTATTGGTAAAAGTAGAAAAATTTATCTTCCCGGCTGACTTTGTGGTCCTGGATATGGAAGAAGATAAGGAAGTCCCACTTTTATTGGGAAGACCATTTTTATCAACCGGGAGAACAATTATTGACGTCCACCAAGGAAAGCTCACATTAAGGCTAAACGACGAAGAAGTTGTCTTTAGAGTGTTTGATTCCTTCAAAGCCTCCTCTAGCTCTCAATCTTGCAATTTTATTGATACTTTAGAAGAGCCTGTGCTAACGTCTTCTGATTTACCGGTACACTTGCTCGAGGACCCTCTAGAAAGAGTTCTAACATGCAGCGAAGTGAATATCACTGATTTAGAAGAAGTGAAAAATGAAGTTCTGGCACTGAATGCAGGCATGGTACCTAGGGGATGGAACAGGGTGCAACGATTTGACAAATTAGAAAGACCCGAAATTCCTACAATAACGTCATACCTAGAAGAACCACCAGTGCTTGAATTAAAACCGTTACCTGCTAACCTTAAATACATATTTTTACATCCACCATCGTCCTTACTAATTATAATTTCATTTTCTTTAACAGGTACCATGGAGGAGAAAATTTAAGAGTCCTAAGGGAGAAGAAAGAGGCATTTGGTTGGAGTATTCATGATATAAAAGGAATTAGTCCAACAATTTGTTCTTATAGAATCTATATGGAGACAAATCATAAACCAAAAGTGCAGCCTCAACGAAGACTCAACCCAAATCTGAAGGAAGTAGTGAAGCAGGATGTTATTAAATTACTTGATGCTAATATTATTTATTCTATTTCTGACAGCTCTTAGGTAAGTCTTGTGCAGATAGTACCTAAAAAGGGAGGAACTGCAGTGATGAAAAATGAGTAAAAAGAGTCGATTGCAGTAAGGAAAGTGACTGGCTGACGTATGTGTGTCGACTACAGAAAATTAAATGAGGCAACCAGGAAAGACCACTTCCCTCTCCCTTATATTGATCAAATGCTTGAAAAATTATCTGGGCATGAATTCTACTGTTGTTTAGATGGCTATTCTGGTTATATGCAAATTCCTATAGCTATGGAAGATCAAGAAAAGACTACTTTTACATGCCCCTACAGGATATTTGCATATAGGAGAATGCCATTTGGTCTATGTAATGCCCCTGCCACGTTTCAAAGATGCATGATGGCTATTTTTTCTGATATCTTAGAAAACTGCATCGAAATATTTATGGATGATTTTTCTGTGTATAAATCCACGTTTGACGTCTGCCTGCATAATTTAAATCTTGTGCTAAAAAGATGCATAGAAACAAATTTAGTTTTAAATTGGGAAAAATGCCAGTTTATGATTTCAGAATGCGTAGTCTTAGGACACAAGATTTCAAAAAAAAAGGTATTAAAGTTGATTCGGCTAAAATTGATGTTATTTCGAAACTATCTCCCCCAAACTCAGTCAGAGCTATTAGAAGTTTCCTAAGACATACTGGCTTTTATAGAAGATTTATTAAAAAAATTCACAAATTGCAAAACCACTTTCAAATTTGTTGGTGAAAAATGTGCCTTTTGAATTCTCGGAAGCATGCCTAGAAACTTTCAAAACTTTAAAATCTCAATTAATTAATGCACGTGTTGTTATAGCTCCTGATTGGTCTATTCCATTTGAGCTAATGTGTGATGCAAATGATGTAGCAGTTGGCGCGATTTTGGGACAAAGAAAAGGTAAAGTCTTTTATACTATCTACTATGCTAGTAGGACGTTAGATGAAGCACAGCTAAACTACGCCACTACCGAAAAGGAACTATGTAATGCCTATAATTCAATTTTACTTGAATTTACGATAATTAACTAAATAGCATCGGAGTTACCAAAAATTTAAACTTGATAATAAGCATTACAAGTCCAAACTTCAAGCATAGTCTATAATCTAAAAGTGAGATTACAACTTCCCAAAGTTAAGTATTTGGAATACAGAATACAATAACAAAACTTCAAATATCCTAAAGATAGATGAGTTGATACATTCCAAAATATGGCATTAAAATAAAGGATCCAAGCTTTCAGCTCGCTTGATCGCCTTTCGGATCCTACTTAACTGAAAAACAAATAGAAAGGAATGAGATAAAAATCTCAGTGAGTCCTCTATGGACCCCTTACCAACTAGGTTCCCAATATAACATTACAATTTCATAGACAAGAAAAATTCATAATGTTACCACAGTCCAATAGGCATTCACAAATGCACAATGAATCCAAGACAGTATATAATTTACCCTCAATGAAATTCTTCAATAACAATACACAATGAATCCAAGAAAGTATAGCAGTGACTTTCCATGGAATTTTTTAATAAATAATACACAATGAATCCAAGAAAGTATAGCAGTGACTTTCCATGGAATTCTTCAATAAACATCACTCAATGAATCATAACACATCATTAAGTTTAATCATGTCATATCTTATCCAACCCTATAAGCATTTCAATAGCTCAATCATGTAAACAACCTTCTATAAGGCTATAAAAATATACAGGATTGAGTTTAAAAGAGGGAAGAAATTTCGAAAATTTGGAGAAAACTGCCAAAAATTCGCTTAGCGCAAGACTGTCGCTTAGCGAGATGCTCGCTTAGCTCAGCTGTTTCGCTTGAGCGAAAATGGGGCAGAATTGACCCCCTGACAGTAGCGTTGATAGTCGTTCAGTGCGATCCTGCAGCTCAGTGAATTTATCAGGGTTTTCAAACGTCAAAACTCAGATTTTTCAACCCCAAGCTCTTCCAAAACTCAATCTTTGGTCCCAATCAACATTACAATCAACCAAATGACATCCAAACAAGGAACAAATTGATTTGTCACAATCATATCAACATACATTCAAGTCAAATGTTGTAAAACTCAATTTTTGTGCACCCACACTCAAACATACATTTTAAACCCACATTTTCATGCTTCCTAATCAATCATGCATCAACTAATCATGCTTGAAATCAGAACCAATCATGCAAAAAGGAAGGAAAGAAACCCTAAGTGTTGGGTCTTATTGGTTGCCCAAACTCTAAATGAGGAGAACTCACTATAAGCTCAAGGAGATGAGCTCGAAAGCTTGAGACCTTCTCCTCCTCTCCTTCTCCAATTTCGAGCTCCAGCAGTTAGACCACCAGAGGAAGAGCGAATTCGAGAAACTTTCCCAGAGGAGCATCTATTTTCTATCTCTACAGCACCATAGTATGCAGATTATGTTAACTACTTGGCCGGTAAGGTGCTTCCACCTGACTTAACTTATGCTCAGCGCAAGAAATTTTTCTCTGATGTTAAAAATTATTTCTGGGATAAATCTTATTTATTCAAAAACTGTGCTGATAAAATAATCAGGAGATGTATTCCAGAAATAGAATACCAGTTTATATTAGAGCACTGCCACTCTAGAGAAGTAGGAGGTCATTATGGCCCCACGCAAACAGCTCAAAAAGTCTTACAATGCAGTTTTTTCTGGCCTACCCTTTTTTAAAGATGCTTATAATTTTGTTAAGGCCTGTGATCCGTGCCAAAGGAGTAGAAATATCTCTAGGAAGCAAGAGATGCCTCTAAATAATATTTTGATTTGCAAACTTTTTGATGTATAGGGCATAAACTTCATGGGACCCTTCCCTAAGTCTTATAACAACATGTATATTCTAGTGGCAGTGGATTTAGGTTTTAACGAGGCTCCTTTCCTTTTAGTTTAAAAAAAAATAGTGGCAGTGGATTATGTCTCCAAATTGGTTGGAAGCGGTAGCGTTACCCATTAATGACGCAAGAAGGGCTATTCGATTTTTGAAAAGAAATATTTTTACTAGATTTGGAACTCCTAGAGCGATAATTAGTGATGGTGGCAGTCATTTTTGTAATAAGCAATTTGAAAATCTCTTAGCAAAATATGGGATCACCCATAGAGTAGCCACATCTTACCACCCACAAACCAGTGGCCAAGTAGAAATCTCAAATAGGGAAATTAAGAAAATACTCGAAAAACTGTTAATACTTCAAGGAAGGATTGATCCCTATAACTAGATGATGCACTATGGGCATATAGAACTGTGTTCAAAACCCTAATAGGAATGTCACTGTATAGGCTAGTGTTTGGAAAAGCTTATCACCTGCCTGTCGAACTAGAGCTTGGGCTATTAAATTTTTGAATTTTGAGATGCAGCTTGCAGGTGAACAACGGTTATTGCAGCTCAACAAAATGGATGAATTTCGACTAGAAGCCTATGAGAATGCAAAACTGTACAAAGAGCGCCCTAAAAAGTGGCATGGCCAACACATTCAAAAGAGGAGTTTTAAAATTGGAGACAAAGTACCAATTTACAATTATCGTCTTCGCTTGTTTCCAGGAAAATTAAATCCCGTTGGTCAGGCCCCTATGAAGTGATACAAACCTTTCCCCATGGAGCATTAGAAGTCTGTAAGAAAAATGGTGAAACATTTAAGGTGAATAGGCAAAGAGCTAAAACCTATGTTACAGGAACACTAAGGGAAACGTCTGTCTTGCCCCTGCAACCTCCACCCACTTAACACGAAACAAAGCGCCAGGCTCGCAATGTTAAACAAGCACTTTGTAGAAGGCAACCTATAGACTTTTATTTAGTATTTATTGTTTATTTTGAAGTAATTTTAATTAATCAATTTTGATTCCCAGTTCTTAAAGTTACTCGATGACGTCATGGATAATGGCAAGAAAGCATCAATCCCTCTGCAATTTGCTTGTGATATTTTTCAGAGGGGAGTCTCTCTCCAACTTATTTTATATTAGCACAATTATCTTTATTTTCTTTTATCCTTTTCGTGCTTGCTCTATCTTAATAGCAGTGAGAACACTGCTAGAAATAAGTGTGGGGAGAGATTATTATATTTTTATATATTACTTGGCTATGCTCATAATTACTTATAATTATAGAAAACTTTGAAATTTTTACCAATTTAGGGGCTATTTAATTTTTTTTCTAACAACTTGTGATTGAAATTGAACGTGAACACAAGAAGGGGGGGTTGAATTGTGTTAAAAAACTTTTCGCAAACTATACGTAAAAACTTCAACACAGGTTATTCAAAACTATTTGTATATCGGATGCAGAGAATTAAACCGGACCAGATGCAGAAATTAAATAGTTTATAAAAACTTGTTTTACTGAGCAAGGTAAAGATAAATGTAAAGCAGTAATGGATGAGACTCAGAGATTTATACTAGTTCACCACCAACTGGTAGCTACGTCTAGTCCCTTCGTTCCTGAAGGATTTTTCACTATAATCAACTGATTACAATTTCCTCAAGAGTATTCTTCTGTCACAAACTTGACAATACTCTCAACTTCTCAAAACGACTCAGTGCAGTCGAGCCTTTGAGGAACAGAGCCTTAACTAGGCCAAATACAGTTTACAAAAGAGATTATACTTTTGAATACAATCAAAATAATTCTCACAGAGAGGATGAAAAGATTAAGCTCAAAACAGAATGGCTTTCTAAAAGAAAGTATAAGACGTTGAGTTCAGTTCTATGTAGACCAGAAATTTGGCACGAAACTTGATTGCTCACTTGAGTAATATTGCTTTCAGAATGAAGTTTCTTCACAGTTTTTCCAACATGTCTTCAATGAATACCTTGGGGTATTTATAGGAGTCTTCAAGGGTATTACCGTTGCAGTAAAAAATATCTCCTTTCCATTGAGTGAGGTAATTTGAAATGTAGTCCTTTTCTTTCTTTCCAGAGAATATCATAATAGTACACATTACCGTTTTCGTACTATCTGCTATTTGCAATTGCCTTGTACGTTTTTTGTCTTATGCTAAAGGTGTCACCTTTGCTTCCTCGTACATCAAAATGAGCGCATAAAATCAAATTTGAATTCCGTTCCAGAACAGTCTGAGGCTAAGAGCAAAAACATGATCATCACGTGCTTCATTAAAGAGATCAGACGCTCGCTCAGAGGACGGACGCTCGCAGCAAGTGAGTATTCCACATGTCAAGGAGTACCACTGCTGGATGCTTGCTGTTAACAAGACGCTGAAGTGAGTTCGGATGTTGACACTAGTGGATTGTATTCAATTCTTTTGTAAATTTCTTCTTCTTCCTTGAGTGATTTGTACATATATATGAAGCTTTGATACCTGTACACTCAAAGATATGTTAGAAGATAAATTGTTCTCTTGAGAATTACTTTGTTATCATCAAAATTAATGAGGGTCTAAACTTCTCAATCGTTTAGATTACAACAATCTCCCCCTTTTTGATGATGACAAATATCCAAGGTTGATGAACAATTTAATTTCAAAATAACATCAAGGGTCTCCCACTGAATTTAACAATTAAGATATATACGACAATTCTGGTATTAAGGCGATTGTTGATAAACAATTTCATTTAAGTGATCCCAAAAATACGTAGATGTATCAGAGCATATTTTTAACAAAGTGCGATCGGATGCTGATTTTTATTTTATCAAAAAGATTTTCATTGTACCAATTTTATTGATCATTGTTAGATGATTGGGTCAATGAATATCAATGCATTAATAGATATTAGAGCAATGAATAATCATACAAATGCTATGTATGAAATGATATGCATGATACTTCAGTTTTAGTGTATTCATCGGACGGTGAATTTGTTAATCAGACTTTCACGTGTTCATCAGACCTTTCTTTTACTCCCCCTTTTGTCATCAGACAAAAAGAGTGTAAAGCACATCATAGTCAAAAAATGGCTTAGAAAAATTTGAATATATATAAACAGATAATCAGATATAGGTATGTATAGTCAAATAATCAGAGCAAAAACACTGAATATATAAAGATAAGAGTACAAAAAAAAATTTATATCACCTAAAAAAAAATTAAGGGTTTGGTGGTGGTGGAGGGATGTTGAGATGTTCATATAGAAGTTTCAGTGCATTTTCCAGCTGAGTAACTTTCAGGTTAGTTGCCTTCATTTCTTCAAACTCTGCTTTAGGAATGATGACCATTTCAACTGCAGGAGTAGAAGTAGAAGGTCCAGCCTCTGGTGCAGGTTTCATCTTCTGATGCTCTGCAAGCACCCAGTTGGAAAGCTTCAGTCTCAAGTCCTTCTTTTGTTGAGCCTTTTGAAAGAACGCATCATTTGGTGTAAACCATTTGATGAGACTTCCAAGTTTCCTATGCTCAGATTCTGACTGAATTCTTCTCCTTTTCTCCACCTCTTCTGGATATAGCAAATCCATGAAGATAGTTTCCCTATGCAGAAGCACGTCAGCAGTGAAAGCATCAAACTTATTCCTAGCTTCTTCTCCCCATATCCTTCTGATGAAGTCACTCAATGCTTCAGAAGCAAAAGAGAGTCCTTCATTTTCTGCCAGGTATAATCTTCTCAGATTTCCCTGTCATCTTCTGTAAGCACTAGGGGGATGAGGCATGGTAACATAGCTTTGTCTTTCCACGACTTCGACCATTGACTCCAAGTAAATCCAATGTCAAAGTGCTTGGTCACAGCAGCCCATTGGACATATGTCTTCATGCAGTCAAGTGGTCTGATTACTGAGCACCTGAACATATCATCAAAGTAGACTGTTCCCAGATTGGTGTCAGTAATTCTGCTGATAGTGCCAACTGTTGGAATTGTGGCTTTCTCTGCATTGCAGCAGTTTGAGGAGCCAGTTCTCCATTCGTCTTCCTTCAGAGAACTAAGGTAGAACCTTCTGGCATGATCCTCAGTGATCTTGGCAATCGGAAGCTTAGAGAACTCCTTAAGATTATACTTCTTGGGAGCCTTCTCATACTCTGTGAGCCCGATCTTGCTGAATGGCTGCTTGCCAGGAGCAGGTTCTTTCCTTTTCCCAGGGATAGACCAAGGTAGCCACCTTTGTCTGTCTGGTACAATCTTCACCGACATGCACGAAGGATCCCCGAATCGTCTGACATTTCAATCTTCTTCATCTCAAGACAGTGTGCCATGAAGGCAGCTTCTTCATCTGTGATCCACCTTCCGCATTCTTCCAATGTGAGAGGTTCAGTTTGTGGTAGGGATCTAGGAAGGTCAACAGAGAAGAGAATCGCTCTGCTACCAGGTGCTGGTCTCAATCTTCCTTTGAATGACATCTGAAAGTGGTCTTCTCCATCCTTGAAGGTAGCATTCATCGGAGAAGCAATCTCCAGTCTGGCAGCTCCAGAGGTGAAGGTTTTCAAATGCCATGTAGAGGGACGATTGTAGATGATGTGATATGATTCATACTTAACAAACCGTGGTTTGTTAATGCATGAGACATTCTTGCTTCCACCAAAGTCTATAGGTTTATGGGTAATGGTGAGTAAGGTGGGAGTGGTTTTGGTGATTTTATAGGTTTTAGGTGTGTAGGGTTTGAAGGGATTAATGGGAGGTACTTTGAATAATAGGTTAAAGGGATGAGAGTGAAGTTTGGAAATGTATGTGGTAAGTGAAGTATTTGAGGAATTTTGTGGTAGGTCAAGGTTGAGTGTATAGGATGATGGTTGGGTAGGTTTAGAGAGGGTAGAGGTTTGTCGGAAGCTCATTCTGGTTTTCTTGGTTTGTGGTTGTGTTTGTGAAACAGACAATGGGGGTGCAGGAATAATATCATGAGCATCAAAGACAGATACTGACTAATCAGCAGTAAAGTCGAGTACCTTTGGGTTAAGCTTTGAAGACCTAACTAACCTTCTTTTTGTTCCTCTCGGGGCAACAACAGCAGGAGGAGGAGGAGGGACTTGCTTCCCTTGACCGGATGCTGAAGCATCTTTTTCAGCTGCTGGCCTATACTTTTTCTCCAAGACCTTTCTGATGGGAATTCTATCCTCATCTTCTGGTTCCTCAAGAGTAGGTGCAGGAGCCACTTTCTGTTTTGTTCTTCTTGTCTCCCTTGAAGGAGATTCAGCAGGTCTCTTCACACCAGCCATTGAGCTTCTGGTGGTTTTCTTTTCAGCTTCTCCTTCCTGTTGCTCTAATTTCACCTTCTTGATCATAGAGCCAGTTATCAGCTTCATTCTGACCAAACTGTTTACTCCAAAAACTTCTGGACGAACAACAGCGCCAACACCAAAGTATTTTTCTTTTTCTTCTGTGTTGATAGAGTCAGTTAGCTTCCTCACAACACCGTCTTTAATCATCATTATGGAGAAAAGAACTCCATAAGGGATAACCTTGACGATATTCTTCTTATCGACACTCTTCCTTGAGAAGACAAGAGCATTTATCAGATTGTTGATAATCAACCTTGGCAGATTGATTTTCTTCCCATCCATGTAGTTTCTCATAATGAACTTTTGCTCGTAGTTCACTATGTCGCTTGAGCCAGCCTTCAGAATCACGCTCTTAGCGATGATTTTGTGCAGTACTTTGTAGTGGCTTTTCAAGTCTTTGGCCGTAGGAGTTATGTTCTTCTTCTTCAATTCACGGTAGTTTTCAAACAGGGCTTCGTTGACGTTTTCCAATCCTCTGTATGCGTCAACCCAGTTAGCATGGTAACTGGTTCCTTCACAAGGGCACTTGATCGTCTGAGTAATAGAGTTGATGGTGAAGCATAGCGTGAAGCCTCTGATGTGTCCTTCTATGATTTCCCCCGGAAGTAAGTAAGCGTTCCCCCAGAACTCCTTAACAGTATAGCTCAGTACGTCGACTGGTTCCCAGATGAAGTAATTTTTCCAGCCTAGTTTCTCCAGACCTTCTTCAAAATCAAAACCATATAGCTTGAAGTTCTCAAAATCAATCCGGTTCTCATTGATGAGTTTTGCCTCAGAGAAGACATCGAAGGCAGCAGTGTATTGTCCAACCTTTCTGTCGGCCATGGTAGCAGTTGCAGAGAGGGTGATGGAGGTTTTAGGGTTCGAAATCACACAGAGAGAAAGAGAGAGAGAGAGAAAAAAGAACAGTTTTGCAAGAAAACGCAGAGTTAAGTGATGGAGCAAAAAATGTGGAGTAGTGGGAAAGTTGATAGAAAATGGTACAGTCTTTTTTCAAAAAATCGCTTCGTATTTCCACACAAAAATTAAATCAAAAAGAAAAGAAAATAAAGATTCACCTTTTCATTAAATGCAGACGCTAAAAGAAAAGTAAGATCAAGTAAAAAGATTTTATCGAAAGACATAAATAATTATGACTCAGTAGATGTGATGAGACGCTTAAGTCCTTAACACATGTGACACATGTGGGTGTGCTCAGACGCACGCAACCGATTCACCAGATGATGAGTTATAATGCACATGACAAATAAGATGCTTATTCATATACATGCTTATGTTATACCAGATGCTGAGATTGTGCATATTATCTGACGCTGAGATTAATCATTCTTCTATAAGATGAAAATTTAAATTTCTTATAAAATTGAATCTATCTTCAGCAAGGGGTTTTGTAAATATGTCAGCCGACTGATGATCAGTGTCTACAAATTTTATTTCGAGAATACCCTTCTGAACATAGTCTCTTATAAAATGATGCTTAATCTCAATGTGCTTGGCTCGTGAATGCAATATGGGATTTTTAGTAAGACAGATTGCAGAAGTATTATCACAAAAGATAGGAATGTTACTCTTTTTTATCAGATAATCTTCAAGTTGATATTTCATCCACAGAAGTTGAGAGCTGCAACTTGCTGCTGAAATATATTCAGCTTCTGTTGAGAGTGCAATCGTGCTTTGCCTTTTGCTTGACCAAGATACAAGATTTGCTCCAAGGAATTGACAGCCTCCACTTGTGCTTTTTCTTTCAATTCGGTCTCCAAAGAAAGTCAAAGATCACGTAAACCTACTAACTTGTAATCTTTTGATTTCTTATAAAGCAAACCAAGATTAGTAGATCCTTGCAAATATCTAAAGATTCTTTTAACAAAGACTCAAGTGTGATTCTCTAGGATCCGATTGAAATCTAGCACACAGACAGGCACGAACATAATATCAGTCTCAAGTTGTAAGATAAAGTAGAGATCCAATCATACCTCTGTACATCTTTTGATCTACCTTTTTACCAGTTTCATCTTTACCAAGGATGCATGTGGGATGCATAGGAGTACCCATAGGTTTGCAATCCACCATTTTGAATTTCTTTAGCAATTCCTTGATATATTTGCTTTGATGTATATATATACCATCATTGCATTGTTTGATTTGAATTCCAAGGAAAAACTTCAGTTCACCCATCATGCTCATCTCGAATTCAGCCTTGCAACAGGTGCAAATGTTTCAGTAAAATCAATACCTTCTTCCTGTGAGTACCCTTGAGCAACCAATCTTGCCTTGTTTCTCACAACCTTTCCATCTTCATCAAGCTTATTTCTAAATACCCATTTAGTACCAATAGCTTGCTTATCTTCTGGTAAGGTAACCAGCTTCCATACATCGTTTCTTTGGAACTGATTCAACTCTTCTTGCATGGCCAGAATCCAGCCTTCATCTTTCAATGCTTGATCAATCGTTTTAGGTTCCATTTCTGAGAGTAGTGCCATATCTGCATGCTCTTTAAAAGTGGATCTGGTTCTTACTCTATCTCCAGGTTTTCCTATGATTTGATCTTTAGGATGATTGGCTTTGTATTTCCAGCTTTTTCTGAATTCAGCTTCTGAAGATTCTTGCGTCTGGTCACCACCGGACGATGAAGATGTAGGTTCATTATTTGTAGTATTACCTATATTTAATTCTGAAAATAATTCATCTAGCTCTGACATGGCTGTGTCAGGCTTCTTGTCATCAAATTTGACATGAATGGATTCTTCCACTGTCAGTTTTTTTATTGTATATTCTAAAAGCTTTAGATCTTTTAGAATATCCCAAAAAGATTCTTTTGTCAGCTTTTGAATCAAACTTACCAAGCTGATCCTTAGTATTTAAAATATAACACGTACAACCAAATGAATGAAAATATGATATGTTTGGTTTCCTTCCTTTCCACAGTTCATATGGAGTCTTCTTCAAAATAGGTCTAATAGAAATTCTATTTTGAATGTAACAAGTCGTGTTTATCGCTTCGCCAAAAATGCTTTGCAATGTTAGCTTCATTGATCATGGTCCTGGCCATTTCTTGGAGGGACCTATTCTTCCTTTCTACAACACCATTTTGTTGAGGTGTTCTGGCAGAGGAGAAATTGTGGGAGATGCCGTTATCATCGCAAAATTTTTGAAAGCTTTCATTTTCAAATTCTCCCCTATGATCACTTCTAATAGAAGAAATGCAAATTCCTTTTTCATTTTGAACTGTTTTGCAGAATACAGTAAATACCTTGTATGACTCATCTTTGTGAGCAAGGAATCTAACCCATGTCCATCTAGTAAAATCATCAATAATGACTAACCCATATTTCTTTCCAGTTAAAGAGGCTGTCCTTGTTGAACCAAAAAGATCAAGATGCAAAAGCTCAAGTGGTCTAAAGGTTGAAACAACATTTTTTTAATGAAAAGAAGTTTTAACTTGTTTTCCTCTTTGACATGCCTCACAGAGAGCATCGGATTGATACTTAAGATTTGGTAAGCCTCTGACAAGACTGTGCTTGTTTAATTTTGAGATTAATCTCAAATTGGCATGACCCAATCTCTTGTGCCAAATCCATTGTTCTTCGTCAACAGACATGAGACACTTGACATCTTGTTTGCAAGTTCGAGAGATCAATTTTGTAAATATTTTGTTTCCTCTTAGCAAGAAAGAAAGTAGAGCCGTCTTTCGTGCTTTTACTAGACATCCGGTCAGTAAAGATGACTTCATAACCATTGTCACATAATTGACTTATGCTCAATAAGTTATGTTTAAGTCCTTCAACATATAGTACATTATCAATAGAGGGAAGAGAGCCTTTACCAATGCGACCAATTCCAACTATTTTACCTTTTTGGTTTCCTCCGAAACCAACGAATCCAGCTTCTTTAGGCCTTAGTTCTTGGAACATATGCTTTTCTCTCGTCATGTGACGCGAGCATCCACTGTCTAAGTACCAAGATAGGTATGTTGACTTTGTTGCTAAGCATGTCTGCAACATAGACTATTTTATCTTTAGGTACCCATATCTTTTTGGGTCCTTTCTTGTTAGTTCTTGAAGGAAGCTTTTCCTTCACAGTTTTAAAAACAGTACATGCACTTTTCAAATGACCAGGTTTATTGCAGTAAGTACAATGCAAGCATTTACTATGATTATTGGATTTATCAGATGTTGAATCATTTTCCAAAAGAGGTTCATCTGATATATAACCAAGACCATGAGTTGTCGTTTTACTGACACCCCAAATCATTGAAGCTTGTTTGCTACGAGTTACACTCTCTGCAAGAAACTTTTGAAAAGCATATTCATAATCATTTGATTTGCATTTAGGATTGCCTGTAACTTTAGAGCTTTCAGCTTGAGAGCTCTCAGCTTCTGGTTACTTCTTAGCGGTCAGACGCTGGTTATCCATCAGATGCTGATTTTCAGTTTTCAGCTTCTGATTTTCTTATTGATTACAGATTTTTCTTTGTTTAAAGCTTGAAAGTCTTGTGATAATTTTGAAAATTTCTTTTTCAAATTCTTATACTCAACAGAGAGAGTGGCAGAGTCCTTAAGAAGATCATCAAATGCAAGTTGAAGTTCAGAGTAGGAATCATATACTATTACCTCTTCAACTTCTTTTTCTGAATCAAGGTCAGTGTCTGCCATGAGAGCGAGATTTGCTTCTACTTCATTATCTTCCTCAGATGAGGATAAATCTAGATCTTCCCATGTAGCCATGAGGCTCTTCTTCTTTTTCTTGAAAGAACTTCTTGTGGACTTCTCCTTAAGATTAGGACATTTGGACTTGAAATGTCCAGGCTTTTTACATTCATAGCAAATGACTTGAGCCTTGTCCTTGCTCTCTTTCTTGTCCTTAGTATCTTTCTTCTGAAACTTCCTCCTGAAGTTTTTCTTCTTCCACATTCTTTGTATCTTCCTGGATATAAACACGAGCTCATCTTCGGATGTGTCAACATCTCCTTCTGAAGCTTCTTCTTCTGATTCTTCTTCTTCAGCCTGAAGGGCTTTGGAAGAACTGACTTTATGTTGAGCGACTTTCAAAGCAATAGACTTGCCCTTTTTGACAGGCTCTTCTTCATTTAGTTCAAATTCATGAGCTTTCAACGAACTCATAAGATCTTCAAGTCGTAGAACATTTAGATCTTTTGCTTCCTGAATAGCAGTGACCTTGGGTCTCCACTGCTTAGTCAAGCTTCTTAAGATCCTTCTAACATGGTCAGGTGTAGTGTAACTTTTTCCAAGGGCCTGTAACCCATGAACAAGTGTTTGAAATCTTCCAAACATGGTTTCAATGCTTTCACCATCTTCCATTTTGAACAACTCGTATTGGCGAACCAACATGCTAGCTTTGGTTTCTCTTACTTGGGCAGAGCCTTCGTAAGATAAAACAAGTGAGTCCCAGATTTTTTTGGCAGTATCAAATTTGTCACATTTAACATATTCTTTTTCTGTCATAGCACAGATAAGAATGAATCTAGCCTTTTGATTGATTTGATATCTCTTTTTCTGTTCATTATTCCAATCTTCTTTGGCTATAGCAACACCACGAGGATTAGTGGGAGGAATGTAACCACTTTGAACTATATCCCACAACTCAAGTTGTTGTGTCTCAAAGAAAGCTTTTATCTTATCTTTCCAGTAATCAAATTTTTCTCCATCGAATAGAGGAGGACGGTTCATATGACCACCTTCAGTAGACATGTTCACAGTATAGGATCTTTTCTCTTAACACTGTTAAGTACTCAACCAAGAGGCCGAGCTCTGGTACCAACTGAACGTGAACACAAGAAGGGGGATTGAATTGTGTTAAAAAACTTTTCGCAAACTATACGTAAAAACTTCAACACAGGTTGTTCAAAATTGTTTGTATATCGGATGCAGAGAATTAAACCGGACCGGATGCAGAAATTAAACAGTTTATAAAAACTTGTTTTACTGAGCAAGGTAAAGATAAATGTAAAGCAGTAAAGGATGAGACTCAGAGATTTATACTAGTTCACCACCAACTGGTAGCTACGTCTAGTCCCTTCGTTCCTGAAGGATTTTTCACTATAATCAACTGATTACAATTTCCTCAAGAGTATTCTTTTGTCACAAACTTGACAATACTCTCAACTTCTCAAAACGACTCAGTGCAGTCGAGCCTTTGAGGAACAGAGCCTTAACTAGGCCAAATACAGTTTTCAAAAGAGATTATACTTTTGAATACAATCAAAATAACTCTCACAGAGAGGATGAAAAGATTAAGCTCAAAACAGAATGGCTTTCTAAAAGAAAGTATAAGACGCTGAGTTCAGTTCTATGTAGACCAGAAACTTGGCACGAAACTTGATTGCTCACTTGAGTAATATTGCTTTCAGAATGAAGTTTCTTCACAGTTTTTCCAACATGTCTTCAATGAATACCTTGGGGTATTTATAGGAGTCTTCAAGGGTATTACCGTTGCAGTAAAAAATATCTCCTTTCTATTGAGTGAGGTAATTTGAAATGTAGTCATTTTCTTCCTTTCCAGAGAATATCAGAATAGTACACATTACCGTTTTCGTACTATCTGCTATTTGCAATTGCCTTGTACGATTTTTTTCTTATGCTAAAGGTGTCATCTTTGCTTCCTCGTACATCAAAATGAGCGCATAAAATCAAATTCGAATTCCGTTCCAGAATAGTCTGAGGCTAAGAGCAAAAACGTGATCATCACGTGCTTCATTAAAGAGATCAGACGCTCGCTCAGAGGACGGACGCTCGCAGCAATTGAGTATTCCACGTGTCAAGGAGTACCACTGCTGGATGCTTGCTGTTAGCAAGACGCTGAAGTGAGTTCGGATGTTGACACTAGTGGATTGTATTCAATTCTTTTGTAAATTTCTTCTTCTTCCTTGAGTGATTTGTACATATATATGAAGCTTTGATACATGTACACTCAAAGATATGTTAGAAGATAAATTGTTCTCTTGAGAATTACTTTGTTATCATCAAAATTAATGAGGGTCTAAACTTCTCAATCGTTTAGGTTCCAACAGAAATAAGACTGTTGATAGTATTAGAATTCGCTAAAAATTAGCATTGAAGTTCTGTGAGTTTCAATTTTCTATGTAAGCTATTAAATGTGAGATTTGAGCCTGAAAGAAGAGGCCGCATCATACGTTTTGCCTCTTTTCTTTGTTTGACTTTGAGTGATATTTTTCTATGAATGTGCATTCTAGAGCTTGTGCTGAGACCAATTCAAAGCGAATAAAAGTTTATTTTCATGTGAATTTGGAAAGGGCAATTTTTAGAAATTTTTCAGGCCACTTCTGTTTTGGAATCATCTTACCACTAGTTGCTCACTTTTGTGCCTAAAATTATATTTCTTTAGTACGCCTTCTTGTTATTATTGATTACTATTATGTGAAGGTAACCTTGGAAAATACTCTTTAAGAGCAATTAGTGGTAAAGATCAAAAGAATAATATTATGAATCCCTTATATGTGTCTATAAAAAGAAGACTTAGTATCTATTTCCCCTCCTAGTTTTTAAAAATGTTTATTTGTTGCATGAATGCATGAATGGAGGAAAGGAAAGAAAAAGAAAAGAAAAAGCATTGAAAAAGAAATGTTTCTTATGATAATGCCTTCGGAAAATACAAAAAAAAAATTGTTATTGATCAAAAATTTGGGAATTTTTGCCTGTTCTCTAAAGTGAAAAAGAAAAAAGGTTACTTGTTTTGATTGATTCGTTTCTAACCCTTTGCATGACCTTTTCTTTCTCTTATCATACCTAACATTATTACCTTTTTTTTAAACAAAGATTGACATACACAAACATCACTGTAGAGCTCAAGAATCCCAACTATGTTGGAACCCTTGAGCCTACCAATCATCTGCAGCACATCAACAATTTATTAAAAAGGCCAAAAAGGAATACAAAAAGCAAAAACATGGGGGGAAAGACCTGACCCATGGTAAAATCATCTAAACATGTAAAACAGAAGACCTAACCTATTGTGGAAAAAGTCTTCCTAAATAAAAATAGATATAGTAGCCCACCACAAAAAGCCCTGAATAGAGAGCCCATGGGAGGCCAACTTATCTGCACACGAGTTTCCTTATCTAAAAATGTGAGTAACTACAAAATTCATACTTTTAGTGGCACGTAAACAATTATTCCATTTGTTTCTAAGACGCCAAGAAACGCTGCCCGGATTAGAGAAGCAACCACTACTAATTCTGAATCACATTCCAACTAAAGGTTTGTCCAACCCCTCAAGACAGCCTGCTCTATAGCCAACATGGCCCCAACAAGCTCGGCCTGAAAAGAAGAAGTAACGCCCAGGTTAGCTGCAAAGCAACCAAGCGTCGCAGCCCTGTAATCTCGAAAGATGCCTCCACAAGCAGACCACCCCGGATTTCCTCTCGAGGCACCATCTGAATTGCACTTAACCCAGTTGCAAGCTGGAGCTGATCAGATAACCTCCTTAATAGGGGGCTCTACTAACATGACCAGAGATCGAAAAAGATTTTAGAATAGAGAATTCTTGTATAGAAGAGGACATTGTGCCTTTGGACAAAAGACCTGTCAATGAAACAGAGGAGATAATCGAATTGATGGCCGAGCGGATAGAGATACCTTGGTTTCATTACAACCAATAAAAGACCCTCATTCCTCTTTTGCTTGATAAATAGACTTTAATGGTAGAGTTTTGGTCAATGTAAAAGCCTATGGTAATGTCATTTTATTGGAAAAATTTGAGCGTTAATGACTATACCGATAAACACTTTGAGGTTGGTGAGAGTGTGACTTGTAAATCACAGATTTTTGACTTACGTGAACTTATACCTCTAATTGGGCATTCTATTTATTGGCATGTTTTATGATATCACTTTGTTTTCATACTTGTGTTTCTGCCCCTGTTTAGTGAAAATAGTTTCTATTATAATTACCCAAGTAATTTGCTGGAGGGCAAGCAAAGCTCAAGTATGGGAATGTGTTAACATATCAAATTGTCTACTTTTATAGGGCATTTTTAGTACTTAATTATATCATTTTGTGCTATTTAAAGTATAAAAATACTCACTTATGTCCTATTTTACAGAATTGTCATAAAGACGTCACTCAGAGAAAAAGATACGAGAATGGATCAAAAACTGGCAAGTTTTAGAGATTTTTAGCACTTCTGGACGAGCGGTACGACCTGATAGTCAGTTTGTACGGCCGTACCTATGCAAGAGAAGCAGTAGAGGCATACCTCCTTGGTCAGTATAGCCTGGCGTCGATGAGAAAGTTTAGTACGGCCGTACCCAAGGCAGTACGGCCATACACAATTATGTCAGGGAGTGCAGAGTGCATAAGTACAGGCTAGAGTCATAATCAAAGTCCGGTACGGCCGTGTATATATGCGGTACGGTCGTACCCCGACCCAGAATGTGTAGATTTGTAGCCAGATGACCTAATTCGCATCCCAACCTATGAATAGGCAGTCTTAGGCTACTCTAAGGACCTTTTGACGAATTTCTGATTTTCAGTCCCCTTTTTTTTAGAGTTTCTCACAAACACCTTGATAATTGGAGTGAGTTTTGAATCCTAGGAGCTTCTTTCCAATTTCATTTTGCTACCGGAGCTCATGAGGACGTGAAGAACAAATGGGAGGATCACCGTCATACTGAAAGGGTGTCCCGGTTCTATTTAATCTTGTCTTTTAGGATTTCATGTTTGGATTTATGTTATTCTTTTATATGGAGAAATATCATGAGTAGCTAACTCCATCACTATGGGTGATAGGGGATCTTTTATGATGTTCTTGACATTTATTTAATCGCTTTCATGAACTTCTTATTATCCTTATGAATGTGCTTTTCCTAGTATGCTTAATCCCATAGGATCTGGTCAGTCCTTGATAAATTAGTTAATTAGAGGCAATCGTACCACAATTAGTTAATGAAACTCTAGAATTAACAGAATTTGCTAATTATGTCGGGTCAAGGATAGTTGCTTACTCTCAATCAATCATTGAATTGATAAACTTACTAGTTCTTAATGCTCTTTCTTTTAATTGTCTTGCATGATCAAATGGGGTAGTTCTTAGGAAGAAGACTGTTAGCATTGCATGATCAAATGATGTTAATAATTCTAGAGTAAGTGATTGGCTTTTAATAAGGAGATATAGTTCATAATAGCCGGTTAATAGACTCAGGAACTAGTATTAGTGAGCCCAGTTCCCCTAGGCTTTTCCTATTTGATTTCACTTCAGTACTTGCGATTTAGTTTTGTTCTAGTCATCTCAATTCAGATGTTTTAACCTCAATCTATTAATTTCGATAGCTTAAATAATATAAGATCTTTATTACGTTGGTACTCACACATTTCCTGTGGGTTCGACATTCGGAGTCTTAAATATACTCCACTTTTATTACGAGTTACGATCAGGTGCACTTGCCTGAGCCATAACAACTAACAAGGAAGTACTCATTGCTGGTTTAGCAAACTTGTTCCGTGTTGGGGGAAAGCTTGTCGTAGCACGGACAAGAAGTACCTTGCTGTTGTTAAAGGTCACGACAATGTGATCAATAAGTAGTTAACGATGTAAATCACGAATCATTGTCTAGACACCTAGTTAAGGATAATAAGGAGTTCAAGAAATTCATGGCTTCTTCCAGCAAAAGACAAGATGAATTTGCTGAATCTTAGAAGAACATTGAGGCTCTACTCAAGCAGCTGGTTGAAAAGATAGCAAAGCCCTAGAAAGCCGAAGGAATTTCACCTTTTTGCTTTAGCCTTTTCCTTTTGTTTTAGTTGTTCACAACTTTTACCTTGTACTTTGTTAACATTTTGATTGAATGACAAAGTTACTTTTTGTGCTTATTCTGTTTTAACATTTATCTTTCTATACTCTGTATTTGACAATGATGCTCTTTATCTTTCACCTTTTTGTCTGATGACAAAAGGCGGAGAAGAATATAGAGAAGAATATAGAGAGTAATCGATGAACACAATGCATTAACCATGTGTTAAAAAGGAAATGAACACCATTCATCTGCATTTACACTCTGATATGCCATAATAACGATTGAACATAAGCGTGTGTCACAACACTTAGAAAATATTTTTATGCGCTTAATTCAGGGGGCCCCTCGAAATTTTTACATAAATATTTTTCTAGTGGGAAAATTGTTCATCAATCCATGTGATTGTCATCATCAAAAAGGGGGAGATTATTGGAATCAAGTGGATTTAGAAATAATGACCCTTAATTGTTTTGATGATAACAAATAATGTATAAGAACAATTTATCCTCTGATGTGTTCTCTAGTGTGCAGAAACTATTATTCATCAGATGGATCTGTCTCAAAAAGTTTTGGCTCGGTGCGCCATTCACCATCTGGTTCATTAAAGTGAGTCTAACATGAATCATCTGTTAAGAGCTGATGACGTCAACGTCTTATAGCCAAGCTCTGTTGACAACGCTCTTTTAGTCAATGCTCTGGTGAGATGCTCTAGTAGGATCATACTCTGTTGGGACTACACTTTCTAAGAACCATGATCTGGTCTAAGAATGCTCTGATAGATGAATTTCTTAGTGAAACTACGCTTTGATAGAAGTATACTCTGGTACAAGGTAAATAGAGTATAAAGAAGCGTCTAGTACGAAGGTGCCTCTAGAAATCAACCAGACTGAGCAAAGCAATAAAGTCTATTTTAAGCATTAAAGGATCCTCATTGATGGCTCTTTAATGTACGAGGAATCCAAGGCCAAATAGAATGTCAACGGAAACAATCATTCAATCTGTCTTGCTCTGAAAGGATCTCATTTTAAAAAAGGATCACAAAATGACAGATATTTTTATTGACAGTTGTTTTAGTGTACGAAATGGAAAGTTGAAAAGTACATGACGCACTAAAAGCCGCAAAAGCGGATCTGAATTTTTATCCATTGGTGAAGGACTTGCTTAGGTCACAACGACACTATTTGAATATCTTACTATAAATACCTTCTTCAAATCAGTGAAGACGGAAGACAAGTGAGCAACCAATAAATTATTCCAAGTATTCTGAGACCAAGAGAACAACACTCAAACATTTTTATTCTTTCTTCAAGAAAGTTATTTTCTGTGCTTAAGCATTCATTGTATATCCTCTCGTGTTGAGAGTTTACTCATACTGTTTCAAAATCTGTAACCCCCGCAGCTCAACGTAAATTGAAATACACGACAATTACATTAAAATATAGGAATTACTAAAAATTTAAAACTTGCTTATAGTAATCTAAGTCATAAATTTCGAACCTAAGTCATAAATCTACAAATTAGGTTACAACTTCCTTAATTACAGCACTTGGAATTCCAAAGTATAGACAAAGTCTTCCAAGAATAGAATATTGTAATTACAACTACAAGGTAAAGCCCTAAACTATGAGTGCTAAGCCTTGAGCTTCGCCTAATCTATCTCCGGTACCTGCTTATCTAAAAAGCAACAGAAAAAAGGTGAGATAATAATCTCAGTGAGTCCTTTATGGACCCCTAACCAACTCTAGCCACAATTAATAATAACATTCATTCACAAACATTATTAAGAAATATGACAATTCAATTAAACTAGGTTCCATTGATAACAACAGGGGCTTATCGTTTGGTAACTGTGGTACTACTGCTTTGTACAACTATTTGTAACAGTCGGGACGCGTCGTTACCACACAGTGGCACCCGCTCTGCAATTACTACTCTTTTAATTATATCTTTCATCTTCCTTTGTGCTAAACGTGATTACTAAATTTATAACTCTTGTGTAACACCTCAGCTTCCTTTAGGCTGAGCATGGTTACCTACACCTCGGCTTCCTTTGTGCTGAGCATGCATACTAAAACCTCAGCTTCCTTTATGCTGAGCATGATTACTTACACCTCACTTCCTCTGTGCTGAGAGTGTTTACTCATAACTGCCTTACTAATACTAATACAATCCATAGTTTTAGTACCGTATCATCATGGGTTCAATTCAAACTCAAGTTAAAATAACGTTTCTAAGGGTTTCCTAAGAAATCCCTTTAGTCCCATAGGGATTAGAACATTAAAATCAAGTATTCCTAGCCTTAAAAGCCTTTTGGGAGTGAAAAATCACAAATCTGCCTGAAATTTGATTAACTCAGAAAAATTCACTAAGCGAATTTATTCTACAGAATTTTCTGTGAAATTCGCTCAGCACAAGAAAATTCGCTGAGCGAATTACAGCTAGAAACAGGGAATGATTTTCGCAGATTCACATCAACTTGGATGATTTTATTTAAATGCCAAACGAAGTTGGATTTGGGCAAATGACCACTCGTTGGAAAGCTTAGGATGTCTAGTTTCTAAATCTAATTTTTATTTTAGGACCTAACCATCCAATTAGTGCAGTTTTACCAAAGAAGACACTGATGTTAGAAAAAAAAGGAGAACTATTGCCCCTTAACTTGTAACTTCAATATCTAATTCAATTTTTAACCTTTTGAAGCAATTCTTGTGCTCATTTTGAAGTACTTTGAGTCTAGGTTCTCATGAACTAAACCTCATCCCAATTGGAGCTCTGTAAAACTCGTAATGGGGCAAACATCACACGGATGTTTGTGGGGGTTGGGGACAGCAATCCAACCCTCCTCCAATTTCAACCAAAGACCACAACTTCTACTCAATCCAAACTAATTTTCATTCATATTAAAGCTCCAAAACAAGGATCAACATGATAAAATTAAAACATCAAATCATTCAACATGAAAATCATGAACATAATTATGCTTCAAACATCACAAATTCATCAAACCATAATCAACTCATTCAAAATCATGCGTAACTCATATAAAACCTTTCCCTTCCTAAGAATCTCATAAATCCCCAAATAGACATCAAACATTCATGCAAAATGAAGGGAAAGAAAACCCTAATAGGAGTCTTATGGTTGCCCGCCACCTATGGGAGAAGAACTCACATTAAACCACCAAGAACTTGAGCTAGAAAAGTGGGAAAACTTGGATTCTCTTCTCCTCTTCTTCTCAAATTCGTGGTCCTCCATGCTCCCACTTAGGGAAAACTTCAATCTTCACCCAAATACCAAATCTTAACTCTCAATCTTCTTCTTAAAGTAAGGAATTGAAGAATCACACAAGAATCTCTCTAATTTCTCTCAATTTCCATGGAACCCTAACCTTACTACCTTCCCTTCTTTCCTTGAAGAACAGAAATGAAACAAGAGGGAGGAAGGAAGAGAGAGAGCTATTGAGACAAGAAAAGAAAGGGGAGAAATGAGGGCTCAAATATGGGTGATCCTTCTCACCCTTCTCTTCTTTTTCCTTCTTCTTTTTCCTTCCTTCTTCTTCTTTCTTTTTTCTTTCTCTTTTCTCAGCAAAACCAAAACGAGAGGGAGGGGGAGAAAATGAGGGAACCTGCATGAGAGAGAAAGGAAAAAGGGAAAAGAGTGAGTGTTTCTCACAAATTTTGGTCTATTCTACCCCTATATTGCTAAAGTAAGTTACCACTATACCCTTCATTTTTCCCAAAATTTCATAGTGCCACTTCTATTTACACCCCTTGAATTAATAAATATTCCCCTAATTTAATTACTCAATAACCAATTTAGAACATAATAAAGCCTAAATTAATTGGACCAAATAATTAAATTAGGCGGGGTGTTACAAAATCATTTTTTGAATACACTTGTATTTAGCCCAGTAGTGACTGTATTTCCTCAGAGACCTGATCATACTAAGTCGTTTTAAGAAGTTGAGAGTATAGCCAGTTTGGCATTAGTATACTCTTGAGTTTGTAATCAGTTGATTATAGTGGAAAAATTCTTCAGTGTGGTGAAGGGACTAGACATTGCTATCTGGTAGTAGTGAACTGGTAGAAATCTTTGTGTCTTATTTATTCTCTTATCTTTACTGCTTCTCAACATTATTTATACTTAAGAGTTGTTTCGAAAAAGGTTTTCAAAATCACAAGTAGCTTTAAAAGTTTTATAAAACCTAATTCAAACCCCTTTCTTGTGCTTTTGTCACATTCAATTGGTTCAGAGCTCGGCCTCTTGGTTGAGCACTTGAATAGTGTGAGAGAAAAAGATCATATACTTTATCTATGGCAAGCAATGAAGTTGGTGGTCATGTTAACCGTCCTCCTTTGTTCACTAAAACAAACTATGACTACTGGAAAGATAAAGTTAAAACCCTTTTTAAGTCACAACAACTTGAACCCTGGGATATGATTGAAAAATCATATACTGAAACGGTTGATGATAAGGAAGTCCCCATTCAAGGGATAAGTGGGATGTTGAACAAAAGAAAGAATATCAACTGAATCAGAAAGCAGCGATATTTCTGAAAAAGAATATGAGAAGTGTGGAAAGAATGCTATTGCTAAGGATATTTGGGACTTATTAGCCTTGGCCTACTAGGGTACTGCCCAAGTGAGAGAAACAAAAACTAACATTCTTGTTAGACAGTGCGAACTCTTCAAGATGGAAGAGGGAGAAGACATTGAAACAATATTTGGGAGATTTCAAACATTGGTTCATGGTCTAAAAGTTCTTAATATGAGCTACACTATTGCTGATCATGTGAAGAAGATATTGAGAAGCCTACCCAAGCAATGGAGACCCACGGCTATACAAGAAGCCAACAACCTAAATGCCTTGCGTCTGGAAGATCTACTCAGTTTCTTGAGAGCTCATGAACTGGAGCTGAATGAAGACGAACCTCCCAAGAAATCGAAGTCTATAGCTTTGAAATCTAGTAACAAAGCTTCCTCCTCCAAGGCTCTGCAACTTGAACAAGAATCAGACGAATGATCGTTTGGTGAGAGCAGTGATGGAACAGACGATGAACTTTATTTTATCTCCAGAAAGATTCAACGTATGTGGAAAAAGAAAGGAAGGTTCAGGAAGCAATTCCGAAGAAAGATACAAGAGAAAAGCAGGAGAACAAAGTCAAGAGCTAAGTAGTTTGCTATGTGTGTAAAAAGCCAGGACATTTCAAGTCTGAATGTCCACTACTCGACAGAGAGAAACCAAAGAGAAGTGGTTTCAAAGGCAAGAAAAAGAGTCTCATGGCAACATGGGATGACTCTGATTCATCATCGTCTGATGATGACGAGGAACATGCTAACATGGCTCTGATGGCTACCATTGGATCAGACAGTAAAGAAGAAGAAGAAAAGGTAAATTCTATCTCATCCACTGATTTACAAAAAGCTTTTGATGAACTCTTAGATGAGTCTTCCAAGCTCTCTATTGAATATAAAGCGTTAAAAAGAAATTTTTTAAAACTACCAAAAGAATTTTTGATGCTCAATGAAGAGAATGAGAAGCTTAAAGCTAAAAATCACCTTCTGGTAAATGTAAGCTCTAAAACAGAAGAAAAACTTGAATGCAACTCTTTCAAATATGAAGAAGGATTTCAAAGATTTCTTGTTGAATGTGTGACATGCAGCAAATAGGCCTCTATGATCTGGGGTGTCAGCCAAAATGGCAAGAAAGGTCTTGGCTATAAACCAGACGAACCCACTTTTCAAAACTCCAATTAAAGTCTGATGAGACCAATGATCATAGTGACAGTCTGCTGTGTCCTTACTGTAACAATAAAGGTCACAGTACATAAGAAAAAATTGCTATGCTTTGAAAAACAAGAAAGACAAGTTCCCTTTTAGAACTAACAAGAGAGGACCCAAAAAGATTTGGGTGCCTAAGGATAAGATTATCTATGTTGCAGATTTGCTTAGCAACAGAGTTAAAACATCAGTCCTGGTACTTGGACAGTGGATGCTCACAACACATGACGAGAGAAAGGCATATGTTCCAAGAATAACAATATAAAGAAAGTGGAACAGTTGGTTTCGGTGGAAACCAGAAAGGTAAAATCATAAGTACTGGAAGGGCTGGTGAGAAACTTCTACTCTCTATTGATAATGTTTTACTTGTTCATGGCCTTAAGCATAACCTACTTAGCATAAGTCAATTATGTGATAGTGGTTATGGTGTTGGTTTCAGTGATTGTGCCTGTATAGTCAAAAACAAAAAATATTTATAAAATCAAACTATCTGAGTTGGCCAATCAAAACGTCAAGTGCTTTTTGTCAGTTGATGAAGAACAGTGGACTTGGCACAAGAGATTGGGTCATGCCAACTTGAGATTGATCTCAAAGCTTAACAAGAAGGAACTTGTGAAAGGCTTACCAAATCTTAAGTATCAATCTGATGCTCTTTGTGAAGCGTGTCAAAAAGGAAAACAAACAAAAACTTCTTTTCAATCAAAAAATATTGTTTTCAATTCAAGACCACTTGAACTTTTGCATTTGGATTTATTTGGTCCAACTAGAACTTCCTCTTTGTCTAGTAAGAAAATGGACTTGTTATTATTGATGACTATACCAGATGGATATGGGTAAAATTTCTTGCACACAAGGGTGAGTCTTTTAAAATGTGTTCTATCTTCTACAAATACGTGCAAAATGAAAAAGACTTTTGTATTACAACTATTCGAAGTGATCATGGTGGTGAATTTGAAAATGAACTATTTCAAAACTTTTGCAAAGAACATGACATTTCTCATAATTTTTCTTCTCCTAGAACACTACAACAAAATGGTGTTGTAGAAAAGAAAAATAGATCTCTTCAAGAGATGGCCAAAACCATGATCCATGAAATAAAAATTGCAAAACACTTTTGGGCAGAAGCAGTAAACATTGCTTGTTATATTCAAAATAGAATCTATATTAGACCTATTTTGAATAAGACTCCTTATGAATTGTGGAAAGGAATTTTCATCAATTTGGATGCGACTGCTTTGTTCTCAATACATCAATTTGGCAAAGCCCTAGAAAGCCTAAGGAATTTCACCTTTTTGCTTTTAGCCTTTTCCTTTTGTTTTAGTTGTTCACAACTTTTACCTTGTACTTTGTTAACATTTTGATTGAATGATAAAGTTACTTTTTGTTCTTATTATTTTGTTTTAACATTTATCTTTCTATACTCTGTTTTTGACAATGATGTTCTTTATCTTTCACCTTTTTGTCCGATGTCAAAAGAGGGAGAAGAATATAGAGAAGAATATGGAGAGTAATTGATGCACATAATGTATCAACCATGTGTTAAAAAGGAAATGAACACCATGCATCTGCATTTACACTCTGATATGTCATAATAATAATTGAACATAAGCATGTGTCATTGCACTTAGAAAATATTTTTATGCACCTAATTCAGGGGGAGCCCCTTGAAAATTTTTACATAAATATTTTTCAAATGGGAAAATTGTTCATTAATCCATGTGTTTATCATCATCAAAAAGGGGGAGATTAATCAAGTGGATTCAGAAACAATGACCCTTAATTGTTTTGATGATAACAAATAATGTCAAAGAACAATTTATCCTCTGATGTGTTCTCTAGTGTGTAGAAACTATTATTCATTAGATGGATCTGCCTCAGAAAGTTTTGGCTCTGTGCACAATTCATCATTTGGTTCATTAAATTAAGTTTGGCATGAATCATTTGGTAAGAGCTGACGACGTCAGCATCTTATAGCCAAGCTCTATTGACAACGCTCTTTTAGTCAATGCTCTCCTGAGATGCTCTGGTAGGATCATACTCTATTGGGACTGCACTTTGTAAGAACCATGATCTGGTGTAAGAATGCTCTGGTAGGTGAAAGCCTTAGTGAAACTACGCTCTGAAAGAAGTATACTTTGGTACAAGGTAAACAGAGTATCTTTGTGTCAAGAAGCGCCTGGTACGAAGGTGCCTCTAGAAATCAACCAGACTGACTAAAGCATTAAAGTCTGTTTTAAGCATTAAAGAATCCTCATTGATGGCTCTTTAATGTACGAGGAATAAAAAGGCCAAATAGAATGTCAACGAAAAAAATAATTCAATCTGTCTTGCTTTGAAAGGATCTCATCTTCAAAAAGGATCACAAAAGGATAGATATTTTTATTGACAACTGTGTCAATGTACGGAATGGAAAGTTGAAAAGGAGATGACGCACTAAAAGGCACAAAAAGCGGATCTGAATTTTTATCCGTTGGTGAAGGACCTGCTTAGGTCACAATGGCACTATTTGAATATCTTACTATAAATACCATCTTCAAATCAGTGAAGAAGGAAGACAAGTGAGCAACCAAGAAATTATTCTAAGTATTCTGAGACCAAGATAACAACACTCAAACGTTTTTATTCTTTCTTCAAGAAAGTTGTTTTTTGTGCTTAAGCATTCAATGTATATCCTCTCGCGTTGAGAGTTTACTTATACTGTTTCAAAATCATTTTTTGAATACCCTTGTATTTAGCCCAGTAGTGGCTGTATTTCCTCAGAGGCTTCACGTACTATGCCAGTTTGGCAGTAGTATACTCTTGAGTTTGTAATCAGTTGATTATAATGAGAAATTCCTTTAGTGTGGTGAAGGGACTAGATGTAGCTACCTGGTGGTAGTGAATTAGTATAAATCTCTGTGTCTTATTTATTCTCTTACCTTTACTGCTTCTCAACGTTATTTTTTACTTAAGAGTTGTTTTGAAAAAGCTTTTCAAAATCACAAGTATCTTTAAAAGATTTCTAAAACCCAATTCAAATCCCCATTTCTTGCGTTTTTGTCACGTTCAATCTTGACTAGATACTGTGTGCTCATTCATATAAGTGGTGGGGGCACTCGTACTCGTTAAACTAGAGTTAAGTGGATTCATATGCATGCTGAAGTAAATGTTAGATATGAGTCTTGCATTGCATTGATCATGAAAATGTCATAGTATGGACATGTTGTGCTAGAATATAGATGATATTGTTGTAGCTATGTATTTCGTTGTTTGCACCTTGTAACGACCCGTTTTCGGACCGCTACTAAACTAGAACCAAACCTATATGTGACGCACTTTTAAAATAGTACTCTTGTGTCCTTTAGAAAATGCGGTACATTTTTTTTTAAAACAACAATACCCGCAAGCACACTCAGAGTAGCCACAGCGTTTAGAAACATGATGCAATCTAGACACAAGACAAATGCACTAAAAATACATATACATATATATAAACAAGGTAGTCATAAGTAGTGCTTACAAAAGAAAAGCAGTGCACAAATATGTACAAGAGAATACACCTAAAGTATGAGAATCCTTGCGAGAATAATCATACCCCGGGGGTACTCCCGGCAGACACCCACGCAGGGGGCTGCTCCAAAAGTATACCACTAGTCTACCCTGCAGTACACAAAAGACATGATGCAATCTAACATGATGCATGACTCGATTTGGGGGATCATTGAGCGATTGACCAAATCTGCTCGTTTCTTGCCGGTGAGATCAACATTTAACATGGAGAAGCTGGCAGAGATCTACATAGCAGAGATTGTACGACTTCATGGCCTGCCTTCTTTTATTGTTTCTAATCGATATCCGAAGTTTACATCTCACTTTTGGAAGGCATTACAAGAAGCGATGGGAACTAAGCTCAAGCTTAGCTCAGCATATCACCCTCAGACCGACGGTTAGACCGAGAAAACGATCCAATCACTCGAAGATTTGCTGAGAACGTGTACGTTGGATCACAGAGGGAGTTGGGACGATGTGTTACTGCTAGTGGAGTTCACCTACAACAACAGTTACCGTGTAAGCATTGGTATGACACCTTACGAAGCACTGTATAGACGTAAGTGTCAGACACCTCTTTGTTGGTATCAGGATAGTGAGAGCTCTTTTGTGGGACTGAACATGATTCAGCAGATGACAGAGAAGATCCAATTGATCAGAGATAGGATGCGAACGTCCCAGAGTCGACAGAAGAGTTATGCGGACCAGGGTCGCCGACTGCTAGAGTTTGAAGAAGAAGAGCATGTATTTCTTCGAGTTACACCTACCATTGGAGTTGGTTGAGCAATCAAATCCAAAAAGCTTACTCCTAAGTTCATTGGACCCTACCAGATTCTTCGTCGTATTGGTCCAGTGGCATATCAGATTGCCTTGCCACCTTTCTTTTCAAATATTCACGACGTCTTTCACGTCTCTTAGTTGCGGAAGTATGTTTCCGACCCTTCTCACGTTATCAAACCGGATGTGATTCAACTAAATGACGACTTATGTTTGAAGTATCACCTGCAAGGATTGTGAATCGAAAGATTAAGCAGTTAAGGAATAAAGAGATTCAACTTGTCAAGGTCGAGTGGAATCAGAAGACAGGCGACGCAACGTGGGAGTTGGAAGAGAAGATGAAGAACCAGTATCCAGAAATTTTTCTCGGTACGTATCTTACCTGTAGTTTCAAGGACGAAACTATTTTTAGAGGGAGTGTATTGTAACACCCGTATTTTTACGATACGTTATTTAGCGTTATTTTAGTATTTTTGGTCGTAATTATGCTATTAATTGTACCTCCCTTACGATATTGTAACAAGACAAATGAAAATGAAGAAGAAAAAGAAAAGAGCAACCACCTCTCCTTCCTCCTAGAGCTCGCGACCTAGGGGCTGTTTTAGGGGAAGGAAATGTGTTCTCCAAATGCTTGATGATGAGCTAGGTAGGAATGGAGTGTAGAAGAAGAACTAGCAAGGAAATGGAAGTAGAAAAATGAAGTAGCTTAAGGTGTGATGAAGAGGACTTCCATGGAGGTTGAGAGCTGATCAGCGGTCGTACGCGGGTCAAAATAATTAAAAGATTTACTTATAGTATTCAAGGCAAGAGACCTTGGTCGTCTCACGAGAACCTCTAACACCAAAATTACCAAATTCAGGAAGTATAAAAAATCAACAATAACGAAAAGGGGGGTTTTGTGAAAACAGTTTCTGTTGAGAGAATTATCAGATTAGAGAGACAATTGATTCACCAGTTTCCGGGTGCTCGTCTTGGATTTATCACAGGTTCTAAATAACAACAATTCATTCAATTTCAAATTCACAGTTGACATAAACTAACTAAACAAGCGTTAATCAGTTTATACGAATTCACACCGTTTCAAGCAAGCGCCAAAACAGCGGGTTCAATCGGTCACGGGAGCGGACAAGCGCCGTTTAAAAACACAACCAATATCATAACAGAATTCTAATCAACCCTCTATCAATTTCTACTCGAATCAATTAATTTAAACAGTCAACTGATTCGAAATAATAAAAGTTACGAAACAGATGCATATAATCAAGCGTTCATACACAACTGAATCGCATTTCACAATGAAGACAAAACAATTAACTAAGCAGAAAACGAACTGAATAGATTGCATACATTCAAACCAAATTCGAAATTGATAGAGATTAAATTAAAGAAATTAAAACAAAATTGTATTAAACATTAGGCACCGAACCTCAAAATCTGTAACGACAACCTTTCACCGATGAATCAACTTAGGAGCTTAGGCTTCCATGACGGCTAGGGCACAACAGTTTTGTAACAATAAAACGTCCGATACGATAAAACGACTGATTAGTCCTTTTTTAAGTCTCAGCTCAAAGAACAACCTAAATCCCTTAACGGGTTATAAGATAAAAGCCCGATAAACGACCAAAATTAGGCCCAAAACCCGTTTTACATTTTACGGCGTCCGCAATTCACAGTTTTGACATTGAAGACAATAGAATTGGGTTTCGAGTCCAACAGAAGAATTGTAGCTCTGTTCCTCAGCTTTCCAACGCATGCTCGTATGCCTCAATCGGATAACTGTAGCCAAAGTTATGGCCTGCAGAGTAGACAGGGGTCAATATGCAGTAAACACAAAAGTTAATATATAAATTACTATACTGCTCAATTAAGACCCAAAGTCTAGAAATGTGCTAAGACTTAGATATTAGGTACAAAACACAATCAAAAACACCAAATACAAAGCTATAAATAGTGCATTAAAATGCACTGATCAAGAGCTTCTCTCACTAGAGGTTGAAAAAGAAATAAAATGTGAGGGTAGTGAGAGGGTGGGGGCGCGGGTTTGGGCTGATTAGAGGGGAGGGGTATTTTAATTTTCACTTAATACTAACACTTGTTCAAAAATGGGTTAAATAAATGTAATTTCAAATTAATCACACATTAAGTGACACCTAACCATAAAGTAAATATGCTAATCACATCAACTAATCTATCCCATCTAATCTCATATCTCTCATGATTACCCTTCAATTCTAGAGTCTAAGGGTTGCTAAAACACGGCGTCGAGTAATCGCGTTACCGATTAATTTTCTGCCGATTAATTCACAAAAATTAATTTACCGAGAAATTAATTCACCGCGTAAAAATAAATTATCATACATAATAACACCAATCTAAAACACTCACAAATAATCACAACAAGTCACGATTCAATTTTCATCGAAATCGGAGTTCGTTTAAAATTTTATCTGTGGCAAAACTGTCTGGTGATTCGAAACGCGACGAAACTTCGTAAGAATTTTTCGACAATATTCGAACCATGAATTAATATAAAATATTAATTCTCAAATTCAATTTGATCTTGATTTAATTAAATCACTTGCTTAGCGAACAAAAAACTGCTTATTATAGCATAATTACGACAAAAAATACTAAAATAACGCTAAATAAAGTATCGTAAAAATACGGGTGTTACACACATCATCTTTTGTTTATAACCATGTCGTTTTTCTTTCATTATGATTATGATTCCTCACCTCCCTTTTGCTTTATGTGGTTACTTGTATGCCACCGTGTATGGGTATGTGAGAATGCAGGTTACGATGAGATTGCTACAGAGGAGTAGTCTTTAGGATGCTACTTTCAGTTTTGGATTTAGGTTATGATATTTGTCTATGATTTTCATTTCAGATGTATTTCACAAAAAAGGGAATATTGGTCTGGCCACATGACATCGGGTTGGGATGTTTTCACTTGTTATTTTTCTTAAGTAATATTCACGTCAATTTGTAAACCATTTGAGAACCAGTGCTATGTTTGAAAAATGCGCATGGCCGGTTGTGATTTATTAAAATGTTTTCAAATATCGTAATGATTTTTACAAACACATATTTCCCGCAAACGAACTACTTATTCCGCATACATTCTTCAACGATGTTTTCAGGGTAAAGGGTGTCACAATTGCAGAATTCAGTGTTGCAACCACACTAGGATTTGTAGTATTGGTAGCTGATTCTGCCATCGGAAATCTTCACTTCGATCTCAGAAAATGAACGATCACAAAATGCAATTGTATCCTAAAAGACCAACTACACAAGAATCACAGATAATATGATCAAGAATCAAGTCTAAAACAATTGAATAGGATCAAGTACAAAATGCAGTAATCTCAAACAACTACAATTGAGATCTGCGAGAAAGGTAAATCGCAGAGAACAAGAATTCGCAAAAAACTCAAACAACATAGAATCGAGATATGCAAATGAAGTAGAATCTAGGAGATCGGAGTACACTACAAGAAAACAGCTCGTTACCGACGGAATTTTACCGATGGCCCCGACTCCGTCGGTAATATTTTTATTACAGACGGCTAAGCCGTCGCTAATGCGCCGGAAAAATATGACTTACGAAATTATTTTTTTCCGACATTACCGACGGCTTAGCCGTCGGAAACGTCGAAATATAAAAACTGATTTTTTTCCTACGTTACTGACGGCTAAGCCGTCGGTACAAAATTATGTTGGCGGTAAAAATTTTTGTTGTCCCGCGTTTAATTGGCGGACGGTGGACGAAGTACCGACGGCGGGCTTTACCGACGGCTAAGCCGTCGGTAATATTCAGACAAATTTTTTTGACCTATCTGTTCTAATTTTCCTCTCCCTCTCATTCTCAAAACTTCCCACTCTTCACTGCAGCGCCCTCTTCCATATCTCAGTCCGTTCTCGTCAAGACCTGATAGAGATACCGAGTGAGCCTCTTCCAGATTCTTCGATTCCATGGCCACCCAAGCTCTTCGGGCTCCTAACTTCTCCGAGGTTACACTTCTTCTATTTCCATTCCATCTTTATTCTTTTTCTTCTTTTTTCTAATGTTCATGCTTCGATCTCAAAGAAAAAAACAAAAAAAAACCGTAAAGAATTTAATTTACTTTGATGATTTCCTACTTTCGATGTGATGAAGGATCTAGACGGATATTATGTTTCCGATTTTCAGTGACATTTCTATTCTATTTGACGGGTTTTTATTTATTTATTTTTTGGTGTGTTGGTTTGGTGATTACTTCTGATAAGTAAATGTAGATGTTATTATTATTTATTTTTTTGATTTTTGATTTTTTGAATGCCAAGGTTTTGTAAAGGTTATTGCGTTTAATGGGACTTCTGTTTCACAAGCAGAGTTCAGTTTACAACCTTCACTCCCTCTGGAAGCTCAAGCATTCTCTACCATTCTCTGTAAGAAAAATGGCTTCACCATACGTGTTCTCTTGGTCATATTTGTTTAATTATGAGTTGATTTTTTTTTCTTTCCTAATTGAAGGTCTCCTGGCTGATTGTTGTATTGGCTTAGAGGTCTGCTGAAACTATGGAAAACTCAGAGAAGGCCAATGCTGGAAACCACTCAGAGGTATGTATTTCTACTAGCTACTATTCAGCAACTTTTCATATATTTACGTTGTTGCCTTATTTAATTTTGTTAGTAAGGGTACTGCATTGACCAAAATGATATGAATTGTGCATCATTGCCGTTTGCGTTCTGTTAAGGTGTGCCCTTTGGCTAATGGCTATCACAGGACATAAAGTATTGGAAATAACAGGATTATTATAGGAAATGATTCATCTAGAGCTTAATTACTAGCTAAAGTCCTTGCATATATAAGATGTAATTACTCTCCTGTGTGTATAAGATCAAGATGTAATTACTGTTATCCCTTTGTGATACTCTACATCACAGTAAATTTTTTATTGCTAGAGTGGAATTGCAATAAATATGTGTCAGTTTCATTTTCTATCATTGTTTCATGAAAACTTTATATTTTTTACATGCCAATTTTTGATGCATTTTCCCCTTCTTTCAGAATACAGCAAACACAGGATGTGTTTCCACTGATGACGAAAACATCATAATAAATCCTCAGTTTGAGGATGGCCTGAATGGGTCTAATGAATATGTAAAGGAGTCTCAAGCTCCTTCCAACCAAGCAGAAGGTTGGAATTTCTCTTTCCAAGTTTTCTTCACTATTGTTCATATTTATATGGGTGTGTGGGTTGTGAAAAGAGGGAACATGATAGGGTTGGGCGTTGGAGGATTAAACCTCTATTCTGTTTCCGAGTCTTGCTTTTAAAGTTCTTGTCTGTTTTCTTACTGTGTTTATATGTTAGTTTGAAATGTTTTAATTTTAAAACTTATTTATAGTATGTAAGGGTCGGTGGTTGTTGGTTTCATATTTCAAAATATAAGTTTGCCTTAGTAACTATAATCTGTCTTTACATGGATATAGTGCATTCATGATAGCAAATAGTACAATACTACATTTGTTTTATTTAAAATTCAAAAATCATGTCATGTTTGTATTAAATTCAATTCCATTTACGCATATTACATTTTCATTTGTCATTCAATTCTTATAGTGCCCTGGGACTGGTATATTGGTCACATTCTTTGCTGATACATTCTCTTCTCTAAAATGAACAAGGATTTAGCACCTTCTAAAGAAAATGGTATTGATGTCAAAAACTTTAAGGCACTATCAAGCGAAGAAGGTGGATCTGAGTCGCCATTTATTCTTATCTAGAGACGAGTTCACGTGTTAGTGTCGCTCCATCTCCTGGAAATGTAAGTTCTATTGATTCATTGAATTTCCTGTCTTCAGTTTTTAAACATATGGGATTAAAATGCCGATATTATTTTGATTCATTCTTCAAACATATATAATGTTCAAGTGTAACCTTGTAAGCACATGAACCAGTTTTATAAGATTCGTTAAATATTATAATTGGGATTTTTTTTTAATTGGTTAGCACAGTTTATCTACTGCAGCTTTTGTTTTAATCTGTTTGTTTTCCCATTACATTATTTAATGAAACAAATTCTTTTTGAATTGTCTATTTATAAGTAGCAGCCATTCCAGTTAATTTTCTAATATTTTCCAGAAGCTAACTGGTTCCTTGAAAAATAGCTGTACATGGATTGATCAATTGTAATGGGCCTGAACCTGAAAGTATGAAGAAACTCACATTAACTACAATTAGAAGATTAGTCCAGTACTTTTGTCAATTTCTTTATTTTAGATGTTTCTATGCTCATTGACCTCTTCTAGCACACATATCTGACACATATCTGTCAATTGATATTGTTTTTAGTTGATTGATTTTGATCATGCCTTTTTTATGGTCAACAGACTGGAGAATCAAGACATTTTGGCTTCATAGAATTTGAATCTCCCGAGGTAGTAACTCTTTCATCTTTCCAATTATTGTGTTGTGACCCGAATTTGATTTCCAGATACATATAGCTTGTAGAAAATAATTTGCTGCTGAATTCTATGCTAGTAATTTCCCGAAAATTGTGATAGAATCTTTGTAAGATGAAACAGGAAGCTAAATCTTTGTAACCTATACCTACAGGATTTTGCTAATTATTAACCTAAATAGCAATTAGAGGCTAATGATACCCTATAGTAAGGGAGCCACCCTGTCCTGTATATCTCCCTGACTGCTTGGTTAGGTGCTTTGCTCTCAAATACATTATTATATGGGTATGTTTCTCAGCTGAAATATTTACTTTTCTATCCTGCATATTCAATTTGTTTGTATTTTTCTCATCTTTCAGAACTATAGTTGATAATAATGCAATTAAATTTTGAATGCAGTGGGAGTAGGAAGTCGCGGAGCTCTGGTAACAAGGTTAAAACCATGGTAATGGGATGCACAAATTGCTTTCGGCTAGTGCGGATGTAGGTTGTGCATATATATGTCTACAATCCGCCCCCTACCGCTTTGGTTCACTCCACCAGTACTGGTGATGATAGCTATCTGGAACCGAAGGTGAAGAATAACTCAACGTGTCATTTATTTATGATGAAAACACATACCATATTATAACCTTCAAAAGGAGGATTCTTTGATTTTTTTTAACAAAGTCATTTTTTACATATTCTTACATGTTGTGATTTCTTTGGGAGGATGTCCGAGTAGCAAGTCTTGTGCACTGCAAAGAAAGATGGTATCAATGTGCTGTAATAGAATTGATTCTTTTTGTTAATGTATGTTGATGGCCATTGAAGCCTTTGTTGTTGTTTTTTTTCTGCAAAAGGAAGCCTTTGTTGTTGTTGCGTTCATATGGAAGGTACCGTAAAATTTTGGGGCTGCTTAAAAACAAAAATTTCGTAAAAAAAAAAAAAATAACATTACCGACGGCCAAGCCGTCGCTAAATTAATCCAGATTTTGAGAGGGTTACAGACGGCTTAGCCGTCGGCAAATTACAGACGGCTTAGCCGTCGGCAAATTACAGACGGCTTAGCCGTCGCAAATTCAATGAAATTTTCATATTTGCCAATGGAAAAACTGTTTTAATTCGTGAGATTTACCGACGGAAAAGCCGTCGGTATGCCCATTACCGACGGCTTTTCCGTCGGTAAATCTCACAAAAAGTTTAAAAAAACCAACGGACGGCTGTATATAATTTACCGAAGGCTAAGCCGTCGGTAATACCGACGGATTTAATTGGCCGTCGGTAAAAAATTTCCAACGAACGATTTTTCAAGGGCCCCGAGGCCGTCGGTAATCCGTCGGTAATCACGATTTACCGACGGCTTTCTTGCGTTACCGACGGAAATTGGCCGTCGGTAATGACGAAAATTCTTGTAGTGGTAAAGAACGGTGATCAAAACCCTTTGGTAAGAGGCTTTGATACCATGTTAACTTTCACTCCAAGCATCATAAAGAAAGTAGAATGAGAGAAGAAGAAGAGTTCTCATCTATTTTGTGAGAAATGAAATCTCATTCATACTGAATAACTACCATGTACATGTATATTTAGGCATAACATCTACTCGTAACTAACCCAGCTGTCACATGCCAGCTATAACTAACAGTTATAATAATTAAGCTAAATAACTAGCACTAATTACAATAATTAGTACTGATTGTATTAGTCAACAACTGACATTGGGCATTAGTAACCGATTATATTTTGGTGATAAAAAATATAACCAAATTTTAACTAATTTTACCCTATTTAATGTTATTATTACAAAGATATCTTTTATTTAATGTTATTACGACACAAGTTCCGATAGAAAATTAAATGAAAAGGAAGAGTATTTTGAAGAATACAATTAGTTTATTGTACCAAGAAAATTAAATGAACTTAACAAACTTATTTAATTAGTGTGAAATTAGGTATTTTGCTTATATTCGAGTCCGGGTGGAGTAGTTTGTTTCATGTTTTCTCTCTCTTTGGGCTTAAAAAAAAAACTTTAGTTCTCTCTTTCTTTTCTTTTTTGCTTTCTCTATTGTAAAAAAAAATAAAATATTACTCATAGATGAAGTTATTTAAATGTCCAATTGATGTAAAATAAAAATTAACTCCATATAATTAAAGTCTAGAAAACATGCTCAATATTAATGGAAAATGAAAGCATGCATGAGGCAATAGATTTTTTTTTTTTGGGTGCTGAAGAGGGATGAGGCAATAGATTTAAGTAACATGTGATACGATATGAATATCTCCCACGGTAGTCTTTAATCTTTTGTTCACTCGTGCCTCCATTTTAATATACACTTTTTAAAAACTATATATATATTCGATCAACAGATAGCACACCCAAAAGTGTTCAACAGAAGTCATATCATATCATATAGAGAAAAGGAAGAGACAAATTAGTCACAAGTATGTCACTTAATAAAAAAAGAGATGAGTCTGGGTGCCCCAACAAAGAACGTAGAAACAAGGCCCCGCCCCCGCTCCGGGTATGTCATTTGTTAGCTTATTATCTATTTAAAAAAGTTAACTACAATAATAACACGTGGTGAAAACTTATCCACTCACTTAAAATTGTTTTCCTTTTTTTTTTCCTTGAATATGTTATGTACCCGTGAATCACAGATATCTCTGGTTTGTTAAGGATACTAACTTTTTCGTACTTTCACTTAGTTTTTTTTTTCCCCTCAAGAAATCCATCTATGCATAAAGTTCATATAAGTATACGATATATGATGCTCATGGAAAGTTTTTTCTTTTTTTAAGTAAATTGGCGTCCAAAAGCATCATTGTAGAGATAAAGATCCCAACTAGGCTGGTACCACTTACGCTATCAATCATCCGCGGTATTCCATAATTTTATTAAAAAAGTGGAAAATGGGAAAATACTCACAAGTGGAAATGTTCACAAAGGAGGAGTTAAAAAAACCATTAATATATATATATATATATATATATATATATATATAGCAAAAACTATTTAATTTGTATTTGTATTTTGTAGATATTAGTTGATATATAGTGACGATGAAATGTTATAAAGTCTAATGCGTTTTATTTCTTTATGTGTGTGTGTGTGTGTGTGTGTTGAATTTGGAAAGCTGCATCCTAAATATATTTTTTTTTCTGTTTATTTATTGTAGGTTATCAAATCAGTGCTAGTATTCGATGACGAGGAAGAAAAAGACAAAGTCGTAAGCATCTTGAATGATGAATTGAAGTCTAAGAAATCAGGTAAATTTGCTTTATTTTTTGTTGTGATGTACACACACATCCACACAAAGGATGGATCATGTATATGCCCAAAATACAAAACAATCAAGGATATATAACTTAAAACATTGAATAAAATTTCCATCAAAAAAAAAAAATTGAATAAAAATGTTGCATATTTTACAAGTACAAAAGTAAATTCTTGTTTTTTATTAAAAAAGAGGTAATTTTTCGTTATCTTTTTTTTTTTTGACTAGAGGTAATTTTTCGTTATCTAACACTAAATTATGCTATAATGAACAAGCAAATGTCTTGTTCATGTTTGGATGGACCCGGCCATCATAAACTACCATCATATATATAGAAGGTTTTATTTTCAAATCTAGATTATTCTTTATTATTTAATCCAACTATCCTTAGTAAATAATTGACGAAAAATGTTGTAAATTATTTGGTCTCAAAAGTTAGAATATTAGAAGTCGAACAACATATTCGCAAATTTTAAAAAGAAACTTTTATTTAAACCAATTTTGCAAAATTAAATTAATGCAAAATTCATTTTACAAACTATAATTTAAACACAAATTTAATCACAAATTTAATTTTTAACTTTGTTATATTCCTTTTCTCAAAAAAAAAAAAACTTTGTTATATTCCTAATAACCAAATTTATTTATTTAACATGTTTCAGGCCTAGAAGATGTGACTGTGAATGGTATGCAGGTAACACTGAAGGGTAAATTTGATACAGCAGGTTTATATTATACTATAGAAGACGAGACGGGCATAAGGATGAAGATTCTGTACCATGAAACAGAAGAATCATTTCAATAACTGCAGTTATTTAAAAAAAAAAAATAGGGGATCCATATCCATTGCAGATTATATTTTCCTCAAAGGTTTTATTTTACACTCCAAAATTAATTTTTAGATATAAGTATTAAGCTGAAAAGAATAAAAGTGTTGTAATGTGTCTCTCTGTAGGTATCTGGTAACCATGTATGTAAGGGTATAATCGACGATTTGAAGTAAAAACAAAAAGAAATCATATAGAATATCATTTCTAGCGCCACGGGATACAATTGATTACACCAATACCCAGAATTCCCATATTAATAAATAAAAAAAAAAGAACTTCTCGAATTGTACAAAATAAATTTTGTAGCTGAATACAAACGTTCCCCCCAACATGAATAAAAGTAGATAAACGGGAATTAATTTCAATTCCAACATGATGAAAAAAAGTAAAATGTCTCAAGAAGAAAATTGTCCTATTTGACAGCTATCACTACACCAAATTATTTAAAAGATGACGCAACTTTAAACAATGCTTAACAATTGAAGTGCAACTTAATAATAAAAGTGTCGTTGGAGCATAAAGGAAAAACCAGCGCTTCAAATAAAAAACGCTAGTTTAGGCCATAAATAGCGTTTCAGAAAATAAAACGCTACTCTAGGTTATAAGGAATAACCAGCGCTTGCGTTAGTAAGCGCTGTTTAAAGTTGTACGCGAAGTATAAACAGTGCTTATATCATGAAGCGCTACTTTAGGTCGTAAAAATAAGCAGTGCTTATATCATGAAGCGCTACTTTAGGTCGTAAAAATAAGCAGTGCTTATCACTACAAAGCGCTACTTATTGTCTACCTAATATTAAATTTCAATTCCCTCCCCGACCTGTACCAAAACGAAACACGTTCACTGTTGCCTCCCTCGCGCGACCTGTACCAAAATGCAATTTCACTATCTCTTCTCCCTCTCTCGCGTTTACCGCGCCTGTCACCGCGTCTTTCACTCCCGGCTGTAGCTCGCGTCGTCACTGTTTCGTCTTCCCGTCGCACCACGCTGGAGCTCGCGTTTGCCGTGTCTGTCACCGCCACGCCTGAAGAACCACCTGCGTTCGTCTTCTCCCCTCGCGATCGCCGCAGCTCACCGTCACGCCGAGAAGAAATTAAAAACGCCACAAGGGTTTTGCCAGGATCAGCTCTTGTGGATGGGTCGGTGAAGGGATCAGCTCTTTGAAGGCCGAATCATTGTGAGTTTTATTTTCAATGCTTGTTTGAAACCTGGACAGCATGGAAGGTTTCATTTTATTATAAATCTATAAATGTTCTATATTGATCTTCTCCCTTTATTTAACATTTTCTTGTCAATAGTTTCAAACTTATAAGGTTCTGCTGAGCATCTGTTTCCATCCTTAAAAGCCCCTGATTAGTAGGGCCGTTTTAAACATTTTGGAGACCATGTTCTAATCTTAAAAATTGGGCCCCTAATAAAAAAAGGGCAATTTTAACAATTAAATTGGGCCCCATTATGTATTCATGCACTGAAACATTTGATTTTCTGTGCGTAAGTTCGGTGCGTAAAACGTAATTTGGGGCCCGTGAAGCAATTTTTTTAGTGAAACGGTAAAACGCTTGAAAATTTCTTCCGTTGATTTTTTTTTTGTGTGTTTGTTGAGCAAAATTTGGGGCCCTCAAATTTTGGCCAAAATTTGGGGCCCTGTGCTATTGGTTTGTTTATACAGGCCAATAGTGGCCCTGCTGATTAGTCATATAATTTGAAGACACAGAACCCTCTCTTCTGTTGGAACATAGAATATTATAGAATATAGTTTGTTTTGTTTGGGTTATGTATGATTAATTGATTATATGTCAGTTTCGTTCCTGTTGATACAAATAAGTTGAAAGGGTGCAAAGAGGTGTACTCAATTTGAAAATGATTTGTGAAACCTTGTGTCCGTGGCTGCGCGCATATCTTGAAGTGTCTAGGAAATTTCATTAACTATTTGATGGATCTTGAAGTTAAATATTTACATGTTTGACAAACTAAGTGATGAATTTGATAGGACCACGGTAAAAAATTAGAGTACTCCATTTGCAAAAGCTATCTGTGAACAGAACCATTTATATTTGTAGAAGACTAAAACAGCTGACTGAATAAGACATTTTACCTCTTGTTGAATTCCCATAAGCCATGCTTTGGAATTTATAGGTGATGGTGCTTATGGACACTGGCTTGGTCATTCTATATTGTACTCATATGGGGCAAGAAGTTCTAACAGTAGGAGATATCTGAAAAATTAAGACAAAAATTGTTGTCAGAATATTGAGACTATTATCATGGTAGGATTCTTAGTATTTTGCATTACAAAAATTGTTAATGAGATTGTAGCGTCCTTCTTGTAATTCACAAAGTGATGTTATGCCAAAGACATGTAATTTTTATTCTTGAAAAAATCACTATTCACATGCATACTTGTTTGGGTGGTGTAGACACAATAGGGAATGGAATACCTATGCAACCACTCTTGGCTATATATGATGTGCATGTATAATTGAGCTTTTATGCAGTTTAATAAATCGATCGGTAATAATAGTTATTTTTTTCCTTATTGAATAACAATAACTTATGATTGTTAATCTTTTGTTGTCTTTAGTTTCTGATCCAATATCTCTATGAACAATTGCAATAGGGTTTGCTTGTGAGGGAAGGTGGGATTCCTCCTCTGGTTGCTCTTTCCCAAACTGGGTCTCTTCGAGCTAAGCACAAGGTTAGTTGCTACTTACTTGCTACAAATCCCATTCTCATAACTTAGTATTGTTATTAACATGATTATTTGGTAATTAGTGCTGCAGTTTACTATGTGGTCAATGTTTGATGCATTTCCTTTTTGATTTATTTGATTTGATTCTTTCACATTGGTTATGTTCTGGGACTGGCTTTTATGTGTTTTCTTCCACACTTTTTCAATGTTGCATGACAAGGATTTCCTTTTTATGTTGGCTGGTATTGCATATATTTTATGTTAGCTGCTTGGTATGGTATTTTATGTTGTTACAGGTATTGTATATATTTTGGAATATCCATATTTTAGGGGAGACTCTGCCAAAATTTTGTTAGAAATTTAATCTAGTCCGTGTGTTAATTTTAAGAGCAGTGGTAGTTTTGGTCTTGCTTTATCTAATTAGGCTTTTTATGTTGTTTTAGCTCTCAATCCATAGGTAAATATGGATCGAAAGTGGATGTATGCCAATCGTTTGTCAAAGGAATATAAGGATGGAGTGAAAGATTTTATTGGGTTTGTAGTTGGGCATACAACAGACCATAGTAGAATCGTATGTCTTTGTTTAAGTTGTTGTTATACAAACAAAGTTAGTGTTAAGGAATTGGAATGACATTTAGTGAGCAATGGGATTGATCAAATTTATACCTGTTGGACAAAGCACGGTGAGACAAGAGGTGAATCTTCTAATATGGGGAATAGTGGGAGATATGCATTAGAGGACACCGATACAAATACATATGATGGCGGCCGTTTTGAAGATATGGCAAATGCGATTGAAGAAGATCTTCATGATTGTCCTCAAATATTTGAGAAGTTGATAAGTGATGCAGAGAAGCCGTTATATGAGCGTTGTACTAAATTCACAAGATTATCGGCAATGTTAAAGTTGTTTAACTTGAAGTCGGCCAATGGATGGACTGATAAGAGCATTACGGACTTACTCACACTATTGAAAGATATGTTGCTAAGTGATAATGTGCTTCCTAGTAGGACATATGAGGCTAAAAAATGTTACGCTCTATTGGCATAAACTATGAGAAGATACACGCTTGTCGTAATGATTGCATTTTATTTCGTAATGAATATTCATTGTTAAAGTTGTATCCTAAATGTGAAGCCTCACGGTATAAGAAGGAAGATTCGGCTCCAGAGAAGGTTTTGTCGTATTTTCCCATAATTCTCAAATTCAGGCGTATCATAGTTCAGCAGATGCAAAAAAACTTGACATGGCATGAGGATGAAAGGATTCAAGATGGCAAGCTATGGCACCCGACAGATTCTCCTCAATGGAAAAAAATTGATATTGATTATCCTGATTTTGGGAATGAACCAAGAAACTTACGACTTGCATTGTCTACTGATGGATTTAACCCACATGGTGTTCAGAGTAGCTCTCACAGTACATGGCCTGTGATTTTGGTGATTTATAACCTACCTCCATGGCTATGCATGAAGCGCAAATATATGATGTTGTCTTTATTAATTTCTGGGCCGAAATAACCAGGAAATAATATCAATGTATACTTGGCTCTTTTAATTGAAGACTTGAAGCAAATGTGAGTGTAACACCCGTATTTTTACGATACGTTATTTAGCGCTATTGTAGTGTATTTCTGTCGTATTTATGCTATAATAAGCAATTTCTTGTTCTCTAATTAAGTGAATTAATTAAATCAAGATCAAATTAAATTTGAGAATTAATATTTTATATTAATTCATGGTTTGAATATCGTCAAAAATTCTAACGAAGTTTCGTCGCGTTTCGAATCACCGGGTAGTTTTTATCCACGAATAAAATTTTAAATGAACCCCGATTTCGATGAAAATTGAATCGTAACCTATCGTGATTATTTTTGAGTGATTATTATTGTTTTTATTATTTATGATAATATTTTATCACGCGGTGAATTAATTTCGCGGTAAATTAATTTTCGTGAATTAATCGGCGGAGAATTAATCGTTAACGCGGTTACTCGACACCGTGTTTTTAGTACCTTAAGACTCTAGGATTAGAGGGTAATCATGAGATATGTGAGATTAGATGGGATAGATTAATTGATTTGATTAGCATCTAGCTTTTTAGTGTTTAGGTGTCACACTTTTGGTGACTAATTATTTTATCCTTATCCTAATTCATTCTTAACTAAGTAAACAATTGTTTATTTAATTTTTTTTATCCTCTTTTTTTTCTTCTTAAGACCAGCGTGACACACCCCCTTTTATTCCACCCTTAGTCTTCATTTTTTATTTATTTATTTGGTTAAGTGAAGAAAAGTCTATTAAGCCTTTCTTTCCTATTTATTGTTTTATAAAATAATAATCCCTCCCCTTTATTTAGGAGTGCAGCCACGGCCCCCTTTTTTTTTATGCCTCATTTCACTTCATCTTCTCCATTTTAGTGAGAGAAAGCTTAGAGCACATCCATGGCTTCATCATCTCCTCACTTTTCATGCAAGATTCTTCTCAATTTCTTCAACTTTCTTTGCGTTTAGTTCTTCTTCTCCTTGCTACTACCCATTCCATCATTCAAGTAAGTATGAAGGCCATTTTCTTTTCCTTCCATTTCAGCCCCAAATCGTGGTGTGTGTGTTTGTGTGTGTAGTTTTGAATTTCTTGCTTTATTCTTGTTCTAATGCTTTAGTTAATGCTTGATTATGATCAATGAGGAAATGAACACTTCATTCCCAATTTCTTGAAACCCTAACCTAAGGGAAAGAGGGATTTGTGTGATCTTCATGTGAATCTTGTAATTAGTTTGTAATTCTTGCTTATTAGTTGCTATATTTGCTATTGAAGTTGTTAGTTTTAATTTGAATCAAAGATTGAAGTGATTTTTCATGAAACTCTTGTTCTTGAAATAGGTTTGGAAAGGGGCTAGTTTTGATTAGGCTTTGTGTTGTGAAATTGGTTATTATTTTGTGAAAGAAATGGTATAGGAAATGAAATTATCTAATTAGTTGGAAGATTTGCAATTTTTTTTTTTGGGAGAAGGCTGTGTTGGCCGCGAGCTTCACAAGCTTGAGGAGCAAAGTATTTTTGTGTTCTTGACATTTTAATTAAGTGTTTGAAATTATATGAACTTTGGAGAATTTTAGGATATGATTTGGATTGAAAATTTGAGTTGTTTTGGATTTTTTTTAGTCTTTAGAACCTTATACTTTTAATTGGTTATTAATTCTTCAAGTGTGTGTAAGTTTTAATAAATTGGGAGTTTTGCAAATTTGTTCCTAAAATTGGAGTTGTGGCCGAGAGCCATTAAAAAAGTAAGGGAAGGAAAATTGTTTTGCAAGTTTGATTAGAATGGTTGTATTGATGTGTAATTAGGCTTTGAAAAATTATGGAAAGGGTTTGATTGCATGTGGACTTGTTTTGAAATTTTAAGGCTATGAAGCACATAAGGTAAATTGGACTCCTTGAGATCTTAAGAACCTAGTGGAGCCTTAGTTAAACATTTTGAGAAAACCCTTGAGTTCATGGAAAGTAATAATTGGGTATTGGACTTGTGTATTGGTTTTGTTTTGGAAAGGAATTAAGTGATTAAATGATATGATTTTGATTAACTGAAAATTTTGTAATTGGTCCTTAATTTTGAGTGTGTAGGCCGAGAGCTCTAAGAGCTTGAGGAAGGGAAAAATTGTCATGTTTTTGTCTTGCATTAAGTGTGTTTTATAATTGATGTGGTTAAGAATTGTTGAATAAATTTTGGTTAGTAGTTTGATTTCATTAAGGAGTTGTTTAATTTTAAAGACAATAAAACACTTAAGGCAAAAGGATTCCTTGTAATCCTAAAAGCCAAGTGGAGTCTTAATTCAAGTTATGATGAGAGGTGTTAAACTTTGTTTTCTAATTTAGTGCATTCTTTTAAAAAGAGTTTTATGCTTAAGAACCTTGTTCTTTTAATTATTTCTAATTTTCAAGTATGTGATGCTTTTAAAAATATATTTTTGTATTTCAAAATTTAGTATTTTAAATTAGGTTCTGGGTGTAAGTGTTTTGGCTAGGTTAAGGGTTAGATTTGGAGAGCCTAAGTTTTAAGTTAGTTCATAGAATTGTGCTAAGTTTACTTGTGATGATAGGAATTACGAATTCGGAGAACGTGCGACGTGGACTTGAGGCGTGCGGTACCACGCTAGCAACTAACTGTGGTAAGGGCACTTCACATTATACGTGTTTTGTTATAGTATGTTAGCGTAAGGGCAACTTTAGTTATTGCTTAGGAATTTAAATTCCAGTTTTTACATCGAAGAAGTCGGAGAACCTCAGGGTTCGAAGTGAGGGTCTTGTACCCCTTCGTTTTACAACTTTTGATATACTGATTATTTAGTGGGCTTGTCTGCAAGTGGTTGGCAGCTGTCCCTAACCCCCCACACTTGTTTATTCCTCTCTGTCAACTCCATCGAGTTGCAGTGTGATGGATTCTGTGATTAGTGGTCGTGATATGATTGGTTGCGTTGATTGCTTATTACTGTTGGACTGAGTTTTCTGTATTAGTTTGCGTGAATATCTATTTAATATGTGATTGAATAATTATTCAAATTGCTTCTTGAATTATCGTATGCGGCAATTTATTCATCGGAGTGCGAGAGTTTAGTCGTGACGTTTTGGAGTTTCGATCTGAACAGCCAAGGGCGGTGTAGAAGTCCGAAGCTACGGCTGGGTGGTGAAGAAGCCCGAAGCCAAAGCTGGTGTTCAGTGGCCCGAATAACCAAGGGTGGTGTGGAAGCCCGATGCCACGACTGAGGTGGTGTAGAAGCCTGAAGCCACGACTGGTGTTCAATTGCTCAGTTGGCATCTGGTGGTGTAGAAGCCCGAAGCCACGACTGGTGTTCAAATTGCGCAGTGGGCGTCTGTGTTGTCAAGGAACTTAACCTGAATAACTCGAGTGGTGATGAAACCCAAGGCTATAGCTGGTATTCAGTGGATGGATCGGCGTTGCTTTCTGGAATTGTTGAGAGTGTCTCAAGGGAGAGTGTTGAGTGGCGTTTTGAGAAATTGTGCATCTTGTTGTCTTTTGCTTTGTGATTTATTATTGCTATGATTATTTGAGAAGTTGACCCTTTCCCGTGGTGCCTTCAATCAATAATGGTTACCCAGGCGATGGCGAGGACATGGAAGACCCGTTGGCAGACGGCGACTAGTAGGACCCCTTCGAGGATCCGGGCAACGACTTTTATTTGTCATGATTGGCTGTTGCACACTTGCATTTCGGATGGCTGTAGGATTTTGTTTTAGTGTACAGTTGTTGTGGTGACCAATCAAGCTTTTAGTGTTGTTCTATATGTACTGCAGGGTAGACTGGTGGCATACTTTTGGAGCAGCACCCTGCGTGGGTGTCTGCCAGGAGTACCTCCGGGGTATGATTGCTCTCATGAGGGTCTTCATACCATAGGTGTATTCTTCGTACAATTTCATGCACCGCTTTATTTTGTACGTACTATTTATGCAGACTTGGTTATGTATATATGTATGTATTTCCAGTGCTTGAGTCTTGTGTCTTAGTTTGCACCATGTTTCGAAACGCTGTGGCAACTCTATGTGTATTTTGTGGATGCGATTGTTTTAAAAAAAAAACAGACCACATTTTCCAAAGTACACATGAGCACTATTTTGAAAATGCATCGCATACAGGTTTAGTAGCGGTCTGGAAATGGGTCGTTACATTAGTGGTATCAGAGCAGTTCGGTTCTAACCGGACTGTGTATTGGGTAATTAAGCTGGTCACCGTGTCGGGTTTTGTTTTGTCGGGTAACTAGTTGTGTTGTATTGTCATTGTTTGTTGAGTGAAGCAGTTTTGCTTGCCAATTGTTTGAATTGTTTCTTGACTGAAGCAATGTGTGCTAACACGACACTTGATTGTGAGGTCCTGACAGGTTTTGGACTTTGTGGAATCTAATGCCATCTCGTAGAGATACTACAGTCGGACCTGATAACCCCACGATGGAGAGAGCGATTCAAGCGATGACGGAGATGGCGGCAGCTATGGCTCAGCAATCGGCTGCTGCGACTCAACAGTCTAACGCTATGGCTCAACAGACTGCGACTTTGACCCAGCAAAATCTGCAACAACAGTGGAGAGCGGAACAGAATACGGAGGCGAGAGGACTAGCAGATTTCCGTAAGCACGACCCACCGAAGTTCTACGGCGAGCCAAACCCGGATAAGGCGGATTTATGGATACAGGAGATAGAGAAGATCTTCGAGGCACTTCATTATCCGGAGAATGTCAAGGTGGACTATGCGACCTACTTGTTGCTGGGAGATGCCGAGTACTTGTGGAAGGGAGTGAAGCAGACTTCGACGGCAGAGCGTCGTGAGATCACTTGGGAAGTTTTTCGCAGGAGATTCTTGGACAAGTATTTTCCTGATACTGCACGAGCTGAGAAAGAGCAAGAGTTCATTCGACTACATCAAGGTAGCATGACGGTGTCAGAATATGCTGCTAAGTTTGAATCACTTGCAAGGTACTTTAGTCCGTTTCGTGACCGAACTAACCAAGGTTGGTTGAGCGAGAGATTTCAGCAAGGCCTAAGGTTTGATATTCAGAAGTCAGTGGTGTCATTGAGAATCAGGAATCTTCAAGAATTGATTGATCGGTGTGTTGAAGTGGAAGGAGTAAGGAACCACAAGAAGAGGAGTGGTATAGGCGGACCAGTGAGACCCCAGAGCACAGGGCAGAGGTTTGCTCAGAAGGGAAAGCAGCAGAAGAAGCCGTATAATCGACCTCAAGGGAACAACGGCAAGGGACAATACCATCCGATGGCTCAGAATGCAAGAGGCGAGAGTCAGACTAGCGCCGACGTGACTTGTTATCGTTGCGGTAAGCCAGGGCACTATGCATTCAACTGCTCTGAAGAGAAGAACCACGTGTGCTTCAACTGTAGGAAACCGGGACAGGGCTAGAGACTGCAAAGCTCCTAAGGCTGAATCAGTGGTGAATGCTGCGGAGGCTAAAGGGAAGCGTCAGATGGTCAAGGGTAGAGTCTTCTGCATGGGCGGCAAAGAAGCAGAGCGATCAGGAGATCTAACTCAGGGGAATTACGAAGTTGAGGGTAACTCTCTATCCATATTCTTCGATTCTAATGCCGCACATTATTTGATTTCTTTGGTTGTGTGAGCTAATCTAAAATTGCTTGTGACTGTTTTATCTTTTGGCATAGTAGTGATTACCCAACTGCTAAGACTCTAGTTTCTAATACTGCATGACTTCGTTGTGTAGTGATTGTCGAGTGTAGAAAGTCCTTGTTAATTTGAGTCGCGTATCTTTAAAAGTCTTACCATTATTCTCAGGTTGGATTGGTTTTCGAATCACCATATCCCTTGGGACTGTGCCCAAAAATCATAGTTTTCCCAATTTGGGAGTTTTCAAATATCTTTCTGATAATTCTATCGAAGATTCTTGTAAGAGAGAGCTCAGGATTTCATATTCCCTCGCTACTTTAGAAGTTGCCAAGTGATCGAGTTGAAGAATGTACCAGTTCGTGATGGTATTTACAAACGACATCCTGATTTATTCGCAGAGCAGAGAATAGCACGAAGAGCATCTACACCAAGTACCGCAGATACTACGAGAGAAGCAGCTTTATGCTAACCTCTCCAAGTGTGAGTTCTGGCTCGAAGAGGTGAATTTTCTCGGACAAGTGATAACCAGAAATGGAATAGCTGTAGATCCAGCCAAAATTGAAGCTGTGTTAGCATGGGAACAGCCAAAGACTGTGACAGATATCAGAAGTTTTGTTGGTGTAGCAGGCTACTACCAAAGATTTATTGAAAGTTTTTCAAAGATCGTAGCACCGCTTACATGACTTACGAGGAAGGATCAACCGTTTGCTTGGACCGAAGAGTGCGAACCCAGTTTTCAGAGACTGAAGGAGCTTTTGACGACAGCACCTGTGTTGATTTTGCCTCAACCGGAAGAACCTTACGAGGTTTACTGCGATTTGCCACACCAGGGTTTAGGATGCGTGCTGATGCAACATCGGAAAGTTATGGCTTATGGTACGAGACAGCTTAAGATTCACGAGGGGAATTATCCTACACATGATTGGGGCTTGCTGCGATGGTTTTTGCATTGAAGATTTGGAGGCACTACCGTTATAGGAGTACGTTCACTGTTTACAGCGATCACAAGAGCCTGAAGTACTTGTTCGATCAGAAGGAGCTCAACATACGACAACAAAGATGGACGAAATTTTTGAAAGACTACGACTTCACTTTGGAATATCTTCAAGGGAAGGCGAACGGGGTAGCTGATGCATTGAGTAGGGAGAGCGTTTTAGCTTCAGCAATGATGATTAAGGAATTGGAGATGCTAGAGAAGTTCCGAGACTTGAGGCTGAACGTGGGAAATGGAAGAGAAGATGAGGGACTAGTATCCAAAACTTTTTCTTGATACGTATCTTATCCGTAGTTTCGAGGACGAAACTATTTTTAGAGGGGGAGTATTGTAACACCCGTATTTTTACGATATATTATTTAGCGCTATTGTAGTGTATTTCTGTCGTATTTATGCTATAATAAGCAATTTCTTGTTCTCTAATTAAGTGAATTAATTAAATCAAGATCAAATTAAATTTGAGAATTAATATTTTATATTAATTCATGGTTTGAATATCGTCGAAAATTCTAACGAAGTTTCGTAGCGTTTCGAATCACCGGGTAGTTTTTATCCGCGAATAAAATTTTAAATGAACCCCGATTTCGATGAAAATTTAATCGTAACCTGTCGTGATTATTTTTGAGTGATTATTATTGTTTTTATTATTTATGATAATATTTTATCACGCGGTGAATTAATTTCGCGGTAAATTAATTTTCGTGAATTAATCGGCGGAGAATTAATCGTTAACGCGGTTACTCGACGCCGTGTTTTTAGTACCTTAAGACTCTAGGATTAGAGGGTAATCATGAGAGAAGTGAGATTAGATGAGATAGATTAATTGATTTGATTAGCATCTAGCTTTTTAGTGTTTAGGTGTCACACTTTTGGTGACAAATTATTTTATCCTTATCCTAATTCATTCTTAACTAAAACAATTGTTTATTTTATTTTTGTTTATCCTCTTTTTTTTTCTTCTTAAGACCATCGTGACACACCCCCTTTTATTCCACCCTTAGTCTTCATTTTTTATTTATTTATTTGGTTAAGTGAAGAAAAGTCTATTAAGCCTTTCTTTCCTATTTATTGTTTTATAAAATAATAATCCCTCCCCTTTATTTTCGAGTGCAGCCACGCCCCCCCTTTTTTTTGGCCTCATTTCACTTCATCTTCTCCATTTTAGTGAGAGAAAGCTTAGAGCACATCCATGGCTTCATCATCTCCTCACTTTTCATGCAAGATTCTTCTCCATTTCTTCAACTTTCTTTGCGTTTAGTTCTTCTTCTCCTTGCTACTACCCATTCCATCATTCAAGTAAGTATGAAGGCCATTTTCTTTGAACGTGAACACAAGAAGGGGGGGTTGAATTGTGTTGAAAACTTTTCGTAAACTTTAAGTTAGAAACACTTAGAACACAAGTTTTTTTAAAAAACTGTTTGTTTATCGGACGGTGGAAATAAACCGGATGCTGGAAAAGCAGTTTGTGAAAACTTGTTTTCAACACAGCAAAATAGAAGTGAATAGAAAGCAGTAAAGCAAGAAATACAGAGATTTATACTAGTTCACTACCAAACTGGTAGCTACGTCTAGTCCCTTCGTTCCTGAAGGATTTTCCACTATAATCATTCCTTATTACAATTTCCTCAAGAGTATTCTTCTGTCAAAACTTGACAATACTCTCAACTTCTCAAAACGACTCAGTACAGTTGAGCCTTTGAGGATACAGCCTTCACTAGGCCAAACCAACTTTTACAAGTGAGTTGAAATACAGTTAAAAGTAACTCTCACAGAGAGGATAAAAGATTAAGCTCAACTATAGAAAAGCTTTCTAAAAGAAAGGGTCGGACGCTGAGTTCAGTTCTTGTAGTCCAGAGACTTAGCACGAGACTTGATTGCTCACAGAAGCAGTGCTTGTTCTCAGTAAATGAAGTAGTATTTCAGCAGAATTTCAGCAAAATTTTTCACAGTATGTTAGCTCAGTCTTCAATAGATACCATGAGGTATATATAGGAGTTCCAAGGATATTACCGTTACGGTAAAAATGGCTCCTTTCCATTGAGTGAGGTAAATTCAAAAAGCTGTCTCTTTCTTTCTTTCCAGAGAATATCCCAGTAGTACATATTACCGTTTTCGTACTACATTGCTTTTCACAATTGCTTGTACGATTTTGTCTTTTAGCTAAAGGTGTCACCTTTGATACCTCGTACAACAATTTTAGCGCTCAGAATCAATTTCGAAATTCGTTCCAGAACCTTCTGAGGGGAAGAGCAGCAACGAGACTAACACGTGATTTGAAATGAAGTTCAGACGCTCGCTCAGACTCGGAAGTTCGGACGCTTGTTCAGAATCGGAAGTTCGGACGCTTGTAGCAATTGGATAAGCCTAGTGTCATAAAGACAAAATTCCAGACGCTCACAAGGATGAGCCGGATGCTGACACATAGAATGTATCCTTCCCTTGAGAATTACTTTCTTCTTGCTTGAGTGGCTTAGAATATATGTATTATTAGTATCTGCACACTTCAAGAAATGTTAGAACATAAATTGTTCTCTTGTGAATACTTTGTTATCATCAAAATTAATGAGGGTCTAAACTTCTCAATCGTTTAGGTTCCAACAATCTCCCCCTTTTTTATGATGACAAACATCTAAGGTAGATGAACAATTTAGTTTAAAAAAGACATCAAGGGTCTCCCCCTGAATTTAACAGCTTAGATATATATGAACAATTCAGGTATTAAGGCAATTATTGGTAAACAAATTCATTTATGTGATTGCGAAAAATCCGTAGATGTATCAGAGCATATATTTAATAAAGTGAGATCGGATGCTGATTATATACCAAATAGATTGATTTAATCAAATTTATTTCATTGTACCAAAATTTGTTAAACATTATAAGAGAACTAGATCAATGAATATTAGCACACACAAATGCTATGTATGAAATGTTATGCATGATACTTTAGTTCCAGTGTATCCATCGGACAGTGAACATCGGATGGTGGACTATCAGATTTTCACGTGTTCATTATACCTTTCTTTCGTGTTCATCATACCTTTCTTTTACTCCCCCTTTTGTCATCAGACAAAAAGAGTGTAAAACACATCATAGTCAAAATAAGACTTAGAAAAATTTGAATCGAAATTAGATCAAAAATAATATATATAAGGGTATCAACTAAAATAGAACAGATTATATATCACACATAAGAAAAAAAAATTTCAAGGGTTTGGAAGAGGTGGAGGTGGGATATTGAGACGTTCATAGAGTAACTTCAGTGCAGTCTCCAGCTGAGTGACCTTCAAGTTTGTAGCCTTCATTTCTTCAAATTCTGCTTTGGGAATGGTGACCATCTCAACTGCGAGTAGAAGTAGAAGGTCCACCTGGTACAAGTGCAGACTTCATCTTCTGATGCTCTGCTAGCACCCAGTTGGATATCTTCAGTCTCAAATCCTTCTTCCTTTGAGCTCTTAAAAAGAATGCATCATTTGGTATAAACCATTTGATGAAATTTCCAAGTTTTCTGAGCTCTGAATCTGTCTGAATCTTCCTTTGAATCTTCACATCTTCTGGATACAGCAAATTCATGAAGATGGTTTCTCTGTGAAGAACAACATCAGCAGTGTAAGAGTCAAACCTATTCCCAGCGTCTTCTCCCCATAAACTTCTGATAAAGACACTCAAAGCTTCACAGGTGAAGGAGAGTGCTTCATTTTCTGCCAGGTAAATTCTTCTCAGATTTTCCCTGTCATCTTCTTCTAGCACTAGGGGGTCGAGGCATGGTAATATGGCTTTGTCTTTCCAAGACTCAGACCATTGACTCCAAGTGAATCCAATGTCGAAGTGCTTGGTCACAGCAGCCCATTGGTCATATATCTTCATGCAGTCAAGAGGTCTGATTACTGAGCATCTGAACATATCATCGAAGTACACTGTTCTAAGATTGATGTCAGTAACTCTGCTGATTGTCCCAACAGTTGGAATAGTAGCCTTCTCAGCATTGCAGCAGTTTGAGGAGCCAGTTCTCCATTCATCTTTCTTCAGAGAAGTCAGGTAAAACCTTCTGGCATGATCCTCAGAGATCTTGGCAATCGGAAGCTGGGAGAATCCCTTAATATTGTACTTTGTAGGTGCCTTCTCATATTCCTTTAGCCCGATCTTCTTTGAATGGTCGCTTGCCGAGCGAGTTCCTTCCGTTTCCCAGGAATAGACCAAGGTAGCCACCTTTGTCTATCTGGTACTATCTTAACAGAAACAGATGATGGGTCTCGATATTGTCTTATGACTTCCATCCTTTTTTGCTCAAGACAGTGTGCCATAAAGGAAACTTCTTCATCTGTGATCCACCTTCCACATTCTTCCAATATGAGCGGTTCAGACTGTGGTAGGGATCTAGGAAGATCAACGGAGAAGGGAATTGCTCTGCTTCCGGATGTTGGTCTCAACCTTCCTTTAAAGGACATTTGGAAGTGGTCTTTGTTACCAAGTGACTTCAAACTCAAGAGGGGGGTGAATTGTGATAGCGGTGCTTATAAAAAAAAAATTACAGATAAATTACTGAATTAAAAAAAAACTTGAAAGAAATAACTTGCGAAAAGATAAATAACTTGAAGAATAAATTGCAATAAATAAATGACAGAAAATAAATGACCGAAAAATAAATAAAGAACAAAAATAAATAAAGTACTTGAATGATAAAGAGACAGAGAGCAAAGAAGAGCACGCAAGAAAGTTATACAGGTTCGCCACCAAACACCCCTGTGGCCTACGCCCCGTCCCCCAAAGAAAAGCACTATGGGATTTTCACTAAATCACTAGCTTTTAAATTAGGTTCAGCTAGAAACCTTTACAACTCTATACCAGAGCAATACGTTCAAGAGATATCACCTCTCTATGAACACCTTGGGATTCCTACACAAAAAGAAATGATTTTCACAAATAAAATGAGATGAGAAAGATACACTCAATAGTGCAGATATAACAAATTGAAGCTCAAATAATACAACTCAAATTATGTAGAATAAAAAAGCTCTCAAAAAATTGTGCTCAAATAAGTGTGAGTGATGGAGAATATTTGATAGAGTTTTGGCACAAAGAGTAAGTGAGTGTATATGTTTAAAAACATCCGGTGCTGTTGCTTTTATAGGCAATGGAGGAGCGTGTAGCATTAAAAAATTTGCCCGTTGCGTTTTGATTATTAAAAGGATAATTTGTCCGTTGCAGCATTAAAAGGGAAATCTGCCCGTTGCGTTTTGATTATGAAGAATTTGAAAACACGGAGACGGAAATGACTTGATGACACACTTGGAGTTCGACATCGTATTTCCATACGACCTCTCCCCGCTCGGCATACGACCTCCTCATTTCGGCATACGACCTCTTCACGGCTCGGCACAGACCACGACCTCCTCACGGCTCGACGCGACCTCCTCACGATTCGACGCGCGACCTCGGCTAGACGCGACCTCATTTCGGCACACGACTTGCATGTCAAAATATCACCGCTCGACACGGAGAATATTTTCCAAAGAAAACTTGAAATATTTTCCAAACAATATTTTGAGCACAACTTAAGAATTTTTCAAAATACTTTGTGCCTAAAAATAATTTAAGAAAAATTATCATAAAATCAATTTTAGAATAAAAATCATTTTGTGAGTGTGTGATTTTATTTTAATTGAGAGCTTTTTATTACTACTTACAAATAGTCTTAATAAAAATAAATAAATACCCAAAACCCAAAGACTTGAGAAACTATCATTCTTGATACTGGCGTCTTGGTATTCTTTTCCACTTTTTGCACGGTTGACTATTTGCAAAGCTCCTTTGTCAATCATCAAAACCATCCTGTCAAGGCATGTATTCACAGACTCCCCTTTGATGATGACAAACATCTCATGGAGGGAATTTAGTAAAATATAATCATGATATAGCAATGAGATATAAGCATTGTTTTTCAATAAAAGATATCAGAGTTTAAGCACAATATTTACAAAAACTCCCCCTCACAATATGCATAATATAATTTACTCACTTTGAATCATAAAACTCTCCCCTTTGTCAACATCAAAAAGCGGAAAAGATTAGAGGAAAGGCATGTAAAACGTATGCATATACGTGTAACTAGATGGCGAAAAATAATAGAGTATCAAGGGTTCAATGAAGCATAAGAAATCCTTGGTAAAAATTATTCAGGGAGATAGCAAAAATAAAGCACTAGGATAAGAGTTACTAGTCCTGGTTCAACACAGTCTCATCATCAATTGTTTCCTCATCTTCACCGATATTAAGCGCATAATTGTTTGCGATTAACATAACTTGCACAAACTTTTATTTTAACGACACAGGAAGGGCGGTTGCATTTCTCCACTTTTAGTCTTGGTAACGGAACCTCGCATAAAAATGTTAGCACACTCCAACGCCCAAGTTAGAACTTATTCATAATAAAATGCACTCACACGCAGTCATTCAATGCATGATTGATCTAAAATTCCTAACTCGGTTCTTATAAAAAGAAGTTTTCTTTAGGCAAAGGTTTAGTAAAAATATCTGCGAGTTGTTTAGATGTTTTCACAAACTCAATCACACAATCTCCTTTTTGAACATGATCTCTAATAAAATGGTGCCTAATTTCTATGTGTTTGGTCCGGAGTGATAAACCGGATTTTTCGTGAGGTTTATGGCACTAGTATTGTCGCACTTAATTGGAGCAGTTTTGATTGATTCCATAATCATTCAACCATTGTTTCATCCAAATGATCTGTGCACAACAACTACCACCGCAGAACGTATTCCGCTTCAAAGAAGGGACAAAGCCACACCGGCTTGTTTCTTACTATGCCATGAAACCAAGGCATTCCCAAGTAAGTGACATGTCCCACTAGTGCTTTTTCGGTCCATTTTGCAACCCGCAAAATCCGAATCCGAGTACCCAATAAGTGTGCAACAAGACCTTTGGGGTACCATAAACCCATAGTTTGTGTGCGGTGAGATATCTCATGATGCGTTTACCGCTAAGAGATGTGATTCCTTAGGATTTGCTTGAAAACGCACACATACAAACACTAGACATAATATCCGGACGACTTGCAGTGAGATAGAGAAGAGATCCTATTATACCTCGATACTTACTTACTTCGACCGACTTACCACCTTCATCTTTGTCAAGATAGCATGATGTGCTCATTGGAGTTGAGATTTCTTTGGCGTTGCTCATTCCAAATCTTTTAAGCAACTCCTTGCAATATTTGGATTGATTTATAAAAATTCCTTCTGTTGTTTGTTTGATTTGAAGACCAAGGAAGTAGTTGAGCTCTCCCATCATGGACATTTCAAACTCACTTTGCATGATTTTGGAAAAATCTTCACACAAGGACTCATTAGTAGCACCAAAAATGATATCGTCAACATAAATTTGAACAAGTAAAATGTCATGATTTTTGTGTTTAATGAAAAGAGTGGTATCAACTTTTCCTCTTTCAAAACCTTTTTCAAGTAAATATTTGCTCAACCTCTCGTACCAAGCTCTCGGAGCTTGTTTTAAACCATATAAAGCCTTTTTCAATTTGAAAACATGATTTGGAAATTCAAAATTTTCAAAACCGGGAGGTTGATCAACATATACTTCTTCTTGAATAAAGCCATTAAGAAATGCACTTTTAACATCCATTTGAAAAAGTTTGAAATCCATGATGCATGCAAATGCGAGAAGCATGCGAATAACTTCTAATCTAGCCACGGGTGCATAGGTTTCATCGAAATCTATGCCCTCTTGTTGGTTATAGCCTTTTGCAACAAGTCTAGCTTTATTTCTAAAATGATACCGTTTTCATCAAGCTTATTGCAAAAGACCCATTTGGTCCCAATGACTAGGTGATCTTTAGGCCTAGGGACAAGTTCCCAAACATCATTTCTCTCAAATTGATTTAATTCCTCTTGCATAGCAAGGGTCCAATGCTCATCAAAGATGGCTTCATTGACGTCATTTGGTCCAATTTGAGAGATAAAGGCCATATGATGACATGCATGATTAAGAGAGTTTCGAGTCGTTACCCCTTTTGAGATATCACCTATTATGTTGTCAAGAGGATGGTTCTTTGAGACTCTCCATTCCTTTGGAAGATTTGAGTGAGAGAGTTCTTGAGAGGGTTGAGGCAAGGACTCTTGATCCTCCTTTTGAACTTTTGATCTCTCTTGTTCCTCTAAATAGGTATCTCCTAACACTTCTGCAAGATCATCAACACTTTCTTCTACTGAAGATTTGGGGTTAGATTCATCAAAAGAAACATGCACATATTCTTCAACAGTTAAAGTACCTTTATTAAAAATTCGAAAGGCTTTACTAGAAGTGGAATATCCAAGAAATAAACCTTCATCGCTTTAGCATCAAATTTACCAAGGTTATCTTTACCGTTATTTAGAACAAAGCACTTACATCCAAATACGTGAAGGTGGGAAATGTTGGGCTTCCTCCTTGTAAATTTCATGGGCGTTTGTTTTAGAATAGGTCTTATGAGGACTCTATTCATTACATAACATGCGGTGCTTACGTCTCGCCTGAAAATACTTAGGAAGGTTGGTCTCATTGAGCATCGTCCTCGCAAGCTCTTCAAGAGACCGATTTTTCCTTTCCACCACTCCATTCTGCTGTGGTGTTCTAGGTGCGGAAAAATTATGCTCAATTCCATTTTCAGTACAAAAGGCCTCAAATGCCTCATTTTGGAATTCCCCACCGTGATCACTTCGGATGGATACTATGTTCATTCCTTTTTCATTTTGGATAACTTTAACAAGTTTTCGAAAGGCAGCAAAAGTGTCACTTTTATGAGAAATAAATAAGGTCCATGTATAGCGAGAATAGTCGTCCACAATAACAAGAGCATAGTAATTGCCACCAAAGCTTTTAGTTCTAGAAGGGCAAAATAAATCCATATGTAAAAGTTGTAAAGGCCGATTTGTTGAAACAATATTTTTCGATTTGAAAGAAGCCTTTACTTGTTTTCCCTTTTGACATGAATCGCAAAGTTTATCTTTTTCAAAGCGGAGCTTTGGTAAGCCAATTACTAAGTCCTTTCGAACCAATTTATTAAGATGATCCATGTGAATATGAGCCATTCTTCTATGCCATAGCCAAGATTCATCCTCTTTACTAATAAGACAACATGCATCATTTGAAGGTATTTTATCTAAATCAAGCATATAGATATTTCCAATTCTAGGTCCAATAACAATAACATTTTCATTTATAGAATCCATGACCATGCATTTTGAAGAATCGAAAACCACTTTGTTTCCTTTATCACAAAGTTGACTAATGCTTAGCAAATTATGCTTCAAACCATCCACATACAAAACATTTTCAATAGTGGGATTAGGACTTTTACCAATAGAACCAATCCCAAGAATTTTACCTTTGTTGTTGTCACCATACCGGACATAACCACTATTCTTAGGTACCAATGAGGAGAACTTGCTTTTGTCTCTTGTCATGTGCTTTGAACAGCCGCTATCAAGATACCAATTTAAGTCCTTGGCTTTCAAGCACACCTACAACAACAGATTAATTTTTAACCTTTGGTACCCAAACTAAGTTGGGTCCAGATGAGTTAGTTTTTGGTAAAGTACCCTTTGGAATCCATATCTTTTTGCCAACCACATTCTTGTTCTTTCTAATATTGCAAATGGAGGCAGTGTGACCATTTCTACCATAGTGAAAGCATTTAATGAAAGGGCTGCTTGAAGTGTTGTTGTGATTGACAAATTTAAAGGATTTTTCATGCGTTTGTGGATTATAACCCAAACCGGCTTTTCCAAAAGTACCCTTTTGTTTTCCCAATAGAATGTTTAAGTTATCCCTTCCCATGGTAAATTTGGCAAGGGTGTTTTCCAAATCTTCAATCTTGTTTTTCAAAACATTGCATTCATCACACTTGAAAGTATCAATCTTTTGGTTTTCACAAAAGGTGCAAGTAGAAACTTGATCCACAACAACTTGTTTTTCCTTAAAAACTTCCATCTCTTGGTTTAAGAAAATAATTTTAGATTCAAGAGAAGAGATGGTTTTCTTAGAAGAAGAAATAATTTTTCGAAGTCTAGTCGTTTCATTATTTAATTCTTCACAAGTAATAAGCAGCTCATCATAAGTTAAAGGAGATTCAAGTTCAAGAGCATTTACCTCATCCTCCTCGTGTTTTGCCATGAGACATAAGTTGGCCTCCTCATTTTCTGATTCATCAGACGAGTCCATATCATTGTCATCCCAGGCAATGTAGGCTCTTCTTCCTTTTGATTCCTTTTGTGGTCTTCTACCAAATTTTTCGTTTTTCTTCTAACCATGAGGGCAATCGGGTTTTATATGTCCCTTTTGACCACACTTGTAGCAAGTTGGATTAAAAGAAGTTCCTTCCTCATTTTTCTTTTGAGGATTTTGTACCTTGCCCGTTCTCCCCTTTTCCCTCATGAACCTTTTGAACCTTGAACCATCGGACTTATGTCTTCCTCATTCTCATCTAGACTATCATTGTTGTCGATTCCTCTTTTTCATTTACGATTGCTTTGAGAGCAATTCCTTTCTTTCTTATCACTTTCTTCACTCTCGGTGAGTCGATTTAGTTCAAGTTCATGTTCCTACAATTTTCCAAACAAGGTTGCCAATGATATAGTAGATAAATCTTTAGATTCAGATATAGCAAGAACCTTGGGTTGCGATTTCTATTTAAACATCTAAGAACTTTATTAATTAAATCTTCATTCTTGAAGACTTTCCCAAGAGCTACGAGATGGTTTATTATATGGATGAACCTTTTTGCATATCTTGTATGTTTTCACTTGGTTTCATCCTAAATAACTCATACTCATGGGTTAATGTGTTCATTCGAGCCCTCTTGACCTCTGTAGTACCTTCATGGGTCAATAGAAGGGTGTCCCACATTTCTTTAGCAGGCCTTGCAATTTGAGACCCTATAGAACTCATCGTAGCTTAAAGCGAAGTGATGATGTTCTTAGCTTTCAAATTGTATTGGACCTTTTCTTATCATCTTCGGTCCAAAGTGATCTTGGTTTGTCTACCTTTGCATCATTAATTGATTGAGTGGGGACAAATGGACCATTTTCCACAGCAGATCCCAAATATCAAGATCAACACCCTCAAGAAAGATTTGCATTCTATCCTTCCAATAACCATACCCCTCACCATTGAAAAATGGGGGTCTGTTCATGGAGGTTCCCTCGTTATTGTTTGAAGTCATTCTCTTGAGACGGTTAAGTCCTTTATACAAGAGTCTAGCTCTGATACCACTTGTTACCAAGTGACTTCAAACACAAGAGGGGGGTGAATTGTGATAGCGGTGCTTATAAAAAAAATTACAGATAAATTACTGAATTAAAAAAAAACTTGAAAGAAATAACTTGCGAAAAGATAAATAACTTGAAGAATAAATTGCAATAAATAAATGACAGAAAATAAATGACCGAAAAATAAATAAAGAACAAAAATAAATAAAGTGCTTGAATGATAAAGAGACAGAGAGCAAAGAAGAGCACGCAAAGAAATTATACGAGTTCGCCACCAAACACCCCTGTGGCCTACGCCCCGTCCCCAAAGCAAAGCACTATGGGATTTTCACTAAATCACTAGCTTTTAAATTAGGTTCACTAGAAACCTTTACAACTCTATACCAGAGCAATACGCTCAAGAGATATCACCTCTCTATGAACACCTTGGGATTCCTACTCAAAAGAAATGATTTTCACAAATAAAATGAGATGAGAAAGATACACTCAATAGTGCAGATATAACAAATTGAAGCTCAAATAATACAACTCAAATTATGTAAAATAAAAAAACTCTCAAAAAATAGTACTCAAATAAGTGTGAGTGATGGAGAATATTTGATAGAGTTTTGGCACAAAGAGTAAGTGAGTGTATATGTTTAAAAACATCCGGTCTTTGTTGCTTTTATAGGCAATGGAGGAGCGTGTAGCATTAAAAATTTGCCCGTTGCATTTTGATTATTAAAAGGATAATTTGTCCGCTAAAAGATTAAAAGGAAATCTGCCTGCTATGCTTTGATTATGAAGAATTTGAAAACACTGAGGCGGAAATGATTCTCTGACACACTTGGAGTTCGACATCGTATTTCCATACGACCTCTCCCCAGCTCGGCATACGACCTCCTCATTTCGGCATACGACCTCTTCACGGCTCGGCAAGAACCACGACCTCCTCACGGCTCGACGCGACCTCCTCACGGCTCAAGACGCGACCTCCTCACCGGCAAGACGCGACCTCCTCACTGGCACGCGACCTAAGACGCGACCTCATTTCGGCACCACGACTTGCATGTCAAAATATCAACGCTCGACACGGAGAATATTTTCCAAAGAAAACTTGAAATATTTTCCAAACAATATTTTGAGCACAACTTAAGAATTTTTCAAAATACTTTGTGCCTAAAAATAATTTAAGAAAAATTATCATAAAATCAATTTTAGAATAAAAATCATTTTGTGAGTGTGTGATTTTATTTTAATTGAGAGCTTTTTATTACTACTTACAAATAGTCTTAATAAAAATAAATAAATACCCAAAACCCAAAGACTTGAGAAACTATCATTCTTGATACGCGTCTTGGTATTCTTTTCCACTTTTTGCACGGTTGACTATTTGCAAAGCTCCCTTTTGTCAATCATCAAAACCATCCTGTCAAGGCATGTATTCACAGTCTTCTCCATCCTTGAAGGTTGCACTTATTGGAGCGGCAATTTCCAATCTGGCAGCTCCAGAGGTGAAGGTTTTTAAATGCCATGTGGATGGGCGATCGTAGATACTATGATATATCTCATACTTAACAAACTGTGGTTTGTATGAGATATTCTTCTTTCCACCAGCATCTGTAGGTCTAAGGGTAAGGGTAAGTAAGGTGGGAGTGGCTTTGGTGATTTTGTAGGCTTTTGGTGAGTAGGGTTTGAATGGATTAATGGGAGGTATTTTGAAAAGGAGGTTAAAAGGATGAGAATGAAGCTTGGAAATGTATAAAGTGAGGGAGTTATATGTGGAGGTTTGAGATGAAGAGATGGTGAGTGAATTGGTTTGTGTTTGGGTAAGGTGTTTGGGAGTTATGGAGGTTTTCTGTACACGGGTTTGAGTGTTTGGTGGTTGTGCAACAAATATTGGTGGAGCAGGAATGGTATCATCAGATGCAAAAACAGATACAGGCTCATCAGAAGAAATCAGTACCTTTGGTTCAGGTTCAGATTGCCTGACCAACCTTTTGAGCTTAATGCTGGGAAGGCGATTCTTGGAAGCGGGCGCTGAATTTCCTTCTTACATTGGCCGGGCCTTTGAGACTTGCTTCGGCCACGGTTTGCTCCTTTCTCGAGAACCTGGTGATGGGAACTCGGTCCTCATCTTACGGTTCTTCAACAAGAGGTGCAGAGCCACCTTACATTTTGTTCTTCAGTCTCTCTTGAAGGAGACTCAACAGTTCTTTTCACACCAGTCATCGAGCTTCTGGTGGTTTTCTTTTCAGTTTCCTCTTCCTATTGCTCTGTTTTCACCTTCTTGATCATTGACCCAGTGATCAGTTTCATTCTGACTAAACTGTTGACTCCAAAGGTGTCTGGAATCACAATACTATCAGCACCAAAATACTTCACCTTTTCTTGATCTGGTAAAGCAGTCAGCTTGTTTATAACCAGACCCTTGACCATCATTCTAGTGAGCAGAACACCATAAGGAATACACTTGTAGGTGTTTTTCTTGTCAGCAACACCTTTCCTCGAATTTACTAGTGCATTAATCAGGTTGTTGTAGATCAACCTTGGTAAGTTTACCTTGTTCCCAGCCATAAAGTGTCTCATGATGAACTTCTGTTCATAGTTGACTATGTCACTAGAGCCAGCCTTCAACAAGACGCTCTTGGTGATTATTTTGTGAAGAACTCTGAAATGACTCTTCAGATTCTTTGCGATGAGGAGTTTCACCAGATTCTTTCAAGCGCTTGTAGTTCTCAAGCAGATCATTATTGACCTTCTCAATCCCATGAAATGCGCCATTAATCTGTATAGAAGATGATACCTTCACATGGACAACCAGTGACTTCAAAGATGTTGTTGACGGTAAAAACAAACTTGTAGCCTCTCACGGTTCCTTCAAAAATACCACCTTTGTGTAAACGAGCATTGCCCCAAAATTCTTTGATCGCAGTCACTAGAACCTTAACCTTGTTCCAGAAGAAATAGTGTTCCCAGCCCATTGCCTTGAAACCATTGTAGAAGTCGAAGCCGTAGAGTTTGAAGTTTTCCAAATCAACTCGATTTTCCAACAAGACTTTTCCTTCAGTCATGGTGTCGTAGATAGCCGTATACTCAGAGGATGATACACCAGCCATGGTTGCAGTTGAGAAATGGAGGCGATGGAGGTTTTAGGGTTTATACACACACAGAGAGAGATAGAGAGAAAAACTTAAAGAGAGAACGAGTACGGTTTTGCAGAAAACACAGAGTGGAGCGAAAAATGTGGAGTAGTGGGAAAGTTAATAGAGAATGGTACAGTTCTTTTCCAAAATAACGCTTCGTATTTTCTTATAAAAATAAATCAAAAAGAAAAGAAAATAAAGATTTGTCTTTTCATTAAATGCAGACGCCAAAATAAAAGTAAAAGATTTTATTGAAAACGTAAATAATCATGACTCAGTAGGTATGATGAGACGCTTGAATCCTTAACACGTGTGACACGTGTGGGTGTGCTCGGACGCACGCAACCGACTTACCGGATGATGAGTCATGATGCATATGACAGATGCTTATGCACATACATGCTTATGTCATGTCAGATGCTGAGATTTAGTTTATTATCAGACGCTGAGATTAATCATTCTTTTATAAGATGAAAGTTTAAATTTCTTCTTATAAACTTGAATCTATCTTCAGCAAGGGGTTTTGTAAATATGTCAGCCCACTGATGATCAGTGTCTACAAATTTTATTTCTAAAATACCTTTCTGAACATAGTCTCTTATAAAATGATGCTTAATCTCAATGTGCTTTGCTCTAGAATGCAATATAGGATTTTTAGAAAGACATATGGCAGATGTATTATCACAGAAGATAGGAATGTTACTCTCTTTTATCAAGTAGTCTTCAAGTTGATACTTCATCCACAGAAGTTGAGAACTGCAACTTGCTGCTGAGATGTATTCAGCTTCTGCTGTTGAGAGTGCAATTGTGCTTTGCCTTTTGCTTGACCAAGACACAAGATTAGCTCCAAGGAATTGGCAGCCTCCACTTGTGCTCTTTCTTTCAATTCGATCTCCAAAGAAAGTCAAAGATCACGTAAACCTACTAATTTGTAATCTTTTGATTTCTTATAAAGCAAACCAAGATTAGTAGTTCCTTGCAAATATCTAAATATTCTTTTAACAAAGACTTAGGTGTGATTCTCTAGGATCCGATTGAAACCTAGCACACAAAGTGCATCGAACATAATATCAGTCTTGAAGCGGAAGATAAAGTAGAGATCCAATCATACCTGCATGCAGTTCGATCTACCTTCTTACCAATTTCATCTTTACTAAGAGTGCGGTAGGATGCATGGGTGTACACATAGGCTTGCAATCCAAAGATCTTGAATTTCTTCAATAATTCTTTGATATATTTGCTTTGATGAATATAAATACCATCACTGTATTGCTTGATTTGTATTCCAAGGAAGAATTTTAATTCTCCCATCATGCTCATCTCAAATTCAGCCTGCATAAGCTTAGAAAATTCTTTGCAAAGGCTTTCATTAGTGGCTCCAAAAATGATATCATCAACATAGATTTGAACAAGTATGAAATGCTTGTTTGAGATTTTTCTGAAAAGAGTAGTGTCAACTAAACCTCTTGTAAATCCATTTTCCATTAAAAAGGAACTTAGTCTATCATACCATGCTCTGGGAGCTTGTTTAAGACCATATAGTGCCTTTTTAAGTTTAAAAACATGTTCTGGAAATTCAATATCTTCAAAACCAGGAGGTTGTTTAACATAAACTTCCTCAGTTATAAAACCATTTAGAAAAGCACTTTTCACATCCATTTGATATAGTGTTAACTCATGATGTGCTGCAAATGAAAGTAAAATGCGAATAGCTTCTAGTCTTGCAACAGGTGCAAAAGTTTCAGTGAAATCAATACCTTCTTCTTGTGAGTAGCCTTGAGCAACTAACCTTGCTTTATTTCTCACAACTTTACCATCTTCATCAAGCTTATTTCTAAATACCCATTTAGTACCAATAGCTTGCTTATCTTCTGGTAGAGTGACTAGCTTTCATACATCATTTCTTTGGAACTGATTTAGCTCATCTTGCATAGCTAGAATCCACCCTTCATCTTCCAAAGCTTGATCAATCATCTTAGGTTCCATCTCAGAGAGAAGTGCAAAATCAGCATGCTCCTTGAAAGAGGATCTGGTTCGTACTTTGGCACCAGGTTCTCCTATGATTTGATCTTTTGGATGATTGGTTTTGTACTTCCAGCTTTTTCTTGCTTCAGCTTCCGCTTGAGTAGAATTCATCGTCTTGTCACCACTAGATGATGAAGATGTATGTTCACCGTCTGACTTGTCGCCGAGGTTTAATTCTGAAAATAACTCATCTAGCTCTGACATGGCAGTGTCAGGCTTCTTATCATCAAACTTGACATGAATGGACTCTTCAACTGTCAAAGTTTCTTTGTTGTATATTTTAAAAGCTTTAGATCTTTCAGAATATCCCAAAAAGATTCCTTTGTCAGCCTTGGAATCAAACTTACCAAGCTGATCTTTAGTATTCAAGATATAACAAATACAACCAAAAGGATGAAAGTAAGAAATGTTTGGTTTTTTACCTTTCCACAATTCATAGGGAGTCTTATTCAAAATAGGTCTTATAAAAATTCTATTTTGAATATAACACGCTGTGTTTACTGCTTCTGCCCAAAAATGTTTTGCAATATCAGCTTCATTGATCATGGTCCTGGCCATTTCCTGGAGGGACCTATTTTTCCTTTCTACAACACCATTTTGTTGAGGTGTTCTAGGAGAGGAGAAATTGTGGGAGATGCCATTTTCTTCACAAAATTTTTGAAAGTTCTCATTTTCAAATTCTCCCCCATGATCACTTCTAATAGAAGAAATACAGATGCCTTTTTCATTTTGAACAAATTTGCAGAAAACAGTAAATACTTTAAAAGACTCATCCTTGTGGGCAAGGAATTTAACCCATGTCCATCTAGTAAAATCATCAACAATGACTAAACCATATTTCTTTCCAGTTAAAAAGGCTGTCCTTGTGGGACCAAAAAGATCAAGATGTAAAAGTTCAAGTGGTCTAGAAGTTGAAACAACATTTTTTTAAATGAAAGGAGGTTTTAACTTGTTTTCCTTTTTGACAAGCCTCACAAAGGGCATCAGATTGGTACTTAAGATTTGGTAAGCCTTTAACAAGATTGTGCTTGTTTAATTTTGAGATTAACCTCAAGTTGGCATGACCTAATCTTTTGTGCCAAATCCATTGCTCATCTTCAACAGACATACGACACTTGACATCTTGTTTTTCAAGTTCAGAAAGATCAACTTTATAAACATTTTGTTTCCTCTTTCTTTGTAAAGAATATAGATCCATCGTTTTGCTTTTACTAAACATCCAGTTTATGTAAAGATGACTTCATAACCATTGTCACATAATTGACTTATGCTCAATAGATTATGTTTCAGTCCTTCAACATATAAAACATTATCAATAGAAGGAAGAGAGCCTTTACCTATGCGACCAATTCCAACTATTTTACCTTTCTGGTTTCCTCCGAAACCAACGAATCCAGCTTCTCTAGGTCTTAGTTCTTGGAACATATGCTTTTCTCCCGTCATGTGACGCGAGCATCCACTGTCTAAGTACCAAGATTGATGTGTTGACTTTGTTGCTAAGCATATCTGCAACATAGACTATTTTATCTTTAGGTACCCATATCTTTTTGGGTCCTTTCTTGTTAGTTCTTGAAGGAGGCTTATCCTTCGCAGTTTTAAAAACATTACATGCACTTTTCAAATGACCGGATTTATTGCAGTAAGTACAATGTAAGCATTTACTATGACTATGCGATTTATCAGATGCTGAATCATTTTCCAAAAGGGTTTCGTCTGATACATAACCAAGACCATGAGTTGTCGTTTTACTGACACCCCAGATCATTGAAGCTTGCTTGCTACGAGTTACACTCTCTGCAAGAAACTTTTGAAATGCTTGTTCATAGTCATTTGATTTGCAGTTAGGATTACCTGTAACTACAGAACTCTTAGCTTGAGAGCTCTCGACTACGGTTGCTTGTTAGCTTCCAACGCCGTTATCAACCGTGACGATTTTCGATTTTCGCCACGGTTCTCTTTACTGAGTACAGAGTTTTCATTACGTAAAGAATGAAAATCTTGTGATAGTTTTAAAAATTTCTTTTTCAAGTTCTTATACTCAGTAGAGAGAGTGGCAGAGTCCTTCAGAAGATCATCAAAAGCAAGTTGAAGTTCAGAGTAGGAATCATATAATATTACCTCTTCAACTTCTTCTTCTGAGTCAATGTCATTGTTTGCCATGAGGGCAATGTGAGCTTCTTCTTTTTTATCTTCCTCAGAGGAGGATAAGTCAAGATCTTCCCATGTTGCCATGAGACCTTTCTTCTTTTTCTTGAAGGAGCTTCTTGTGGGCTTTTATTTAAGATTAGGACACTCGGATTTGAAATGTCCAGGCTTCTTACATTCATAGCAAATGACTTGGGCCTTGTCCTTGTCTTTGCTCTCCTTCTTGTCCTTTGAATCTTTCTTCTGAAACTTCCTTCTGAAGTTTCTTTTCTTCCACATTCTCTGGATCTTCTTAGATATAAATGCTAGCTCATCGTCTGATCCATCAGAATCTCCTTCTGAAGCTTCATCATCTGATTCTTCTTCTTCAGCCTGAAAAGCTTTAGAAGTACTAGGTTTATGTTGATTAACTTTTAAAGCAATAGACTTACTCTTCTTGGTAGGTTCTTCTTCATTTAGCTTAAGTTCATGAGCTTTCAAGGAACTCATAAGATCTTCAAGCCGAAGAACATTTAGATCTTTTGCTTCTTGAATAGCAGTGACTTTGGGTCTCCACCTCTTAGTCAAGCTTCTCAGAATCTTTCTCACATGATCAGGTGTAGTATAAATTTTTCCAAGGGCCTGCAACCCATGAACAAGTGTTTGGAACCTTCCAAACATAGTTTCAATGTTCTCTCCATCTTCCATTCTGAATAGCTCATACTGGCGTACCATCATGCTAGCTTTTGTTTCTCTTACTTGGGCAGAACCCTCATAAGACAACACAAGAGAATCCCAGATTTCTTTGGCAGTATCAAACTTACCACATTTATCATATTCTCTTTCTGTCATAGCACAGATGAGAATAAATCTGGCCCTCTGATTGGTTTGATATCTCTTTTTCTGATCATCAGACCAGTTTTCCCTAGGTATTGCAACGCCAAGGGCATTAGCGGGAAAAATGTATCCGCTTTCAACTATATCCCACAAATCAAGATTTTGTGCCTCAAGGAATGCTTTCATCTTATCTTTCCAGTAATCAAATTTTTCTCCATTGAATAGAGGAGGACGGTTCATATGACCACCTTCAGTAGACATGTTCACAATATAGGATCTTTTCTCTTGACACTGTTAAGTGCTCAACCAAGAGGCCGAGCTCTGGTACCAACTGAACGTGAACACAAGAAGGGGGGTTGAATTGTGTTGAAAACTTTTCGCAAACTTTAAGTTAGAAACACTTAGAACACAAGTTTTTTTAAAAAACTGTCTGTTTATCGGACGGTGGAAATAAACCGGACGCTGGAAAAGCAGTTTGTGAAAACTTGTTTTCAACACAGCAAAATAGAAATGAATAGAAAACAGTAAAGCAAGAGATACAGAGATTTATACTAGTTCACTACCAAACTGGTAGCTACGTCTAGTCCCTTCGTTCCTGAAAGATTTTCCACTATAATCAATCCTGATTACAATTTCCTCAAGAGTATTATTCTGTCAAAACTTGACAATACTCTCAACTTCTCAAAACGACTCAGTACAGTTGAGCCTTTGAGAATACAGCCTTCACTAGGCCAAAACAACTTTTACAAGTGAGTTGAAATACAGTTAAAAGTAACTCTCACAGAGAGGATAAAAGATTAAGCTCAACTATAGAAAAGCTTTCTAAAAGAAAGGGTCGGACGCTGAGTTCAGTTCTTGTAGTCCAGAGACTTAGCACGAGACTTGATTGCTCACAGAAGCAGTGCTTGTTCTCAGTAAATGAAGTAGTATTTCAGCAGAATTTCAGCAAGCTTTTTCACAGTATGTTAGCTCAGTCTTCAATAGATACCATGAGGTATATATAGGAGTTCCAAGGATATTACTGTTACGATAAAAATGGCTCATTTCCATTGAGTGAGTTAAATTCAAAAAGCTGTCTCTTTCTTCCTTTCCAGAGAATATCCCAGTAGTACATATTACCGTTTTCGTACTACATTGCTTTTCACAATTGCTTGTACGATTTTGTCTTTTAGCTAAAGGTGTCACCTTTGATACCTCGTACAACAATTTTAGCGCTCAGAATCAATTTCGAAATTCGTTCCAGAACCTTCTGAGGGGAAGAGCAGCAATGAGACTAACACGTGATTTGAAATGAAGTTCAGACGCTCGCTCAGACTCGGAAGTTCGGACACTTGTTCAGAATCGGAAGTTCGGACGCTTGTAGCAATTGGATAAGCCTAGTGTCATAAAGACAAAATTCCAGACGCTCACAAGGATGAGCCGGATGCTGACACATAGAATGTATCCTTCCCTTGAGAATTACTTTCTTCTTGCTTGAGTGGCTTAGAATATATGTATTATTAGTATCTGCACACTTCAAGAAATGTTAGAACATAAATTGTTCTCTTGTGAATACTTTGTTATCATCAAAATTAATGAGGGTCTAAACTTCTCAATCGTTTAGGTTCCAACATTCTTTTCCTTCCGTTTCAGCCCCAAATCGTGGTGTGTGTGTTTGTGTGTGTAGTTTTGAATATCTTGCTTTATTCTTGTTCTAATGCTTTAGTTAATGCTTGATTATGATCAATGAGGAAATGAACACTTCATTTCCAATTTCTTGAAACCCTAACCTAAGGGAAAGAGGGATTTGTGTGATCCTCATGTGAATCTTGTAATTAGTTTGTAATTCTTGCTTATTAGTTGCTATATTTGCTATTGAAGTTGTTAGTTTTAATTTGAATCAAAGATTGAAGTGATTTTTCATGAAACTCTTGTTCTTGAAATAGGTTTGGAAAGGGGCTAGTTTTGATTAGGCTTTGTGTTGTGAAATTGGTTATTGTTTTGTGAAAGAAATGGTATAGGAAATGAAATTATCTAATTAGTTGGAAGATTTTTTAATTTTTTTTTTGGGAGAAGGCTGTGTTGGCCGCGAGCTTCACAAGCTTGAGGAGCAAAATATTTTTGTGTTCTTGACATTTTAATTAAGTGTTTGAAATTATATGAACTGTGGAAAATTTTAGGATATGATTTAGATTGAAAATTTGAGTTGTTTTGGATTTTTTTTAGTCTTTAGAACCTTATACTTTTAATTGGTTATTAATTCTTCAAGTGTGTGTAAGTTTTAATAAATTGGGAGTTTTGCAAATTTGTTCCTAAAATTGGAGTTGTGGCCGAGAGCCATTAAAAAAGTAAGGGAAGGAAAATTGTTTTGCAAGTTTGATTAGAATGGTTGTATTGATGTGTAATTAGGCTTTGAAAAATTATGGAAAGGGTTTGATTGCATTTGAACTTGTTTTGAAATTTTAAGGCTATGAAGCACATAAGGTAAATTGGACTCCTTGAGATCCTAAGAACCTAGTGGAGCTTTAGTTAAGCATTTTGAGAAAACCCTTAAGTTCTTGGAAAGTTATAATTGGGTATTGGACTTGTGTAATGGTTTTGTTTTGGAAAGGAATTAAGTGATTAAATGATATGATTTTGATTAACTGAAAATTTTGTAATTGGTCCCTAATTTTGAGTGTGTAGGCCGAGAGCTCTAAGAGCTTGAGGAAGGGAAAAATTGTCATGTTTTCGTCTTGCATTAAGTGTGTTTTATAATTGATGTGGTTAAGAATTGTTGAATAAATTTTGGTTAGTAGTTTGATTTAATTAAGGAGTTGTTTAATTTTAAAGACAATAAAACACTTAAGGCAAAAGGATTCCTTGTAATCCTAAAAGCCAAGTGGAGTCTTAATTCAAGTTATGATGAGAGGTGTTAAACTTTGTTTTCTAATTTAGTGCATTCTTTTAAAAAGAATTTTATGCTTAAGAACCTTGTTCTTTTAATTATTTCTAATTTTCAAGTATGTGATGCTTTTAAAAATATATTTTTGTATTTCAAAATTTAGTATTTTAAATTATGTTCTCGGTGTAAGTGTTTTGGCTAGGTTAAGGGTTAGATTTGGAGAGCCTAAGTTTTAAGTTAGTTCATAGAATTATGCTAAGTTTACTTGTGATGATAGGAGTTACGAATTTGGAGAACGTGCGACGTGGACTTGAGGCGTGCAGTACCACGCTAGCAACTAACTGTGGTAAGGGCACTTCATATTATACGTGTTTTGTTATAGTATGTTAGCGTAAGGGCAACTTTAGTTATTGCTTAGGAATTTAAATTCCAGTTTTTACATCGAAGAAGTCGGAGAACCTCAGGGTTCGAAGTGAGGGTCTTGTACCCCTTCATTTTACTGCTTTTGATATACTGATTATTTAGTGGGCTTGTCTGCAAGTGGTTGGCAGCTGTCCCTAACCCCCCACACTTGTTTGTTCCTCTCTGTCAACTCCATCGAGTTGCAGTGGGATGGATTCTGTGATTAGTGGTCGTGATATGATTGGTTGCGTTGATTGCTTATTACTGTTGGACTGAGTTTTCTGTATGAGTTTGCGTGAATATCTATTTAATATGTGATTGAATAATTATTCAAATTGCTTCTTGAATTATCATATGCGGTGATTTATTCATCGGAGTGCGAGAGTTTAGTCGTGACGTTTTGGAGTTTCGATCTGAACAGCCAAGGGCGGTGTAGAAGTTCGGAGCTACGGCTGGGTGGTGAAGAAGCCCAGAGCCAAAGCTGGTGTTTAGTGGCCCGAACAACCAAGGGTGGTGTGGAAGCCCGATGTCACGACTGAGGTGGTGTAGAAGCCTGAAGCCACGGCTGGTGTTCAATTGCTCAGTTGGCATCTGGTGGTGTAGAAGCCCGAAGCCACGGCTGGTGTTCAAATTGCGCAGTGGGCGTCTGTGTTGTCAAGAATAACCCAAGTGGTGATGAAACCCAAGGCTACGGCTGGTATTCAGTGGATGGATCGGCATTGATTTCCGGAATTGTCGAGCGTGTCTCAAGGGAGAGTGTTGAGTGGTGTTTTGAGAAATTGTGCATCTTGTTGTCTTTTGCTTTGTGATTAGTTATTGCTATGATTATTTGAGAAGTTGACCCTTTCTCGTGGTGCCTTCAATCAATGATGGTTATGCAGGCGATGGCGACGACATGGAAGACCCGTTGGCGGACGGCGACGAGGAGGACCCCTTCGAGGATCCGGGCAACGACTTTTATTTGTCGTGATTGGCTGTTGCACGCTTGCATTTCGGATGGCTGTAGGATTTTGTTTTAGTGTATAGTTGTTGTGGTGACCAGTCAAGCTTTTAGTGTTGTTCTATATGTACTGCAGGTTAGACTGGTGGCATACTTTTGGAGTAGCCCCCTGCGTGGGTGTCTGCCAGGAGTACCCCCGGGGTATGATTGCTCTCATGAGGGTCTTCATACTATAGGTGTATTCTTCGTACAATTTCATGCACCGCTTTATTTTGTACGTACTATTTATGCAGACTTGGTTATGTATATATGTATGTACTTCCAGTGCTTGAGTCTTGTGTCTTAGTTTGCACCATGTTTCGAAACGCTATGGCAACTCTATGTGTATTTTGCGGATGCGATTGTTTTTAAAAAAAAAAACAGACCACATTTTCCAAAGTACACATGAGCACTATTTTGAAAATGCATCGCATACAGGTTTAGTAGCGGTCTGGAAACGGGTCGTTACAGTGGGAGACAGGTGTAGTGGTGTATGATGGGTATAGAAAAGAAAGTTTCACCTTGAGGGCTATGATTTTCAACACAATTAATGATTTTCCAGCATATGGTAATCTGTCGGGATATAGTACCAAAGATCAGTGTGCATGCCTTATATGTGAAGATAGTACAGACTGGATTCAGTTAGAACATGGTAAGAAGAATGTCTTCCTTGGGCATCGTAGATTTTTGCATCCAAATCATCATTATCGGTCGTGGAGAAAGGCATTCAATGGGAATACAGAAGAACGTAGAGCTCCTTTGCCTTTGACGGGTGTACAACTGTTTGAAAAAGTAAAAGATTTGAATATTAAATTCGATAAACCTTTTGCGGGAGACCTTGTCACACGAGGGTGGAAGAAAAGGTCGATTTACTTTGAGTTGCCATATTGGAAGTCATTACACGTAAGATATTTCATTGATGTGATGCATGTTGAAAAAAAATATCTTTGATAGTCTCATTGGTACCTTACTTAATGTGCCCGGGAAGACTAAAGATGGCATCAAGGCAAGGCTGGACTTGGTTAGTATGGGATTAAGACGAGAGTTGGGACCGGTAAAGAAAGGGAAACGACGTACATATCTACTTCCGACCGCTCATACACTTTCTAGAAAAGAGAAAAAAGATTTTTGTATGTTTCTTGATGGAGTTAAGGTTCCAGAGGGGTACTCTTCAAACATTAAGAACCTCCTATCGATGAAAGATCTCAAGTTAAAGGGTCTAAAGTCTCATGATTGTCATGTTCTCATGGAGAATTTGCTACCCATAGCTATACGATCCATTTTGCCCAACAAAGTGCGGATTACCTTAAGTAAACTTTGTTTCTTCTTCAAGGCAATTTATAGTAGAGTGATTGACCCTGGAAAGTTGCCAGCCTTGCAAAAAGAAATTATTCTGATTTTGTGTGAGCTTGAGATGTATTTCCCGCCTTCATTATTTGACATAATGATTCATCTGACAGTTCATCTAGTTAGGGAGACATAATTGTGTAGGCCAGCTTACATGAGATGGATGTACCCGTTTGAGCGTTACATGAAGATATTAAAAGGATATGTGAAAAACTGATCACGACCAGAGAGTTGTATTGTTGAACGGTATATAGTCAAAGAAGCTGTTGAATTCTGTACCGACTATCTATCTGATGTTGAACATTCTATAGGGCTGCCACAGTCTCATCACACAGGAAGAAGTGCAGGGCAGGGGATTAGTGGACTTGAAATATTGATTATATCAAGGAAAGAATGGGAACAAGCACACTTATATGTTTTTCACAATGCCAATGAGGTTGAGTCATATGTTGTAAAACACAAGGACATACTCAAGAGCTTGTACCCAAATAAGAGTCAAAATTGGTTAACAACAGAACACAATCGGTGTTTTATAAAGTGGCTGAAAGAATACACTACAGAGTTTATTGCAAATCCTAGCTCGGTTTCAGAAAGATTGAGATGGTTAGCTAAAGGTCCAGCTATACATGTTATCTCTTACACCGGTTATCTGATGAACGGGTACACTTTCTATACAAAAGAACATGATGATCGGAGGAGAATGCAAAATATTGGGGCGACTCTTGTAACTGAATCTATGCATATATCAAGTGCCAAAGACAGAAACCCTATATATGAGAATATGTCATACTTTGGGGTCATTGAATGCATATGGGAGTTGGATTACAGGATGTTTCGAGTACCTGTGTTCCAAATGCAGGTGGGTTGATAATAAAAACGGTGTACAAATGGATGAGTTGGGGTTCATGCGGGTGAACTTTAACAAGTTTAGATATCAAGATGAGCCCTTTATTTTAGCATCGCAAGCTCAACAAGTGGTCTAGGTCACCGATTCAGCTGATATGAATTGGTCCATTGTTGTATCGACTAACAAAAAAATTGTTAATGAGATTGATGATAAAGCACATAAATATGCTGACATTGAGGATGACCCTTTCTTCGGGACATCACAATCATTATTTGGGGCAAGTACACCTATAGAGGATGACGTGTATATTAGAAATGATCATAATGAAGGGCTTTGGATCAATCCAATATTTCATAACGGATACGCAAATCTCAATAAAACGAGAAAAAGGAAAAGAGTTGCTTAAGTGTACATGTATATAGTGAATGCTATAACCTTTTTATTAATTTGTTGATCAATTAAATGTGTATTCATTGATTTCTCTATTAAACCTATTTGATTATGAACTGCCCTTTTTTAATTACTTATGTGTCTAATTGTTTTGCAGGTAAATGGCATCTCAAGGTGATGATAGTGCTTCGAGGCCACCCAAATGGTGACATCCCGTGGACCGACTTTTAAGAAAAAACTCCTCCGCAAGAGGAGTAAGGGAGTTGCAAAACGTGTGGTAAAATACTTATCAATTAATCTAATTAATTATTTCATTTTTTTGGTTGAGTATCTAAATTTGTACACATATGCTATTTTTTTACAGGTTACATGGAATATTAGGGGTCAACCTATTGGTCAAAATGCTAATGACTTTATTCAATTCATTGGGGCCACAGTGCGGAAGATGGTCCCAATTACCTGCGATAATTGGAAGGATAAGGATCCATCTTTGAAGGAGCTAAAAGATGAGATCTGGAGTGAGATACAAGTATATAAATTAATTAACATTGGTTAATTGTATTGTTTCTTAATTAATCTAAACATACTTATAGTCTATCATTTTGTTTATAATGTTTTTACAGAAATTTTTTGATGTTGATGAGACCCGAAAGGATATTACACTTACAATAGCTGGAAAATCACACCGGAATTTCCGAACTGCCTTGGCGAACAAGTGGTTGAGAGACGAAAATGGAAACATCAGACATGAGCCTCCAGCAAAATATGCGTCATTCATAGAACATGATGATTGGAGCGCTTTTGTAAGAAGACGCACAGAAGATGAAGAATTTTTGGTATGTACAAATCTTTATAACTTGTATATATGACATTAAACCATGCATTGATATATTCTTATGTTTTTATGTAGAGAATAAGCAATAAAAATCGGCAAAGAGCGTCAAATCCTCCATACCCTTACAAAGGAGGGGTTAAGGGGTATCCCCGCATTGAGGAATAAATGGTATGTACAATATCTTTAATTATAACTTGTTTTAACGCATCTCTTGGTTTCTTTCTTAGTAATGGTGAATTTCAATTTGTTTGTTCATATGTACAGCTATTGGATTCAGGAGAAGATGCAACATCTCAATCAACTGATCGACATCTTTTGTGGATAGAAGCCCGTCGAAATAAGGAGGATGAGATTGAACATCTTCCCACTAGAGAAGTGGCTGACAAAATTGTAAGTATGATAGCATTAATTAACGTTTTCATTTGTGATAATGATAATATTTAAAAATCTTTGTTAACAACATTTGTGTATCGCATGATGAACTGTCACAGTCTATGTCAGATTTGTCTGATCGACAAGACATCCTTTCCCAAGCCATACCCATCAAGGAGTATCCTGGTCGGGTAAGGGGCATGGGATTTGGTGTCTCCCAGGGCGCTATCTTTGGATCACAGAAGTGTGCAAGACGCCATGCTGATACTAGTGAAACAGAAGACTTAAGGAGAATGGTAGCTCAACTATACAGACAAGCTCAGGAATTGCGAGATAGCAAGAAGGATAAGGAATCAGTGGAGAGGGACAAGCATGAGTTACTTATCCCTAACCCAAATAGTGTTAGAGATAGTTGCAATATTGTGTGTCCCAAGGTAATAATCGTTAGATTTCTTTTTATACTTGTGTCACTTGAGTATTCAATGGTTTAACATATTAATATTTTGTTTATCATTGGTTTAGGGCATTCATGAGTGCAGCCTATATTTGACAAGCCCAACGCAATGAATGGTCGGTAAGAGAATGTTGTATAACGAAACAGGTGTGTTACTACACAACCTACCCTTACCTCCCAATCATGTGAAGGTTAGAGTTGACGTTGCATTTGAGGGGGATGCACCATTGCCTGTACTACTGGAGGCGGCAGATGTGATGACAGTGGAACAAGCAATAGGTACCTATGTGGTATGGCCAAACCACCTTGTAGTTACAAGTGATATGTACGTATATGTTAATAAATATGATTCAGTATCATATACTGCATATATTAGGTGGTCACTAACAAATCAATGTATTGGAATGCAAAATATGTAGGTATCCCCAAAATCCAAAGCCAAGGACAAGGACAACAGCAAGCATCCTACAACTAGCAAAAATGTTGGCAAGCAACCAATAAATGGGTCATTTACATCTCTAGTGAAGAAGGTCATCGTATCTTCCTCTCAGCCTCCTACAGCTCTTGCTACAGATTTTATAATTTATCTTAGAGTCCATGTGACAACAAAGATGAAGGGGGAAGATACCATTAAAGTACCAATGGATGAATCAATTTTGGGTTATGAGCATGCACTAAGAGCTGGTGCTAATGGTGCAATTCAAGAAATTCTTAATGGTACTGAATGGTTAAGTGAAACTGTTATTAGCGTATATCTCAGGTACTGCATTCATCTTTAAAGTATCCAATGTTTTTTTTATTCTTTCAACTAAATATTTATGTTCTTCTTAATGCATTAATTTGTATGCATGTTTTAATTTAAGGTACTTGTATGAAGAGATATTGATCCCACAAGAACAGACTCAAAGGTTTGTGTTTTTGTGCCCACAATGAACACATATGGAATTATGGAATGCTGGCATGTCTGAATATATAGTTCAACGCTTGACATTAGCAAATCCTAAGTTTGAGACTCTGTTTTTGTCACCTTGCAACGTAGTGTAAGTCATTTAATTTATATATATATATATATATATCACTTCATCAATGATACTAAATTTATTGAAATGTGTTTACCTGCTTATGATTTTTTTCTCCAATATTTTTGTAGGGATCATTGGTTATTGTTAGCGATTAACCTGAATCAAAACACTGTGTACTATCTAGATCCATTGTATGTACAAATTAACCTGCACAAAAAAATGAAAGAGACGTACAATCAGTAAGTGTGTGTGTGTGTGTATTTTCTTAGTATACATATATGCACTTTTATGCACGTATTGTAATGGTTATGGTTTATGAATCTGAAATTGGATATTGGTTATGAATGTATTGGAATGGTGAATTTATTCTGTTTAAGAAATGTGCATGATTTGTTTTTAATGGCTTAAGTAACACTACATTTATGTATCTCATAAAGGTTGTCATAATCCATCATGTGATAGTTGCATGATCCCTGTGACATAAAGGTTTATTTGCTTTTAGCATAAATGTTTATAGCTATTCTTATAAAGGATTATGCTATGAACTTAAACGTTTACAGATATTGTAATGTTAAAGTTTTAATTTGTTTATATTTGGTCTATGTGACCCCTTGTGCTGGCTGGTATGATATTTTATGTTGTTACAGGTATTTTATAAATTTTGAAATATCCAAATTTTAGGAGAGACTCTGCCAAAATTTTGTTAGAAATTTGATATAGTCTGTATGTTGATGTTAAGAGCAGTGGTTATGAATGTATTGGAATGGTGTTTTTTGGTTAGTAGAAATAATTATGAGTGGAAAATTGGATATTGAATGATTTTGTTTGATTTTTGCACTTATGGCTATCCTAATTTATCGAAGACAAAATGTCAAGTCTCGGTTTTCTAAATCGACTCCACCTAAATGGATACCGATAAAGGTATTTATACCAAATTTTTTATGCAATTATTCAAATTACCAAAATAAAAAAAATTAATTTCATATTTTTTGTTTTATAGTGTCCTCGCCAACTGAACTCTGATGATCGTGGCCGGTATGTTTTGAAGTTTCTCAAGGATATTGTCGTTCATAACTAAACGCAAATTCCAACGGAGGTATGTATGTAATAATTTCAAAGTTTATATAATTTTTTTACTTTTACACATACCATTTGAATGCATATGTTCAATTCTAACTTGATTTAATTTTCATTTCGCAGTACTTTCCTGATTATCAATTCGACACATACTCTGATCATACCGAACTCAAGAAAGAGTGGTGTCGATATTTTGTTACGAATTTTATCATTTATAGGCAGGTAGAAGAAGAAGATTAATGTTTAATGTTTAGGTGAGTTTGTTAAATTTGGTTTTTGTGAGTCTGGTGTTGATGTAAGTAACATGCTTATGTGATTAAAAAATCCCTGCATATTTGTTGAAGTTTAGCATACTTGAATTGAAATAGGTTCACATGAATTTGGGAGTAAAATTCTGCACTATTTAGCATATTTGTTGAAAATTAGCATATTAGGTAGACTTGTATTAGATTTTATTATGTTTGGCCTATGTGTTTTCTTCCACACATTTTCAATGTTGCATGACAAGGATTTCCTTTTTATGTTGGCTGGTATTGTCTATATTTTATGTTGGCTGGCTGGTATGGTATTTTATGTTGTTACAGGTATTGTATATATTTTGAAATGTCCATATTTTATGGGAGACTCTGCCAAAATTTTGTTAGAATTTTGATCTAGTTTATGTGTTGTTGATTAGCAGTGGTAGAAGAAGAAGAAGAAGTGGTGTCGATAGGCAGGTAGAAGAAGAAGAAGAAGAAGAAAAAGAAGAAGAACAAGAAGAAGAAGATATTAGTTTAATGTTTAGGTACTCTTTGTAGCATGACATGTGTAATGTTTAGTTGATGCATTTTAATGTTTTAGCAATGATAATTTTGTTAATTGTGACTTTGACTGAGAATTATATTGTAATTTATTCATATTAATGCAATTGATCTGTACTATTTCTATCAAAAAAATTATATTGTAATGTTAAATTTGGTTTTAGTTAGTTTGATGTTGATACAATTTGGTGTTGATGACAATTTTGGTGTGCATTTTGTGTTATCACAATATTATCCACTGGACAAATAGTCGTATCATGTGAATATAAGGGGGGAAAAAGGAGAATAAACAGCACTTCCTTTATGAAGCGTTGGTTATTCATATGAATAAGCAGCGCTTCCTTAAAGAAGCACTGTTTATTGTCAGTTTTCAGCAGCTCTGTGAAAACGCTGTTTTTTTGAAAAACATTCAGCAGTGGCTGAATATGCAGCGCATTTAAGCGTTGTTTAAGGCAAAAAATAAGCATTGTTTATTGTCTTTACTGTTGTAGTGTATGCATTGCAAATATCAGGAAATAGAATAATTGGTATTCTCGAGTAGCTGAGTGTTGGTTTGTTTTCATCTACCAAAAAAAAAAGTCTGAATGTCAGTGTTGCTTCTGTTTCTATAATAATTTTCAAAAAAAAAAAATAAGGATATGGATTATAAAGATTTTGTGTTGTATTAATATATGATATCTACTAGTTGATAAGGTGTTATATTGTGATGTTACTTCAAAGGCAAGTGCTCCTTATCGCAATTCGTAAAGTTCCGGTTGTTGAACCCACATGATTAATAAATAATTCATAAGTTTCCGGTTGTTGAACCCACAGGATTAATAAACAATTACCAAACTAATTGAGCCCCTAACACTACAAGAAAAACCGGCCTTACCGACGGCCTTTTACCGACAGGCAATCGACTGTTGCAAAATAAGGCCATTTCCGACGGCCTCAACCGTCGGTAAACCTAAGCCATCATCCACTTATCGACGGTCGAGGCCGTCGGTAATTTTCTCGCCTTTTGGATTCTCTCCCAATTTTCAAATACTACCGGCCATGCTCGTCGATAAATGTCGTCAATTTTCGACGGTCGTGCCCGTCGGTAAGCGTGAGACGACAACAGGTAGAAGTTACCGACGAGCTAGGCCGTCGGTATTTAAAAACAACTGTCGGTAATGTCATGTTTTTGCTACTGACGACTTTAGGCTGTCGATACCATAAAAAAGGCTGTCGGTATGCGTCGTTAAGTTGCAGAACCCGACCCTTCCCCCTCACTTTCCCTTTTCTTCTTCTTCTCTTCTCTCTCCACCACCGCGACTCCTTCGGCGACACCCCACCACTGTGCCACACCCCACTGCACCACTGCCCGTCCCACCGCACCACTGCCCCCACTGCGACACCACCACCGCAGCAGCCATCACCACCACCAGGAGCCTCTGCCTCTGCCTCTACCATTACTCTGTGATCGAGGTTAGTTAGTTATGAGTTTTTATCGTGCGAGTAATTTTGTATGATTAGGGACCGTAGTTTAATTAAAATTTTGTATGATTAGAGACCGTAGTTTAGTTAAAAACATGTATGATTAGAGACTGTAGTTTAGTTGAAATTTTGTATGATTAGGGACTGTAATTATGATTTGAGACTGCATGATTTGTGACTATTATGTAATTTTGTATATTTGGGACTGAATTTTGTATGATTAGGGACTGCATTTATAATTAGAGACTGTATGATGTGATTGTATAGTTAAGAATGAATTTTGTATGATTAGAGACTGTATGATTAGTGACTGTTATTTGGGACTGAATTTTGTATGATTAAGGTTGTATTTAAATAGGATATATTTTAAATTAATTAGTTTGTATGTTTAATTAATTAGGATATATTTTAAATTAATTAATTAGGGTATATTTTAAATTTATTAGGTTGTATTTTTAATTAATTAGGATATATTTTAAATTAATTAGGTTGTATTTTTAATAAATAAGTTGTATTTTAGATGCGTTATTATTAGATATACTAAATATGTTAGATATATTAAAAATTATTAATATCGAAGAAAAACCGGTATTAAATATATTAAATGTTATTAATATCGGTGTAAAACCGATATTAAATGTTATTAAATATGTCTTAAATTACTAAATCTTTTTTAGAGTAATTATTAATATCAGAGAAAAGCCTTAGTTTCCCGTTCTAGGTTCAATGTATTAGTGGTGTGCATATACTCTTTTAGAGTACCACGTATTCATTGTATATTGAACCTTGAATTGTCCAAGTGGGACAGTTTGAGGAAAAAAAAATTCTTTACTCGTATAATAGTTGTTACTTAATTCTCGTATCTTTATATTTGATAAAATTTTGGTTCGATTCATTTCTTTTTGTTCTTTGGGTGCATACTTGATCGCGATATTCATAACTGCGATCATTTAGTGTACTCAAAGACTAATGGGAAATGCTGTCGAAATTTTGTCAAGTATAAGAGATGAGAATTAAAGAATGACTATTATACGAGTTCTGAAAAAGCTTTTCCTCGAATGGCATAAGGTCATACCATTTAAAAAAAAAGAGTGGTTGTAAGAACGTCGTGCTGCTAAAATTGTTTGTTTAAATGTATCTGCATTTTTTTTAACATGCAGAAGATGAAATTTTTTTTCCTTCGAGTCGTAGTTAGATGTACGATAGGTTGTATCCAGGGAGAAGGGGTTTGAAACAATCTTTTTTCGTTGGGGATGATGACTTTGTCAAAACTGCAATAGCACATGAAGATTTCATAACTAATGGAGGGATTAGATGTTCGTGCCTTAAATGCGATTGTAGAAGGATTAAGATCCCAGGTGAGGTGATGCATCACCTGTATTCAGTTGGATTTAGGCCTAATTAGTGGATTTGGACTAAACATGGTGAAGTGTTACCTCGGGTTGATTTAGGGGTTAGCAATAATTGCACAGGTGCTTCAAGTAGTTACGTAGATACGGGATATGGTGAGCAGATTGAGTTGATGCAGGATATGGTTTGTGATGCCTTGAGGGTGAACGTATCATTCGAGTAGCAACAGTATGATGACACAGATGAACTTCCTAATGAGACAGCACAAAAATTTTATAATCTCTTGTTAGAAACAAATAAGTCGTTGTTTGAAGGGTCCACAGACTCTAAATTATCAATGTGTGTGAGGCTTTTAGCTCTTAAGTCCAACTTGGGTGCTACCGATGTGTGCTTGGATCTCATTACGAAAATGATGTTGGACTCGCCTCCTATCAGAGATGGTTTGCCAAAAAGTTATTATGACGCTAAAAGCTTAGTGTCCATGTTGTGGTTGGAAGTTAAAAGGATTGATTGTTGTGTGAAAGGATGTATATTATATTACGACAATGAATTCGGTACAAATGATGGCGCGCTGGTTGAATACAAATTTAGTCATGAGCCAAGTTATATTGCACACACTAATAGTGGGAAGAGTACACAAAAATCAGTTCTAGGGAAGGCAATATTTTATTTGCCAATTATTCCAAGGCTATAGAGAATGTTTGTATCAACACAGACTGCAAGCAAAATCACGTGGCACTATGAGAATAGAGGCACTTCAGGTATGGTGCGCCACCCATTTGATGGTGAAGCTTAGAAGCACTTTGATCGTGTGCATCCTGATTTTGCAGCAGATTTGGATTATGCTCTGATGGTTTTACCCCATATGTTCAATCTACGGTGACACCCTATTCTTGCTAGCCAGTTATTGTTACCCCTTACAATCTTCCTCCTGAAATATTCTTGGCTTCTATTATACCGGGTCCAGATAATCCAAAAGATGGTATTGACATCTATTTACAACCTCTCATTGGCGATCTCAAAAGGTTGTGAAATGGTGTTTTGACATATGATATTGTATGGAAGAAGAATTTTACAATGAGGGCAGCTCTGATGTGGACTATTAATGACTTCCCTGCGTATGGCATGTTGTCTGGTTGGGTGACTCATGGTAAAATGGCATGTCTGCATTGCATGGAGCATACAAAGGCCTTTAAGTTGAAATTTGGTGGGAAGAGTTCTTGGTTTGACTCACATCGCAGGTTTTTACCAGGTGATCATCCATTTAGATGGAATAAGAACGCCTTCAGGAAGAGGAAAGTTGAATTAGGTGGCCCGCCCCCAAGGTTGACATCAGAACAGATTTGGAGCAGAGATATAGAACTGCCAAAAATCACAGATTATGGTGAATTAGATCGATTTGAAGGATTCGGACAATGGCATAATAAGACAAAAAGAAGTGTTTTTTGGGATCTGCCATATTGGAAAGATAAATTATTAAGACACAACCTTGATGTTATGCACATTGAGAAGAATATTTTTGACAATATTTTTAACACAGTGATGAACGTCAGAGGCAAAACGAAAGACAATGATAAGGCTATACTAGACTTACCACTTTACGGTAGGCGAAAGGACTTGCAGTTGACGACTCAGTCGAATGCAAAAACCCTGAAACCCAAAGCCTATTATTCTTTAACTGCTGAGGAAGCTAAGTCAGTTTGTCAGTGGATAAAAGAACTTCGGATGCCAGACGGTTAATCTTCTAATTTGGCAAGATGTGCCGATGTGAAAAAAGGAACCATGATTGGGATGAAAAGCCATAATTGTCATGTATTCATGAAGTGTTTACTTCCTATTGCATTTAGTTCCTTCCCGACAAATATTTTAAATCCACCTACTGAAGCAGCCAATTTTTTGAAGATTTGTGTTCTGTAACATTGAGAGATGATGATCTTATAAAGATGGAGCAGAACATACCAGTCATTCTTTGTAAGTTGGAGAGAATATTTCCTCCTGCTTTCTTTGATTCTATGGAGCATCTCTCAGTGCATCTTGCACATGAATAGTTAAATATAGATGGATGTATCCATTCGAAAGGTAATATAATAAACTATTCTTTAATATAAATATTCATTTGAATCTTATTATTTTATAGATTTATGGGTGACTCAAAACCATCGGTAAAAAATAATGCCAGGGTTGAAGGATCTATTTGTACAACTTACTTACAACATGAAACAATCCATTTTTGTTCCTATTATTTCACGAACTTCATGTTGACACCAACAAATAATAGGAATGAAATAGGACTTGAAAGTGAAAGACACCCGCTAGCCTTATCAGTCTTTGGCCTCCCCAGTCGTCATGCTGGAAAGGAGTTGACTCACTGGTTAACGGGAGAAGAATTCAAGTCAGCCCATGTTCACATGTTGATCAACTATACCGAAGTATCACCATACCTTAGTATTTATCATTTTGACCAGTTTCAATTTCTTTTATCCGTACCTACTCATGATCATTTGTTTGATAATAACTTGATCAGGGCATTCTTTTTAACTAAGCCCACAAGCGAATAAGACTCATCTGTCTATATTCTCGAATATTTCCGAACATGGTTTAGGAACCAGGTATGTATTTTTAGTCCTATTTGAACTATTTATTGTTTGAAAATACAAAAGATTGTTTGAAAAACCAGTCATAATTTATTTGCATATGGGGTATACGTAGGTGTACAGTCAATCCCCTAAAATCCAACACTTGAGAAACTTATCTCAAGGTCCTCATTCACTCATCAAAGAATGACACACGTTTTTTATAAACGGATACAAATTTCAAACTCAGTCAAAAACAAAGGGGGAAAAACAATTAACAGCGGAGTTTATGTAAAAAATGCTACAGATGGAGGTGAAGACGACTTCTATGGCAAGATTCAACATATATATGAACTGGCGTGCAACACTTTAGACTATACTAAAAGAATAGTGCTATTTTATTGTAATTAGTTTGATCCATCAAATAGAGGCACAAAAGTGGATCGAAAATATAATACTGTGGACATTTGCATGAGCATAAGATACAAAATGTTTGATCTTTTTATCATGCACAAAATGTAAGATAAGTGTATTATGTCCCTTATCCATCAACTCGAAGGGACAAACAAGGTTGATGTGTCGCAATAAAGACAAAACCAAGGGGTCGCATTGAAGCAGATGATCCACAGGAAGAAGTGACTTATCAAGTAGATGAGATATCTCATGTAAATGTAGTAAATGAAATGGAATCCATTTCTCGTGTACGTGACAATCCAATCACATATGAAGAAGTGGATGGAGATGAGGAATTAAATGAAGAAGTGGCGGAAGCATCAAGATCTGAAGACAATGACGAAGTAGAGTGGGCAGAATGAGCAGAATAAAATTGTTTAACTTTTTACAATTAGAGAATTGTTTAACAATATATTTTAATTTCTCAGTTATTTTCGTAACTTGTTGTTTATAATTCTGAATTTATTTTTAATATCGTTATGTTTAAATATAATATTTTATGACTGTTATTGTTGAATTTCCCTATATACATATGGCATCAGGATCAGGATCTGACCCCGCAAACCACCCACTGGTTGTACAGGGAAGTGGAAGGCCATCGACCCCCTCGTCGTCGGAGGCCGAAAATTATTAGGCATGACCCAACTGGGCTTTCAATGTTGTCATATACACAACATCCATCTACATCTATGCCTACACAGGCTCCAGCACCTTCGGCACCTGCACAGGCTCCTTTGGTTGCACCGACACCCCCTTCTCCTGCCATTTACATGATCCCCAACCCGGGGTTCCAGCAAATGTCACAGCCGAGGTTCTATCCACCCTCCAGCTGTACTCACGATCTTTTCCACCCCCCATAGCTTAGAGGGTGATGGCAATGTGCTTCTGGGTTACTTAAGCCACAGGTCCCGGGTTCGAACCTTACATAAGGCAAAAATTCCACATGGGGGTGGAAAAGACCGTGAGTACAGCTGGAGGGTGGATAGAATCTCGGTGGTGACAAAAGAAGGCACCTTTTTTTGTCAACGCCGAGGTTTATCCATTTTTCCAGTACACGCCTTTTCCACCAAGATGTGGATTTTTTAAGGTTCGAACTCGACATGGGGCTTAGTAACCTTGCCATCACCAACTAAGCTACTGGCTCAGATGGTGATGGCAAGGTGCTTCCGCGTTACTTAAGGCCCAGGTCCAGGTTCGAACCTTGCATAAGGCAAAAATTCCATATGGGGGTGGAAAAGACCGTGAGTACAGCTGGAGGGTGGATAGAACCTTGACTGTGACAGCAGACACATGGTACTCCTAGTTCTCTTGTTGTGCCTGAGATGATGCCCGATGCTCAATAGTCCGAGGATGAGTATACTACGGGCTATACACCTGATCAGACCAAGGTTGAGCAGTATGGGGTTGAGCAGCAGGAGGTTGAGGATCTTGAGATGCTACATGATGGTCGAGTTATTATCAGCCTGGCTGGTAAAGGGTAAGTATTTACATTTTTTTTGTCGAGTTATTAATAATTTACATGTATATATATGTTTTTATTGTTCAGGTTCCTTCCCTCAAAACCAGTTGCGAAGGCTATCACAGCAACAATTGAGGAGAATTATTCGGAGTTTTGGCCCACCTAGAGGACGATGATTGAGCAGGAGCGGGATCATATGTTTGCATCTTTCAGAGTATGTTGCAATTTTTGTTTTATTGCATATTATTTTTTTTATTTCATAAATTTCAATTATGTTTAATAATGTCTTATATTGATACACGAGAGATGTGCTTAGAGGACTGAAGATGAGGAATGTATCGAGAAAAACATTCATATGAAGGCCTCCCACCGCCTCTCTGATATGCTTAGAGATGCCTGCCTCAGGGGACAGCCCCACTGGATAGGGGATCATATCTGGCAGAGGCTGCAAGAGTACTAGAACTCTGATGAGTTCAACTTGATCCGCATGAAAGCCAAGAAGAACAGAGCATCTGAGAAGGGTAAGAGCTTACACATAGGAGGTTCCATCAGTCAAGCGTAGTACGCAGCTCAACTTGTACGTGTTATATTAATAATAATAATAATAATAATAATAATAATAATATTATTATTATTATTATTATTATTATTATTATTTATTCATGTTTTTATTAATTAAATACAGTCGAAAAAGTTGGGTAGAGAGGTACAGTGCAACTCATGTTATGAAGAGTACCAGCGATTTCGTCGATGATTGGTCGATGCGGACCCAGGTAATTATTAAATATAATGAATATTTTCATAATAATATTTATATTGTTTTCTTACAAAAAAAATTGACTTATTTGTTTATTTATGCATGACAGGAGAAGTTTGAGGCAGACATAATCATGTTCCCCATCTCAGGGTCCGAGTACCCCTGAGGATCCATCTGTACCGCTCAAGGTTTAGGCAGATGTTGTTGGCAGCAAGAAAGGTCACCTATACGGTGCTGGAGACCTTGCCAGCAACTGCAAGAAAGGGACCAGCCGCCTCAACATCAGACCATCATCGAGCAGTGGCAGTCATCGCTCTACTGTGGATGAGCAGGAGTTTGTCGAGATGAAGCGGAGACTGGCCGCTTTCGAGGGGGAGAACCGTCGGACGAACGCGTTGTTGGCTAAGGTCCTAGAGCAACAGGAACAGATGTATGAGATGCTAGCTCGCCAGCACCAACAGCCTTAGCCTCATCATCAACGGCCTCTGCCTCCGCCACAGCCGCCTCATGGTACTGATGATGTCGATGACGTGGATTGTTTAGACCACTTTGTGCATGATCAGGATTATCGGGATTATTAGTTTATATGTTTTGGTTTATGTTTTTTATATTTTTATATTATGAGGATATTTTTCATCTATATTACGCTTCTTTTTTACTTTGGTTTTTAGTTTACGTTATCACATTTCTTAATATTTTTAATTAAATAATTAATTAATTAACTAATTAAAATTTTTTTTAAAAAAAAATACAGAATGATATACCGACGACCTGACCCGCCGGTAATGACCGTCTGGAATTACCGACGGACAAGTCTGTTGGTAATTACTGACGGTCCTTCACCGACAGACCTACCCGTCGGTAAATACCGACGGCCACCAAAAGGTCCATCGGTAAATGTTTGCGACGACCATATTACCGACGGGCTGGAGGCTGTCGGTAATTCGCTGTTACCGACGGTTTTTTTGCGTTATCGACGACTTTTGGTCGTCGGTAACGCTGCGTTTTCTTGTAATGTATGTTATTTAGATGAGCATATTGAGTAATGGTTGAATGACAATAACAATAAAGAAAAAATAAAACAAGTAGAGAAAGTAGTGGAGATAAAGCCTATGATTACGGTTTCACTTGTCCCTTCAATTCCTCCAAAGTCCAAATCCTATTCAATTCCTTTATTATTACCCAATTATCAATCCCTCTATAAAAGCTATTAATTTGTTTAGCCAAGCATAATTAATATTCTTTTCCTCAAATTAATCCCTGTTTGGTCATACAAAGATTCAAATTTAGGAAAAACACAAAGAACAAAGAGGTAGAACGATTGAAAGATAAGATCTTAAGTTGGTCATGCAAAAGCTCTAATCCCAATTATCTTATAGGTCTACCAATTAATTACAGTACGAATATTGTTAATTAAATAATTATTAGAATGCAAGGTTTTGGCCAATCCTAACATGTAACTAGCAATAGGTCAATTCAGTTAGAATAATAATAGTTGGATTAAAATAGAATCAAAACATAAAAGGTAAGACATAGCAAAGAGGTTTCTCAGAGTACAAGATTCACAATAATCCTAATAAATAATTTAGCTAATTGAGAACATAATAGCCATGGAGTACAAAGAGTAGAAAAAGCAAGGAGGAATCCTTGCTCCTAGCCTCCAATGCGAGGTCGTAAATAACTACGTGGTCATATTGTTTTTTCTTTTTCCATGTGGTGGATGGACTTCAAAAGATGGTGAAATGTTTATTTCATCTCCATCCACCAATATGTTAGGATCCAATGAAGTAAGAATGTTTTCTGAAGAATCCTGCACCCTTAGATTATCAAAACTGTTAGCAGCAACCACATTAATAATAAAATAGGAAGAAATAAAAGTAGACGAATTTTTAGTAGAATTTCAAAATTTTAAAACGTCTTCTTCCTTACTACTCCTTAAGGTTACATTTCCCTTTCGAACCTCAATTACAGCATCACCAATGGTTAAGATAATTTGGACAAAAATTGGGCCCAAAAATTGGGACGTTCTCCTTTTTCTCAAAATCAAGAACCACGAGATCATTTTTGTTCTCCTCTTAAGTGCTCCCTTCAGTATATGCTTTTTTTTCCAACTTGACTCCCTTCAATAGGAGGCTCTATATCCTTCTTAGGCACTCTTTACTCTAGATTATCTTTCATGGAAAACTCCTCATCACTCCGAATAATAGCCTTGTATTTCTCAGTTTCCTCCTTCGGAGTAGTCTTAGTTTGTGAAGGAGGTGTTCTTTGAGCCCTCTGAGAAATTAAGGTAACAACAATATTTAATTATTGAGTCTCCATTGCTTCGAACCTTACATCTGTATTTTCCATAAATTTGTTGAGGGTCTCCTCGAGTTTTTGGTACTCTGTCTTTGCCACCAATTTTGCAAATGGGGTGGCTCATAGACATTGTCCCAAATAGAAGAATAAGGATCATAAGGAGAAGGGGTTGCAAATGTGCATTGAGACTTTTCCTGAATAAATTCCTCGAATTTTCGTATGAGAGCTTCTGATTTTGCTTCATTTGTAGTTTGCTCCATAGTGGGTACGAGATAATCTCAAAGAGTTCTTTTCTCACCCATGGTTCTTATTTACTTTCAGAAAACAGGATCAACTACAACAGGCTCTTGGGAAAGTGTTAGTACAAATAAAAATAAAAATAAGATTTTTTTTAAAATAAAAATAAAATAAGATAAAGATTTTTTTGTTATTTTAAAAAATGCTTAAATTAACGAGGGTCTCTTTCATTCTATATTGTTAAACTAATCTCCCCGGCAATGGCGCCAAAAACATGTTGCTTCAAAGGCAAGTGCACCTTATCGCAATTCATAATAAAGCAGAACTATTTAAGTCCCAGTTGTCGAACCCACATGGATTAGTTAACAATTACCAAACTAATTGAGCTATTATGTTATTAGACAAGCAAATTGAATAATGGGTAGAATGGCAGTAACTATAAAGAAAACAATAACACAAGTAGAGAAAACAGTGCAGATAAAGCCTAAAATCAGGATTTCACTTGTCCCTTCAATTCCCCCATAGTCCAAATCCTATTCAATTCCTTTATTATTACCGAATTATCAATCCCTCTACAAAAGCTATAATTTCTTTGGTCATGTACAACTAATATTCTTTTCCCCTAATTAATCCATGTTTAGTCATATAAAGATTAAAATTTAGGAAAAGCGCGAAGAAAAAAGAGTTTGAATGATTGAAAGATTAGATCGTAAGTTGGTCAAACAAAAGCTCTAATCCAGATTATCCTATAGGTCACCAATTAATTACAATACAAACTTTGTTATTTATTGATTATTAGCATGCAAAGTTTTGGCCAATCCTAACATGTAATTAAAGCAATAGGATAATTCAATTACAATAATATTAGCTGGATTAAAATAGAATCAAAACATAAAACCTAAGGCATGGCAAAGGGGTTTTTCAGAGTTAAAGATCCACCATAATCCTAGTAAATATGTTAGCTAATTGAGAACATAATAGCCATGGAATACAAAGAGAAGAAAAACCAGGGAGGAATCCTTGCTCCTAGACTCCAAATCTTAGCCTCAGCTCCAGGGCTCTCAAAACATTGTTAAAGGATCTCCCAAAAGTCTAACAATATCAAGAGGTACCAAAAGATGTGAAAAAGAGGTTTCAGATGGGTATTTATGGAGGAAAATAGGGGTTGGAATGCTAAAAAGCATTGCACGGTCGTGCATGCTTAAAAAATTGGCGCTACATAATTATGTGAGGTTATGCATAACTATGCAAGGGAAAATACGTAGCGCTGACCAGCCCATGATGCACGACCCTTCGTGATGCATGACCGTGAAAATGAAAATATGCATAACTATGTAGGTGAAGGAGTGAAAATGATGCACGACCTTGCATGATTCCTGCACGATCATGCATCGAGCCAAACTACGCTTCTGCTTCCCAAGGGCATGCACAACCGTGCAAGCTCTCCTGTATAGGCTGTGCATCACCACATCGATGTCCAAATTACGCGTCTTAGCTCTAAGAGCTTCCCTTTTGTATCTTTTCATCTATTTTCCTGTTTTCCTCCTTCCTACATAAAATAGAGCAAATTAAGCAATAATTCACATAAAAGTTCTTAATTGCTCTAAAAACTACCTAAAAATACCCCTGAAAAGTGCACCAAATTGGGGTTTATCAAGTGGTGGAATCGTAGAAGTATTTGTTGGATAGATCAACGACCAGTGCCTACATTTGTTGGATGTTGTACATGAACCACAGGAAGGCGAGACCTTGACAGCCCATATCATTGTATAGAGGATTCGCCTGGGTTGGTCCTATCATGCACCCTACTTTCGAACAGAGAGTTGCGGTAGTTTGGACACATGCAGCGCATATCCAGGTCACCGCTTTATCTTACACTTCAGTTGGTCAGTCAAAATGAGATGCATGATAGGTGGTTTTCTTTTGACCAGCATATGATCGACGCTGGTCCTCGGGTGATTCATCCGAAAAACGTGGAGCCTAGGTACATGGAGTGGTTCTGGAGGATCTCCAACCCGTACATCTAGCCAGCTAATGCACCAGTGCTAACACTAGTTCCAGCAACAAAGCTGACTCCAGCTGCTGAGGACTTAGAGATATATTCAAATTATAAGTCTATGTGTTTCATTATTAGAATATATGATGATTAGACACTAATATTAATACAATTTGTTGTTGTTTGCAGGAGGGGTGGACGAGGTTTATGAGATCGCGCAGACGATGTACATGGAGTGGACGAGGGTTCATGTGCAACTCATTAGGCGTGTGATATATTAAGTGATTTACTCTAATTTTCATATTATATTATATGATTTAGTATAACTTTTTTATTATACTTTTATATTAAGAATTCAATACTAAAAAAAATATAATAATTAAAAACGGATAATATTTTTTTATTTATTAAAGAATGATTAATAATGTTAAAAATGAAAATAGAAAGTAGAAAATTAAGCAAATAAAAAAAGCACATCCAAAAAAAAAAATTGGATACACTGACCATTTGCGGAAACAAGATCCCGTAAGTAACTGGAAATAAGATTTTGAATGACCTAACCTCCGCGTGACATGTTGCGTGACACGTTCAACACGTCCAGAATCTAGTTTCCGGAAACATACGCAAACTAGATGCCAAAAAACCTCACCTTCACATGGCATCGTCAACACGTCCAAATTCTAGTTTCTTCGGAAACTAGATTCTGGATTACTTGTAAACACAAGAAAAAAGGGTCACGAACATGGTGGGATGGGGTGGGGGCCACCTCAGGTGGTGGTGGGGAATGGTGGAGGTGGTCGTGCGGAAGAGGAAAGGGGGTTAGTTAGGGTTATTTTTAGGAAGTAGGGGTATTTTAATCATTTTAGTGAGGAAATTAAATGGGGAGGTAATGGATAAAAAGTATTGACGAAAATTCTTTACAATATTTACTTATCAATGGCCCAAAGGCAGCATTTATTGGTCGGCCCATGATTTTCCCCCTCCCCATTTTAATTTTCCCACCTCCCCACTCCCCAAGATGACAAAAATACCCCTCGGCTTTTCCTAACCTTTCCCCTCCCTTTTCTCTGTGAAATCGTTCGAAACTCCCCCACTTCCCACTTCATTGCTGCCGCCACCTCCCTCCTCGTTCCCTCCGCCACCTCCCTCCGCCCATCTTCCCTCGTGACATCCCTCAGTCCATCGTCGCTGCCCCTCCCTGTTCTTTCGTCCCATTTTCGCTCTAAACTGTGTAATTTTTTTCTGCAAATTTAGTGTTTCCGGATCCTTATTACTGGAAACCCCCGACAATACGAATCCGGACGTTCAAATGTTAGTTTTAAAACAATGTACCAACCGGAAAAAAGTTACCGGTATCATCCGACAACATGAATCCGATTGTTTTAAAATCTTAGTTTTAAAAAAATATACAGTCTGGAAACAGGTTTCCGAAATCGCCCGGCAACAAGAAGCCGGCTGTTATAAATTTTAAAAATATCTGGAATCATGTTGCCGAGTTATTCCGGCAACTTGTTTCCGGATCCTTATTTTTCCTGATTTTTTCAGAGGCATGCTTTGCTTCCTTCCAATTTCTTCCAATCTTCATTCCTCTTCATTCCAAACCAAATTTCAATGAAATTAAAAGTTCAAACCAAATTAAAAAAATTCCATATTGTTTCAAAGACATAAATTGGGTAACATATTCAACATAAAAAATTCATAATCAACACCAACACATTTCTAATCATATTAGGTGACCAAAATCAGTTTACATAGAATTCATGACCAAACACCTACTTTAGAAAATTCCATAACAAATTATGATGTGTTTATACAAGAATAGGACTCAATCAACAACAGTTACATAAGATTTTGTTTTGGTTGGTAAAAATATCGACTTCCAATCTTGCATGCGATGCGCATATACTGTCTCTCATTCCCTAGCTTTGTCGCTTCTACGAGTTTCCCAAAGTCGATCTAAAGGAGGTATTGGAGCCACATTCTTGAAATATACCTGGATACATGTCATTTTTTAACAAAATTAGTATTATCATCTATCAAAGCCAATTAAATGTCAGAAAAATAAATAGGACACATAGATGTCGTACCTGTACAAAATGTCGCATACTATGTATATACTTAATGCAAATGACGTGGTGGGTATTACGATCTCTTGGTGGTGCATGCCGAAGAGGGAAAATTGTGTAACTTTCCCTTGATTCTAAACATATAATGACCACCTTATACTTGTTAGCAATGACATATCCTGCATCTGGCATCGTCATCCACTTGTCAGGCCTGCATATGCCCACGTTCTCAAGATATAGGGATCGAGTTAGTTCGTCCACGCACTCATCACCACCAAGCACATCGACATATTCGTCACAGTTTTTTCGAAGCTCTGTAATTAAATCCTGGCGGATTAAAGGCCAAGAATCCTCACCCATACCAAGTAAAGCAGCCATGCTGCGATATCCACAATTGTCATCAGCCTGTACATCAATAATGTTCTCGATGTATTTATGAATTTGATGTATCAATGGCAAGGCTGGCGGCAGAGGTGGCGGTGGAGCTGACTTCTTTGATGGAGGTGGATATTGCGGTGGAGGTGGAGGTGGAGCTGACTTCTTCGATGGAGGAGGAGATGGAGGTGGAGGTGGAGCTAACACTTTAGGTGGAGGTGGAGGTGGAAGTGAAGCTGACACTTTAGGTGGAGGTGGAGGTGGAAGTGAAGCTGACACTTTAGGTGGAGGTGGAGGGGTACTTGACTTCTTGGATTGAAGAGGAGATGACTGTTTAGAGGAAGTTGGAGTTGACGTGTTGTCATGTTGGGATGCAAAGAAGTCATCAACACGTTCCCAATAAGATGGATCACGTCTTGTCGAACTATCTACTGACAATCTCTTTCCTTTCTTTGGTGCTCCCTTTGGGTTCACCTTACAAGGGGGTGGACACATCGAAGTGGTGTCAGAAAATGCTAACTCGTGCAATTTTGCCTTCAGTGCTACCTTGCCTGCAACATCAAGCTCCTGGAACCTGCATGTCAATGGTTCTAGCTCAACCTGTATACTTAGTTCTGAACCATGGCCACTGTCGGAGTTACAGGTGTTGTTGAAGCTCAATCTCCTCCAATGGGATTGGGATGTGATGCAGCGTACGTGATGGATAAAACGATAAAAGTATCAAACTCGTTGATTCAAAGAATACCCGAGGAATTGACACAGAGGGTTTGAGAAAACTTCTCGATTTTCATTAATAATTCAAAAACTGAAAACTAACATACTTGGGAAGCAAATATATAAAGGAAATAAAGGAAGGATCCTAATGCAAAACAAATCCTAACAAAATAAATCCTAGTGCAAATCAAATCCAAACAACTGAGAATATCCTAGAAAGCAGGAAAGGATAATAATAAAAAGGAAACAACTCAACAATAAGATTTTATCTAATTAAAACAAGAAAAGATATTGTTGATTTGCTTTGGATTAGCCACTTTGTGCTGCATAATTTTGCACCGCATCATCCTCTCTGGGGTGGAGAAGATTCGCCCTCGAATTTGGAACCATCTCGTCTTCAGAAGAAGAAGTAGCAACAGAGTATGGGAGAATGTGCTTGACATTGAAGACGTCTGAAGTGTGAATATGACTAGGAAGCTGCAAACGATAAGCATTTTGGTTGATCTTTTCAGTAATGACCAGCGGGCCAATCTTTCGAGCAGCAAGCTTATTATACTCATGAGCAGGAAAACGATCTCTTGTCAAAATTGCCCAGGACGAATCGCCAACGAGAAAATTCAGCGGATCTACGTTTACGATCGACTGCAACTTTTATTTCTGATGGCGTGATCAGGTGGGAATGGGTTTCTTTGGTGTATCCGACGGTTGGTCCATAAACTTCATTTCTGTGGCATGGGGACGCACCTTGCAAGGGAGGGTCAACAGATCATGGGGACCGCGGGGAACTAGCCCATAAATAACCTGGAACGGACTGTAACCAGTGCTGCGATTAACGGCATGGTTATGAGCAAATTCTGCTTGACAAAGCTTGACATCCCAGGATTTAATATTGTCACCAACCAGACTGCGTAACAAGTTACCAAGTGAACGATTCACCACCTCAGTTTGACCGTCAGTTTGTGGATGGTAAGCACTACTGAAGTTGAGTGTAGTGTTAGCCGAACGCCATAGACTCCGCCAAAAATGACTGAGGAAACGAGTATCACGGTCAGAAACAATGGAAGTGGGTAGCCCATGCAAGCGGTAGATCTCCCGAAAGAAAAGTTGTGCTACATTGACAGCATCTGAGGTGCGCTTACAGGGAATGAAGTGTGCCATTTTAGAGAATCGATCAACCACAACAAAATTGAGTCAACGCCTTTGTAATGCGTGGAAGGCCAAGCACGAAGTCCATGCTTATATCGGACCAAGGTTGAGTTGGAATAGGGAGGGGGAGATATAAACCAGCATTAGTAGATGTCCCTTTGGCCATTTGGCAGACACGGCAACGGGCTACAAAACGATCAACTTCCTTGCGCATAGAGGGCCAGAAATAAGAGCTAGACACAAGGTGGAGAGTACGATCACGACCCACATGACCTTCATTGTGTAGTTCCTGGATGATCTTCAAACGCAGGCTGCCCGCTGGAATACATAGCTGTAGGCCACGAAAAAAGGAACCCATCTTGTAGCATGAAATCACTGCGCTCACCATGCTGTATTTTTAACAAAACTGCTGCAAAGAAAGGATCAGTAGCATATAAATCCAGAAACGAATCAAAACCAGGGACTGTGATTCGTATTTCAGCAAGTAAATTGTGTCGGCGACTGAGAGCATCGGCTACCCTATTATAAACACCAGCTTTGTGTTTGATGACAAAGGTGAACTGCTCCAGATATGCAAGCCAAGAAGCGTGACGCTCGGAGAGTTTTGGTTGGCTACTAAGGTGTTTAAGGGCATCATGATCAGTGAAGAGGACGAATTCACGCTGAAAAAGATAGTGGCGCCAATGTTTCACTTTGAAAAATTGCATAAAATTCCACATCATATGTCTTTGTAGCGAAGTTTGGCGGCAGACAATTTCTCATCAAGTAAGCAAGCTGGGCGACGATCTGGCTAAACAGCGCCAATACCAGTTTTGGAGGCATCACAATGTAGCTCGAACGGTAGAGAGAAGTCAGGGAGCACTAAAAGTGGTGCTGTAGTCAACCGATGCTTAATTTCCATAAAGGCTGATTCAGTATCAGCTGTCCAGACAAATTTAGTGCCCTTCATACAGTCAGTAATAGGTGCCATGATGCTACTGAAATGAGGGATAAAGCGCCGGTAAAAGGATGCCAGGCCATGGAAACTGCGCACAGCAGTAATGGAAGTAGGCTGCGACCCTTTGTTCTAGCTGCAATTTTATTATTGTCGACAGCAAGACCATCTTTAGAAACAACATACCCCAAAAAATTGACTGAGTTTGTCAGAAAAACACACTTGCTCATAGCAGCATAAAACTTATCACGGCGTAAGATGAGCAAAACTTCCCGTAAGTGTTGGAGATGCACCGCCGGATTAGAACTGTAGATAAGTATATCATCAAAGTAAACAACAACAGACTTACCTATGAAAGGGCGCAAGGCCTGATTCATGACTCGCATAAAATTGCTCGGTGCATTAGAAAGGCCAAACGGCATTACCAGCCACTCGTATAATCCTTCACGCGTCTTGGCGGTTTTCCATTCATCGCCTGTCGAATCCGTATTTGGTTGTAACCACTCTTGAGATCCAATTCTTGAAAATTGTGGCACCGGATAGCTGATCAAGTAAATCATCCAAGCGTGGTATCGGGAAGCGATAACGAACTGTGATCTTATTAATGGCACGACTATCCACACACATACGCCAGGTTCCATCTTTTTTTGGAGTGAGAAGGGCAGGCACAGCACATGGACTAAGACTCTCTCGTATGTGGCCTTTAGCAAGTAATTCTTCCACTTGACGACGAATTTCTTCATGTTCTTTGGGGCTCATTCTGTAATGGGGTCGATTAGGCAAAGAAGCGCCCGGAACAAGATCAATCTGGTGTTGAATGTCACGAAGTGGAGGCAGTGCATCAGGGAGAGACTCGGGAAATATGTCCACAAATTCTTCCAATAAGGGCTTGATAGTAGAGGAGATAGCAGTGGTAGGCATAACAGTATCATTCACAGGCTTGGAAAGAAGGATAAAAACTAGTCCCGTCTCAGTCATGGCTTCTTCAAAAGGGGCTCTAGACAGCAAAGTGATATTGTCCCCAGCAGTGTGAGCTTTACTGGGTAGTAACACAATCTTTTTGCCCCGAAAGAGAAAAGAGTAGGTGTTATCACGACCATCATGCATAACTGAACGGTTATATTGCCACGGACGACCCAGTAGGAGGTGACAAGCATCCATAGGGACCACTGTTGCCAAGTGACTCCAAACACAAGAGGGGGGTGAATTGTGTGTGAACGGTGCTTTCAAAAACTTTTGGAGAAATAAGCGCTAATTATGAGTTGCGGAAATATTAATGTGAAATAGATAAATCACTTGAAGAATAAATTGCAAACGAGTTAAAAATGAAGTAAATAGTAAGATATAAATAACAATAAAATAAAGTGCAGAAATTTAATTGACTGAAAAGTAGAGAGATAAGGAGTAAAAAAGCACACAACAAATTATCCAGGTTCGGCCACCTAACACCCTTGTGGCCTACGTCCTGTCCCCAAAGCAAACCACTATGGGATTTTCACTAACACACTAGCTTTTAAATCAGGTTCAGCTAGAAACCTTTACAACTCTATACCAGAGCAATACGTTCAAGAGATATCACCTCTCTATGAACACCTTGGGATTCCTACCCAAAAAGAAATGATTTTCACAAATAAAATGAGACGAGAAAGATACACTCAATAGTGCAGATATAACAAATTGAAGCTCAAATAATACAACTCAAATAATGTAGAATAAAAAGGCTCTCAAAAATTGTGCTCAAATAAGTGTGAGTGATGAAAAATATTTGACAGAGTTTTAGCAAAAAGAATTAAGCACTGTGTTGTATTGTTTTTAAAACAAAGCTCACGAGCTGTGTTTATATAGGCAATGGAGGAGCGTCGAAATGACCGTTGCAGGATTTGTCCGTTGCAGCATTTGCCCGTTGCGTTTTGATTTGTCCGTTGCGTATTGAAAACACGGAGACGGCTCGGCATACGACCTCTGAAGACAGCTCGGCAGACGACCTCGCCACACAGCTCGACAGACGACCTCGACACAGCTCGGCATACGACCTCTGAACAGCTCGGCAAAAGGCCTCGGAACACAGCTCGACACGGATCATCAGCTCGGCACGCGACAAGAGCTCATCACATGACCTCGGTACGCGACCTCATAAGCTCGACACACGACCTCGGTACGCGACCTCATCATCTCGACACGCGACTTCCTCCTCAGTTCGACATACGACTTCCTCAGAGCTCGACACGCGACTTCCTCCTCAGCTCGACATCCGACTTCCTCAGCTCGACATCCGACACGAGATATGCATGTCAAAATATTTTGTGCGTGTGTGATTTAATTTTAATTGAGAGCTTTTTATTACTACTTACAAATTGTCTTAATAAAGATAAATAAATACTCAGAACCCAAAGACTTGAAAAACTATCATTCTTGATCTGGCGTCTTGGTATTCTTTTCCACTTTTGCCGCGGTTGACTATTTGTAAAGCTCCGCTTTTGTCAATCATCAAAACCATCCTGTCGAGGCATGTATTCACAGACTCCACTTTTTGATGATTGACAAACATCTCATGGAGGGAATTTAGTAAAATATAATCATGATATAGCAATGAGATATAAGCATGGTTTTTCAATAAAAGATATCAGAGTTTAAGCACAATATTTAGAAAAACTCCCCCTCACAATAGGCAATACTTAAAAGAACACTCCCCCTGAATCATGCATTCATGTAACTCTCCCCCTTTTGGCAACATCAAAAAGTGGGAAAGACAAATAAAGCAAGGCATATATTCAGGATTAAACAAGCATATTTTGATAGTTACGTGATACCAAGCTTGGTGTGTGACAGATGAGCTGGTTGGACATGATTAGTGTAACACCTGAGGACGAGATCGACATCGTATTAGGATGACGTATCGAGACCTCGACCAAGACCTTGTGTCGAGATCCCGTGCCAAGATCGTTTGCCGAGGTCATTTGCCGAGCTGAGGAGACTGCGTGCACTAGCTGCTGAACTGAGGAGGCCGCGTGCACGAACTCTTGTTAAAGCCTTGTGCGCTTGCACGAGCACCCTTGTCGACATCGTGTCGAGATGACACTCGTATTCTTACGAACGATATTCAGCGTTATTATTATATTGTTTGCAATTATTACATTGTCGGCTTGCCGTTCTCGTCGCGATGTCTAGACCGTTGGCCAAGCGAGTAGAGGGTAATTATGAGAGGAACGATTAGACGGGTAGATTGATTGATGGGATTGGCATCTTATAGCTGGAGTTACGATTATACCCCTTTTCTCACCAGCTGTATTCACGATCGGTTTTTCCTCAAACACTCATTCTTTCTCTTTTCTTCTTTCTTCTTCCTTCCTTCTGCTCTGAGTTTCATTGTTTTTCTCCAAAAACTTCCATCGACGAAACCGTGAGTTCCATCGAGATTCTGCACAAATTTTCTTCATCAATCTTGTTCATCATCATCATCTTCTCGACATATCTCGCCTGCTCGACCATCACCATTGAGGTATGAAGAACAGATTTTTCTTTTCCTCTGTGCTACTGTTTAGCGCTACTTTTCCTTCCATTTGTAGCCAGTTTTATGCTTCCAAATCATGTCAAATTGATGGGTTTTCTTCTTCACAATATTACCTATCTTTCTAACCGATTAATTGGGCTTGTAAAACAAATTTTCTTCCTCTGTTTTTCTGCAATCGGCAGTGCCCAGAAACCCTTCATTTTTGGTTTGTTTCGATCTCTTATTTTTCGTTTGTTGCTTCTGGTTGTTGTTGTTGTCGATCTATCTGTTGAAGCATCAGATAACTTTTTCATGAACTTTTGATCGAAAACCCTAACTTTGTGTTAGAGGAAAAATATATTCAAGTTCTTGAGTTTTATATTTTCTGGGTTGTGGTTAAGTTTGGGATGAGAGCTAAGTGTATTAGAACCCATAGATCGAACTGAGTTGTGTTTGTTTTAGGAAGTCGATTCAGAGATCGAGTGATTTCCAAATCGAGGTGTACGGAAAGCGAATCCAAGGGCGTGGAAGCGGCGGAATCGGATCGAGAATCATGCGTGTCGAGGTCGACTGAGAAGTGTACGTGTCGAGGTCGATTGAGGACGGTACGTGTCGAAGTCGTTGAAGACAGCCGTGTCGAGATCGAATAAGAGAAGTCGTTGTCGAGCTCATTCGAAGACAGCTGTGTCGAGGTCGTTATCGAGCAGCATTAACTTGGAGTTCGGTAAGGGCGCTTCACATTAATACTTTCATAGTATGTAAGGGCGCTTCACATTAATACTTTCATAGTATGTAAGGGCGCTTCACATTAATACTTTCATAGTATGCTAGTGTAAGGGCACTTCATATTCTACGTGGTTATGTTATTGTGTATGGATTTCTTGATCTGTGTCGAGCATGAAATGTTGTGATATGATTGAGTTTTTGCATGTATTTAATATGTGATTGAATATATGTTGTGAATGGTGTACTGCATGTTGAATTGCGTTTCTTCATGTCGAGCTTGCTCTTTTTATTTGACATGCGGTTGAATATCTTGTGTTTAACTCTTTGAATATCGTATGCGGCGAATTGTTCATCGAGTGAGCGAGCTAGGTGAGTCGTATGACGTTTTTGAGCCGTGACCCGGATAACTAAGGGTGCTAGGTCCCCTTTTGTTTACGGGAGATTGACTAGACGTCGCCACGCTATGGGACCTGAGTTGACTGTCCTAGGGAGAGCGAGGATCCCAAGGCTTTACTGGACTTTCCGACATCTGATGCAGCGTGTGCATTCCGGAAAAATTGTCGAGTCGAGAGAAAATGGATTTGCTTGTGTCGAGTTTAGAGTGAGATGGTCGAGTCACGTCGGTGAATGTTATACTTTCTTGTTTGCTTATATCCTTTATGTCGAGCTTATCTTGAATTGTTGAGAAGTTGACCACTTTCCCGTGGTGCCTTCAATTCATAGCGGTTACCAGGCGATGTCGAGGGCAGGGAACTTCGATAGTAGATGATGCCGAGGAGGAGCTCGACGAGGACCCGAGTGACGACCTCTACTTGTCGTGATTGATGATGTTTGTTCGACGTATTTCTTTTGATGACTGTACTTGGTTTTCTTTGTGTTCGAGGTCGTGACGGTTTGGGCGATTATGTTTTGTTGCTCTGGTAGACTGGTGGTCTTACTTTTGGAGCTGACCCTGCGTGGGAGTCTGCCGGAAGTACCCCCAGGGTATGATTGCTCTTTTGAAGTCGTCATACCTTAGGTGTATTTTCTTTATACATTGCTACTCTGTATTTTGTATACATGATTATTTAGAGTGATATATATATATATGTATGTTATGCATGTATGTTTTGTTAGAATTTAAGTCTTGTGTCTTAGTTGCACCGTGTTTCGAAAAGCTGTAATTACTCTGATGTGCACGAGTTGGTTTTAAAAAAAAATATAGACCGTACTTTTTTAAAAGGCACAAGAGTTTCGTTTTAAAACACATCTCATATAGATTTATGTTGAGCTCGGTGTGTTGAGCTCGGTAACTCGAGCTCGGTATATTGAGCTCGGTAGCGGTCCGGAAACGGGTCGTTACATTGTTGGTATCAGAGCAGTTCAGTTCTGACCGAGCTGTGCATAGGAATTTGGACTGGTCACTATGTCGGGTTATGTGTGTTGGGTACCTAGTTGTATTATGTTGATTGCTGTTTGATTAAGTGAAGCACTTATTGCTTGAGAAATTGTTTGAACTGTTTCTTGATTGAAGCAGTGTGTTTTAACACATCCTTGTTACGAGATTGACAGGCTTTTGAACTTTGTGGAATCTAATGCCACCTCATAGGAATACGACGGCTGCAACCGAGAACGTCGACATGGAACGAGCAATTCAAGCTATGACCGAGATGGCGGCAGCCATGGGTCAAGAATCAGCTGGTGCAACCCAACACGCGAACGCGATGGCTCAGCCAGACGGCGTTAACTCGGAGAACTTGCAAAGAACAAAGAAGCGAGCGAAATCGAAATGTCAAGCTGGGGATTAGCGGACTTTAGGAAGCATGATCCAAAGTTCTACGATGAGCCAAATCCAGATAAAGCTGATCTTTGGATGCAAGAGATCGAGAAGATCTTCGAGGCACTTCATTGCCCGGACAACGTGAAGGTCGACTATGCCACCTACTTACTGCTAGGAGACGCAGAGTATTGGTGGAGAGGAGTGAAGCAAACATTTATAGCAGAACGTCGCGAGATGACCTGGGAGCTTTTTCGTGAAAGGTTCTTGGACAAGTACTTCCCAGATACTGCACGAGCCGAGAAGGAGCAGGAATTTCTTCAATTGTAGCAAAGCAACTTCGGCAGTTGTCCGAGTATGCAGCCAAGTCAGTCGTTGGCGAGGTATTTCAGTCCATTTCGTGATCGAGTTGACCGAGAGATGGTTGAGTGAGAGATTCCAACGGGATTGAGATTCGACATTGAAGTCGATGGTGTCGTTGAGGATTGAAACCTCCAAGAGCCGATAGATCGTGTCGAGGTAGAAGGAGTAAACCACAAGAAGAAGACTGTTGTAGGCGGGCCGGTGAGACCCCAGAGTGTGGGGCGTAGATTTGCCTGAAAGGGAAACAACCGCGAAGAAGCCTTACGGCCGACCTCGGGGAACGACAACGAGGGACAATATCGTCCGATGACCAGGAGCGAGGAGTGGAGGTCGACCGTGTCGAGGTGACTTGCTATCGATGTGGAAAGCCGGGACATTACGCGAGTAACTGTACTCAGAAGGAGGAGGTGTGTTTCAACTGCAAGAAGCCAGGGCATTTTGCCAAGGATTGTCCTACACCTAAAGCTGAACCGACTATGCTTGCGGCAAGAGCCAAAGGGAAGCGTCAAGTGGCTAAAGGCAGAGTTTTCTGCATGAGTGGCGAGGAAGCGGTCGGTGAAGATCTTATCCAAGGTGAATGTGAGATCGAGGGTAAATCCTTATCCGTTCTTTTTGATTCGGGTGCAACACATTCTTTTATTTCTTCTGATTGTGTGAACCATTTGAACTTGACTGTGACTGCTTTACCGTTTAAATTAGTAGTTACAACCCCAGCTGCTAAAACCTTAGTCACAAACACTGCATGTCTTAATTGTGTAGTGGTTATTCAGAGTAGAAAGTTTGTGGTCAATTTGGTTTGTTTGCCTCTTAAGGGCTTAGATGTCATCCTCGGGATGGATTGGTTGTCACACCACCATGTCCTTTGGTGTGCCGTAAAGCGTAATTTTTCCGGACCTTGGAGTCTCCAATTATCTTTACGCCGAACGTGTTGGAGTTTCTTTGAAAGAAGGAACTAGGGAATACATGTATCGGCTAGTTCGGAAGTTTTCCAAAGATCGGCGTGAAGAATGTTCGGTGGTGTGTGACTTTGAGGACGTTTTCGAAGGCGTGCCAGGGTTACCACCAAGACGAGGTCGAGTTCTCCATCGACTGATTCCAGGGACAGACCGATTTCCAAAGTGCCATCTGGATGTCTCTGCCGAGATGAAAGAGTGAAGTCCCGGATCGAACACTTGGAGTCGAAGCAATTCATACGACCGGCGTGTCACCGTGGGGAGCTCGGTGTTGTTGGTTAAGAAGAAGGATGGACGATCAAGGCTGTGCGTAGATTACCGCGAGCTCAACAAGGTTACCGTGAAGAACCGTTATCCGTTACCACGTATTGACGACTTGATGGATCAACTTCGTGGAGCGGCGATCTTTCAAGATAGACTTGAAGTCGGGCTACCACGATTCGCGTGAAGGAGGAAGATGTCGCCAAAACAGCTTTCAGGACTAGATCACGGTCACTACGAGTACTTGGTGATGCCATTTGGAGTGACGAATGCGCCAAATTGTGTTTATGGACTACATGAACAGGATTTTCCATTCGTTCTTGGATCAGTTCGTTGTAGTGTTCATCGACGACATCTTGATCTACTCGAGGAACCGAGAAGAGCACGCAGAACACTTATGTCGAGTACTGCAGATATTACGAGATAAGCAACTCTATGCCAACCTGTCGAAGTGTGAATTTTGGCTTGAAGAGGTGAATTTTCTTGGCCACGTGATTTCCAAAGAAGGGATAGCTGTGGATCCAACTAAGATTGAGGCGGTGTTAGCGTGGGAACAGCCGAAGACGGTTACCGAGGTCAGGAGTTTTGTCGGCTTAGCAGGATATTACCGAAGATTCATTGAAGGTTTCTCGAAGATTGTCGCGCCTCTTACACGACTGACGAGGAAGGATCAACCTTTTGCCTGGACCGAGGAGTGCGAAGCCAGTTTTCAAAGACTGAAGGAGCTTTGGCGGCGGCGCTGTCTTTGATCTTGCCTCAACCGAAGAGCCTTTCGAGGTGTATTGTGATGCGTCACACCAGGGATTGGGATGCGCATCTTGATGCAACATCGGAAGGTGGTCGCGTATGCTTCAAGGCGGCTTAAGATTCACGAGAGGAACTACCCTACTCACGACTTGGAGCGGCAGATAGTTTCTTGCTGAAGATATGGAGACACTACCTTTACGGGCACTCTTCTGTTTTCAGCGATCACAAGAGCTTGAAGTACTGTTCGACCAGAAAAGAGCTCAACATGCGTCGGCGAAGATGGACAGAATTTCTCAAGGACTACGACTTTACGTTGGAATACCATCGTAGTGCTAACGTAGTAGCAGATCGTTGACGAGGAAGAGCGTTTTAACCTCGGTATTGATGATCAAGGAGTTGGAGATGCTCGAGAAGTTCCGAGACTTGAAGTTGAGTGTCGAAGTTTCACCGGGGAAGCTGAGATTTGGTATGCTTACCATCTCTAACAGATTGTTGGACGAGATTCGAGACCAGTAAGTTCATGACGAGCTTCTGCAAGAGAAGATTCAGTTGATAGCGCAAGGGAAGGCGACGGAATTTCACGTCGGAGCGGACGACATCTTGAGGTGCAATGGCCGAGTGTGCGTACCTAACGTATCCGAGCTGAGGAAGTTGATTCTCGACGAAGCGCATAAGAGAAACTTTAGTATTCACCCAGGAGTTACGAAGATGTATCGAGACTTGAAGAAGCATTTTTGGTGGTCCGGAATGAAGAAGCAAGTGGCCGAGTACGTAGCTTCGTGTTTAACGTGTCAGAAAGCGAAGGTGGAGCACCAACGACCTGCGGGAATGCTACAATCGCGTGACGGACCAGTGTGGAGATGGGATAGGATTTCCATGGGTTTCGTTGTAGGTTTGCGAAGACGCAGAAGAAGAATGATTCGATTTGGGTGATCGTCGGCCGATTGACCAAATCGCTCATTCTTGCCGGTGAGGTCGACATACAACGTGGAAAGGCTGACCGAGATCTACATCGCGAGATAATGCGACTTCATGGAATACCTCTTCGATCGTGTCGGACCGAGATCCGAAGTTCACGTCTCATTTTTGAGGGAATTGCAAGGAGCGATGGGAACCGAGCTCGAGCTTAGCTCGGCATATCATCCACGCATCGACGGTCGACCGAGAGAACGATCCAATCACTTGAAGATTTGTTACGGCGTGTACCTTAGATCACCGAGGAAGTTGGGACGACGCCTTACCATTGGTGGAGTTCACCTACAATAACGGTTTCCATGCGAGCATTGGAATGGCACCTTTGAAGCAATCGTATGGGCGAAAATGTCGACGCCTCTTTGTTGGTACCAGGGCGGCGAGCTGTCGTAGGACCAGATATGATCCAGCGGACTCACCGAGAAGATCCGTTTGATCGAGATCGGATGCGAACATCTCAAAGTCGGCGAAGAGTTATGCGGACCAACGGCGTCGACCACTCGAGTTCGAGGAAGGAGAACATGTATTTCTTAGAGTCACCCCACTACCGGAGTTGGTCGAGCGATCAAATCCAAGAAACTTACCCTAAATTTATTGGACCTTATCGATTCTTCGTCGTATTGGTCGATGGCATATCAGATTGCCTTGCCACCATTCTTGTCGAACATCGACGACGTGTTCCACGTCTCACAATTGCGGAAGTATGGTTCCAACCCCTCTCATGTCATGGAACCGGAGGTGATTCAACTGAAGGAGGACCGATCTTTCGAGGCATTACCAGCAAGGATCGTTGATCGGAAAGCCAAACGATTCGCGGAACAAAGAGATTCAACCGGTCAAAGTTGTGGGATCGTAAGGCGGAGATGCGACTTGGGAGCTGGAGGAGAAGATGAAGACTCAAGACTCGAACTTTTCCGAGGTAAGAATCTTACTTGCAATTTCGAGGCGAAATTTTTTAGAGGGAGAGATTGTAACACCTGAGGCCGAGATCGACATCGTATTAGGACGACGTATCGAGACCTCGACCAAGACCTTGTGTCGAGATCCCGTGCCAAGATCGTTTGCCGAGGTCATTTGCCGAGCTGAGGAGACTGCGTGCACTAGCTGCTGAGCTGAGGAGGTCGGGTGTCGAGCTGATGAAGTCGCGTACCGAACTGAGGAGGCCGCGTGCACGAACTCGTGTTAGAGCCTTGTGCGCTTGCACGAGCATCCTTGTCGACATCGTGTCGAGATGATACCTCGTATTCTTTCGAACGTTATTCAGCGCTATTATTATATTGTTTGTAATAATTATAGTGTCGGCTTGCCGTTCTCGTCGCGTGTCTAGACCGTTGACCGACAGAGTAGAGGGTAATTATGAGAGGAACGATTAGACGGGTAGATTGATTGATGGGATTGGCATCTTATAGCTGGAGTTACGATTATACCCCTTTTCTCACCAGCTGTATTCACGATCGGTTTTTCCTCAAACACTCATTCTTTCTCTTTTCTTCTTTCTTCTTCCTTCCTTCTGCTCTGAGTTTCGTTGTTTTTCTCCAAAAACTTCCATCGACGAAACCGTGAGTTCCATCGAGATTCTGCACAAATTTTCTTCATCAATCTTGTTCATCATCATCTTCTCGACATATCTCGCCTGCTCGACCATCACCATTGAGGTATGAAGAACAGATTTTTCTTTTCCTCTGTGCTACTGTTTAGCGCTACTTTTCCTTCCATTTTTAGCCAGTTTTATGCTTCCAAATCATGTCAAATTGATGGGTTTTCTTCTTCACGATATTACCTATCTTTCTAACCGATTAATTGGGCTTGTAAAACAAATTTTCTTCCTCTCGCTTTTTCTCGCACCCAGCGCTCCGTAAAACCCTTCATTTTTGGTTTGTTTCGATCTCTTATTTTTCGTTTGTTGCTTTTGGTTGTTGTTGTTGTCGATCTATCTGTTGAAGCATCAGATAACTTTTTCATGAACTTTTGATCGAAAACCCTAACTTTGTGTTAGAGGAAAAATATATTCAAGTTCTTGAGTTTTATATTTTCTGGATTGTGGTTAAGTTTGGGATGAGAGCTCAGTGTATTAGAACCCATAGATCGAATCGAGTTGTGTTTGTTTTAGGAAGTCCGATTCCCGAGATCGAAAGTGATTTCCGAATCGAGGTGTACGGAAAGCGAATCAGGGCGTGGAAGCAAATAATCCAGATCGAGAGCTATGCGTGTCGAGGTCGACCGAGAAGTGTACGTGTCGAGGTCGATTGAGGACGATGCGATGTCGAAGTCGTTGTCGGTCGTTGAAGACAGTAGTGTCGAGATCGAATAAGAGAAGTCGTTGTCGAGCTCATTCAAGACAACCGTGTCGCAGGTCGTTATCGGCAAAGCATTAACGGAGTTGGTAAGCGCTTCACATTAATACTTTCATAGTATGTAGCGGCGCTTCACATTAATACTTTCATAGTATGTAAGGCGCTTCACATTAATACTTTCATAGTATGCTAGTGTAAGGGCACTTCATATTCTACGTGGTTATGTTATTGTGTATGGATTTCTTGATGCGTGTCGAGCATGAAATGTTGTGATATGATTGAGTTTTTGCATGTATTTAATATGTGATTGAATATATGTTGTGAATGGTGTCTCGCATGTTGAATTGCGTTTCTTCATGTCGAGCTTGCTCTTTTTATTTGACATGCGGTTGAATATCTTGTGTTTAACTCTTTGAATATCGTATCACGGCGAATTGTTCATCGAGTGGCGAGCTAGGTGAGTCGTATGGCGTTTTTGAGCCGTGACCGGATAACTAAGGGTGCTAGGTCCCCTTTTGTTTACGGGAGATTGACTAGACGTCGCCACGCTTATGGGACTGAGTTGATCGGCCCCTAGGGAGAGCGAGGATCCCAAGGCTTCGGCTGGACTTTCCGACATACGGTACGGCGTGTGCATTCCGGAAAAATTGTCGAGTCGAGAGAAAATGGATTTGCGAGCTGTGTCGAGTTTAGAGTGAGATGGTCGAGTCACGTCGGTGAATGTTATACTTTACTGTTTGCTTATATCCTTTATGTCGAGCTTATCTTGAATTGTTGAGAAGTTGACCCTTTCCCGTGGTGCCTTCAATTCATGACGGTTACCCAGGCGATGTCGAGGGCGCAGGGAACTCGATAGTAGATGATGCCGAGGAGGAGCTCGACGAGGACCCGAGTGACGACCTCTACTTGTCGTGATTGATGATGTTTGTTCGACGTATTTCTTTTGATGACTGTACTTGTTTTTCTTTGTGTTCGAGGTCGTGACCAGTTTGGGCCGGTTATGTTTTGTTGCTACAGGGTAGACTGGTGGTCTTACTTTTTGGAAGCTGACCCACTGCGTGGGAGTCTGCCGGAAGTACCCCCAGGGTATGATTGCTCTTTTGAAGTCGTCATACCTTAGGTGTATTTTCTTTATACATTGCTACTCTGTATTTGGTATACATGATTATTTAGAGTGATATATATATATGTATGTTATGCATGTATGTTTTGTTAGAATTTAAGTCTTGTGTCTTAGTTGCACCGTGTTTCGAAAAGCTGTAATTACTCTGATGTGCACGAGTTGGTTTTAAAAAAAAATATAGACCGTACTTTTTTAAAAGGCACAAGAGTTTCGTTTTAAAACACATCTCATATAGATTTATGTTGAGCTCGGTGTGTTGAGCTCGGTAACTCGAGCTCGGTATATTGAGCTCGGTAGCGGTCCGGAAACAGGTCGTTACAATTAGCTAGTTGCATAAGACAAATGCGTCACCCACTCATTATTCCGTACTTAAAGAAAATGGAAAGGGAAAAGACCTGCATAAACTCGTTAGCACACTCAAACGCCCAAGTTAGAATTTATTCAAAAAGAAAATGCAATCACAAAATCACTCAATGCATGATTGGTCTAAAATTCACAATTCAGTTCTAATAAAAAAGAAAGTTTCCTTAGGCAAAGGTTTAGTAAAAATATCTGCAAGTTGTCTAGATGTTTCCACAAACTCAATCATGCAATCACCTTTTTGAACATGATCTCTAATAAAATGGTGCCTAATCTCTATGTGTTTAGTCCGAAGCGGTGATAAACCGGATTTTTAGTGAGGTTTATGGCACTAGTATTGTCACACTTTATTGGAGCAGTTTTCAAATTAATCCCATAATCATTCAAGCTGTTATTTCATCCAAATAATCAGGCGCAACAACTACACCGCCGCCACATATTCCGCTTCTAAGAAGGTGGACAAAGCCACACCGGCTTGTTTCTTACTGTCCACTGAAACCAAGGCATTCCCAAGTAAGTGACATGTCCCACTAGTGCTTTTTCGGTCCATTTTGCAACCCGCAAAATCCGAATCCGAGTACCCAATAAGTGTGCACAAGACTTTGGGGTACCATAAACCCATGGTTTGTGTGCCAGTGAGATATCTCATGATGCGTTTTACCGCTAAGAGATGTGATTCCTTAGGATTTGCTTGAAAACGTGCACACATACAAACACTAGACATAATATCCGGACGACTAGCAGTGAGATAGAGAAGAGATCCTATCATACCTCTATACTTACTTACTTGACCGACTTACCACCTTCATCTTTGTCAAGATAGCATGATGTGCTCATGGGAGTTGAGATTTCTTTGGCGTTGCTCATTCCAAATCTTTTAAGCAACTCCTTGCAATATTTGGATTGATTTATAAAAATTCCTTCTTTTGTTTGTTTGATTTGAAGTCCAAGGAAGTAATTTAGCTCTCCCATCATTGACATTTCAAATTCACTTTGCATGATATCGAGAAAATTCCTTACACAAGGATTCATTAAGTAGCACCAAATATTATATCATCGACATAAATTTGAACAAGTAAAATGTCATGCTTTTTGTGTTTAATGAAAAGAGTGGTATCAACTTTTCCTCTTTCAAAACCTTTTCAAGTAAATATTTGCTCAACCTTCTCGTACTAAGCTCTCTGAGCTTGTTTTAAAACCATATAAAGCCTTTTTCAATTTGAAAACATGATTTGGAAATTCAAAATTTTCAAAACCGGAGGTTGATCAACATATACTTCTTCTTGAATAAAGCCATTAAGAAATGCACTTTTAACATCCATTTGAAAAAGTTTGAAATCCATGATGCATGCAAATGCGAGAAGCATGCGAATAGCTTCTAATCTAGCCACGGGTGCATAGGTTTCATCGAAATCTATGCCCTCTTGTTGGTTATAGCCTTTTGCAACAAGTCTAGCTTTATTTCTAACAATGATACCGTTTTCATCAAGCTTATTGCGAAAGACCCATTTGGTCCCAATGACTAGGTGATCTTTAGGCCTAGGGAAAAGTTCCCAAACATCATTTCTCTTAAATTGATTTAATTCCTCTTGCATAGCAAGGGTCCAATACTCATCAAAGATGGCTTCATTGACGTCATTTGGTTCAATTTGAGAGACAAAGGCCATATGATGACATGCATGATTAAGAGAGTTTCGAGTCGTTACCCACTTTTGAGATATCACCTTTTATGTTGTCAAGAGGATGGTTCTTTGAGACTCTCCATTCCTTTGGAAGATTTGAGTGAGAGAGTTCTTGAGAGGGTTGAGGCAAGGACTCTTGATCCTCCTTTTGAACTTTTGATCTCTCTTGTTCCTCTAAATAGGTATCTCCAAATACTTCGCAAGATCATCAACACTTTCTTCTACTGAAGATTTGGGGTTAGATTCATCAAAAGAAACATGCATGATTCTTCAACAGTCCAAGTTCTTTTATTAAAAATTCAAAAGCTTTACTAGAAGTGGAATATCCAAGAAATAAACCTTCATCGCCTTTAGCATCAAATTTACCAAGGTTATTCTTACCATTGTTTAGGACAAAACACTTGCATCCGAAAGCGTGAGGGTGGGAAATGTTGGGCTTCCTTCGTTTGTAGAGTTCATACGGTGTTTGCTTAAGGATCGGCCTTATAAGAACTTCGATTCATCACATAGCAAGCGGTGCTCACGGCATCCGCCCAAAAGTACTTAGGAAGGTTAGTCCCATTGAGCATCGTCCTCGCTAGCTCTTCAAGAGACCGATTTTTCCTTTCAACCACTCCATTTTGTTGCGGTGTCCTTGGAGCGAGAAAAGTTGTGATCAATGCCATTTTCTCGTGCAAAATGCTTCAAATGCTTCATTCTCAAATTCCCACCATGATCACTTGAATGGAAGCAATGTTAAGTCCCTTCTCATTTTGTATAACCTTTGCAAGTTTTCAAAAGCATTAAAAGCATCATTTTTGTGAGAAATAAATAAAGTCCATGTATAGCGAGAATAGTCGTCCACAATAACAAGAGCATAGTAATTGCCACCAAAGCTTTTAGTTCTAGAAGGGCCAAATAAATCCATATGTAAAAGTTGTAAAGGCCGGTTTGTAGAAACAATATTTTTAGATTTGAAAGATGCCTTTACTTGTTTTCCTTTTTGACATGCATCACAAAGTTTATCTTTTTCAAAACGAAGCTTTGGTAAGCCAATTACTAAGTCCTTTCGAACTAACTTATTAAGATGATCCATGTGAATATGAGCCATTCTCCTATGCCATAGCCAAGATTCATCCTCTTTACTAATAAGACAACATGCATCATTTGAAGGTATTTTATCTAAATCAAGCATATAGATATTTCCAATTCTAGGTCCAATTACAATAACATTTTCATTTATAGAATCCATGACCATGCATTTTGAAGAATCGAAAACCACTTTGTTTCCTTTATCACAAAGTTGACTAATGCTTAGCAAATTATGCTTCAAACCATCCACATACAAAACATTTTCAATAGTGGGATTAGGACTCTTACCAATAGAACCAATCCCAAGAATTTTACCTTTGTTGTTGTCACCATACCGGACATAACCACTATTCTTAGGTACCAATGAGGAGAACTTGCTTTTGTCTCTGTCATGTGCTTTGAACACTGCTATCAAGATACCAATTTAAGTCCTTGGCCTTCAAGCACACCTACACCAACAACTCATATTTTAACCTTTGGTACCCAAACCATCTTGGGTCCATATGAGTTAGTCTTGGGCAAGGTGCCCTTTGGAATCCACATCTTTTTGCCAACTACATTTTTATTCTTTCTAATATTGCAAATAAAGGCGGTGTGACCATTTCTACAACAAAGTGAAAGCATTTAATGAAAGGACTACTTGAGGGTTTGTTGTGATTGAAGAGTTTAAAAGATTTTTCATGAATTTTGGATGATAACCTAAACCAGCTTTTCCAAAAGTACCTTTTTGATTTCCTAACATAATGTTTAGATTATCTCTTCCCATCGTAGAATTTTGCAAGAGTGTTATTTAAATACTTAACCTTATTTTTCAAAACACTACACTCATTGCATTTTAAAACTTCATCCTTTTTATTTTCACAAGATATGGGAGGAGAAGTTTCAATCACAAAGAACTTGTTTTTCTTTAAGAATCACTATCTCTTTGTTTAAAATTTCAATTTTTGATTCAAGAGAAGAGATGGTTTTCTTAGAAGAAAGAACAATTTTTCCAAGTTTAATCGTTTCATTATTGAATTCTTCACAAGCAGCAAGTAATTCATCATAAGTTAAAGAAGAGTCAGGATCATAAAAATTTACCTCATCTTCATCATGATTTGCCATTAGACTAAGGTGAGCCTCTTCATTTTCAGATTCATCTGAAGAATCCATATCATTATCATCCCAGGCAATGTAAGCTCTTCTTCCCTTCGAATCCTTTGGTGCTTTCTTTTCAAATTTCTCATTCCTCGTTTGGTTTTGAGGACAATCGGGTTTTATGTGACCTTTCTTTCCACACTTGTAGGTGTAGGATTAAAAGAAGTTGTTTCATCACTTTTCTTTTGAGAGCTTGGGAACTTACCTTTGTTTCGAGTCTCATGAACCTTTTGAATTTGCGAACCATTAGACTCATGTTTTCCTCATTATTTTCATCTTCAAGGAAATCACATTCGTCATCGCCGGTTTCTCAATGCTTGCTTTGAGGCGAGCCCTTTCTTTTTCTTATCGCCTTCTTCGCTTTCCATGAGACGATTTAGTTCAATTTCATGTTCCTGCAATTTTCCAAACAAAGTAGCCAAGGTCATAGAAGATAAGTTTCTAGATTCAGCTATAGCAGTGACCTTGGGTTGCCAATTCCTGTTTAGACATCTAAGACCTTTGTTAATCAAATCTTCACATCAAGACTTTCCCAAGAGCTACGAGATGGTTTATTATATGGATGAACCTTTTTTGCATATCTTGTATGTTTTCACTTGGTTTCATCCTAAATAACTCATACTCATGGGTTAATGTGTTCATTCGAGCCCTCTTGACCTCGGGAGGACCTTCATGGGGCAATAGAAGGGGGGGCCACAGTTCGTTAGCTTGATCTTGCAATTTGAGACCCTATAGAACTCATCGTAGCTTAAAGCAGAAGTGATGATGTTCTTAGCCTTCAAATTGTATTGGACCTTTTTCTTATCATCTTCGGTCCAAAGTGATCTTGGTTTATCTACCACTGCATCATTAATTGATTGAGTGGGGACAAATGGACCATTTTCCACAGCATCCCAAATATCAAGATCAACACCCTCAAGAAAGATTTGCATTCTTTCTTTCCCATAACCATACCCTGCACCATTGAAAGATGGGGGTCTGTTCATGGAATGTCCCTCATTACAAAAACTGTTTGAAGTCATCCTCTTGAGACGGTTAAGTCCTTTATACAAGAGTCTAGCTCTGATGCCACTTGTTGCCAAGTGACTCCAAACACAAGAGGGGGGTGAATTGTGTGTGAACGGTGCTTTCAAAAACTTTTGGAGAAATAAGCGCTAATTATGAGTTGCGGAAATATTAATGTGAAATAGATAAATCACTTGAAGAATAAATTGCAAACGAGTTAAAAATGAAGTAAATAGTAAGATATAAATAACAATAAAATAAAGTGCAGAAATTTAATTGGTGAAAAGTAGAGAGATAAGGAGTAAAAAGCACACAACAAATTATCCAGGGTTCGCCACCTAACACCCTTGTGGCCTACGCCCCGTCCCCAAAGCAAACCACTATGGGATTTTCACTAAGACACTAGCTTTTAAATCGAGGTTCAGCTAGAAACCTTTACAACTCTATACCAGAGCAATACGTTCAAGAGATATCACCTCTCTATGAACACCTTGGGATTCCTACCCAAAAATAAATGATTTTCACAAATAAAATGAGACGAGAAAGATACACTCAATAGTGCAGATATAACAAATTGAAGCTCAAATAATACAACTCAAATAATGTAGAATAAAAAGGCTCTCAAAAATTGTGCTCAAATAAGTGTGAGTGATGAAAAATATTTGACAGAGTTTTAGCACAAAGAATTAAGCACTGCGTTGTATTGTTTTTAAAACAAAGCTCACGAGCTGTGTTTATATAGGCAATGGAGGAGCGTCGAAATGACCGTTGCAGGATTTGTCCGTTGCAGCATTTTCCCGTTGCGTTTTGATTTGTCCGTTGGAATTTGTCCGTTGCGTATTGAAAACACGGAGACGGCTCGGCATACGACCTCTGAAGACAGCTCGGCAGACGACCTCGCCACACAGCTCGACAGACGACCTCGACCGCGACTTTCGGCATCGACCTCACGAGCGGCTTTCGGCAAAGGCCTCGGAACACGGCTCGACACGGATCATCATTTCGGCACGCGACAAGAGCTCATCACGTGACCTCGATGACGACCTCATAAGCTCGACACACACGACCTCGAGACGCGACCTCATCATCTCGACACGCGCGACTTCCTCCTCGATTCGATATACGACTTCCTCCAGAGCTCGACACGCGACTTCCTCCTCACTCGACATCCGACTTCCTCATTTCGACATCCGACACGAGATATGCATGTCAAAATATTTTGTGCGTGTGTGATTTAATTTTAATTGAGAGCTTTTTATTACTACTTACAAATTGTCTTAATAAAGATAAATAAATACTCAGAACCCAAAGACTTGAAAAACTATCATTCTTGATACGCGTCTTGGTATTCTTTTCCACTTTTTGCACGGTTGACTATTTGTAAAGCTCCCTTTTGTCAATCATCAAAACCATCCTGTCAAGGCATGTTTTCACAACCACATCACAAAATATCTCATCAGAATAGGTAGGACCAATAGAAAAGGAGAAGCGATACGGTGGGAGAGCGGTGATGCAAGATTTTGTTTAGCCACGCAAGTTTGTAAGGTTTGGGATGCTTTTCAGGACTTAAACCCAATTTCTGCACTGCGATCGTACATGAGGAGGTAAACAACGCATTACGACGCCAATCATCATCTGTAACATCAGAACTGAGAAAGGTACGACGCAACATTAGTAAAGGGCCCACGTCACCCTCTACAAGTTCATCTTCAATATCGCCATCAGCAACTTCATCCTCAGCGTCAAAGATAGGTGGAGAATCCACATCCAAATCATTAGCCAGCAAACCCCGCCTGTTGGATTGTGCATTACGGCACTCGGCTTGGCGATGACCTGTTTCACCGCATTTAAAACAGCGAATGCCGCTAGTGGGGCATGACTGAGGGGGTACAATGGGGCGCAATTCAGGGCAGCTCGACACTTGGGTAGAAGAATTCGCAGTGGCAACGGGAGGAGGGTTGCCTCGACGTGCTAATTGCTTTTCAGCTTGCAGTGCACGTTGATGCGATTCCGAAATTGTCAGAGGATCGAACATATTGAGAACATCACGAAGTTGTGGTCGCAGGCCACCAACATATTTAGAAACAAGTTGAATAGGGGACTCTGCAGTTTCAGTGCGTGCAAGCAACGCATAAAACTCGGCGGTGTAGTCATCAACCGATCGAGTGCCCTGACGAAGGAGTTGGAAGCGCTGGTACAACTCACGTTCGTAATTGTAAGGAAGGAAGGCGGCTCGCATGTGCTTCTTAAGCTTCTCCCAGGAGCAAATTTTGGCCTTGCCTGAACGTGTACGATTCCGCTTCGTCTGTTGCCACCATGCCTGAGCCCTTCCACGCAGTCTCATGGTGATCAAAGGAACACGTCGATTGTCTGGCACTTCTTTGAAATCCAAAATTTCCTCCACCGTGTAGCGGTCAAAAATTCATCGACCGTAGCTACCATGGAACTCGGGGATGTCGACCTTGAATCCAGCTTCCGGTGGCGGCCGATCACGCGTGACGGTCGGCAAAGGGTTGCCGTCAGTGCGAAGCGATGGTTTACGAACGAAGAGAGGTGTGGAGATGACGGCGCCTGGAGGTCAGCCAGCTGCTGTGTTAATTCCTCCACCTGTAATCGTAACTGTGTGATTTCCTCTCGTTGACGCATCTCATCCAGGTTAGCATGAGCAGGACGTCTCCTTGGCGGCATTGTGCAAGAACGCATCTGACCATCGATACCAATCGATGCGTGACGTGATGGATAAAACGATAAAAGTATCAAACTCGTTGATTCAAAGAATACCCAAGGAATTGACACAGAGGGTTTGAGAAAACTTCTCGATTTTCATTAATAATTCAAAAACTGAAAACTAACATACTTGGGAAGCAAATATATAAAGGAAATAAAGGAAGGATCCTAATGCAAAACAAATCCTAACAAAATAAATCCTAGTGCAAATCAAATCCTAACAACTGAGAATATCCTAGAAAGCAGGAAAGGATAATAATAAAAAGGAAACAACTCAACAATAAGATTTTATCTAATTAAAATAAGAAAAGATATTGTTGATTTGCTTTGGATTAGCCACTTTGTGCTGCATAATTTTGCACCGCATCAGGATGTAGTGCATTGTATATCTGGCCAGTTCACATGCACAAGGTAGCCTATGAGTATACCGTAGCACGCATCCACATGCAGAACTATCAATACCAACCGTGTTAACTCGACAAAGCTCATCTGCAATGTGGTCTAATGCACTCCTCGCCACAAGTCCATTTAAGCGCTTATAGACTGATGTTGTCTACTAATGTTGTGCTCGTGTGTTACAACCTGATCATGTTGTTCAAAGCATCCCAACAACAACATAAGTCTCCTCTATTATTAGCTAACAACCTCTTCAACCACCAGTGTGCAGACTTAACCCTGTTAAAAATAAAAAACACCAACAAATGAGAGTAATCAAACTTTTACAACATGCATAAACACCAACAAATACGAGTAATCAACAAGTTGTATATCTAACGGTGCTGATTCATCCTCAAAATGTGCCAATCGGTGCACGTACGCATCCACGTCAGGGGAGTCAATAACGGAATCAAATGCAGTCATGACCAACTCAATTTTCTCCTGTGGATACACGTAAGTCTTGCGTTTGGCCCTCACATTCTTACGGATATGAAATTGGCACAACAGGTTAGATGACGTGGGAAAAACTTTAGCCACTGCGTTCATCAATGCAAGATCCCGGTCGGTCACTATCACTTTTGGCAAGGCATCCTCTCTCAATAACATACTCTTCAGCTTCTCAAGCACCCATATGAATTTATCAATTTTCTCGGACTCCACAAAAGCAAACGCAACAGCAAACGTCATCTCAGTTGAGGAAACACCGACAACCTCAAGTAGTGGCATCTTATATCTGTTAGTCTTGTAAGTGGAATCAATCAACAAAACAGTGTTAAACGAATTTAGAAGCGTGATGGCTTCTGGATGTGCCGAACATATATCTCTCACAACATCAGCACCATCCGCCTTTCTGTGCCAGTGGACATAATTATCGTGATGCATTAGGTTCATCGAGTGTTGCAGCTCAGTTCTGGCCTCTCTAAGATTTGATCGGATCATTGACGTGCATTGTAAATCTGCCTAATTGTAGTGTGGTTGTTTGGGTTGTTCTGTTGCAATGATAGTAAGGTGCTTCTCGACTTGATCATATTCTTTGTCATGTCACCCAAAAAAGACTTCTCTTTGGAAGTAAGCCGACCAACATATGGATGGCCTTCGAAGCTTTTGATCAGCTCGTGATTGTGAGTCCCGCACATTACCTTCAAAACCCACCCTCCAACACCTTTCACCAGGCTTCCTTTCAATCTGAATAGGCACTGACTTTTTCTAGTAACATTCGCCTTCAATCCCATCTTGTAAGGTTTATGCTTGCCACTTTTTTCACAACTCAGCATCACAAATGCCTTGCCACTTGATCGCCCGTTGTCTGATCTTGAAATAACAAGCACGCATCCAATAGATTTACCAATAGCTCGTGTCCATGCCAATAGGTCATCTCGGGTAAAAAAGACCTGAAAACGCAAAAAATATTGATTTGACAACTCATCCAATAGTAACAAACTACAAAACTAATCAACAAAATAATAAGTATCGTCGTAGTAGTGAATGCTCTAGTACAATCCTGTGTAAGTTCCATTGCGGTACAATCGGGGTCCTGTAATGTGTCATCCATTGCAGTACAATCCACGACTTCAGTAACATCCATATCAGTACAATCTGCGGCCTCTGTAATATCCATTGCACTAGTCATTGGGGTGCTAGAGGGGTTTGTGACCGAGCCAAGAGAAGAAGGATTCGGTCACTAATTGTGTCAGGTAATTTCAAAACATGCTGCTTACAAGATACTAAATGTTCAAATATGGTAGATAGAATGGTATATAGTATCTGGGGGGGAGGATGTTGAATGGGTGGCTAGAAATTCTGAGGGTCAATTTGGTGGCTTATTATTAATGTGGAGGAGGGGTTTATTCTCAGCCAGAACACAGGTTAAGGGATCAGGTTATGTGGGCATCTGTGTTGATTTTGGAAGTGCTGGGAGACCCCTGTATTTAGTGAATATTTACTCAGCATGTTCACCAGAAGGGAAAAGACAATTATGGAGTGAACTAATCCAGCTTAAAAGAACGTCCGTTGTGGGTGATTGGTGCTTAACTGGTGATTTCAATGTTGTATTGGACCTTTGTGAGAGAAAGGGGAGTAATAATGTTGTTAATCACTGTGAGCTAACTGAATTTAGACAATTTGTTGAAGATATGCAGGTCATCGATGTTCCAATGCTTGGGAAAAATTTTACATGGTACAGGTCTGATGGTACAGCGATGAGTAGGTTGGATAGGTTTCTTCTTTCTAAAGAGGTTATCAAAGAGTGGAATGTGGTTGCACAATGGGTGGGCAGCAGAGACATATCAGATCATTGCCCGATTTGGCTCAAGTGTGATGAACGTGATTGGGGTCCGAAGCCCTTCCGCTTCAATAACTGTTGGATAGAACACAAGGAATTTGCACCCTTTGTAAAAGAGTGTTAGCTGAGTGGGAACTTAGTGGTTTGGAAAGGATTTGTTCTTAAGGAGAAGCTTAAGTATCTGAAACAACAGCTGAGAAATTGGAATAAAGAAGTGTTCGGAATACTTGACTTAAATATTGAGAACACGGTGGCGGAATTGAACGTTCTGGAGGATGATATGGCCGCGGGTGGGATGGTAAACTTGGATCACCGAAAAAGCCTTTCTGGGCAATTTTGGAGACAACTTAGATACAAAGCAAGTATGCTACTTCAAAAATCCAGAACAAGATGGATTGCAGAGGGTGACGCAAACACCCGCTATTTCCATGCTTGTATTAAAGGGAGAAGGAGGAGCAATCTATTGGTGGCCTTGAATGTTAATGACAGGTGGATTGATATAGTTCTAGAAATTAAGGCTGAGGTGAAGAGGCACTTCCAAAGTCATTTTTCTAGATCTAACCACTACAAAAGACCTACTCTGGATGGTGTTACATTTAGATAGATTTTTGCAGCGGATAACGAACGGCTTGTGGCTCCGGTTTCAGCTGAAGATTTGAAAGATGTGGTTTGGAATTGTGATGGCAATAAAAGTCCTGGACCTGATGGGTTCAATTTTACACTCTTTAAAAGTTGCTGGGAGCTTTTAAAGGATGAGTTACTGGCCTTCTTTCATGAGTTTCAACTGAATGCTCAGCTTCCTAAAGCAGTCACAGCGGGTTTCATCGCTCTAATTCCAAAATCCGATCACCCCCTTTCTTTAAGTGAGTATCGACCTATCTCTTTAATCAGCAGTTTGTATAAAATTATTGCTAAAATTCTGGCAGACAAATTGAAAAAGGTGTTAGGTGGCATTATTTCCCCATGTCAGACTGCATTTCTACCTAACAGACAAATTCTGGATGATGTTTTGACGGTTAATGAGTTAGTAGACTTGGCAAAAAGAAGGAAAGATAGATGTATGCTTCTCAAAGTTGATTTCGAAAAAGCATATGATTTAGTTGGCTGGGATTACCTAGAATATATGTTGTCTCATTTGGGCTTTTGCTATCAGTGGAAGAGGTGGATTAGAGCTTGCACTAGATAAGCTCGATGTCGGTGCTGGTAAATGGTAGTCCCACGGAAGACTTCTTAATTCAACGAGGCCTTCATCAGGGTAATCCGTTGGCACCATTTTTGTTTCTTATTGCGGCTGAGGGGTTGACGGGATTAATTCACAAGGCTGTTGATGAGGGGCATTTGAGTTCTTATAAGGTCTCTTCTGAGTTATCGTATCTTGTGCCCCAATATGCAGATGATACCATCCTGATGTGTGAACCAACATGGGATAACATCTGGTGTGTCAAGGCCATTCTCCACGGCTTTGAGTTAGCTTCGGGATTACGGGTCAATTTCCATAAAAGCCATTTGTTTGGTATTCATCTGGATGATCAATTTTTACATTCAGCTGCGTGCTTTCTTAATTGTAGTTTGGGAAACATTCCTTTTAAGTTCCTTGGATACCAATGGGAGAAAATTCTAGAAAATGTTCTACCTGGAGACCGGTGGTGTCCCTTATGCAAAAGAGACTGTCAATTGGAAAAGTTCTCAACTCTGATTCGGGGCAAGAGTCACATTGATAAATTCAGTACTCACAAGCTTGCCCGTGTATTATTTCTCTTTCTTCAAGGCACCAAAGAGGGTTGTGAATACACTTATTAGCATTCAGCGGAATTTCTTATGGGGGGTGATCCGGATAAGAGAAAAATAAGTTGGATTAAATGGGAGAACGTTTGTAAACCAAAATGTTTAGGTGGTTTGGGAATTAAACACTTGGAAGTATTTAACTGGAGTTTGTTGACCAAATGGAAATTGCAGTGTATGACAGATCATGGTGCAATTTGGTATGATCTTATTCGGTTTAAATATGGTCCATTGGAAAGGAGCATAGTTGATGAGGGCCCAGTGTCTAGACAAAGCTCTATATGGTGGAGAGATATTATTTTGTTAAAATCTGAGTGGTTTAATGGGAATATTTTGGTACGATTGGGTGTAGGGAACTCGATTCGAGTTTGGGAAGATCGTTGGTTAGACACAGAAATTGTTAGTGATGTTTTTCCTGCACTTTACCAGTTGGCTCCAAAAAAGAATATTTTAGTGGCCAATGCGGGCGGGTGGGAAGGGGAAGTCTTGAGGTGGAAATGGGTGTGGAAGCAGGGTCATACTACTCAAGAGGCATTCCAATTTACTGACTTAGTGACAAAGTTGCAGGATATCAAGCCTTCTAGATCAGACCGGGATGTTTGGGAATGGAGGCTGAGCGAGACAAAAAAATTCTGCTGCAAATCTGCATATGTTAATTTAATTAGGTGCAATCACGTAGAGTTGGACTCAAATCTGTCGAAGGCCCTCAATGGGTTATGGAGTACTTCAATTCCTTCCAAGGTAACTGCTTTTGTTTGGAGACTTCTACAATACCGCATCCCTACGAGAGAAGCACTAATACACCGAGGTATTATTCCTAATATTCATAATGATTGCTGTGTATTCTGTTATCAACATGTGGAATCTGTGGATCACTTGTTTTGTTCATGTCCAGTGACTTATAATATTTGGAGAACTGTTTTTGCATGGGTGGGTTTATCTGGTGCTTGGAATAATGGGGTGGTGCACAGGTTTTTGGCATTTAAACTTCCGTTGAAGGGTAAAGCGAGTAGAAAAGTACGTTATATTATTTGGTGTGCATTGGTTTGGATGATTTGCCTTACGAGGAATAAGGTGGTTTTTCAAGGTGATGCGGTTGATATTGGTGTTTTATTGCATAAGATTAAGTTGACCTCGTGGAAATGGTTTATAGCAAAAGAAGGACGACACTCAGATTGGCAATTTTCGGACTGGTGTGCGAACCCACTGGTTTGTTGTAGCAGAATCTAACTCTGGCCATTGTTTTTGGAAATGTTGTTTCTGTTTGCTTTGGTTTTCTGCTGTCAGGTATTGCAATATTTTGGATTGGTGGTTTTTTGTTGGGGTCCGATTCATTCTTATAAGAAGAAGCTTCGTGAAGTTGAGGACATGCTTGTCCAGGTAGGTGCGTTTAGAAATTGGCTTGATGACAGCAGCTTTGTCTTGTGGAGGTGGACTAACAGGAGCGAACTAAACCATTTTCCGCTGATAAGCTTCAGTCAGGTCTTGGAAATATGTAAGAGGGTGGAGGTTTCTAGTGGAGAGAATTATTGTAATCTATTGTAAACTTGTACTCATTGGTTGGTGTACTCTTTTTTCTCCTCTAATCTTTTTTCCATTGGGTTTTGGCTTTGGGAGGTTTTAACGAGGCACCTCCAAGTTGTTCTGGGTTGGAGTACCCCTCGTACTCCCTTAATAAAATTTTCTTTGCTTATCAAAAAAAAACATTTGCCTATAAAAAAAATCATATAATTGAAAATCACTGTTCATGTGTTTGAGTTGCAAAATCGCGCTGGATAAATCTGATTTTGGGTAACTAGAATCAATTATTTTGAAAGCAAGACTTTCCTAGCTTCTGCGTTGAATAAAATCAATTATGGGTATAAGACCCACAAAATTCTTTATATTTACTTATCAAAAGTGATTCTACTTTTATTATCCAAACGAAATCAATTTTTTAACGCACTTTTAAAATATCATTACCAGACACAAATCAATTTTTTTAAACTCAATTTTTTTAAAGTGAATTCTTTTAACATCAATTCTTCAGAATCAACCTTTAGAACCATACATCTGTAAACCTTTAGAAATATTTCAGCTAATGTAAATTGATTCATTATATTATTTTGGAACTTCAGAACCATAAATCTATAACAGCCCTGATATTTTATTTGTTCTACTTGTAATATAGAACACCATACATTAGAACTAGCAAAATAATGAAGCTCAATATGATTATTACAACTGAAAACAGGGTATAGAATAGGGATTCAACAGAAAGAGAGTGGATAAGTTAAATAGATGACATGAATTAAACACTGGATCATAAATTGTTCAAATTGCTAGGATGATAAATAAATAAATGAAGCTAAAATGTGTACATTATTCCTGAACCAATAACTCACATTTCTGGTGTCTAGCTAGCTAAACCAAATAGATACAAACTTTCAGCTCCTGTAGAATATCCTCATCCATCTCCTCCAACTGACTCTCATAGTTACTACACTCTCTTTTCTGTGTCCATCTTGCATGCAAACTTGAAACATCTTCAACAATGTCAAAATCAAAGGAGGTGGCACTAACAATGGAAGCTTGGTTTTTGTTTTTGGGACATACTAGACAAGACAGAAGAAGTACAAGAGAGGCCATGGCAAAGAGAATGAAAGCCAACCTTCAATTAAATCTATGTATCAGATCACTGTATATGATTTTGGTTATATATATATATATATATGTGTGTGTGTGTGTGTGCAAGAAATGATGTTCTTTGCCCGACTTGTTGTATTTGGTTTTGTTCCTGGTTTTCATTATTACTAGAGAAAATTTGGCCATGGTGCTACACAAAGTGGTTGGGGTTGTTGGGACTTGGCAACGCATCATCCTTTATTATTGTCCACTTTGACAATAGTATTGTCCACCTGTCATGACATGTTTAACGGGATTGACATAGTTAGTTTATAGTAGTTGTCATACTTAATTGCTAATTTTTTATACATTTGTTATGTATTCACTTTAAGTTAACAAATATGTAATTACCATGTAAAGCATGTGAATAAGGTGTGGCTGCTACATGAACGAATGCTTCACCATGCTGCTGGTTTTGAATGTTATTATAAGAATTATGTCTTGCGGAATACAAAAATAGTTTTGGACTATATATTTAATTTTGTTATTTACTTTATAATGCATAAAAAAATTGTCCATTGACATGACATTTATGAAAGGTATATCTATGAAATTAATCAGGATTCTTCACAATACCAGGAGTTATCTCTGCCAGGGGGTTCGTTGCGTCAATTGTGATATGGGGCGACTAACAGGAGTGTTGAATTGATTCTCAGAACACATGACTCTTATTAGAGCACCAGAAAGTAATTCAGTATCAACAAAGGTCTTTAGATGAATCAGATACGGCAAAAACATTATGGTTGTAAGAGAGTACCTGTTTTAGTTCTCTTTTTATCAGCAGCCTTTTGACTGTTTCTATTCTTCCTTTTGGATCCACCATTCTCTGGATTCATACTGTCCATAAACTAAAATGATAGGTTCAGACATATATCATTAGTTTTTCAATGTCAGCACATTGGTTAATGAGGGGACACTACTCGTCAAATACAATTTATATTATTGTAAATGCACAATATAAGATTGTATTTGACATATATTAATTCATCATACCTTCACATGCAGAACTGGTCACGTATATATGACTGCACTCCACGTGATGATGTTGTTCAGAATCAAGGAACAGGTTTGCAACTTATTTCAGCTGCTTCGTAGGTTCGCAACTTCTTTCAGCTGCTTCGTTTTTTAAGTATCATTTTTCTAAAATATGATGCTACATTGTTTTAGGTATATGGTTTACCCTACCGAATATATTAAGAAGTAGTTGTCAGTTTTTTTTTAAAAACAATTCATGGACAATTTTCAAACAATTTCAGCCTTTATTTTATTCATGATTACAAATGTTCGCCTTTAATAACAATTATATGTCCATATTGCACCAGATTTTAATTAATAGTTGTCGGTTTTTTTATAACAATAATTCAGCAATTTATTATAAATTGATATTGAATTACTTTATTTGTCTTTACCTATTTTCAATTTAAAAATTTAATAAGTATTACAATTAAGTAATATTCTCTAATATTACTAATAAAGTATCATTTATTAGTAATATTACTCATTTATTACAATAGATTACCTCTGCAAAAATTATACTTTCCCTTCATAAAATATAGTTTGACGAAATTTCAGCCAATATATGTCCCTAATCCATCAGATCTTATGCAATAATATGTCAGTTTTTTGTTGTTGTAACATTATTGGCGATTTCATTAGAGAAATTTCAGAGATAATATTTGGTTCATCTTTACCTCTTTTAACATTTAATAGCCTCTTTATGTCAATATTGCACCAGGATTTATTTAATATTTGTCATTTTTTTTTAATAACAAAATTTATGTTCTAAACGCATCAGAATTTTAGAACAATATTATTATTTAACTATTTTAGAATTTAATACCCATTATATGTCCCTAATGAATCAGATTTTGTTTAGGGACCATCAAATGTTAGGATATGTTTCCCTACTTGATTGCTATATTGTTTTAGGTATGTGGTTTACCCTACCCAATATATTAATAAGTAGTTGTCGTTTTTATCTTTTTAATAATTTCTGGACAATCTTTGAGAATTTTCAGCCATTATTTTATTCATGTTTACAAAATTTCACCTTTAATAAACATTATATGTTCCTAATGCATCAGATTTTAATTAATAGTTGTCAGTGATTCATCAAACAATTATTGAACAATTTTTTTGAAATTTCAGCCATTACTTTATTGATCTTTACATATTTTCGAATTTAATATGCATTATTTGTCCATAATACATCAGATTTTATTTAATAGTTGTCAGGTTATTTTTTTTGATGTTTTGCAAAAATATTGGAATGGGTTACAGTTGAAGTTACCATTGATAAAATAGATTGACATATTATTACTCAGTTTTTTCAATAATCATACTTTTATTATGCTTTATTGAGAATCAAATGTTATGATATGTTTCCCTACTTTGTTGCTAAATTGTTTTAGGTCGATGGTTATAACTCAAGACGTATAAATTAATATTATGATAAAACGAAACAAATTAAACAGATAAAAACAAAACTCCAAGTGATTTCAGAAAAAAAAATGTCTAACATTGAATATCAAAACACAACCTAGTTAATAATGAAATTCAAAACATTACTTCAGTACTGAAAAACAACTCAAAACTAAAAAAACAAACTAATTGTAATTGAAAATCAAAGCATTCATTCATCTCCCACTAATAACAGATTCATTCTTTCTCTTTCTTTATGTCCTTCTTCATAAACTTTAAAGCTGGTATTTCGTCATTTATAGGAGACGATCTCTTGTTAGGTACTCCACATGGAGACTCTGAGCTTAGATCAACTACTTCAGTTGCAGAACCTAATCCGTCAACGGGCGATTGATGAGATTCATCAAACTTCCCCATGAGGTCCTGCAATCAAAACACAATAAATAACCTCAAAGGCAGTTCATATATTTGTAATGAAATAAAGTTGCTATTTTACGGATATGAACATAACCTGGGCAACATCATCAACAGCTGATGAATTTGTAACTGCAGATAGTGTGCTAACAGACATTGGTGTTTGCTGTGAACCCTTCATAGATGGTTATACATGTTAGAATTTAAATAGCATATGGTATTTTGTTTTGTATTAATATAGTTGGATAATTGGAACTAACTTGAGAAATATTCAAATATTTAAAGCTTTGTATGATGTTAGATCTACTGGTAACTCTCTTAACTATATATGAACTCTCAAATTTTGATCCAGAACCAACATCACATCCAACTTTGAACAAATACATCTTTCCAAGAAGATCACTCAACTCATTAGGCATCACATATGAATCTCCCCTCTAAAATATGTCCAAAATTTGTTCAAAAAATTATTGAGTCATTTCAATTGCCTTTCTTTGATAAGTATTTGAAAGTGACTAATTGTCAAATTGTTCAATTATTCATTAATAACCTGATCAATAGTTTGCAGGAGCTTTGTACAACTACGATTGAGCAGAATCTCAAAGATCGCGGTCAAACATCACAAATGTGGCGAGATGTTGCATTATCTTCAACGCTAAGCTTGAAGAAATACCTATATAATAAATGTAACATTAATAAGTATGAATTGTATAATTAGTAAATGTTTTAAAGTTATTAAATCCAAAAATAGGTAACAACAATTATTACTTGGGTGTCACATCTTTGACATGTGTTTTGCATCTCCCACAATAATATTCATCGAATCTGGTGTCACTTTTTATGCAAATGTTACATGCTAGATAATACCATTTAACATCATCTTCAAAAGAAACAATAGTAGCCAGAACAACAAAAGGCAAACCCTACAAATATTAAGAAAGTTTAGTAAATATTGCAAAAAATAATATATTATTATGACATTATAATAACTAAATAAATTATATAAACCTCAAGAGAAGCATTTTTCTCAGATGGTAGGTATGCTGTCTTCATAGCTTGAAGGGTGGCACTCTTGGTAGACTTGATAAAGTCATCCTCTTCACTAATCTTTACCCTATCTTGCAATTGGGTCAACCCCTTATTAGGGATTTCAATTAGGCTTCCCATCCTTTGTTTAAGGTCCAAAACTTCGGAATTTACGGGTTAAACATTATTTTGGACCCAAAAGTGGTGTTAACACTTTTAATATCTAAAAATAAACAAAATATGTCAGATAAACAAAACAGATAACAAAGTTCACATTTTTAATAGAAATTCGAAATAATAAGGTTTTGTTTATTACGATTCCATGACTTCACTTTAGCAAACAATAAAACAACCACCGTATTAGATGGTTCACCACTTGATATCAGTTTCTTCAACTCATCAACATATCCAGCAAACAACGTGACTTTGAATCGATACCTTTCGAAACGTTAAAACCAAAAAAAAAATTAGTTAGACAAATAAATAAAAATAAACCAACTTGTAGCAATGAGGTGTGTTTCGTAGTTACCCTTCATTTTCAAGCTCAATGTCTATAAGCTTGGACTTCTTTTGATTCTTTACGTATTCTTTTTCATTACCAACCCCTGTGAGGACTCCCATTATATCTGCTTTTGAAATATTTAAATTGTCACACACATTTTGTGGTGGTATAGCATCATAAGATATTAATTCAAAATTATCCAAAGGAAAAATGCATGCTATAGTATCACTTACCAACTAAATAATTGCAATCAAATTCTAAGGAAAAAATTTCTTGAGGAGGTGTGAACTTAAAAATAGCTTGTGGTACACACTTCATTGGTTGTTTGACAACCTCAGTACCCTTTTCAAAACTCAATTTGTATGAGTTTTTAGTTGTCCTGTAGTCGCCTGTACTTGAAATCAATTTGAACTTAGAAATAAGATGCACCTGCCCCTCTTGCAATTGTTTATCAAAGATGTATATAAGAGGCTCTCGAATGAAAACACCAATACGATCACCCTGCATGGAAACACAAGTTAAGATTAATGTTTGTTTCTCCCACGAATACAATGAATAATATACAAACTAATGAAAGGACTAACCGTATTGTCCATAAGGACTAACTCTAAGCAAAACACCTTATCCCTATTATTAGGATTTGTAACAAACCATTTTCGCAAAAATCCTAACCAATAGGCGCACATTTGTCTGATCAATATCAACAATATCTGAGATCCGATCAAATTTAGGTGCTATGTTTGTAGTGGTGAATCTGAATTCAGGGTAAATGCCTTGAATGTTTGATGTGTATGGCATTTGACTGCTGATGAATTTATAGACATAATGCAAAATTAGGGTTTCGAAATTGATGCTCAGGTGTTTTTCATTCCTCCTCTTTATTTTCTGACCTAATTTATTTTTGTCAGGAATCATGATTTGATTGTTATTTAAAACGTGTGCATTAATTTTTGTAGTACTAATTTGACTAATTGTAGTACTAATTTCAGCAACTTTTATATCTTTATTGCAGGTTCGAATTTTGGTCCAGGGAGATTCAACAACTTTTTACTTTTATCCCTCCTATCTATTTTTTGACCTGATTTATTTGTGACACAAATCATGACATTTCTGTTATTTAAAATGTGTTCATTAATTGTTGTACAAAACAGTTTCTTTTTGACCTAATATGTTTCTCTTTTGGTGCAGAACAATTTCAACTCCTATTTTTTTTTTGTACCATGTTTTTTTCCTTATTTTTTTTGTACCTGTGATCATGATTTGAAGGAGTCCATGTATGAAGGTTTCTCAACAAACTCTCGTTAGTCTTTCAGTCATTTTTGTTAGATGTTCTAATGTGTTGACCGGTTTAATTATGAATTATGGTGGTTTTGATTTGAACAGGAAATGAGTTGACTTAATTTTTTTTTGTGATAGAAATCATGATATATATTTTTTATTTAAAATGTGTTTATCATTTTGTTGTACATAAGAGTTTCTATTGTTTCCTTTTTGTGTACATGGTTATTTTTGTCAGGAATCATGATTTGATTGTTATTTAAAACGTGTGCATTAATTTTTGTAGTACTAATTTGACTAATTGTAGTACTAATTTCAGCAACTTTTATATCTTTATTGCAGGTTCGAATTTTGGTCCAGGGAGATTCAACAACTTTTTACTTTTATCCCTCCTATCTATTTTTTGACCTAATTTATTTGTGACACAAATCATGACATTTTCCAAATTTAAAACGTGTTCATTAATTGTTGTACAAAACAGTTTCTTTTTGACCTAATATGTTTCTCTTTTGGTGCAGAACAATTTCAACTCCTATTTTTTTTATTTGTACCACGTTTTGTTGTACATAACTGTCTCTATTGTTTCCTTTTTTGTGTAGATGGTTATTTAATTTGATGAGATTGGACCCTAAATTGTGCTTTATTGCAAATTCAATGTTTTGACCACTTTATTTTTATTTTTAAATTAAAATTTCGTTATTTTATTAAGTTAGATTTATGACTCAGCACGTCTATGTTGGCGTTTTTTAATTGACGTGGTTTTGTAGTTTTTGTCTGGTGTTAACATTTGTATAATTTCCTTTTTAAATTTATTTACAATTGTATATAATAGAGATTTTGTGGGTGAGAGTTTAAAATCTATGTCTTTCAAAATGGTTGCCAAACAGTTGCTCAAAGTTTAGGCAAAAAAAATTCATTTTTTATTCATGGATTATTTTTTTTTTTTTGTTACAATTCCATGAACTTTTATTGTTTCCTAAATTGAATTTACTTACGGTAAAAAAACATTATTAATATTTCACATATATCAAAATTAATGTTTTATTTTTTAATATAATTTTTATCTTTTAATATTTATTTCTATACAATTCCCTCTTTTACTAATTAGTCAAGTGAAAATAAAATTATAATTGATAAATAATAATTAATCTCATTTTAAACTTTAAAATGACTGATAAAAAGAAACAATTCATTAAAACTTTAAAAAATTATGAAATAAGTATTTTTTTAGTATTTCAAAAAATATTATAAAAATGAATACTATTATTTCACTAAAAAAGAGTTTAATCGAAGTAAATTTAATTAAATACATATAATAAACCCACATGATATGCGTCTTTGCTTAATTTAATTACATAATCATACTAAAAAAATTACTCCTTCCAGTTTCAAATATAAGAAAATAGTTCAACTTTGATGGTCCAAAATATAAGCAAATCTGAATTAATTATACACTATTTAATGATATCATTCCTAAAATACTCTATAATTAATTTAAATTTCATTTTTCAATAATCTCTTGTATTCCTATTAAACAAGTTTTCATGAAAAGCGTTTTAATTTTTAAAGAATGCAATTATTTTTTTGAATATACCAAGAAAATTAAATAAGTTTAATTAATATTCCTAATTAGCGTGATTTTTTTTTTTTACTTGTATTCGATTTAGGTTGCTTAGTCTTTAGGGGGGGAAAAAAATCAAACAACCTACCCCCTGGTTGGAATTTGGTGAGAGAGACCCATTGATTCACCGTTTTGGAATTTGAAAACATTTAGTATAAGACTTTATATATACCCAATAAGCTAAAAGCATAATTCAAAAAAAGTACTAGGGAAAGCACAAAACCAAATGCTTGCAGCAAAAGCTACTTCAACCCACCGCTTTCATTAGTCCATAGTTTTTGCTAAGTCAAATTAATTGTGAACTAGTCCAAGATTCTCATCATGATAAGGATCTATATCTATATATAAAATTAAATAAATTAGTTATTGGATTATGTAAGAAGCAAGAAGAATAAGAAGAAGAAATAAAGGTGTTACAAAATGAGTTTAAGGTACTGTGCCATAAGGTCTAGACCACGCAAGTTTGGGATTTCATTCACTGTGCCAGATCGTGTCACTGTAGAAATCAATGACAAGAAGAGAATCATGGGTAAGCATCCCTTGAGGATCACTAGAATTCCTTCAGGAGGACCATGTGAATTTCACAAGTTCATGCAAGAAGTTGAGAAAGGGTCATCATCACCTACTATGGCTTTGAAGATGAAAAAAAGTGGTGTTGCAAAGAAGCTTTTCAATCAGAGAATGGCGTACCATAGGAGCAAGTTCAATGATTGGTATGTGCAAGTGTTTTATTTTGAGAGTTGTGGTGATAGCCAACCCTCTAAACCAGGGTAACTCTCATTAATTATATATAGCCCTAAGATTTAAATGGTTTCTGCCGCGACTTAGGCTGCGACATTAAGGTTTTTAATGCCTCTTAACCGTAGTGCAATTAAAATTGTGGCCGTATCAACTGTATTAAATCACGATTCTCCATAATATGAAATATTACGATGCGACTGCGACCACGGTTTAAACTATTGCATAGCTCCAATTAACTTTGCAGTTGCTGACCTTGTATTGCAATTATGTAAGTAAATGCTATAGATGGTACTAAATTATCCTTGTAAAGCTTTTACATTTTAAATTTTTCTCTTTATATTTGTCCTGGTATGATAGTTTTTATTGAGGTGCTTCTTTTTTTTGTAGTTATTAGGAATTGTTAGATAATTCGATCTATTAACATGTTTTTGGTTAACTATTAACTATGAACGGGCTTATGCATTAAACAAAATCAAGATAAGTGGTTAAAATTTGTATTCGGTAGATTAATGACGTCTGAAAAATCAACGGGGGATTAGTCTCATAGCGGACCCGAAGGACCTAAGTCATGGGGTTACTCTGGTAGACTCACTTGGCCCAAATAGTTAATTAAAGTGAGTTCCAAATTAAAAAAAAGAATTACTTTTAAAAAAAGTAAAAAATATCAACTTTTTCAATAACTAGAATTGATTTAGGAGGTGTGACAGTCTGCAAATGAACATTAGCTCTTAATAATCTCCGCCTTTAAAATACCATTAACAAATACAGATCAATTTTTTTTAGCTAAATCATTTCAAAATAAATTCTTTTAAATATCAATTTATTAAAATTTGAAACAAAATACCCTAAATGGTCATTGCATTATGAAATGTAAATTTTATTACTAAAACTGTAATTATGTTATCATCAAATGTTACAGTTTTGATAATTACGTTTTAACGAGATTCATTTCCTTTCATTTGCCTTTAAAAAAAATGTTATCATCAAATGTGATTTTTAATGACCCAAATTTGTTGCCGTAGAAGTATACTCTGACCCTTATAAACTTTATCTGAAATAAATTCAACTCAGAGAATAGACCTTTTGAAAAAAACTGAGAATAGAGACAACTAGAAATGTGAGGATAAGTTGGTCAAAAACTAAAACAAAAATAACAAAATTATTCATTATCTATGTACCCATCTTTGTTTTATTTATTTTTCCCTGAAAAATATGTAATTACCAATGTACAAAAATTAATGGTCCCTAACGCATTATAATAATGGATTAACAAACATCAAATATGCATCCCCAAGGTGTAGCTCAAGTGGTTGAACTGAGACATTTGAAGGAGTTGGAGAAGAAGGTCCATGGTTCAAATCCTGATTATAACATACTCCCTCTGTTACAATGTATAAGCAAAAGTCAACTCATATAACATGTTATAAAATATAAGCAAAACTAATCTCTTTTCACAACATTTAATGATGAAATCCCCAAAATATCCCTCATTTATTTTAAATTTTATTTCCAATGATCCTAAGTTTCTATACAATTAATGAGGGATAATTTAAGCAATCAAGTGGAAATTTTAAATGAAATTAACAATATTTATTGTGAATAACTACTTTTCTTAATAAATGTGAAAGTGGTCAAATTTGCTTATATATTGTAACAGGGCACAGGTTCGGATTTGCGAGATTCGTGGACGTCAGTGACCCGGACTGGTTCGCAATAAAACTGGATAACATCATTATAGGCAGCACAAAGGTGTTTGTTAACTCACCGCGGTTTGATCGTGCTACCGGCAATGCTCGCTTTGCAACAACGAAACCACTAACAGAACCTCCCATGAAACAATCTCACGCATGGGCAAATCCTAGGGTGCAGTTGAACTTCAGAGACAAAGTGAGGTCATATACTAACGTGGTCAGGCAGGGGGCAAGCAACGGTAATAGACCTGTGAAGAAATATGCAAGGAAAGTGGAGAATGCAAATTTGGAGTTCAATATCGATGTACAGAAGATGAAGTTAATATGGGCAAAGCTTATGTTGGAGAAGTGTGCATTCCTGGTAGTGCATATTGTATACCAAATGAATTTCAAAGACAAGGGTATTTTGCAATAAAAGCTACTCCTCTCGGTGCAAATAAGGTGCTTATGGAATCGGATGAGGATGACGATTTAGCTGCTTTGATTAAATATGGAAAAGAATGGTTATTGCAGTGGTTCAATGAGATTCGGCCCTGGAGTCCTAGAGAAATCAACAATGAACGACTCATGTGGATACGGTGTTATGGTATACCGGCACATGTTTGGTCTACTGAGTTCTTCGAATTTTTAGTAAATTTGTTCGGGTCGTATGTGGATGTTGAGGATAATACAAGGAAAAGAAAAACAATGGACGTCGCCAAGATCCTTTACAGGACAAAAATTCATGATTTGATTAATAGGGTGCTCTCTGTTCGTATCAATGGCATGGTCTACTCCATTAAGATTGTTGAAGATTGGTATGGACCGTTGCAATGGCTCACACCGACGGTGGACTTCCAGGCGAAGGATGACTCAGAGGACGAATCTTATTTTAGTGATTTTAGCTTCTCAGGCGCAATTGAAGTGCCTGATTCAATTGGAGAAGATGATGCCATTAATGAGGAAGTAAATGCCACAATGATTGGGGAGGGGCAGGTATTGGAAAACGGAGGAGGTGATGATGAAGAACGCATGGGGCAGTCGAACGGTACAAAGCCGGTGCATGCTCCTATTGATGAGAGGAATTGGGTGAATAAATCACAAGCTATGGTGGATCCCAGAGGCATTAATGAGGCGGCATCAGTTTGTTCCCAACCTGTTCTGTTAAAGGGGTTAGGGTTACCGCGGCGTGGGCTTGAAAATGAGTGGCCCATGTTGGCTGCTAATCCTGCTTTATGCATGGACTCGGCCTACTATTCAGGACATACTAGGCCAGTAGAGAAAATTGGGGGGGAGCATGTAATTCGGGCCCAGGATTTGGTGATTTCGCGTGGGCCTCTTAATGTCATCGTTGAGCAGGGTTGTAATGAGAAGGGGACTACCCAGTCTTTGGCCTGTACGGACGAGGGTTGTTCCAATATTAGACAAGATACAGAATCTTCAAGAACCATCAGTTCTCCTTTCATCACTATGCGTAGGAAAAGGGGGAAGATACAACAAATCATATATTCCACTTCTGCAACTGAGAGTGATGTTGGGTTCCTATCACAAACACAGGTGGAAAACATGATGGTGTCGCATGGGGAGGCATCTTCTCGCGGACTCAATTAAAGGCATAGATTCACGGGTACAGCTGAGGAGAAGCTATGGCATCAGGCTTATTTAAATGGGTTAACAGGGGTGGATAATGATGAAGTGTACATCTCTGAAATCAAAGCCTTGGTGGTCAAAGAAAGGGAAGCCAAGTTGCTGAGGGAGTCAAGAAGAAGGTCTCTATGAAGATCTTATCTCTCAATGCTAGAGGGGTTTGTGACCGAGCCAAGAGAAGAAGGATTCGGTCACTAATTGTGTCAGGTAATTTCAAAACATGCTGCTTACAAGATACTAAATGTTCAAATATGGTAGATAGAATGGTATATAGTATCTGGGGGGGAGGATGTTGAATGGGTGGCTAGAAATTCTGAGGGTCAATTTGGTGGCTTATTATTAATGTGGAGGAGGGGTTTATTCTCAGCCAGAACACAGGTTGAGGGATCAGGTTATGTGGGCATCTGTGTTGATTTTGGAAGTGCTGGGAGACCCCTATATTTAGTGAATATTTACTCAGCATGTTCACCAGAAGGGAAAAGACAATTATGGAGTGAACTAATCCAGCTTAAAAGAACGTCCGTTGTGGGTGATTGGTGCTTAACTGGTGATTTCAATGTTGTATTGGACCTTTGTGAGAGAAAGGGGAGTAATAATGTTGTTAATCACTGTGAGCTAACTGAATTTAGACAATTTGTTGAAGATATGCAGGTCATCGATGTTCCAATGCTTGGGAAAAATTTTACATGGTACAGGTCTGATGGTACAGCGATGAGTAGGTTGGATAGGTTTTTTCTTTCTAAAGAGGTTATCAAAGAGTGGAATGTGGTTGCACAATGGGTGGGCAGCAGAGACATATCAGATCATTGCCCGATTTGGCTCAAGTGTGATGAACTTGATTGAGGTCCGAAGCCCTTCCGCTTCAATAACTGTTGGATAGAACACAAGGAATTTGCACCCTTTGTAAAAGAGTGTTAGCTGAGTGTGAACTTAGTGGTTTGGAAAGGATTTGTTCTTAAGGAGAAGCTTAAGTATCTGAAACAACAGCTGAGAAATTGGAATAAAGAAGTGTTCGGAATACTTGACTTAAATATTGAGAACACGGTGGCGGAATTGAACGTTCTGGAGGATGATATGGCCGCGGGTGGGATGGTAAACTTGGATCACCGAAAAAGCCTTTCTGGGCAATTTTGGAGACAACTTAGATACAAAGCAAGTATGCTACTTCAAAAATCCAGAACAAGATGGATTGCAGAGGGTGACGAAACACCCGCTATTTCCATGCTTGTATTAAAGGGAGAAGGAGGAGCAATCTATTGGTGGCCTTGAATGTTAATGACAGGTGGATTGATATAGTTCTAGAAATTAAGGCTGAGGTGAAGAGGCACTTCCAAAGTCATTTTTCTAGATCTAACCACTACAAAAGACCTACTCTGGATGGTGTTACATTTAGATAGATTTTTGCAGCGGATAACGAACGGCTTGTGGCTCCGGTTTCAGCTGAAGATTTGAAAGATGTGGTTTAGAATTGTGATGGCAATAAAAGTCCTGGACCTGATGGGTTCAATTTTACACTCTTTAAAAGTTGCTGGGAGCTTTTAAAGGATGAGTTACTGGCCTTCTTTCATGAGTTTCAACTGAATGCTCAGCTTCCTAAAGCAGTCACAGCGGGTTTCATCGCTCTAATTCCAAAATCCGATCACCCCCTTTCTTTAAGTGAGTATCGGCCTATCTCTTTAATCAGCAGTTTGTATAAAATTATTGCTAAAATTCTGGCAGACAAATTGAAAAAGGTGTTAGGTGGCATTATTTCCCCATGTCAGACTGCATTTCTACCTAACAGACAAATTCTGGATGATGTTTTGACGGTTAATGAGTTAGTAGACTTGGCAAAAAGAAGGAAAGATAGATGTATGCTTCTCAAAGTTGATTTCGAAAAAGCATATGATTTAGTTGGCTGGGATTACCTAGAATATATGTTGTCTCATTTGGGCTTTTGCTATCAGTGGAAGAGGTGGATTAGAGCTTGCACTAGATAAGCTCGATGTCGGTGCTGGTAAATGGTAGTCCCACGGAAGACTTCTTAATTCAACGAGGCCTTCATCAGGGTAATCCGTTGGCACCATTTTTGTTTCTTATTGCGGCTGAGGGGTTGACGGGATTAATTCACAAGGCTGTTGATGAGGGGCATTTGAGTTCTTATAAGGTCTCTTCTGAGTTATCGTATCTTGTGCCCCAATATGCAGATAATACCATCCTGATGTGTGAACCAACATGGGATAACATCTGGTGTGTCAAGGCCATTCTCCACGGCTTTGAGTTAGCTTCGGGATTACGGGTCAATTTCCATAAAAGCCATTTGTTTGGTATTCATCTGGATGATCAATTTTTACATTCAGCTGCGTGCTTTCTTAATTGTAGTTTGGGAAACATTCCTTTTAAGTTCCTTGGATACCAATGGGAGAAAATTCTAGAAAATGTTCTACCTGGAGACCGGTGGTGTCCCTTATGCAAAAGAGACTGTCAATTGGAAAAGTTCTCAACTCTGATTCGGGGCAAGAGTCACATTGATAAATTCAGTACTCACAAGCTTGCCCGTGTATTATTTCTCTTTCTTCAAGGCACCAAAGAGGGTTGTGAATACACTTATTAGCATTCAGCGGAATTTCTTATGGGGGGTGATCCGGATAAGAGAAAAATAAGTTGGATTAAATGGGAGAACGTTTGTAAACCAAAATGTTTAGGTGGTTTGGGAATTAAACACTTGGAAGTATTTAGCGGAGTTTGTTGACCAAATGGAAATTGCGGTGTATGATGAGATCATGGTGCAATTTGGTATGATCTTATTCGGTTTAAATATGGTCCATTGGAAAGGAGCATAGTTGATGAGGGCCCAAAGATGTCTAGACAAAGCTCTATATGGTGGAGAGATATTATTTTGTTAAAATCTGAGTGGTTTAATGGGAATATTTTGAGTACGATTGGGTGTAGGGAACTCGATTCGAGTTTGGGAAGATCGTTGGTTAGACACGAGAAATTGTTAGTGATGTTTTTCCTCACTTTACCAGCTTGGCTCCAAAAAGAATATTTTAGTGGCCAATGCGCGGGTGGGAAGGAAGTCTTGAGGTGGAAATGGGTGTGGAAGGTGGTCATACTACTCAAGAGGCATTCCAATTCTTGACTTAGTGACAAAGTTGCGAGGATATCAAGCCTTCTAGATCAGGCCAGGGATGTTTGGGAATGGAGGCTAAGCGAGACAAAAAAATTCTGCTGCAAATCTGCATATGTTAATTTAATTAGGTGCAATCACGTAGAGTTGGACTCAAATCTGTCGAAGGCCCTCAATGGGTTATGGAGTACTTCAATTCCTTCCAAGGTAACTGCTTTTGTTTGGAGACTTCTACAATACCACATCCCTACGAGAGAAGCACTAATACACCGAGGTATTATTCCTAATATTCATAATGATTGCTGTGTATTCTGTTATCAACATGTGGAATCTGTGGATCACTTGTTTTGTTCATGTCCAGTGACTTATAATATTTGGAGAACTGTTTTTGCATGGGTGGGTTTATCTGGTGCTTGGAATAATGGGGTGGTGCACAGGTTTTTGGCATTTAAACTTCCGTTGAAGGGTAAAGCGAGTAGAAAAGTACGTTATATTATTTGGTGTGCATTGGTTTGGATGATTTGGCTTACGAGGAATAAGGTGGTTTTTCAAGGGGATGCGGTTGATATTGGTGTTTTATTGCATAAGATTAAGTTGACCTCGTGGAAATGGTTTATAGCAAAAGAAGGACGACACTCAGATTGGCAATTTTCGGACTGGTGTGCGAACCCACTGGTTTGTTGTAGCAGAATCTAACTCTCGGTCTGTTGTTTTTTTGGGGCTGTTGTTTCTGTTTGCTTTGGTTTTCTGCTGTCAGGTATTGCAATATTTTGGATTGGTGGTTTTTTGTTGGGGTCCGATTCATTCTTATAAGAAGAAGCTTCGTGAAGTTGAGGACATGCTTGTCCAGGTAGGTGCGTTTAGAAATTGGCTTGATGACAGCAGCTTTGTCTTGTGGAGGTGGACTAACAGGAGCGAACTAAACCATTTTCATTGATAAGCTTGATCAGTCTTGGAAATATGTAAGAGGGTGGAGGTTTCTAGTGGAGAGAATTATTGTAATCTATTGTAAACTTGTACTCATTGGTTGGTGTACTCTTTTTTCTCCTCTAATCTTTTTTTCATTGGGTTTTGGCTTTGGGAGGTTTTAACGAGGCACCTCCAAGTTGTTCTGGGTTGGAGTACCCCTCGTACTCCCTTAATAAAATTTTCTTTGCTTATCAAAAAAAACATTTGCCTATAAAAAAAATCATATAATTGAAAATCACTGTTCATGTGTTTGAGTTGCAAAATCGCGCTGGATAAATCTGATTTTGGGTAACTAGAATCAATTATTTTGAAAGCAAGACTTTTCTAGCTTCTGCGTTGAATAAAATCAATTATGGGTATAAGACCCACAAAATTCTTTATATTTACTTATCAAAAGTGATTCTACTTTTATTATCCAAACGAAATCAATTTTTTAACGCACTTTTAAAATATCATTACCAGACACAAATCAATTTTTTTAAACTCAATTTTTTTAAAGTGAATTCTTTTAACATTAATTCTTCAGAATCAACCTTTAGAACCATACATCTATAAACCTTTAGAAATATTTCAGCTAATGTAAATTGATTCATTATATTATTTTGGAACTTCAGAACCATAAATCTATAACAGCCCTGATATTTTATTTGTTCTACTTGTAATATAGAACACCATACATTAGAACTAGCAAAATAATGTAGCTCAATATGATTATTACAACTGAAAACAGGGTATAGAATAGGGATTCAACAGAAAGAGAGTGGATAAGTCAAATAGATGACATGAATTAAACATTGGATCATAAATTGTTCAAATTGCTAGGATGATAAATAAATAAATGAAGCTAAAATGTGTACATTATTCCTGAACCAATAACTCACATTTCTGGTGTCTAGCTAGCTAAACCAAATAGATACAAACTTTCAGCTCCTGTAGAATATCCTCATCCATCTCCTCCAACTGACTCTCATAGTTACTACACTCTCTTTTCTGTGTCCATCTTGCATGCAAACTTGAAACATCTTCAACAATGTCAAAATCAAAGGAGGTGGCACTAACAATGGAAGCTTGGTTTTTGTTTTTGGGACATACTAGACAAGACAGAAGAAGTACAAGAGAGGCCATGGCAAAGAGAATGAAAGCCAACCTTCAATTAAATCTATGTATCAGATCACTGTATAAGATTTTGGTTATATATATATATATATGTGTGTGTGTGTGTGTGCAAGAAATGATGTTGCTGCCAGCTTGTTGTATTTGGTTTTGTTGCTGGTTTTCATTATTACTAGAGAAAATTTGGCCATGGTGCTACACAAAGTGGTTGGGGTTGTTGGGACTTGGGAACGCATCATCCTTTATTATTGTCCACTTTGACAATAGTATTGTCCACCTGTCATGACATGTTTAACGGGATTGACATAGTTAGTTTATAGTAGTTGTCATACGAATTGCTAATTTTTTATACATTTGTTATGTATTCACTTTAAGTTAACAAATATGTAATTACCATGTAAAGCATGTGAATAAGGTGTGGCTGCTACATGAACGAATGCTTCACCATGCTGCTGGTTTTGAATGTTATTATAAGAATTATGTCTTGCGGAATACAAAAATAGTTTTGGACTATATATTTAATTTTGTTATTTACTTTATAATGCATAAAAAAATTGTCCATTGACATGACATTTATGAAAGGTATATCTATGAAATTAATCAGGATTCTTCACAATACCAGGAGTTATCTCTGCCAGGGGGTTCGTTGCGTCAATTGTGATATGGGGCGACTAACAGGAGTGTTGAATTGATTCTCAGAACACATGACTCTTATTAGAGCACCAGAAAGTAATTCAGTATCAACAAAGGTCTTTAGATGAATCAGATACGGCAAAAACATTATGGTTGTAAGAGAGTACCTGTTTTAGTTCTCTTTTTATCAGCAGCCTTTTGACTGTTTCTATTCTTCCTTTTGGATCCACCATTCTCTGGATTCATACTGTCCATAAACTAAAATGATAGGTTCAGACATATATCATTAGTTTTTCAATGTCAGCACATTGGTTAATGAGGGGACACTACTCGTCAAATACAATTTATATTATTGTAAATGCACAATATAAGATTGTATTTGACATATATTAATTCATCATACCTTCACATGCGAGGCTAGTCACGTATATATGATTGCACTCCACGTGATGATGTTGTTCGAGAATCAAGGAAACAGGTTTGCAACTTATTTCACGCTTCGTAGGTTCGCAACTTCTTTCAGCTGCTTCGTTTTTTAAATATCATTTTTCTAAAATATGATGCTACATTGTTTTAGGTATATGGTTTACCCTACCGAATATATTAAGAAGTAGTTGTCAGTTTTTTTTTAAAAACAATTCATGGACAATTTTCAAACAATTTCAGCCTTTATTTTATTCATGATTACAAATGTTCGCCTTTAATAACAATTATATGTCCATATTGCACCAGATTTTAATTAATAGTTGTCGGTTTTTTTATAACAATAATTCAGCAATTTATTATAAATTGATATTGAATTACTTTATTTGTCTTTACCTATTTTCGAATTTAAAAATTTAATAAGTATTACAATTAAGTAATATTCCTCTAATATTACTAATAAAGTATCATTTATTAGTAATATTACTCATTTATTACAATAGATTACCTCTGCAAAAATTATACTTTCCCTTCATAAAATATAGTTTGACGAAATTTCAGCCAATATATGTCCCTAATCCATCAGATCTTATGCAATAATATGTCAGTTTTTTGTTGTTGTAACATTACTGGCGATTTCATTAGAGAAATTTCAGAGATAATATTTGGTTCATCTTTACCTCTTTTAACATTTAATAGCCTCTTTATGTCAATATTGCACCAAGATTTATTTAATATTTGTCATATTTTTTTTAATAACAAAATTTATGTTCTAAACGCATCAGAATTTTAGAACAATATTATTATTTAACTATTTTAGAATTTAATACCCATTATATGTCCCTAATGAATCAGATTTTGTTTAGGGACCATCAAATGTTAGGATATGTTTCCCTACTTGATTGCTATATTGTTTTAGGTATGTGGTTTACCCTACCCAATATATTAATAAGTAGTTGTCGTTTTTATCTTTTTAATAATTTCTGGACAATCTTTGAGAATTTTCAGCCATTATTTTATTCATGTTTACAAAATTTCACCTTTAATAAACATTATATGTTCCTAATGCATCAGATTTTAATTAATAGTTGTCAGTGATTCATCAAACAATTATTGAACAATTTTTTTGAAATTTCAGCCATTACTTTATTGATCTTTACATATTTTCGAATTTAATATGCATTATTTGTCCATAATACATCAGATTTTATTTAATAGTTGTCAGGTTATTTTTTTTGATGTTTTGCAAAAATATTGGAATGGGTTACAGTTGAAGTTACCATTGATAAAATAGATTGACATATTATTACTCAGTTTTTTCAATAATCATACTTTTATTATGCTTTATTGAGAATCAAATGTTATGATATGTTTCCCTACTTTGTTGCTAAATTGTTTTAGGTCGATGGTTATAACTCAAGGCGTATAAATTAATATTATGATAAAGCGAAACAAATTAAGCAGATAAAAACAAAACTCCAAGTGATTTGAGAAAAAATGTCTAACATTGAATATCAAAACACAGCCTAGTTAATAATGAAATTCAAAACATTACTTCAGTACTGAAAAACAACTCAAAACTAAAAAAACAAACTAATTGTAATTGAAAATCAAAGCATTCATTCATCTCCCACTAATAACAGATTCATTCTTTCTCTTTCTTTATGTCCTTCTTCATAAACTTTAAAGCTGGTATTTCGTCATTTATAGGAGACGATCTCTTGTTAGGTACTCCACATGGAGACTCTGAGCTTAGATCAACTACTTCAGTTGCAGAACCTAATCCGTCAACGGGCGATTGATGAGATTCATCAAACTTCCCCATGAGGTCCTGCAATCAAAACACAATAAATAACCTCAAAGGCAGTTCATATATTTGTAATGAAATAAAGTTGCTATTTTACGGATATGAACATAACCTGGGCAACATCATCAACAGCTGATGAATTTGTAACTGCAGATAGTGTGCTAACAGACATTGGTGTTTGCTGTGAACCCTTCATAGATGGTTATACATGTTAGAATTTAAATAGCATATGGTATTTTGTTTTGTATTAATATAGTTGGATAATTGGAACTAACTTGAGAAATATTCAAATATTTAAAGCTTTGTATGATGTTAGATCTACTGGTAACTCTCTTAACTATATATGAACTCTCAAATTTTGATCCAGAACCAACATCACATCCAACTTTGAACAAATACATCTTTCCAAGAAGATCACTCAACTCATTAGGCATCACATATGAATCTCCCCTCTGAAATATGTCCAAAATTTGTTCAAAAAATTATTGAGTCATTTCAATTGCCTTTCTTTGATAAGTATTTGAAAGTGACTAATTGTCAAATTGTTCAATTATTCATTAATAACCTGATCAATAGTTTGCAGGAGCTTTGTACAACTCTGATTGAGCAGAATCTCAGCATCGCGGTCAAACATCACAAATGTGGCAGATGTTGCATTATCTTCAACGCGAAGCTTGAAGAAATACCTATATAATAAACAGAACATTAATAAGTATGAATTGTATAATTAGTAAATGTTTTAAAGTTATTAAATCCAAAAATAGGTAACAACAATTATTACTTGGGTGTCACATCTTTGACATGTGTTTTGCATCTCCCACAATAATATTCATCAGAATCTGGTGTCACTTTTTTTATGCAAATGTTACATGCTAGATAATACCATTTAACATCATCTTCAAAAGAAACAATAGTAGCCAGAACAACAAAAGGCAAACCCTACAAATATTAAGAAAGTTTAGTAAATATTGCAAAAAATAATATATTATTATGACATTATAATAACTAAATAAATTATATAAACCTCAGTAGAAGCATTTTTCTCAGATGGTAGGTATGCTGTCTTCATAGCTTGAAGGGTGGCACTCTTGGTAGACTTGATAAAGTCATCCTCTTCACTAATCTTTACCCTATCTTGCAATTGGGTCAACCCCTTATTAGGGGTTTCAATTAGGCTTCCCATCCTTTGTTTAAGGTCCAAAACTTCTGGAATTTCTGGGTTAAACATTATTTTGGACCCAAAAGTGGTGTTAACACTTTTAATATCTAAAAATAAACAAAATATGTCAGATAAACAAAACAGATAACAAAGTTCACATTTTTAATAGAAATTCGAAATAATAAGGTTTTGTTTATTACGATTCCATGACTTCACTTTAGCAAACAATAAAACAACCACCGTATTAGATGGTTCACCACTTGATATCAGTTTCTTCAACTCATCAACATATCCAGCAAACAACGTGACTTTGAATCGATACCTTTCGAAACGTTAAAACCAAAAAAAAAAATTAGTTAGACAAATAAATAAAAATAAACCAACTTGTAGCAATGAGGTGTGTTTCGTAGTTACCCTTCATTTTCAAGCTCAATGTCTATAAGCTTGGACTTCTTTTGATTCTTTACGTATTCTTTTTCATTACCAACCCCTGTGAGGACTCCCATTATATCTGCTTTTGAAATATTTAAATTGTCACACACATTTTGTGGTGGTATAGCATCATAAGATATTAATTCAAAATTATCCAAAGGAAAAATGCATGCTATAGTATCACTTACCAACTAAATAATTGCAATCAAATTCTGAGGAAAAAATTTCTTGAGGAGGTGTGAACTTAAAAATAGCTTGTGGTACACACTTCATTGGTTGTTTGACAACCTCAGTACCCTTTTCAAAACTCAATTTGTATGAGTTTTTAGTTGTCCTGTAGTCGCCTGTACTTGAAATCAATTTGAACTTAGAAATAAGATGCACCTGCCCCTCTTGCAATTGTTTATCAAAGATGTATATAAGAGGCTCTCGAATGAAAACACCAATACGATCACCCTGCATGGAAACACAAGTTAAGATTAATGTTTGTTTCTCCCACGAATACAATGAATAATATACAAACTAATGAAAGGACTAACCGTATTGTCCATAAGGACTAACTCTAAGCAAAACACCTTATCCCTATTATTAGGATTTGTAACAAACCATTTTCGCAAAAATCCTAACCAATAGGCGCACATTTGTCTTATCAATATCAACAATATCTGAGATCCGATCAAATTTAGGTGCCATGTTTGTAGTGGTGAATCTGAATTCAGGGTAAATGCCTTGAATGTTTGATGTGTATGGCATTTGACTGCTGATGAATTTATAGACATAATGCAAAATTAGGGTTTCGAAATTGATGCTCAGGTGTTTTTCATTCCTCCTCTTTATTTTCTGACCTAATTTATTTTTGTCAGGAATCATGATTTGATTGTTATTTAAAACGTGTGCATTAATTTTTGTAGTACTAATTTGACTAATTGTAGTACTAATTTCAGCAACTTTTATATCTTTATTGCAGGTTCGAATTTTGGTCCAGGGAGATTCAACAACTTTTTACTTTTATCCCTCCTATCTATTTTTTGACCTGATTTATTTGTGACACAAATCATGACATTTCTGTTATTTAAAACGTGTTCATTAATTGTTGTACAAAACAGTTTCTTTTTGACCTAATATGTTTCTCTTTTGGTGCAGAACAATTTCAACTCCTATTTTTTTTTTGTACCATGTTTTTTTCCTTATTTTTTTTGTACCTGTGATCATGATTTGAAGGATTCCATGTATGAAGGTTTCTCAACAAACTCTCGTTAGTCTTTCAGTCATTTTTGTTAGATGTTCTAATGTGTTGACCGGTTTAATTATGAATTATGGTGGTTTTGATTTGAACAGGAAATGAGTTGACTTAATTTTTTTTTGTGATAGAAATCATGATATATATTTTTTATTTAAAATGTGTTTATCATTTTGTTGTACATAAGAGTTTCTATTGTTTCCTTTTTGTGTACATGGTTATTTTTGTCAGGAATCATGATTTGATTGTTATTTAAAACGTGTGCATTAATTTTTGTAGTACTAATTTGACTAATTGTAGTACTAATTTCAGCAACTTTTATATCTTTATTGCAGGTTCGAATTTTGGTCCAGGGAGATTCAACAACTTTTTACTTTTATCCCTCCGATCTATTTTTTGACCTAATTTATTTGTGACACAAATCATGACATTTTCCAAATTTAAAAAATTGTTCATTAATTGTTGTACAAAACAGTTTCTTTTTGACCTAATATGTTTCTCTTTTGGTGCAGAACAATTTCAACTCCTATTTTTTTTATTTGTACCACGTTTTGTTGTACATAACTGTCTCTATTGTTTCCTTTTTTGTGTAGATGGTTATTTAATTTGATGAGATTGGACCCTAAATTGTGCTTTATTGCAAATTCAATGTTTTGACCACTTTATTTTTATTTTTAAATTAAAATTTCGTTATTTTATTAAGTTAGATTTATGACTCAGCACGTCTATGTTGGCGTTTTTTAATTGACGTGGTTTTGTAGTTTTTGTCTGGTGTTGACATTTGTATAATTTCCTTTTTAAATTTATTTACAATTGTATATAATAGAGATTTTGTGGGTGAGAGTGTAAAATCTATGTCTTTCAAAATGGTTGCCAAACAGTTGCTCAAAGTTTAGGCAAAAAAAATTCATTTTTTATTCATGGATTATTTTTTTTTTTTTGTTACAATTCCATGAACTTTTATTGTTTCCTAAATTGAATTTACTTACGGTAAAAAAAACATTATTAATATTTCACATATATCAAAATTAATGTTTTATTTTTTAATATAATTTTTATCTTTTAATATTTATTTCTATACAATTCCCTCTTTTATTAATTAGTCAAGTGAAAATAAAATTATAATTGATAAATAATAATTAATCTCATTTTAAACTTTAAAATGACTGATAAATAGAAACAATTCATTAAAACTTTTAAAAAATATGAATAAGTATTTTTTTAGTATTTCAAAAAATATTATAAAAATGAATACTATTATTTCACTAAAAAAAAGTTTAATAGAAGTAAATTTAATTAAATACATATAATAAACCCACATGATATGCGTCTTTGCTTAATTTAATTACATATTCATACTAAAAAAATTACTCCTTCTAGTTTCAAATATAAGAAAATAGTTCAACTTTGATGGTCCAAAATATAAGCAAATCTAAATTAATTATACACTATTTAATGATATCATTCCTAAAATACTCTATAATTAATTTAAATTTCATTTTTCAATAATCTCTTGTATTTCTATTAAACAAGTTTTCATGAAAAGCGTTTTAATTTTTAAAGAATGCAATTATTTTTTTGAATATACCAAGAAAATTAAATAAGTTTAATTAATATTCCTAATTAGCGTGATTTTTTTTTTTTACTTGTATTCGATTTAGGTTGCTTAGTCTTTAGGGGGGGAAAAAAATCAAACAACCTACCCCCTGGTTGGAATTTGGTGAGAGAGACCCATTGATTCACCGTTTTGGAATTTGAAAACATTTAGTATAAGACTTTATATATACCCAATAAGCTAAAAGCATAATTCAAAAAAAGTACTAGGGAAAGCACAAAACCAAATGCTTGCAGCAAAAGCTACTTCAACCCACCGCTTTCATTAGTCCATAGTTTTTGCTAAGTCAAATTAATTGTGAACTAGTCCAAGATTCTCATCATGATAAGGATCTATATCTATATATAAAATTAAATAAATTAGTTATTGGATTATGTAAGAAGCAAGAAGAATAAGAAGAAGAAATAAAGGTGTTACAAAATGAGTTTAAGGTACTGTGCCATAAGGTCTAGACCACGCAAGTTTGGGATTTCATTCACTGTGCCAGATCGTGTCACTGTAGAAATCAATGACAAGAAGAGAATCATGGGTAAGCATCCCTTGAGGATCACTAGAATTCCTTCAGGAGGACCATGTGAATTTCACAAGTTCATGCAAGAAGTTGAGAAAGGGTCATCATCACCTACTATGGCTTTGAAGATGAAAAAAAGTGGTGTTGCAAAGAAGCTTTTCAATCAGAGAATGGCGTACCATAGGAGCAAGTTCAATGATTGGTATGTGCAAGTGTTTTATTTTGAGAGTTGTGGTGATAGCCAACCCTCTGAACCACGGTAACTCTCATTAATTATATATAGCCCTAAGATTTAAATGGTTTCTGCCGCGACTTAGGCTGCGACATTAAGGTTTTTAATGCCTCTTAACCGTAGTGCAATTAAAATTGTGGCCGTATCAACTGTATTAAATCACGATTCTCTATAATATGAAATATTACGATGCGACTGCGACCACGGTTTAAACTATTGCATAGCTCCAATTAACTTTGCAGTTGCTGACCTTGTATTGCAATTATGTAAGTAAATGCTATAGATGGTACTAAATTATCCTTGTAAAGCTTTTACATTTTAAATTTTTCTCTTTTTATTTGTCCTGGTATGATAGTTTTTATTGAGGTGCTTCTTTTTTTTGTAGTTATTAGGAATTGTTAGATAATTCGATCTATTAACATGTTTTTGGTTAACTATTAACTATGAACGGGCTTATGCATTAAACAAAATCAAGATAAGTGGTTAAAATTTGTATTCGGTAGATTAATGACGTCTGAAAAATCAACGGGGGATTAGTCTCATAGCGGACCCGAAGGGCCTAAGTCATGGGGTTACTCTGGTAGACTCACTTGGCCCAAATAGTTAATTAAAGTGAGTTCCAAATTAAAAAAAAAGAATTACTTTTAAAAAAAAGTAAAAAATATCAACTTTTTCATTAACTAGAATTGATTTAGGAGGTGTGACAGTCTGCAAATGAACATTAGCTCTTAATAATCTCCGCCTTTAAAATACCATTAACAAATACAGATCAATTTTTTTTAGCTCAATCATTTCAAAATAAATTCTTTTAAATATCAATTTATTAAAATTTGAAACAAAATACGCTAAATGGTCATTGCATTATGAAATGTAAATTTTATTACTAAAACTGTAATTATGTTATCATCAAATGTTACAGTTTTGATAATTAGGTTTTAACGAGATTCATTTCCTTTCATTTGCCTTTAAAAAAAATGTTATCATATAATGTGATTTTTAATGACCCAAATTTGTTGCCGTAGAAGTATACTCTGACCCTTATAAACTTTATCTGAAATGAATTCAACTCAGAGAATAGACCTTTTGAAAAAAACTGAGAATAGAGACAACTAGAAATGTGAGGATAAGTCGGTTAACAAAATTATTCATTATCTATGTACCCATCTTTGTTTTATTTATTTTTCCCCGAAAAATATGTAATTACCAATGTACAAAAATTAATGGTCCCTAACGCATTATAATAATGGATTAACAAACATCAAATATGCATTCCCAAGGTGTAGCTCAAATGGTTGAGCTGAGACATTTGAAGGAGTTGGAGAAGAAAGTCCATGGTTCAAATCCTGATTATAACATACTCCCTCTGTTACAATATATAAGCAAAAGTCAACTCATATAACATGTTATAAAATATAAGCAAAACTAATCTCTTTTCACAGTATTTAATGATGAAATCCCCGGAATATCCCTCATTTATTTTAAATTTTATTTCCAATGATCCTAAGTTTCTATACAATTAATGAGGGATAATTTAGGCAATCAAGTGGAAATTTTAAATGAAATTAACAATATTTATTGTGAATAACTACTTTTCTTAATAAATGTGAAAGTGGTCAAATTTGCTTATATATTGTAACGGGGCACAGGTTCGGATTTGCGAGATTCGTGGACGTCAGTGACCCGGACTGGTTCGCAATAAAACTAGATAACATCATTATAGGCAGCACAAAGGTGTTTGTTAACTCACCGCGGTTTGATCGTGCTACCGGCAATGCTCGCTTTGCAACAACGAAACCACTAACAGAACCTCCCATGAAACAATCTCACGCATGGGCAAATCCTAGGGTGCAGTCGAACTTCAGAGACAAAGTGAGGTCATATACTAACGTGGTCAGGCAGAGGGCAGGCAACAGTAATAGACCTGTGACGAAATATGCAAGGAAAGTGGAGAATGCAAATTTGGAGTTTAATATCGATGTAGAGAAGATGAAGTTAATATGGGCAAAGCTTATGTTGGAGAAGTGTGCATTCCTGGTAGTGCATATTGTATACCAAATGAATTTCAAAGACAAGGGTATTTTGCAATAAAAGCTACTCCTCTCGGTGCAAATAAGGTGCTTATGGAATCGGATGAGGATGACGATTTCGTTGCTTTGATTAAATATGGACAAAAATGGTTATTGTAGTGGTTCAATGAGATTCGGCCCTAGAGTCCTAGAGAAATCAACAATGAACGACTCATGTGGATACGGTGTTGATAACTCTTAGAAATAAGAGTTATTTATGCTTTTATGACTATGAATCATGTGAGTTTAAGAGTAATTTATATCCTTTATTTATTAGATTTATGTAAATAATGTGATATCCCTTGTTTGGAGCTGTTTAAAGCACTTTGGTGTTTTGTGAGCATTTTGATGTGTTTTGACATTGTGCAGGATTTTTATGAAAATTGCTCAGTGCCAAGTTTTGGTGCCATGCCACGGCACTGTGTTTATAACAGTCCCTGGAATTAAAGCAGCAGTGTGTGATCTGTCATGGGAGCTGAACAAAGGACTCTGTCCTCATATATGTTGCTGCAGCGTGCCTTTTTGGTGGTCCCTCCTGTCATACTACAATTTCTCTCAGCTCACTACAGGACAAAAGCTCTCATTTTTGGGCCCAAAGACAGCACATTTATGGAGATCCATAATGTTAGCCCATTTAAGGAAGAGCCTATATAAAGACAATGACCTAATTAAGAATGGAGGCTGGTGTAGGGGCTGTGCCCTAGATTAGAATTCGTTTTTATTCCTCTGGACAGCAGCTGCCATCCTCAACATCACCTTCATCCATCATTCTTCATTTCCATATCCCTTCCATACACCATTTTTATGAGAAAAACATGCTGAAAAACATGGAGGCTGAACCAATCTCAGACATAGCAAGGAAATGCAGCAACAAGACATTGTTGCAGTGAAGTGTTCTCTCATCTTGACAGATTTGAAGGCCTCCACGTGCTGTTTACGCTTGTTTGTAGGCATTTACGCTGCAGATTTCTAGTGCCATGACAGCAGTTTTTGGCACCAGTTTCTGCTATTCTATGTTTTTGTTTATTATGAGCTAAATACTTTATGCTAGGATGATGTGATTTTGTATTGAATCCTTGTTGGTGAATGTCTATCAGTCTTTGCCTTTGAACCTTTGACTCATGCGCATTTATTTACAATATGCTTGACCTAAGTCTGGCCAACTTTTGTTGGGTACATGTATGTTAGGTGCTGAAAGGTGGTAACATGCTGAATTCATGAGTTAATATGAGGGGTATTAATTAAGGGACACTTTAATTAATTTTGATTAAACTAGACATAGGAAATCTGTCTCATAGGGTGTTCTGGGTCACACTTAGAAGACAAGGGGGAACATAATGGGGGCTTAGACATAAGGTACCCTTTACTTAACCCTGGTGAAAGTACTGAAAGGTACACACATTAGTGCCCTGCGCCCAGTGCCAAATGGCACTGACTTATGGCACTGAAACCAACTTGGTGAAAATATGAATGAACTAAAATCCTAGCTGTTTTTCTCAGATTTTTATCACATCTTTTTAATTTATTTTTACTGTCAATTGCACTTTAAATTACTGTCACCATCACCTCAAATTAATTTGTTACTTGTTACTTTGTTTCCTCACTAATTAGATTAACGAAATTGGGAATTTGTGGAATTAACCGTACTCAATCCTCGTGGGAACGATCTCTCTTACTCTTTATTACTTGTTACGATTGTGTATACTTGCACATTGCACAACTGTTATTTCAAACAACAAGTTTTTGGCGCCGTTGCCGGGGATTGAAAGTGTTGATTTCTATAAGTTTTCAATTGAGTTAGTTTGGTTTAGTTGAGATTTTTACTCTTTAGTGTGTTTTTTTTAGCAGTAATTTATTTTTTTCTTTTTTGTGTTGTTTTTGTGTTGGTGATGTTGTCTTTGTTGTTCTTAGCATTGCTCACCTTGTTTATTGTTTGTGAAAAAGAAAAATCCACTCATAGCCATGGAACAGTATCATTTTGACTCTATGCAAGCAAGGAATCCTCAACCACAATATTTCAACCATGAATTTTATGGAGGTGAATATGAAAGGGGATGTCATGAGACAAATTTCATGTCCATGACAATGACAAATGTTGATTATGGCATGGAAAATTTAATTTGGGAGCAAGAGTATTATCCTCAAGCTCAATTCGAAGGATCCCATGAAAGCATCTCCAACCTCAAAGATGTCTTAGCTCAATCCATTGAGGATGCCAAGGTGTATAATGAAGACTTTCAAGTCTCATGCAAGAATATGGAGGCTCACTTTAAGACAATTATGGAGTTTCTAAAAGAGGAGAATTGCATTAAAGAAGTGATTGAACAAGAAGAAGAGTGTGTGGAGTCAAAAATTGAACATGATTTTGTGGAAGTAGTGGAAGAAAAACAAAAAAAGAGTGCAGTAGAAGTAGTGGAAGTAGTGGAAGAAAAACAAAAAAAGAGTGTAGTAGTAGTAGAAGAAGAAAAAGAAAAAAAGAAAAATAGTAACATGGAAGAGAAACCAAGGGAGAGCTATGAAGAGAGCTATGTGACAATTCAGATTCAACCTTTGGTGATTGGAGGGAAGAGTAAAAATCAGAAGTCAGAATCTGATGTGCAGGAATCTGAACATGCTGCTGCCCAGAAAATTATGCAGAAAAATTCTGCAGAACCAGAAGTTGGTGCCATCCCGGCACCTGTTACAGCACCTGCACCAGAATTTTTTTCCCCCAAGTTTGTTCCTCAGAGTCCCCCACAAGAAGAGTTTTATGAGCTTTATGAGATGAGGAACACATATCCCAAATGCCTAGTTGTTGGGGCATGGGAGCACTTGCTTCCTTATACCAAGTACATGGGATTTCTCCACAAGAAAAGGAAGCGAAAGGATGACATTTTCTTTTTGTCATATTATCCACCCTAACTTGGGTGTTGAAGAGAGAAAAAATTCAAGCTGAGGACTTCTGCAAACCAAGCGCTACTGGGAGGCAACCCAGATTCTAATAATTTGCTTTTGCTTTTGTTTGTTTGTTTTCTTGTTTTTATGTTATTTTCATTTCAGGTGGCCGAATGAAGAGGAGAAGGTGATGTGTCTTTGTGATAAATTCGATGAGGAGCCAATTGCCTATCTTGTGGGTAAGGTAGAGGCTGACTAAGAAAGAAAAGTGCTCGGCTTCAAGCGGGAATGTTCTCACTCTAGCTCTTTTACTGTTTTTCTGTAGTAAATATGTAGTATGTTGTTTGTTTGTTCTGTTATTTTGCTAAATTCTGTTTTTGTTTGTTTATAGGTTGTTTAATTTGTTGTTTTTGTGTCAACCCTTCATCTAGCATAGAACTTTGCGGTGGGGACACTGCAAGGTACTATGTAGGGGGGTATAGTTTAGGATTGTGTTATGTTGCATTTGTAGCAGTGTTGTCCTATTTGTATGCTATTAAAAAAATGATTTTGGTTGACACATTGGCTAAACTTAATGAGGAATTTGTGCTTGAATGTGTTGGAACTTTGTGCTGATTGTCAATTGATAGGAACACTGACCTTTGACACAAAACCCTTAGCTTAAGAGGAAAGAATAGGTAGCTTGTTAACTAGTTGAAGTTGAACCCTTTTGTGAACTGAACCTTGTTGCCAAATTTGACCAATAAGGGGGTATAGGCAATTAGATAAGTTTGGGGGTATGCTCATTGTAAATATCTAAAGAATCGACCAATGCACACACTCTATTAAATAGAAAAAGCCAAAAATATAAAAAAAAAAAAAAAGAGAAGAAAATGGAATGAACCTCTTTGTTGAGTAACCGGGTAACTTCATTATAATTGTTGTTATTCGCGTCAAAAGGTAAAGAGACAAGTTCTAGTAAAAGGAAAAAAAAAAGTAAAAATTGAATAAGTGTGCATTGTGCCTTGATCATTCAAGTTATGTTTGTATCTTATGCAGCCCCTAGTACCCAAATTGTAAGCCTATTCCCTTTTATTTGATTATGAGGTGCAAATTAGGGACACTTTAGGGGGGAAGCTGAGATGACATTGATAGGACTATACTAGCTTTCTAATTGAGCATAAGGGGTGCACACACACACTTGAGGTTAGTGGAACAAACCAAGGAAGCATGATGCACAAAGGGATTGCTTGCAAAGTGTTAGTCTGAAAGTGTAGCCATGTGAAAACCACTCAATAAAAATTTTGCTGTTTGAATTCACTTGCTTAGTGCTGCTGCATTTGTGACAATTTTTCTGTTTTCTGCTGTTGTTCATGTGTCATTTCTTGAGGACAAGCAATGGTTCAAGTTTGGGGGTGTGATAACTCTTAGAAATAAGAGTTATTTATGCTTTTATGACTATGAATCATGTGAGTTTAAGAGTAATTTATATCCTTTATTTATTAGATTTATGTAAATAATGTGATATCCCTTGTTTGGAGCTGTTTAAAGCACTTTGGTGCTTTTGTGAGCATTTTGATGTGTTTTGACATTGTGCAGGATTTTTATGAAAATTGCTCAGTGCCAAGTTTTGGTGCCATGCCACGGCACTGTGTTGATAACAGTCCCTGGAATTAAAGCAGTAGCGTGTGATCTGTCATGGGAGCTGAACAAAGGACTCTGTCCTCATATATGTTGCTGCAACGTGCCTTTTTGGTGGTCCCTCCTGTCATACTACAATTTCTCTCAGCTCACTACAGGACAAAAGCTCTCATTTTTTGGCCCAAAGACAGCACATTTATGGAGATCCATAATGTTAGCCCATTTAAGGAAGAGCCTATATAAAGACAATGACCTAATTAAGAAAGGAGGCTGGTGTAGGGGTTGTGCCCTAGATTAGAATTCGTTTTTATTCCTCTGGACAGAAGCTGCCATCCTCAACATCACCTTCATCCATCATTCTCCATTTCCATATCCCTTCCATACACCATTTTTATGAGAAAAACATGCTGAAAAACATGGAGGCTGAACCAATCTCAGACATAGCAAGAAAATGCAGCAACAAGACATTGTTGCAGTGAAGTGTTCTCTCATCTTGACAGATTTGAAGGCCTCCACGTCTTTGTTTGCTTACGCTGTTTGTAGGCATTTACGCTGCAGATTTACGGTGCCATGGCGATTTTTGGCACGGTTTACGCTATTCTATGTTTTTGTTTATTATGAGCTAAATACTTTATGCTAGGATGATGTGATTTTGTATTGAATCCTTGTTGGTGAATGTCTATCAGTCTTTGCCTTTGAACCTTTGACTCATGCGCATTTATTTACAATATGCTTGACCTAAGTCTGGCCAACTTTTGTTGGGTACATGTATGTTAGGTGCTGAAAGGGGGTAACATTCTGAATTCATGAGGTAATATGAGGGGTATTAAATAAGGGACACTTTAGTTAATTTTGATTAAACTAGACATAGGAAATCTGTCTCATAGGGTGTTTCGGGTCACACTTAGAAGACAAGGGGGAACATAATGGGGGCTTAGACATAAGGTACCCTTTACTTAACCCTGGTGAAAGTACTGAAAGGTACACACATAAGTGCCCTGCGCCCAGGTGCCAAATGGCACTGACTTATGGCACTGAAACCAACTTGGTGAAAATATGAATGAACTAAAATCCTAGCTGTTTTTCTCATATTTTTATCACATATTTTTAATTTATTTTTACTGTCAATTGCACTTTAAATTACTGTCACCATCACCTCAAATTAATTTGTTACTTGTTACTTTGTTTCCTCACTAATTAGATTAACGAAATTGGGAATTTGTGGAATTAACCGTACTCAATCCTCGTGGGAACAATCTCTCTTACTCTTTATTACTTGTTACGATTGTGTATACTTGCACATTGCACAACTGTTATTTCAAACAACAGGTGTTATGGTATACCGACACATGCTTGGTCTACTGAGTTCTTCGAATGTTTAGTAAATCCGTTCGGTTCGTATGTGGCTGTTGAGAATAATACAAGGAAAAGAAAAACAATGGACGTCGTCAGGATCCTTTACAGGACGAAAATTCATGATTTGATTAATAGGGTACTCTATGTTCGTATCAATGGCATGGTCTACTCCATTAAGATTGTTGAAGATTGGTATGGACCGTTGCAATGGCTCACACCGACGGTGGACTTCCAGGCGAAGGATGACTCGGAGGAGGAATCTTATTTCAGTGATTTTAGCTTCTGAGGCGCAATTGAAGTGCCTGATTCAATTGGAGAAGATGATGCCATTAATGAGGAAGTAAATGCCACAATGATTGGGGAGGGGCAGGTATTGGAAAACGGTGGAGGTGATGATGAAGAATGCATGGGGCAGTCGAACGGTACAAAGTCGGTGCATGCTCCTATTGATGAGAGGAATTGGGTGAATAAATCACAAGCTATGGTGGATCCCAGAGGCATTAATGAGGCGGCGTCAGTTTGTTCCCAACCTGTTCTGTTAGAGGGGTTAAGGTTACTGCGGCATGGGCTTGAAAATGAGTGGCCCGTGTTGGCTGCTAATCCTGCTTTATGCATGGACTCGGCCTACTATTCAGGACATACTGGGCCAGTAGAGAAAATTGGGGGGGAGCATGTAATTCGGGCCCAGGATTTGGTGATTTCGCGTGGGCCTCTTAATGTCATCATTGGGCAGGGTTGTAATGAGAAGGGGACTACCCAGTCTGTGGCCTGTACGGACGAGGGTTGTTCCAATATTAGACAAGATACAAAATCTTCAAGAACCATCAGTTCTCCTTTCGTCACTATGCGTAGGAAAAGGGGGAAGATACAACAAATCATATATTCCACTTCTGCAACTGAGAGTGATGCTGGGTTCCTATCACAAACACAGGTGGAAAACATGATGGTGTTGCATGGGGAGGCATCTTCTCGCGAACTCAATTAAAGGCATAGATTCACGGGTACAGCTGAGGAGAAGCTATGGCATCAGGCTTGTTTAAATGGGTTAACAGGGGTGGATAATGATGAAGTGTACATCTCTGAAATCAAAGCCTTGGAGGTCAAAGAAAGGGAAGCCAAGGTGCTGAGGGAGTCAAGAAGAAGGTCTCTATGAAGATCTTATCTCTCAATGCTAGAGGGGTTTGTGACTAAGCCAAGAGAAGAAGGATTCGGTCACTAATTGTGTCAGGTAATTTCGAAACATGCTGCTTACAAGATACTAAATGTTCAAATATGGTAGATAGAATGGTATATAGTATCTGGGGAGGGGAGGATGTTGAATGGGTGGCTAGAAATTCTGAGGGTCAATTTGGTGGCTTATTATTAATGTGGAGGAGGGGTTTATTCTCAGCCAGAACACAGGTTGAGGGATCAGGTTATGTGGGCATCTGTGTTGATTTTGGAAGTGCTGGGAGACCCCTGTATTTAGTGAATATTTACTCAGCATGTTCACCAGAAGGGAAAAGACAATTATGGAGTGAACTAATCCAGCTTAAAAGAACGTCCGTTGTGGGTGATTGGTGCTTAACTGGTGATTTCAATGTTGTATTGGACCTTTGTGAGAGAAAGGGAGTAATAATGTTGTTAATCACTTTGTGAGCTAAGCGAATTTAGACAATTTGTTGAAGATATGCAGGTCATCGATGTTCCAATGCTTGGGAAAAATTTTACATGGTACAGGTCTGATGGTACAGCGATGAGTAGGTTGGATAGGTTTTTTCTTTCTAAAGAGGTTATCAAAGAGTGGAATGTGGTTGCACAATGGGTGGGCAGCAGAGACATATCAGATCATTGCCCGATTTGGCTCAAGTGTGATGAACTTGATTGGGGTCCGAAGCCCTTCCGCTTCAATAACTGTTGGATAGAACACAAGGAATTTGCACCCTTTGTAAAAGAGTGTTAGCTGAGTGTGAACTTAGTGGTTTGGAAAGGATTTGTTCTTAAGGAGAAGCTTAAGTATCTGAAACAACAGCTGAGAAATTGGAATAAAGAAGTGTTCGGAATACTTGACTTAAATATTGAGAACACGGTGGCGGAATTGAACGTTCTGGAGGATGATATGGCCGCGGGTGGGATGGTAAACTTGGATCACCGAAAAAGCCTTTCTGGGCAATTTTGGAGACAACTTAGATACAAAGCAAGTATGCTACTTCAAAAATCCAGAACAAGATGGATTGCAGAGGGTGACGCAAACACCCGCTATTTCCATGCTTGTATTAAAGGGAGAAGGAGGAGCAATCTATTGGTGGCCTTGAATGTTAATGACAGGTGGATTGATATAGTTCTAGAAATTAAGGCTGAGGTGAAGAGGCACTTCCAAAGTCATTTTTCTAGATCTAACCACTATAAAAGACCTACTCTGGATGGTGTTACATTTAGATAGATTTTTGTAGCGGATAACCAACGGCTTGTGGCTTCGGTTTCAGCTGAAGATTTGAAAGATGTGGTTTGGAATTGTGATGGCAATAAAAGTCCTGGACCTGATGGGTTCAATTTTATACTCTTTAAAAGTTGCTGGGAGCTTTTAAAGGATGAGTTACTGGCCTTCATTCATGAGTTTCAACTGAATGCTCAGCTTCCTAAAGCAGTCACAGCGGGTTTCATCGCTCTAATTCCAAAATCCGATCACCCCCTTTCTTTAAGTGAGTATCGGCCTATCTCTTTAATCAGCAGTTTGTATAAAATTATTGCTAAAATGGCAGACAAATTGAAAAAGGTGTTAGGTGGCATTATTTCCGCATGTCAGACTGCATTTCTACCTAACAGGCAAATTCTGGATGATGTTTTGACGGTTAATGAGTTAGTAGAGTTGGCAAAAAGAAGGAAAGATAGATGTATGCTTCTCAAAGTTGATTTCGAAAAAGCATATGATTTAGTTGACTGAGATTACCTAGAATATATGTTGTCTCATTTGGGCTTTTGCTATTAGTGGAAGAGGTGGATTAGAGCTTGCACTAGATCCAGCTCGATGTCGGTGCTGGTAAATGGTAGTCCCACGGAAGACTTCTTAATTCAATGAGACCTTCATCAGGGTGATCCGTTGGCACCATTTTTGTTTCTTATTGCGGTTGAGGGGTTGACGGGATTAATTCACAAGGCTGTTGATGAGGGGCATTTGAGTTCTTATAAGGTCTCTTCTGAGTTATCGTATCTTGTGCCCCAATATGCAGATGATACCATCCTGATGTGTGAACCAACATGGGATAACATCTGGTGTGTCAAGGCCATTCTCCACGGCTTTGAGTTAGCTTCGGGATTACGGGTCAATTTCCATAAAAGCCATTTGTTTGGTATTCATCTGGATGATCAATTTTTACATTCAGCTGCGTGCTTTCTTAATTGTAGTTTGGGAAACATTCCTTTTAAGTTCCTTGGATACCAATGGGAGAAAATTCTAGAAAATGTTCTACCTGGAGACCGGTGGTGTCCCTTATGCAAAAGAGACTGTCTAATTGGAAAAGTTCTCAACTCTGATTCGGGGCAAGAGTCACATTAATAAATTTAGTACTCACAAGCTTGCCCGTGTATTATTTCTCTTTCTACAAGGCACCAAAGAGGGTTGTGAATACACTTATTAGCATTCAGCGGAATTTCTTATGGGGGGTGATCCGGATAAGAGAAAAATAAGTTGGATTAAATGGGAGAACGTTTGTAAACCAAAATGTTTAGGTGGTTTGGGAATTAAACACTTGGAAGTATTTAACTGGAGTTTGTTGACCAAATGGAAATTGCAGTGTATGACAGATCATGGTGCAATTTGGTATGATCTTATTCGGTTTAAATATGGTCCATTGGAAAGGAGCATAGTTGATGAGGGCCCAGTGTCTAGACAAAGCTCTATATGGTGGAGAGATATTATTTTGTTAAAATCTGAGTGGTTTAAAGGGAATATTTTGGTACGATTGGGTGTAGGGAACTCGATTCGAGTTTGGGAAGATCGTTGGTTAGACTCAGAAATTGTTAGTGATGCTTTTCCTGCACTTTACCAGTTGGTTCCAAAAAAGAATATTTTAGTGGCCAATGCGGGCAGGTGGGAAGGAGAAGTCTGGAGGTGGAAATGGGTGTGGAAGCAGGGTCTTACTACTCAAGAGGCATTCCAATTTACTGACTTAGTGACAAAGTTGCAGGATATCAAGCCTTCTAGATCAGACCGGGATGTTTGGGAATGGAGGCTGAGCGAGACAAAAACATTCTGCTGCAAATCTGCATATGTTAATTTAATTAGGTGCAATCACGTGGAGTTGGACTCAAATCTGTCCAAGGCCCTCAATGGGTTATGGAGCACTTCAATTCCTTCCAAGGTAACTGCTTTTGTTTGGAGACTTCTACAATACCGCATCCCTACGAGAGAAGCACTAATACACCGATGTATTATTCCTAATATTCATAATGATTGATGTGTATTCTGTTATCAACATGTGGAATCTGTGGATCACTTGTTTTGTTCATGTCCAGTGACTTATAATATTTGGAGAACTGTTTTTGCATGGGTGGGTTTATCTGGTGCTTGGAATAATGGGGTGGTGCACAGTTTTTTGGCATTTAAACTTCCGTTGAAGGGTAAAGCGAGTAGAAAAGTTCGTTATATTATTTGGTGTGCATTGGTTTGGATGATTTGGCTTACGAGGAATAAGGTGGTTTTTCAAGGGGATGCGGTTGATATTGGTGTTTTATTGCATAAGATTAAGTTGACCTCGTGGAAATGGTTTATAGCAAAAGAAGGACGACACTCAGATTGGCAATTTTCGGACTGGTGTGCGAACCCACTGGTTTGTTGTAGCAGAATCTAACTCTCGGTCTGTTGTTTTTTTGGGGCTGCTGTTTCTGTTTGCTTTGGTTTTCTGCTGTCAGGTGTTGCAATATTTTGGATTGGTGGTTTTTTGTTGGGGTCCGATTCATTCTTATAAGAAGAAGCTTCGTGAAGTTGAGGACAAGCTTGTCCAGGTAGGTGCGTTTAGAAATTGGCTTGATGACAGCAGCTTTGTCTTGTGGAGGTGGACTGATAGGAGCGAACTAAACCATTTTCCGCTGATAAGCTTCAGTCAGGTCTTGGAAATATGTACGAGGGTGGAGGTTTCTAGTGGAGAGAATTATTGTAATCTATTGTAAACTTGTACTCATTGGTTGGTGTACTCTTTTTTCTCCTCTAATCTTTTTCCCATTGGGTTTTGGCTTTGGGAGGTTTTAACGAGGCACCTCCAAGTTGTTCTGGGTTGGAATACCCCTCGTACTCCCTTAATAAAATTTCCTTTGCTTATCAAAAAAAAAACATTTGCCTAAAAAAAAAAATCATATAATTGAAAATCACTGTTTATGTGTTTGAGTTGCAAAATCGCGCTGGATAAATCTGATTTTGGGTAACTAGAATCAATTATTTTGGAAGCAAGACTTTCCTAGCTTCTGCGCTGAATAAAATCAATTATGGGTATAAGACCCACAAAATTCTTTATATTTACTTATCAAAAGTGATTCTACTTTTATCATCCAAATGAAATCAATTTTTTAACGCACTTTTAAAATATCATTACCAGACACAAATCAATTTTTTTAAACTCAATTTTTTTAAAGTCAATTCTTTTAACATTAATTCTTCAGAATCAACCTTTAGAACCATACATCTATAAACCTTTAGAAATATTTCAGCTAATGTAAATTGATTCATTATATTATTTTGGAACTTCAGAACCATAAATCTATTACAGCCCTGATATTTTATTTGTTCTACTTGTAATATAGAACACCATACATTAGAACTAGCAAAATAATGTAGCTCAATATGATTATTACAACTGAAAACAGGGTATAGAATAGGAATTCAACAGAAAGAGAGTGGATAAGTTAAATAGATGACATGAATTAAACACTGGATCATAAATTGTTCAAATTGCTAGGATGATAAATAAATAAATGAAGCTAAAATGTGTACATTATTCCTGAACCAATAACTCACATTTCTGGTGTCTAGCTAGCTAAACCAAATAGATACAAACTTTCAGCTCCTGTAGTATATCCTCATCCATCTCCTCCAACTGACTCTCATAGTTACTACACTCTCTTTTCTGTGTCCATCTTGCATGTAAACTTGAAACATCTTCAACAGTGTCAAAATCAAAGGAGGTGGCATCAACAATGGAAGCTTGGTTTTTGTTTTTGGGACCTACTAAACAAGACAGAAGAAGTACAAGAGAGGCCATGGCAAAGAGAATGAAAGCCAACCTTCAATTAAATCTATGTATCAGATCACTGTGTAAGATTTTGGTTATATATATATATATATGTGTGTGTGTGTGTGTGTGTGTGTGTGTGTCTGCAAGAAATGATGTTGCTGCCAGCTTCTTGTATTTGGTTTTGTTGCTGGTTTTCATTATTACTAGAGAAAATTTGGCCATGGTGCTACACAAAGTGGTTGGGGTTGTTGGGACTTGGGCGCATCATCCTTTATTATTAATGAGAAAAAAAACATATACTTATCAAGTTAATTTTTGTCTGGTCCTTAATGTACTTGAATATTTCCACAGTAGGTCATCCACATTGAATTTTAACATGTACTACCTCACTTCCTATTTATAAGCACTTTTGGACAAAAAAACGGTCATTAAAAAAATAGTTAGACTAATTCAAAGTGTCAATAATATGTATTTTTTTTTTCAGTTTACCCCTCATTTATTGTGCATTAATTGGTGCGTTTCACAAACCAAAAAGAAATAGTATTATTAATTAGGAGTATTTTTAGAAATAAATAATCAATGTACATTGTAACTTGTAAATGAGCTTATAAAAAAGAACAAAATTATTTTTTATAAGGGGCTTATAAATAGGAACAGAGGTAGTATAATAAATAAACTATATTGTTTTTCACTTGATAATAAGTGCTAATTATAAGAGGATCTTTTACTTCCCATTCGAAAGCCTCAATTGATATATATATCACCAATATTGCCGGCTATTTATCCCTACGACTTTGGTTGGTTGAATGAAAAAGGTGAGAAGAAAGAGGTGAGAAAGAGAATATAAGAAGAGAAAATTGGAAAGAAAACAAAATAGAAAAGATTTTGAGTTTATTTGGTATAAGAGAAAGGTAAAAAATAGGAAAGAGAGAAATAGTATAAATTTTGAATGGACAAAAATGTCCTAGTAAAATTACATATATAGATAAATTAAATTAACATTTTAAAAACTTCAAATTAAACATATAAAGTTAAATAAATTAAATTATATTTTTATTAACATTTTAAAAAAAATTGGTGTAACAGACAACAGTGGGAGGTACCAGTTAATATTGTGTTTAAAAAAATGAATTTTTTAGGCAAAAATATCAATTATTAAAACTTTAATTTGTTAATTATTTTTTAATCCATTTTCCAAAAAATGAATATATGAAAATTGGTATAGCGGTGAAGCACAATCTAGTCGATGTTGCAAATTGGTGTTTTTCAATTCATTAAAAATATAAACATTTATGTAACCGGAACACTATAGCATAAAAAATTCACTACAAAAATTATTTTCTCCCTAAAAAATAACTTTCCTTTTTTTTTCTTACTTCACCAAAAAAAAAAAGGAAAGATATCCACAATCTTAAGGGTTGGCCTAGTGAAGTATGACACAAATTGTGTCTGACATGTTGCAGTTTCACGTTCTCACTACTCACTAGTCTCTTAGTGGAGCACGTCGATGGTTTCCTTCCTTTAGGCTAGGGCGTCACTCTCTCGCCCTAATTTTTTTATTCAATCAAAAAAAGGAAAGGTCTCCACAAGTCATCTTCATCCACAAACAAACAAACGCTACTAGTGCTTCTTCATAACATCCAAGCCATAATAAAGCTTACCATTTTAATCTGTCTCCTCCTCCAATTATTTTCTCCCTTTGTTCCAATTTTTGCTCATCTATTCACACTGCTCTCCCATGGTGCCTAAGCCTCCGATGTCAAGTCCTCCGACAACCATGTCGATTCCCATCGACAGTCATCATCTCCTCTACTATGTGAATTACGTTTGTTTAGATAGGTCGTCAGTGCAACTTTTTTGAAGGGTTATAGTGGAATACCAAAAATAAGTGTTGCTCTTCTCCCTTTCTTCGCAGTTTTGCGAAGTCCTGAAAAATGTGTGGGATCCATAGTTTTATTTTCTCTCTTCCCTGTTTTTCTTTTGAACCACAAGACATTTCATTCTTTTCCTCTATCTCTCTTCCACCTTCATCTTTCTCTTCTATTTCACCGCAAACAAACATACTGTACATGTTTCTACTAGCAAGATAAAATACTCTGATAATTATATAATAATAATATCAACATCTCTAAGTCGCCAACTTTATTATTATTATTCAACTAAATAATATGTCATTTTAGTCTTCTAACAATTTTTTGAATATTTAATTCTTCAATAATTTTATCATGTAAATAAGTTTTTTGGTTATTTTTTACTTAAATTTTAAGATTCGATTTTTTTATTAAAAAATTTTACCGATTCAATCGATTGAATTGTTGTAAATTATCTAACTTTCAAAACTTAGCAACCAAAATATCAAATTTCACTTAAAATAAATAAAAATCTCAACTTATTACTCTTCAGAACTTAATCTCCCGTCCTTCAAAATCCTACAACTTTTCGTCAATATTTCTTTAAATAATTTATTTCTAAATTTTTACAGTAATTTCATATCCCAAATCAATCTTAAATACCAAATTATTTGAATTCAAAATGATAGTTTTAAGATTTTAAGTAGAAGAAAATTAATTGCAGATTCAGATTTGATTAATTTAAAAAATAAAGTTATTTAATGGGTTAAAAGTATTTGAGACCAAAAAATTGTAATTAAATAATAATAATAATAATAATAATAATAATAATAATAATAATATTGTAGTAGTTGTTGTTCCATTAATAATTTTATAAACACAATCCAATAAAAAATCTTGTCCAACACAGTATAAGTTTAGGGTGGGTTCTATCGTGCACAAGTATAATAAGTAATGCCATCGTGCAAAAGTGGATTTAACTGGTAGATGGATCCATTCCACATATTCATGTGGTCCACCGTCTACACTGCATTTTTGCCAAACCCTAATCTCCCAAATCACAAATAAATTATCAAGGTTCATTGGAACTCATTCTAGTTTACCAAAAAAAAAAAAGGAGTTTACATTCGAGTTAACTAAACTCGTAAGTGTTTAAGAATTAACACAAGAGTTGAGTTTAACAACCATATGTATTTATACATCATTATAATAAATTTGGTTTTGCATGTAACCAAAATATGTGAAGTTTTGGGAATTATAGAAGTGCATGTAGATTGCTCAACAGTGTTATTTCTCTTTTTTTTTTTTTTCCATGCACACTGATCCTCCAACTATCTGTTTTTTTTTTTTTTTTTTTTTTGGGACAGAATATCGAACTTATACCAACATGCTTAGTGTAACAATGACTCTGGCATTAGGGAATGCGATCAGCAGCCAGAATCTGTAAAACGACTTTGAAACTTAGTTTTAATCTTCTTTTTTTTTTTTTAGGTCAAGAAACTTAATTTTAATCTAAATTCAAAAAAACAGTTTAAACATACTAAATACTCATCCAACATAATCTTAGCAGCTTCAAATACCATGTATCAAATTATTAGTTCCTTAAACCATTATTGAAAGAAGATAGCACAACCAGAGTACTACTGTCCAAACAATTCCTGTCAGGCCCACGGCTCGCTGCGAATCCTTCCCGACATCTTTAGCCTGGTGGCCAGTTCATCTGTCGACCACCGAGAAGGTGCACATGAATGTGGTAAACTGATTGGCCTGTTAAAATTAAATCAAACTCAATATGATATAGAAGAATCAACTCCTCAAAACAAAATGATGATTTATCAAGGTTCTAAGTGCTGGCATGGATAATCACACTACTTACATCCTTTCGGCCCATCATTAATTACAACCCTGTAGCCATCATCAAGACCTTCTTGCTTTGCAATCACCTTAGCAGTGTAAAGAAGTCGGCCGAGAATCTCAAAGTGCCTCTCCTCAGCCTGTAGAAACATTTACCAGAAATTGAGCTTAAAAATACAACATTCTCATATTTGTTATAAGTTAAAAAAAATATTCTTGGGTATTATTAATGGGCAACAGCGATCACAATAGTCCCATATAAAATATGAAACCCTATTCCAGTCCCTAAAAGAACCACAAATATCAGTAATATTAGTTCTTCTTAGCCTTCTTCGGGACTAACGTGTCCAATTTATTGAGACTAACATGACCAGCGTTTGAGGATTTTAGGAACTAGAGTGTGATTTTCGAATTCCCAAGGGCTGATGTGTCCCACTACTAAATTTCTCAGGGATGAATTTGAGGGTTTACTCGATAAATAAATAAATACAACAGTTTGCGACATTTTTTTTCTTAAACAAAAAAATAGTATCCATGACCGCATACTATTATTTTCCTTCATTTTATCAACCCACTTTACTCCAATCTCTTTCAACCCTGAAACAACTAGAGTCACATGCTCAACTAAAATTTGTCAATCAGGACAAATGGTGGCTTATTCTGATAATAATCAAACAGTTACTAAATTTTTTAGGCTTAAATACCATTTTAGTCCCTTAACTTATTTTTGAGGTTCAATTTGGTCCTTTAACTATTTTTTGGGCCAAATAAGTCCTTTAAGATTTTAAGTTGGGCCAAATAGGTCCTTTTTGGCCTTAAGTTTTTAAGTTGGGTTAAATAGGTCCCTTAAGTTTTTAAGTTGGCCAAATAGGTCCTTTAAGTTTTTAAATTGGGTCAAATAGGTCCTTTAAGTTTTTAAGTAGGGCCAAATGAGTCATTGTCACGTAGGACCTATTTGGCTCAACTTAAAAACTTAAAGGACCTATTTGACACAACTTAAAAACTTAAGGGACCTATTTGGCCCAACTTAAAAACTTAAAGGACTTATTTGGCCCAAAAAATAGTTAAAGGACCAAATTGAACCTCAAAAATAAGTTAAGGGACCAAAATGGTATTTAAGCCAATTTTTTATGTAATAACATCTATAACCGAATCTTATTTCATTAGGTGAAATCAACTGCATGTACATTGATCAATCCAAGTCATTTGGCTCTGTTAAAAATCAAATTTTCAATATAATTATTTAGGCTAAAGTGTCTTTAATGGTTTCTTTTTGTGTAATGTTTTCTTTGGTTTTCCTCTGCCATTTGATCCAATTTTCTCATCGGAGCCTCCACTCATCTTCTCACATGATCAAACCTACTTTAGTATACTTCATTGCTCAGCCTTTGCTATCATAGGCCAATGCTTAGTAGGGACATCAGTAAGATGGTATCATAAAAGTAACAGCAATAAAAGCTTACTACTGACAACGGAGAGAAATACTGATTAATAAATTTTCAATAACATCTTGTAAACAAGATGCAGCGATTGTTACCACCAAGAATAGCAGCCAAGAGTATCTATATGAAGCAGACCATTAGACAGACAAGAGAATGGAGAGCTCAAGGATGGAGGGAACAGCATAGGATATGCTATCGTCAACCAAAATTTTATGATTGCAGAAAGGTAAAACAAAGATATTCATCTGGAGGGAACAGCAGAGGATATGCTAAGCATCAACCAAAATTTTATGATAGTCGAAACGCAATGCATTCTACAGCCTATAATCAAACTAGATTCACCGAATAATAAAGAGATATAGGCTGCAAAAGCCATGAATATCAAACAATGAACAAATTTATTTAGGTGGAAATAGCCTCCAAATTGACATAATATAATATAGGCCAAACAAGGCTAATTTACAATGAATTGGCAGGTTTTAGAAAATGGACAACCACCATGAACCTGTTTCAGAGCAAAATAATTCATAGTTCAAAGATACTAGACTTTATCAAGATAAAGATGTGGTGTCAGCTACAGTCAAGGATTTAACATCATCATAAATAATCTGAAAGAATAATTTTAAAATAGCCAAGACAATTGCCTAAGTTTGGCACATCCATAATTTCATATAGAATGTTCAGAATCAGATCCAAAAACATGTAGTGATTCCATAACTACAACTCTACAAGACAATAGCCAACAATACTTCAAAGTTCAATGAAGCATCACTGACTACTGAGGATGAGACAAGCTGAACAATCTTTTTGCCAAAACAACTTTTACAGTATTAACAAACTGATACTGAAGGAAATATATAGTTTTCTTCATATACCAGAAAAGAAGGACAAATTTACATTAATTTTTGTGTTTAAGTAAATACTTAATGCATAAAAATAGTGGGCATGATCATTTGTATGATTTGTTTTCCAAATGAAAATTTCGGAAGGCATAAACACTGAAAGAGCCATTAAAAATTACCTTGGATATACCAGTTAACCCGTCTTTGACTTTAGGAATGATTAGAATGTGCACAGGAGCTTGAGGATTTATGTCCCTAAAGGCAAGCACCTATCAAAAGGGAAAAAATAATAGGAAGATTAATTGTCATTGCAAACCATTAAATCAACTAACATAGCATGACATAAAAACTGGATAATAGTGTAACCTTGCTAGCCAAGACTTGCTAAAGATAAAATATATAGACTGTAGAGAGAGAAAATTTTCCCATTTCACACAAATGCTGAAATTAGAATAAATTCCTAAAGTCTATTTTTTGCAAGCTTCTGATGCATGTTTTTCCTTTAATCAACCATTATAGAATAAAACAGAGGTTGCAATGCAAGATCCGACCTTCAGAATAATTACAGAAATCAACTTTTAACCCAAAGGGGGAGAGAGAGAGAGAGAGAGAGAGAGTTTAGAAATAAGCGTTTCATTGGTGTTAAAATGACCGTCAAAAAACACTATTCTGATTATGCAATTAAATATCTGAGGGTGAACAAACAAGGAAGCATGGAGTGAAGAGAGAAAATCAATACAGAACCCAAACTCATGACTAAAAGCTAAAAAAAAAAAAAGTTCTTTTAAAAAAGTTATCCTGAAGAACTATCTCGATAGTATGAAGCATATTTATTTTCCCAAAATTTTAACCATAAATAAACTCAGATAAGGCTTTTATAAAATGAACTTGGTCTCTAAATTGAGCAATGATTCAATTTAAAGTGCAGCATAATTTCAACTCATAAAAATTCAAATGTGGAGACACACTTACTTGCTAACTTTCAAGACTAATTCAATTTAGAGGGCCATTTCCAATAAATTCAACAGCCAGATGTTACTTACACAAAATTATAAAAGAAAGTGGACAGCGAAGAGGCAACCAAGAATACAATAAAAATGCAGTACAACATTCAGTTACTTGCAAACTTTCAAGACTAATTCAATTTAGAGGGCCATTTCCAATAAATTCAACAGCCAGATGTTACTTACACAAAATTATAAAAGAAAGTGGACAGCGAAGAGGCAACCAACAATACAATAAAGATGCAGTACAACATTCAGTCTAGTAAAAGATCACCACCACAAAATATTTGAAACATGCATGCAAACTGCAAAGACATTATTTAGCAGGAAATAAAGTAATACTATAAATTAACCAGGAACCAACTTTTTCACATTTGAGCTTGAGCCCTTCTAGGATGTGCAATCCAGCATGAATGCCGGTTGCTTGTGAAAGCTACCACACTTCACAGGGCATATCAAAATGGGCATATCAAAATATCCAATTTCTTTTAACATTTAAAATCCATTGAACAGTTTGCATGTTTACATATAAAAAAGTCTCTAGCCTCTAGATACTAAAGAAACACGTGCGTGTTGATGCGTGTAGATGCAGGACTTCGACTGAAACTGACAACATAGAAAGCTAATAAGAATACATAACAATACAACAATAGAATTTCAACACAATGGATAGCAAACTTCTTCCAGTCATAAATTCTCCAAAGAAATACCAACAATAGCAGTATAGCACCCACTATTTGTAATTACACATCAGGCAGTACCTTATCATCCTCATAAACCACAGTAGATGGAATCTCCTTATTGATGATCTTGTCAAATCTGTGCATCACAGAATAACATTAAGAATAAAAATGATTAGTACTCCCAAAAATCTCACAAAATTGAAACATCTTCTACATCCAGCATAATGAGGAAGAACCTCAGGGTTTTTCAAATAAATGTGTGTGCGCGCACTAAAACCACCATCACCACATCAAAAACACCAATCAAAATCCCATCAAATGTAGAACCTAGTAAAATTAAGCATACAACAAACTTCAAATGTAAGCGGGTCCCATCAATCAAGCACACACCTTCAAACGATTCTTTTTTCCCAATACAAATTGGCTTTATTTAAAAAAGAAAAAGAAAAAAAAATGAAAATTTCAATACCCATTAAGCCTAATTGCATAAAAATACAACCTTTTTAGGGTTTCTTCAAAACTAACCCAGATAATCAGAACATGGAAAAAAGGGAACTTTGTAAGACAAAGTGGTACCCATGAAAAATTGAACAAGAAGAAAGAGAAAACCAAGGTAGAAGAGAAGAGAAAACTAAACCAGATAATCAGAACAAGAAGGTTGAAGCATACATGGTGGAAGCATCAGCATCAGATGGAGTGGCAGCAAGAGCAGCTTGCTTCTCTGAAGCCATGGAAGTGGAACAAGTGAAGTGCGATGCCAACACAGCAACCCTTTCACCTATGTTGCTGTTTTTCATTCATAAATAAATAAATAAATAAATAAAAATGCTTATTCTCTATATAAGCCGCAATGACCTAATTGTACCTGCATCCAAACGCACCCTACGGCACGCTTACACTGCAATATTAAAAGAGAAATGTTTTTTTTTTTTTTTCACAACAACTTTTGATAACTTTGTTGATAACTTTTTACCGTTGACGTGCGGTTAATATAGTATAAATATTTGGTTAATTCAGTTCGTTATGTAGTTAATGAGTTGCAATTTTTTTATGCACAATTAATTTCATATTTTTCACAATTCAATAAAAATTGCGTGGTTAATACAGTGTAAATGTTTTGTTAATTTAGTTCATTACGAGGTTAATGGATTGTCAATACTTGGTTAATGATAAATGAGTTATTTTGATATTACCTGGTTAATGCAGCGCAAATGTTTGGTTAATTTAGTTCATTACCTGGTTAATGGATTGAAAATACTTGGTTAATGGTAAATGAGTTATTTTGATACTATATGGTTAATGCAGTACAAATATTTAGTTAATTTAGTTCATTACGTGGTTAATGGGTTGCAATAACTCATTAACCACGTAATGAACTGAATTAACTTAGTATTTGTACTGCATTAACCATATAATTTTTAGTGAGTGGTTAATAGGAAAAAAAATATTTTTTTCAGAATAGTATTTTTTTCATATATAAACAGTGAATTTCCGTACATGAACAGTATCGTCCGTACGTGAACATTACTGTCCGTACGTGAACAGTGGCGTACGTATGACATATGGTGTGCGTATTGTTGTCAAAATTTGTTGTCAAAATAACAGCACTCATACAGAAATGTTATATGAACAACGTTTTTTAGACAACCTACGGCGACACCGTATTTGAGGAGGGTATTTTCGTAAAATGCCAGTTTATTTTTTTTTCCCTCTTATTTTCTTTCTCGCTTTCTTCTCGCTTGGTCTTTCTCTCCAAGGCTTGCTCAGTCTCAGAGCCATGTCTGCGCACACGATGAACGAGCGAATTTCGTAATCTTTCATCCCGTTCCTCTCAAAATCTCCACCATTGCCTCTGCTTTCTATTTCAAAACGATGCCCCACTAGTGCGCACACGTGCATGCTCTGACCAACCAATGCGCCAGCGGTGCGCATGGAGATAACCTACGCATCGCCTAGTTTCTCCGACCTCCCTGCCGCCTCCATGCCATCGCCTATGACCGCCACCACCGCTCGTCCCGTCAGGGTCATTCCTTTGCAGCACCCGAACATTACAACGTCGTCTTCTTCTTCTTCTTCGTCATCGCAGCTGAACGTCGCGCTCTCGCGGTGGGCCTCGAAGCTCCGGCGAATGATGTGGAACGAATGGCTCGAGTTCTTCCTCCCTTGCTACCATTGGATTCGCATCTACAAATGGCGCAAGTATTTCCAGGTCGATCTCATGGCCGACATCACTGTCGGCGTCATGCTCGTTCCTCATGTAATGCTTCTGCTCCATTTGGTTGCTGAGAAAACAAGGAAAATGTTTTTGTTTTGTTTTGTTTTGTTTTTCTAATTTGAATAGTAATTTTATTTAGTTTTGAGCTGATCTTGTTATTTTTGTTCATGCAGTCGATGTCATATGCAAAATTGGTTGGGCTTCAACCAATATATGGACTCTGTAAGATTGCTTAACTACTATGCTTAACTACTATGCTGTGGATGAATTTTCTGGATTATGCATGTAATTTAGCACGGCTCCGCGTTCTAATCTCTTATGAATAGAACAGTCTATTTGTTTTCTTTTTTCTGATATAATTTGAATTAACTTTCAATTTTTTTGGTAAAAGCAAATTTCCAAACTGTTATCCTGCAAAATTTGAAGAGTGAAGTTTGTAGTGTCAAATTTTGATCATGTGCTATATAAAGCTAGAACACTGTTAATATTGTGATTTGAATCCGCAAATCATGGCTGTTAGTTTTGTCAAGTCTAGAACACTGTTAATATTGTGATAATTGGGTGCTATTTTGTTGTGACCAACATTAGGCTGATTGGTTGGTGGGAAAAATGATTTCTGTGTTATGTTATGGGTATGCTTAGTGAATGGGAATTTTTGTTTTCCCATCTCCAATTGAAATGATGTTGTTTCCCTATATATTTTTACTTCCTGATTCGGTAGGGCATAATTAGTATGATTGGAAACTGCAATAATTGTACTTGGTTTCTGGACCGGGCCGACCTTTTAGCGGTCAGCCCTTCGACCTGAATCTGCCATCTGCTGACCCGGAACAGCCGATACGCTTACTGACCGACCTGCACACAAGTCAGTCAAGCTTATACCATCGCAACACTCCTTCTATGTAAACTGACTGGTCACTGTGACATAGACACGGTCGGTTTTAGCTTGTGTGTGCCGACTGGTTCCTGTTCATTATGTCTAGTCAGCCACCATGACACCTGCAGGGATTGTATGGCGTGTCAGAATCGTACAGGACGCGCCTCCCTTTTCAGTACCTGTCAGAAGAATGTTCCCTCACGCGCCCCAAGATGTCCCCCTGGCTGCATGGAAACCCTAGAAGGTCACAAATTAGGGTTCCTAGGTCTGTATAAATAGGGCAAGTTACTGTTTAGAGGGACCACCTTACATCTTTTGGGTTCACCTAGCCCTTGGCATTCCTTTGTAGCTAAGGGCTGGTCCAACCTAGTCACTTCTAAGGACAGTTTCATTTCAGTGGTCTCTTTCCTGATTCACCGGAGATCATCATTGATTTCTTGGTGTTTTTTTTCCTAGGTGGAAATTATTAAAATGTTTTTTAACATCCCTTTGTCATCTTAAAAGGATGGTGGTGCCTGGCTTTTATGGTGCTTTCAATTATTTCCCTTCTGTTTGTATCTGAGGCACCTTGATAAAGGTCATTTCTGGTTTTCTTTTTTATTATGTAGATAATTGAATATCATTCTGCTTGTATCTTGACATGTCCCGGTCCCCCACACAAAAATGTGATCTAAAAAAGATAAAAGAATAAAAGAGAGTCAGTGGTTGGAGCAGCATATTTATGCCCGTCTTACTTGGAATTGAAAGCAGCAGTTGAAAGCAAGAAGGCTAAGAAAAGACAAGCAACATCTGATCCTGATCTTCCAACCACAACTGACAAGGTGGATTTTGGTAAGAATAATAATATTTTAAATTGTTAGTTTGCATGAGTAAACTTGTTCCATCCTCATTGGATATCTTGTGTTTTGGAATTTGGATACCATTTTCTTGAGCTTGTGCTCACATTGAAGTTGAGAATACAGTTTTATTCACAGCTGTTTGTTGTTTACCTGAATTTTTAAGAGTATCTACACTATTGGAGTATGTATGATTTGCATGACAATCTTCTGAACTCACAATAGTTATTATAGGCAATAGAAATCTGAATGCTAATTAGATAAAAAAAAATAGTATAATTGTTCTATAAAATTCATGCTAAGATTCTTATACGATTTATTGTCCTTAAATTCATGCTTAGGTTTGACAAAACAATTTAGTTTATGCAAATTTTTTGCATGTCAATCTATGTAGAAGTTACTCTTTGCTTTGAAATGATGAGTAATCTTACTAGCACCATCCGCATAAATTATTGGTAAAGTTTTTATGGGCATTTTTTGTACTTAATGTACATCAAGGTGAGGCTGCAGAAGGAGTCCTTCTCGATGATGATTTGAGTGAGCCAACAATGGGAGTGAAACCACTCTCAGTTTGCTGGATGAGAACAATTCCAAGAGTGACAAAGAGCAAGAATCTTTTGTCTCATTAAAGCCTCCAAGTGCAGACACTGTCCATGTTTTGCTTAAGCAGGCATTAAATGCCAATGATCGTGCCCTTCTTCTTGATTGCTTGTACACGCAAGATGAGAAGGTTCTCTTTTCTCCTATTTGTACTGAACAATTTATATATTTGAATGGTAAATTGCTCACTTTCTCACTTTCTCAGTCACCTATACATGATGTTACTCCTTTTGCAGGTTATTAAAAAATCAATTGCACAGTTGAATCCATCCAATGTCCTCAAACTTCTAAACCCTCTTATATCCATTTATCATCTAATATTAGGACCATTGTTTATAGGTGAACTTAATGTCGACAGTTTAGCTAAGTCTACATCAAACATCATTACAAGAATTAAAGATAAGCCATGGAAGTGTGTCCAAAGTGTGCCAACTTGGAGTCCATTTATGAACACCTATATAAGAAAGAAGAAAAGGATTGTTATGTAATTTACTTGTTGGCATCTTTTGGGGTTGGTTTGAACAATTATGTAAGGTTGTACATGGAAGCATGTGTACCACAATAGTAATGTAAAGCACTTGTTGGCATCTTTTTGGTTTCTTTTGAACAATTATGTAAAGATGTACATGGTAGTATGTGTACCACAATAGTAATGTAAACTTTGGTGATTATTGCTTATTAGTTACATGGTTTGAGTATGTGTACTGCTGTCCAACTTTGATGTGATAACGGTTTAGGCATTTTTTAATATAAAACAGAAGTTTAAAAGAGCAATTAGAACTTGAAGTGATGACAGTTGAGAAGGATCGAATTGATAGGGTGATTACTAGTAATTATGTACCAAAAAAATATTTATAAGGTGATGTTTAGAACCTATTTAAGTACCTAAACTAGCTGAAACGATCAAGGATAAGGTGAAAAGCAAGTCTAGGAGTTGGTACGTGTTTCTAAACCAAATTATGAGCTCTAAGACAGGAAATAGAATTTAACTAAACTGGTCATACGATTAACCTCTTTTTTGCACGCAATTAACCACAAACCTACAACACTGTAAAATTCAAGGATGCACAACCACATAATATCACATGTTGTATTAAAGTGCCAATTACCTCACTTGGCTCAAGTACAAGCCTGTTGAGGACATTTTGTGAGCCAAAAAACGTGGTTAATGACGGGAAATACAATTTAACCACACTCATCACACGATTAACCACTTTTTTACACTCAATTAACCACAAACCTGCAACCGTGTAAAATTCAAGGGTACACCATCACATGGTATCACATGCTATATTACAGTGTCAATTGCCTCTGAAGTCTCAAGTACTAGCCTCTTTAGAACATTTTCTAAGCCAAATTATGAGATCTATAACAGGTAATAGAATTTAACCAACTTGTGACACGATTAACCACTTTTTGCATTCAATTAACCATAAATTTGTGACACTTCAACCACTTTATCATAAATTTGTGGTTAATTATGTGGAAAAAAGTGGTTAATCGTGTGATAAGTGTGGTTAAATTGGATTTCCTGTCAAAGACCTCATAATTTGGTTTAGAAAATGCTCTAAAGAGGCTTGTACTTGAGGCTTCAGAGACAAATGGCGCTGTAATACAACATATGATATCATGTGGTTGTGTATCCTTGAATTTTACAGTGTCACAGATTTGTGGTTAATTGCATGCAAAAAAATGGTTAATCGTTTGATAAGCGTGGTTAAATTCTATTTTCCGTCACATACCTCATAATTTGGCTTAGAAAATGTTCTAAAGAGGCTAATACTTGAGCCAAGTAAGGCAATTGACACTGTAATACAGTAAGTGGTTCCATGTGATTGTGTATCCTTGAATTTTATACTGTTGCAGGTTTGTGGTTAATTGCATGTAAAAAAGTGGTTAATCGTGTGGTATGTAACATCCCAAAACCCTTAAGCCTAATTATTAGAAAACCTAAGTGAAAAAGAGATTTAATCCTTGATGATTAAATATAGTACACAGCCTTAATTTGGTAGTTTAAAACCAATTTGGAATCAAAGGGTAAAATGGTAATTTTACTCAATGATTTAGGATTGGTGGGACTGATTAATTAGGAGTAGTTTTAATTGATTAAAATTACTTAAGTTATTATTAGGAACCTAAGATTTAATCAAGAGGATTAATAAGGGTTTATTAGCAAGTTTTTAATTAACTTAACCCAAGTGACCACCATACACCATGTTTCATTTAAATCCACCCTAGAACTCTCTCCAAACCCTATTACTCCCTCCCTCCATCGATTTCCATCAGCCACAAACAAAGGAAGAAGCAAAAATTAGAAATGTAGAGAGAAGGAAGAAGAGGAAAAAGGGGGAAAAGAAGAAGAAAGCTAGGGTTTTGGGGCTAGAAGAGGGTGAAGCTTTGAAGACTCCATTCAATCCTTGTCAAAAGAGGAGTTTGGGTTGAACATCCTCCATTGTTAAAGCTTCAAGAGCTGGTTCAAGGAAGCAAGAAGGAGGAGCTCGAAATTATAAGAGGGAGAAGGAAGGAGAACTCAAGCTATTCAACTCCATTTCTTCTTTTTGAGGTGAGTTCTTCTCCTTTAGGTGGTGGGCAACCAATAAGACCCCCATTAGGGTTTTTATTTCCTTTTGCATGTGGTTTAGTTAGTCTAAGGTTCAGATTGTGGAGTGGGAATTTGATGTTGGACTTAGTAGAAGTTTGGGTTACAACCTAGTGAACATGCATGTTAAGACTTCCTCTGATATTTCGAGTATAACTCTCTCTATAGACCTTGGATTGAAATGATTCTTGTTTCTTTGTAAACTAGACATGAGGGGCTTCATTTTAGGCCCAAGAATCACTTGAAAATGTTAAGAATTGAATTAGATATAGAATTTACAAGTTAAGGAATGAATGCTGTCCTGTTTTCTAACATCAGTTGCTTGTTTCTTAAAACTGCACTAATTGGGAGGACATCCTCTAAAATAAAAAATTATATTCATAAACTAGACATCCTAAGCTTTCCAATGAGTGGTCGTTTGCCCAATTCTGACTCCGTTTGATATGTTAATAAAATCTGTGAAGTTGACGCTCGTCTGCAGAAATTCTGCAGAGGCCTGACACGGCCGTTTTGCACAGCACGACCAGGCCGTGTTTCATGCTGTTTCTTCACTAATTTCTACCTTGTTTTGGTAGGTTTGGGTTATTGTTTTGGTCCTTAACCTATAGGGTTTCAATCCTAGTTAGATTGTAATGCAAATGAGCTTAGATTATTTATGAATGAATGTTTTTACTTGCATGTGGACTTAATTGGTGGAGAAGATCAATCTGAGCTCAGAACGATGGAAGAAGAGGAAAGGGGATTTTTGGAACTCAAATCCCTAATTTGGGATTATTAAGGTAACATAGACTTCCCCCAAAACCTTCCTTAGGGTGTGCTAGGCTTTAAGATTAAATTTATTAGTTCAATAATTAGCTTATTAATTATACTAAATAGTCTTGTATGGGGTTTGGTGAAATAGGGTTGGGCCAGTGCTGACCCCCTAAAACAATGTGTGTTGTTTGTGACGATTGCGAGTTCCACTGAGCTCCAATCGAAATTACACAAATTGTTGTTATGTGTGAAAATATGCGTGATTTTAGATTTGAAGTGGCTCAGCATGTGAGCTAGCCCTTTTGCATGAGTTTGGGCTCTAAGTTACTTGAATGTGAAATTGTATGCACCATGATGTATGTATGTGTTCACTTGGTATGGTTGTGCTTCATGTATGCTAAGTTCCATGTTTGTCTTGGCTTTGGATATGTCTTGAATTCCTAGTAGTGTATGCATATAATTGCCTTGAAACCCTTGTTGAAATTATCTTGGTTTGAATTGGAATGTGAAAAGTGATTGAGCTGAGTCACATGCTTGAATGCTATTGGTTGATTCTAACAATATGAATGTTGTTATTGGTAATGAGTTATTGATGTGTTGTTATTGAATTTAGAAGTGTTGAACTAAAACCTTGTGACTAAGCATGTTAAGAATTCTATTGTTTTGATTCTTAATGTGCCTTTGATTCTTAGTATGTATATGTGTGAATTTGCCTTGGATCTACTCCATTGTGATTAGGATTGGGTTGGAATGTGACAAGGAATTTGGAAGTGTAGAAAAACACAATTATGCAGATTTTTCAGCATCAGATCGCTGGGCGAACCCCCTGGGTCGCTAGGCGAAGCCAGAGTGCACCAACAGGTGCAACTCTCGGCCACTGTTCGCTAGGTGACCAACATCACCATTTTTGTGTGTTTTTCGTTCCTTTCTAATGCTTTCTCCAAACTCTTAAACCTTGTGTTAAGTCTCATTTTTCTATGCTTAAATGAATGGTGTGAGGCTAAAAGGAATGTGTTAGAGCCAAACATTATTTGATAATGAATTGTGATGTGTTGTGTGTTAATGATTTATGATTGAGTTTGGTTAAGGTTAAGGATAATATGAGACTATGACAAATGTGAAATAGCAATGCATTAATTGAAAATGTTTTGTGAATAAGTTTGATTGTGTTTGAGGGTGTTTGCGTAATAATGCAAACTCGTCTTTGGTTATTTGAGGGTTTTTCCAATTACGAGGATCCCTTGGTGGAGCGGTATATAAATGAATAGCTCTCACTCTTTTCTTGGTTTATTGAGTGGCACCAAGTGGGTACATCCATTATGATTGTAATTATGATTTGTGATTGGTCTTGTAAACAATATCGATTAATTGGTTGTTTGCATAAGATGATTTAAGGTTTGAACTTGTGAATCACTTAGCAAAATGGTAATTGTCTAAGTGAATATGATTAGACTGTGTGTTTGATACATGCTCTATGTCTGAACATTCATTGGCCTTTGCTATGTTGAGGTTCGGTTAAGGTATATAGTTTGATTAAATATACTTATGTAATAAGCGGAGGATTTTCCCATACGCCGCACACCACGATCATTTGAAACAATGGTAAAAATATTTTGATTTCAAGTCTATGTTATTGAGTTTTATAAACTCACCTTTGGAGCGTTGTTTTCAGGTACTATTGATGGAAGAGGTTCAGAGCACAAGCGTGCTCGGTCTTGCCATTCGGTGAGACTTCGAGTTACCAGATCACGAGTCGGAGTCGTAGCTATTAGGTTGTGTCCTAGTAGTATATGTGTATGAGGCGTAATCGTAACTTGTTCTACTTGTTATGATTTTTTTTTTTGAAAGAGGTTGTAATAATTCGAGGTAACTTCAGCAATTACGAGACTCTGAATTATGTTAATGCTTTAGCCGCATATCTTTTATAATGCTTAAATATCCAGGGACTTTATTAATTAAAGCATGGTTCATATCTTGTAAACAGGACTTGAACCTTAGTATCATTGGTATTCGAAACTTTTTATACGTCGTTTCCTAGTTAGTTCAGGTTTTATTCGTAAGTAATCCCCTAATATGGGTTAGGGTGTTACATGGTAAGTGTGGTTAAATTGTGTTTCCCGTTATTAACCACTTTTTTGGCTCACAAAATGTCCTCAACAGGCTTGTACTTGAGCCAAGTGAGGCAATTGGCACTTTAACACAACATGTGATATCATGTGGTTGTGCATCCTTAAAAAGTGTGAATTACTAGTGTGTTCATATGTATAGATAAAGTTTAAACCTTGGTTGCACACTCACAAGGTGTGCAACTATGGCCATAGGCTCTAAATCCTCAATGCAACACCATTAGTTAGACATAACAGTGGTTTCAAAGTTGTCATCCAATTTTAGAGGTGGTATGACCAGAAATTGGATTTAACCACATCGACAACACGATTAATCAACTTTTTATACACAATTAACCACTATTTCAGACGCAGAGAACTATACACTTACAAGATGTGCAACCATAGCCATAGGATCTGAATCTTCAATGCAACACCAATAGTTTGACATAACAGTGATTTCAAAGTTGTCATCCAATTTTGGAGGCGATATGACCAGAAATTGGATTTAACCACATCCACAACACGATTAACCATCTTTTTACACACAATTAACCACTATTTCAAACACAGAGAACTATACACTCACAAGGTGTGCAACCATAGCCATAGGCTTTGAATCCTGAATGCAACAGCATCTGTTTGACATAACGGTGGTTTCAAAGTTGTCATCCAATTTTGGAGGTGGTATTACCAGAAATTGGATTTAATCACATCCACAATACGATTAACCACCTTTTTACACAAAATTAACCACTATTTCAGACACTTAGAACTATACACTCACAAGGTGTGCAACCATAGCCATAAGATCTGAATCCTCAATGCAACACCATTAGTTTGACATAACAGTGGTTTCAAAGTTGTCATCCAATTTTGGAGGTGGTATTACAAGTAGTTGGATTTAACTACATCCACAACACGATTAACCAATTTTTTACACACAATTAACCATATTTGAGACACAGAGAACTATACACTCATAAGGTGTGCAATCATAGCCATAGGATCTGAATCCTCAATGCAACACCATTTGTTTAACATAACAGTGGTTTCATAATTGGCATCCAATTTTGGAGGTGGTATTACCAGAAATTAGATTTAACCACATCCACAACACGATTAACCACATTTTTACACACAATTAACTATTATTTCAGACACAGAGAACTATACACTCACAAGGTGTGCAACCATAGCCATAGGATCTGAATCCTCATTGCAACACCATTAGTTTGGCATAACAGTGGTTTCAAAATTGTCATCCAATTTTGGAGATGGTCTGACCAGAAATTGGATTTAACCACATCCACAAGACGATTAACCACATTTTTACACACTATTAACCATTATTTCAGACACAGAGAACTATACACTCACTAGGTGTGCAACCATAGCCATAGGATCTGAATACTTAATGCAACACCATTAGTTTGACATAACAGTGGTTTCAAAGTTGTCATCCAATTTTGGAGGTGGTATTACAAGTAGTTGGATTTAACCACATCCACAACACGATTAACCAATTTTTTACACACAATTAACCATATTTGAGACACAGAGAACTATACACTCATAAGGTGTGCAACCATAGCCATAGGATATGAATCCTCAATGCAACACCATTTGTTTGACATAACAGTGGTTTCATAATTGTCATCCAATTTTGGAGGTGGTATTACCAGAAATTAGATTTAACCACATCCACAACACGATTAACCACATTTTTACACACAATTAACTATTATTTCAGACACAGAGAACTATACACTCACAAGGTGTGCAACCATAGCCATAGGATCTGAATCCTCATTGCAACACCATTAGTTTGGCATAACAGTGGTTTCAAAATTGTCATCCAATTTTGGAGATGGTCTGACCAGAAATTGGATTTAACCACATCCACAACACGATTAACCACATTTTTAAACACAATTAACCACTATTTCAGACATAGAGAACTATACACTCACTAGGTGTGCAACCATAGCCATAGGATCTGAATCCTTAATGCAACACCATTAGTTTGACATAACAGTGGTTTCAAAGTTGTCATCCAATTTTGGATGTGGTATGGCCAGAAATTGGATTTAACCACATCCATAACACGATTAACCACCTTTTTACACACAATTAACCACTATTTCAAACACAGAGAACTATACACTCACAAGGTGTGCAACCATAGCCATAGGCTTTGAATCCTGAATGCAACAGCATCAGTTTGACATAACGGTGGTTTCAAAGTTGTCATCCAATTTTGGAGGTGGTATGACCAGAAATTAGATTTAACCACATCCACAACACGATTAACCACCTTTTTACACATAATTAACAACTATTTCAGACACAGAATAAAAAAATGCGCTCGAGGCACATACGGGTGCGCCTAAAGCGCAAATGACCACTCGAAGTGCATACGGGAGCGCCTGAAGCGCAAATGACACAGAGAATTTCCATTTAACCATATTCACAACACAATTAACCACTTTTTTGTACACAGTTAACCACCCCTATTTGACACTTATTCAATGAAGAAAACACGTAATATTTACTCACATGCGTCATAAATGTATGATTACGCTCTAAATTTATTAGGACAGGTCTCATAGTTAAAATCTAGAGAGAAAAATAGACGTTTACACTAAGAATTTTCATTTAACCAAACTGGTCAACCACTGTTTTGCACGTAATTAACCACACGCCTGCAACACTGTAAAATTCAAGGATCCAGAACCACATGGTATCACATGATATATTATTGTGCCAATTGGCTATGAAGCCTCAAGTACTAACATCTTTAGAACATTTTCTAAGCCAAATTATGAGGTGTATGACAGGAAATAGAATTTAACTAAACTCACCACACGATTAACTATTTTTTTGCACGCAATTAACCACAAAGATGCGACACCGTATAATTAAAGGATACAAAACCACATGGTATCACATGTTGTGTTAAAGTGCCAATTGCCTCACTTGGCTCAAGTGGTTAACATAGTTCATTAAATGGTTAATGGAATACTCTTGTGTCATTTCACAACCTTGAATAACTCAAGTATATGTGGTTAACACTAGGAATGTAACTAGTTAACTGTGTTCAGGTAAGTGGTTAACATAGTTCATTAAATTTACTAATGGGATACTCTTGTGCCATTTAAACTGAAGTTAACCACTTACACAAACTTACGTTAACTACTTACACAAACTCTGTTAACCACTTACACAAAAACTGTTAACCACTTACACAAACTCTGCATTTCACTTAAAACTGTTGTTAACCACTTACACAACTTACGTTAACCACTTACACAAACCATGCATTTCACTTAAAACTATTGTTAACTACTTACACAACTTACGTTAACCACTTATACAAACCCTGTTAACCACTTACACAAACCTTACATTTCACTTAAAACTGCTGTTAACCACTTACACAACTTAGGTTAAGCACTTACACAAACCTTGTTAACCACATATACAAACACTGTTAACCACTTACACAAACCCTGCATTGCACTTAAACCGATGTTAACCACTTACACAAACCCTGTATTTCACTTAAAACTGATGTTAACCACTTACACAAACACTGCATTTCACTTAAATCTGATGTTAACCACTCACGTGATATACTAATATAGCAAGAGGCTCTGAATCATTAAGGACACACAATGCCTCTGACAGAAAATCCTATTTTTTAGATTCCAAATGAAAATCAAATTTAACCACATTGTGAACGCGATTAACCACATTTCTGCACACAATTAACCACTCTTTTCTGTCACACCAATTCATGTAAAGGGTGGACAACTATGCACTCACGTGATATACCAGTATAACAAGAGGCTCTGAATCATCAAGGACACACCATGCCTCTGACAGAAAATCATATTTTTTAGATTCCAAATGAAAATCATATTTAACCACATTTCTGCACACAATTAACCACTCCTTTCTGTCACACCAATCCATGTGAAGGGTGGATAACTATGCACTCACGTGATATACTAGTATAGCAAGAGGCGCTAAATGCGCTTCAAGCGCAAATGAGACAGACAAAACCAAAAAATGCGCTCCAAGCGAAGATTGATGCGCTTGAAGCGCGCTCAACACAAAGGTGGCCTCAGAAAGGGGTGGTTAACTGTGTGCAAAAGAGTGGTTAATGGTGTTGTGAATGTGGTTAAATGGAAATTCTTGGTGTAAATCTCCATATTTTACTTATGCATCCATCTAAAAATATAAATAAAAAGAACAACAATAAAATTAAAATTGATTTATTGCATTAAAAATAAAATAGTACAAGAATCCTTTAAAAAAAATTACAAATACATTTAACATATGTTTAACATTAGAAATGTTCATAAATCCTAAATATAAAAAAACTAAACATAAGTTCTGTAGTCCCCAAAATCTTCAGTTAGAGATATTCATGGATTCACATTGGCTCTAATATTTCCTTCATTCTCATCAGTATCACCATTCTTCTCTGGTCCTGCAGATCCTAAAGAATCAAGTGTCAAACTGCAGTCCTCAAAATCCTTAGTTATAGGTACTCTTGGAATTGGTACTTGTGGCACATAACACTTTGGTACTTTGACAATAGATGGCATAGAGACGACTTTCTGGTGGTCCTTTACTGCAAAATCAGACAATGGTGGCTCTATATCAGTAAATACCTAAATGGAATGGGATAGATAACAACCCGCAACACTTTTACGAACTGCTAATAAGATTATGAGCACAACCAAAAGAATGAAAATGTTCAACATAATGATGTCAATATGAATCACACTCACATTCTCCAAACATGGGCCAAAATGATAGGGAAGAAGTAAAACCATATATACATGGAAAAGAAAGGAAAATCTGCATGATGCATCATTACAAAATAAAACTCGACAGATAAAACCAAAATACAAGCATAATATTCTTCTGTCACTTCTTGCACTGGGACACATACACGCCATTTTTCTCATTTTCCTACTTGATTCACACCTTCTTCAATAGATTGAGTATGGACTAAGGCTCCTCATGAATCTTGGAAAGATTGAGGAGCTGATTGGGTAGTCTCGGTCTTCTACATGTCTCCTGTGAACCTTGGATGACTTGAGAAGTTGCCTCTGGTTGTGTTGCCCATGCTCTTTCACCTGTTTCCTTCCTTCACTACAAGAAAACTACGTATTACCGACAGAATTTTACCGACGGCCTCGACTCCGTCGGTAATATTTTAATTACCGACGGCCAAGCCGTCGCTAATGCGCGAGAAAAAATCTGCTTACGAAATTATTTTTTTGCTACGTTACCGACGGCTTAGCCGTAGGTAATTACAGAGGGCTTATGGGCCGTCTGTAATTACTGACGGCTAAGCCGTCAGTAACGTAAAAATATGCCTGCTAATTTTTTGGCTACGTTACCGACGACTTAGCCGTCGGTATAGTTAACATATGGAATTTGAAGATCTGTTATTATCGACGGCTAAACCGTCGGTAAATAATTATGTTGGACAGTAAAAAATTTTGTTATCCCGCATTGTGTAGATTAATAAAGAAAGGGGTTGTATTATTGAGAAGAGGGGGTGTGAGTAGTAAGTTATGTTTTTTTTTAAAAAAAAAAGAGTAAAAGGGGGGTTTTGATCGTGGGATCAGACGAGAAAAAAAAAGAAAGAAAAGAAGAGAAAGAAAAGAGAGGAAAGGAAGAAAGAAAAGAAACGAAAGAAGGGAGAAGAGGAAGAAGAAAGAGAGAGAGTGCGACGGAGGGAAGAGAAAGGACGGCGAGGCCACGCCGGAGGTCCTGTCGTGGCGGCCCACTAACACAAGTTTGATCCTCAAGTGTCTACCCTAGGAACCGCATCGGAAGGCTGCGCAGAGAGAGAGAAGCGACGGAGGTTGCGAGAGAGAGAAGGAACTTGTGTTGTGTTAGGTCAGTCGCAAGGTTGGAGACTCGGATCGTCTCCTCCTCAAAATCGAAAGCAAGTGGCGATCCTGCAGCGATTTTACGAGCCGAACGAGGATCCCACGATTCTACAGGTACGATCCTGTAACAGAGTCAACTCGCTCAGGCGGTGAAATCTCGTAGGATCGTACGATCTTACGCGTTTACTCGCGATTTTAGCAACACTCAATGTAATGCTTTTCTCTTTTATTTAAGATTTAAGATGATTATGTAGATTTGGAGGACTTGAATTTGCCTATATATAAAGAAGTTTGATTTGGAGATTGGAGAATAGGTCATGGCTAAATGGAGTGCTAATTAATAGGAATACAAGTTTTTATTTTCCTGATGCAAAGAAAATTTGTCTGACTTAATTTATCCTTGGGCTTAGGGGATCTTGTTGGGGATTGGATCCCTTTAACCAGTTGAATTGAACCATCCCGTGTTGGCAGTGTCCCACCCACTTTTCATCATCCCTTTATGTGCATTTGTACAAGTCGAAAATGCAGATTATCATGCCATTTTAGGGTAGCTGAAGAATATGTTAGCTTAAGAAAAGCTGCTTATTTTTTGTTCTTAGATGTATAGTTTCAACTCTTGGATTGTGAATGAATAATAATGAGCTTATATCTTTGATGGCTTTTTGGGTCTGATGGCTTTTTTGGTCTTTGTTTCATTATTCACCTCTTTACTGGCTGTGGAGTTTAGAGTGCCTTAAAATTAGTTTGGAGGATCATGGAATTGCTTGAAAGTGTTTCTTGAACACTGGGAATCGATTCCCTAGCTATGTGAATCGATTCAAGCATGTTTGGTTCTCTGGGAATCGAAGCACGCCTCTGTGAATCGCATGGGAAGCTTGCGGGAATCGATTCACTTCATTAATTCGTGCAGAGGAAGTTTTTTTAACTAGGTGAATCGATTCACCTATGTCTGTGAATCGATTCACAGTCGGGTTTTATAAACCTGACGCTGCAGAAACGGGTCAGTACGACGTGCAGTCTTTCTAGGGTTGTGTGCAGCCGTTCTTGAGCGTCTTTGTGAGGTTTTAGGGGCTGGGAAACACTGTTAAACACCTTGGGATCTTAAGAGAGAATAGAGTGAGGTTTGAAGGCTCACTCTATTGTTGTTCTTGAGAGTTTATCATAGAGGGAAAGAGAGAGGGATTGGGAACTCTTGGGTTTGTTCTTTGTGGACATTGTAAAGGGGGTTCAAAGCAATTGTAATCTCTTGTAAGACTCATTGATAGTGAAACGGAGGGCTGCTCTCTCCCGCAGACGTAGGCCATCTTCTTTGGGGCCGAACTGCGTAACCAAATAGCGGTGTATTCTTCTCTACTCTCTATCTCCTTTGTTTGTTAATTTTTCATTGCACCTTGTTGATTGATTGGTTGATTGCTATTATTTAGTTATTGGTTGCCATTGAAGTTTGTTCCATTTATCTTGTTTGAATCTCATCAAGTGGCGCCGTCTGTGGGGAGGAACAAATCATTCAAGTGAGCACCATGGGTACTAAATGGGACATCGAGAAGTTTTCCGGTAATAATGACTTCGGTCTATGGAAGGTGAAGATGGAAGCAATACTTATTCAACAGAAGTGTTTTGAAGCCTTGAAGGGTGAGGCAAGAATGCCTGAACCACATCTCAAACGGAGAAGAGGGAGATGATAGATAAGGCAAGAAGTGCCATTATCTTGTGCCTTGGCGATAAGGCACTGAGGGAAGTTGCAAGAGAGAAGACCGCGGCGGAGATGTGGGCAAAGTTGGAATCGTTGTACATGACGAAGTCATTGGCCTGAGGTTATATGCGAAACAACATCTCTACTCATTCAAGATGGTAGAGACCAAACCTATTGTGGAGCAACTAGCGAATTCAACAAAATTATTGATGACCTGCAGAACATTGATGTGAAGCTCGATGGCGAGAATAAGGCTCGCTCTTATTGAATTCGCTGCCTAGATCCTTTGAACACTTTAAGGATGCACTCCTCTATGGCAAGGAGTCCACTATTACTTTGGAGGAGGTCCAACAATCCATTAGGACCAAGGAGCTAATCAAGCTCCAAGACTTGAAAGTGGATGATAATGGTGAAGGCTTAAGTGTGTCAAGGGGAAGAAGTAAGAGTAGAGGAAACCACAACAAAGGGAAGAATTCTAGGTCGAAATCCAAGTCAAAGGGGAACAATAAGAAGTATAAGTGCTTCAATTGTCACAAGACCAGTCACTTTAAGAAGGACTGTCCTGAGAAAGGGGGCAGGGGTGATTCTGTGGAGGTTGCAATTGCTATGGAGGATGGTTATGAGAGTGCGGGGGCTTTAGTGGTGTCAAGTTTGGAATCTGAAAAGAACTGGGTCATGGACTCGGGATGTTCTTATCACATGTGTCCTAGGAAGGAATACTTTGAGACTTTGAAGCTTAAAGAAGGTGGAGTCGTTCGCCTGGGTGACAACCGAGCTTGTAAGGTGCAAGGTATGGGTTCGATTCGTCTCAAGATGTTTGACAACCGTGAATTCCTTTTACAAGATGTGAGGTATGTTCCTGAACTCAAACGAAATCTTTTATCTATAAGCATGTTTGATGGATTAGGCTATAGTACTAGGATTGAACATGGCATGATTAAAATTTCGAATGGTGCATTAGTAATGGCTAAAAGGATCTAAAATGTGTGGCTTATACATATTAGATGGTTGTACTGTTATAGGGCATGCATCATTAGCTAGTCAAGCTCCGCATGATAAAACTAAACTATGGCATTTAAGGTTAGGGCATGTTAGTGAAAGAGGTTTAGTTGAACTAGCTAAACAAGGTTTGCTAGGTAGTGATAAATTGGATAAGCTAGAATTTTGTGATAATTGCATACTAGGCAAACAACATAGGGTTAAGTTTGGAAGTGGCATGCATCATTCTAGCAAGCCCTTTGAGTATATTCACTCGGACCTTTGGGGTCCCTCAAAAGTGACAACTCATGGAGGGGGTTCCTATTTTCTCACCATGATTGATGATTTCTCTAGGAGAGTATGGGTTCACATTTTGAAAAATAAAAGTGACACATTTGAAAAATTCAAAGAATGGCATACTCTCATAGGAAATCAAATAGGAACTAAACTGAAAGTTTTAAGGACTGACAATGGCCTGGAGTTTGTTTCAGAGCATTTTAATGAGTTTTGCAGGAAACAGGGAATTAAGAGACATAGGACCGTGGCAGGGACACCGCAACAAAATGGTCTCGCAGAACGCATGAACAGGACTATTTTGGAGCGGGTCAGATGTATGCTTTTGGGAGCTGGGCTACCTAAAAGTTTCTGGGGTGAAGCTGTGAGCACAACAGCTTACTTGATCAACAGATGCCCATCAACGGCTTTAAACTTCAAGACACCTATGGAAGTTTGGAGTGGAAAACCAGCAGAATATTCTACATTGAAGGTTTTCGGGGCTTTAGCGTTTGCTCATGTCAGACAAGACAAACTTGAAGCCAGGGTTGTGAAATGTGTCTTCATTGGTTATCCGGAAGGTGTGAAGGGGTACAAGCTGTGGAAGATGGAGCCTGGGGGATCAAGATTCATAATCAGCAGGGATGTGACTTTTGATGAGACTCGTATGGGGATGAAGTGCAAGGAACTGGAGAATAGTAACTCAGAAACAGAGGTAGAGAAGACTCAGTTTGAGGTGGAGCCTTCCACTAGTGAGACTGGGAATGATGAAGAGGAGAACAGTTCTCCACCATCAGGTTCTAGAGGAAGACAACCAATAGTGGATCCTGGCTATCAGTTGGCAAGAGATAGGGAAAGGAGGGAAACTGTGGCACCTAAGAGATATGGCTATGCAGACTTAATTTGTTATGCTCTAAATGCGGCTGAAGATGTGCAAGACTCAGAACCGAAGACATTCAGGAAGCGATTGAGAGCAAAGAGGTCAAGTGGTTAGAGGCGGTGAATGAGGAAATGAATTCATTGGAGAAGAACGGACACTGAAACTTGTGAAACTACCTAAGAAGCAAAGGGTGGTTGGATGCAAGTGGATCTTCAAGAAGAAGGAAGGCATTAGGGAATTGAAGAACCAAGATATAAAGCAAGACTTGTGGCGAGGTTTTACGAGGTTGAGGGAATTGATTACAACGAGATTTTCTCACCCGTGGTGAAACATTGTTCCATAAGGGTTCTTATGGCAATCATAAATCAGTACGATCTTGAGTTGGAACAAATGGACGTGAAGACCGCATTCTTACATGGAGACCTAAAAGAGACAATCTACATGCAACAACCAGAAGGTTTTGTAGAGGACAAGTCTAAGGTATGTCTTTTGAAGAAATCCTTGTATGGGTTGAAATAAAGCCCTAGGCAATGGTATCTTCGTTTTGACGATTTTCTTCTGAAGACGGGATTTGTGAGAAGTGGGTACGACAGTTGTGTGTACATTTTGAAGAGGGATGAGAAAGTGGTTCTCTACCTACTTCTTTATGTCGATGACATCCTGATGGCAAGCTCTAGTAAAGAGGAGATTAACATTCTCAAGGAGAAGCTAAATTCAGAATTTGAGATGAAGGACCTTGGGGCCGCTAAGAGGATACTTGGGATGGATATCGTGAGGGACCGGAAGAAGGGTGAATTATTCTTATCTCAAAGCATGGGTACTTGAAGAAAGTGGTGGAGCGGTTTAGAATGCATGAAGCTTAGCGGTTAGCACTCCTTTGGGTCATCACACAAAGCTCTCGGTGACACAAGCTCACGAGTCAGAAGAGGAGAGGAGGAAGATGGATACTACTCCATATGCTAGTGGGGTAGGAAGCATCGTATGCGGCATGGTTTGTAGTAGACCAGACTTAGCATATGCAGTTAGCATAGTGAGTCGGTTTATGGTAAATCCGGGCCAAGCTCATTGGAAAGCACTGAAGTAGGTTCTGAGGTATTTGAATGGATCACTCAAAGGTGGTTTGAGGTACACAAGAGCAACTCAAGGAGAAGACGCTTTGGAGGGTTATGTAGATGCAGATTATGCAGGAAATGTGGATACAAGGAAATCCTTATCTGGGTTTGTATTTACATTGTTTGGAACGGCAATAAGTTGGAAGGCTAATCAACAGTCCGTTGTGGCGCTATCTACTACTCAGGCGGAGTATATCGCCCTAGTTGAAGGGGTGAAGGAGGCCATATGGTTGAAAGGTATGATTGGGGAGTTAGGAATTACACAAGGATGTGTGAAGGTACATTGTGATAGTCAAAGTGCCATCCACTTGGCAAATCACCAAGTGTATCATGAAAGGACAAAGCACATTGACATCCGCTTACATTTCATTAGAGACGTCGTAGAATCTAAGGAAATTATGGTTGAGAAGGTTGCGTCAGAGGACAACCCGGCGGATGTATTCACCAAGTCATTACCTAGATCAAAGTTCAAGCATTGCTTGGACTTGATGAATTTCTCTGAGACGTAGTTCCAATAATGGAGAGAAGCGACTAGTGGTTGATGGATAAAGTTGAGCATCACCACTGATTTGAAGTCAAGGTGGAGAATTGTGGAGTTTAGAGTGCCTTAAAATCAGTTTGGAGGATCATGGAATTGCTTGAAAGTGTTTCTTGAACACTGAGAATCGATTGCCTAGCTACTCGAATCGATTCAAGCATGTTTGGTTCTCTGGGAATCGAAGCACGCCTCTGTGAATCGCATGGGAAGCTTGCAGGAATCGATTCACTTCATTAATTCGTGCAGGGGAAGTTTTTTAACTAGGTGAATCGATTCACCTATGTCTGTGAATCGATTCACAGTCGGGTTTATAAACCCGACGCAGAAACGGGTGAAGTCTGACGTGCGATCTTTCTAGGGTTGTGTGCAGCCGTTCTTGGCGTCTTTGTGAGGTTTTAGGGCTGGGAAACACCGTTAAACACCTTGGGATCTTAAGAGAGAATAGAGTGAGGTTTGAAGGCTCACTCTATTGTTGTTCTTGAGTTTATCATAGAGGAAAGAGAGAGGGATTGGGAACTCTTGGGTTTGTTCTTTGTGGACATTGTAAAGGGGGTTCAAAGCAATTGTAATCTCTTGTAAGACTCATTGATAGTGAAACGGAGGGCTGCTCTCTCCCGCAGACGTAGGCCATCTTCTTTGGGGCCGAACTGCGTAACCAAATAGCGGTGTATTCTTCTCTACTCTCTATCTCCTTTGTTTGTTAATTTTTCATTGCACCTTGTTGATTGATTGGTTGATTGCTATTATTTAGTTATTGGTTGCCATTGAAGTTTGTTCCATTTATCTTGTTTGAATCTCATCAAGTGGCGCCGTCTGTGGGGAGGAACAAATCATTCAAGTGAGCACCATGGGTACTAAATGGGACATCGAGAAGTTTTCCGGTAATAATGACTTCGGTCTATGGAAGGTGAAGATGGAAGCAATACTTATTCAACAGAAGTGTTTTGAAGCCTTGAAGGGTGAGGCAAGAATGCCGGCAACCCTGTCTCAAACGGAGAAGAAGGAGATGATAGATAAGGCAAGAAGTGCCATTATCTTGTGCCTTGGCGATAAGGCACTGAGGGAAGTTGCAAGAGAGAAGACCGCGGCGGAGATGTGGGCAAAGTTGGAATCGTTGTACATGACGAAGTCATTGGCCTGAGTTATGTGCGAAACAACATCTCTACTCATTCAAGATGGTAGAGACCAAACCTATTGTGGAGCAACTAGCAGAATTCAACAAAATTATTGATGACCTGCAGAACATTGATGTGAAGCTCGATGACGAGAATAAGGCTCTGCTCTTATTGAATTCGCTGCCTAGATCCTTTGAACACTTTAAGGATGCACTCCTCTATGGCAAGGAGTCCACTATTACTTTGGAGGAGGTCCAACAATCTATTAGGACCAAGGAGTTAACCAAGCTCCAAGACTTGAAAGTGGATGATAGTGGTGAAGGCTTAAGTGTGTCAAGGGGAAGAAGTGAGAGTAGAGGAAACCACAACAAAGGGAAGAATTCTAGGTCGAAATCCAAGTCAAAGGGGAACAATAAGAAGTATAAGTGCTTCAATTGTCACAAGACCGGTCACTTTAAGAAGGGCCATCTGAGAAAGGGCAGGGGTGATTATGTGGATGTTGCAATTGCTATGGAGGATGGTTATGAGAGTGCGGGGGCTCTAGTGGTGTCGATTTTGGAATCTGAAAAGAACTGGGTCATGGACTCGGGATGTTCTTATCACATGTGTCCTAGGAAGGAATACTTTGAGACTTTGAAGCTTAAAGAAGGTGGAGTCGTTACTTTGGGTGACAACCGACCTTGTAAGGTGCAAGGTGTGGGTTCGATTCGTCTCAAGATGTTTGACAACCGTGAATTCCTTTTACAAGATGTGAGGTATGTTCCTGAACTCAAACGAAATCTTTTATCTATAAGCATGTTTGATGGATTAGGCTATAGTACTAGGATTGAACATGGCATGATTAAAATTTCCAATGGTGCATTAGTAATGGGTAAAAGAGCTAAAATGTGACGCTTATACATATTAGATGGTTGTCTTTGTTATAGGGCATGCATCATTAGCTAGTCAAGCTCGCATGATAAAACTAAACTATGGCATTTAAGGTTAGGGCATGTTAGTGAAAGAGGTTTAGTTGAACTAGCTAAACAAGGTTTGCTAGGTAGTGATAAATTGGATAAGCTAGAATTTTGTGATAATTGCATACTAGGCAAACAACATAGGGTTAAGTTTGGAAGTGGCATGCATCATTCTAGCAAGCCCTTTGAGTATATTCACTCGGACCTTTGGGGTCCCTCAAAAGTGACAACTCATGGAGGGGGTTCCTATTTTCTCACCATGATTGATGATTTCTCTAGGAGAGTATGGGTTCACATTTTGAAAAATAAAAGTGACACATTTGAAAAATTCAAAGAATGGCATACTCTCATAGGAAATCAAATAGAACTAAGCGAAAGTTTTAAGGATCGACAATGGCCTGGAGTTTGTTTTGAGCAGTTTAATGAGTTTTGCAGGAAACAGGGAATTAAGAGACATAGGACCGTGGCAGGGACACCGCAACAAAATGGTCTGGCAGGACGCATGAACAGGACTATGTTGGAGCGGTTCAGATGGATGCTTTTGGTAGCTGGGCTAGCTAAAAGTTTACGGGTGAAGCTGTGAGCACTGTGACTTACTTGATCAACAGATGCCCATCAACGGCTTTAAACTTCAAGACACCTATGGAAGTTTGGAGTGGAAAACCAGCAGAATATTCTACATTGAAGGTTTTCGGGGCTTTAGCGTTTGCTCATGTCAGACAAGACAAACTTGAAGCCAGGGTTGTGAAATGTGTCTTCATTGGTTATCCGGAAGGTGTGAAGGGGTACAAGCTGTGGAAGATGGAGCCTGGGGGATCAAGATTCATAATCAGCAGGGATGTGACTTTTGATGAGACTCGTATGGGGATGAAGTGCAAGGAACTGGAGAATAGTAACTCAGAAACAGAGGTAGAGAAGACTCAGTTTGAGGTGGAGCCTTCCACTAGTGAGACTGGGAATGATGAAGAGAGAGCAGATTCTCCACCATCGAGTTCTAGAGGAAGACAACCAATAGTGGATCCTGCTATCGGTTGGCAAGAGATAGGGAAAGGAGGAAAGCGTGGCACCTAAGAGATATGGCTATGCAGACTTAATTTGTTATGCTCTAAATGCGGTGAAGATGTGCAAGACTTCGAGCAAGACATTGAGGAAGCAGTTGAGAGCAAAGAGGGTCGAAAGTGGTTAGAGGCAGTGAATGAGGAAATGAATTCATTGGAGAAGAACCAGACCTGGAAACTTGTGAAACTACCTAAGAAGCAAAGGGTGGTTGGATGCAAGTGGATCTTCAAGAAGAAGGAAGGCATTCCGGGAATTGAAGAACCAAGATATAAAGCAAGACTTGTGGCGAGGTTTTACGAGGTTGAGGAATTGATTACAACGAGATTTTCTCACCCGTGGTGAAACATTGTTCCATAAGGGTTCTTATGGCAATCATAAATCGATGCGATCTTGAGTTGGAACAAATGGGCGTGAAGACCGCATTCTTACATGGAGACCTAAAGAGACAATCTACATGCAACAACGAGAAGGTTTTGTAGAGGACAAGTCTAAGGTATGTCTTTTGAAGAAATCCTTGTATGGGTTGAAATAAAGCCCTAGGCAATGGTATCTTCGTTTTGACGATTTTCTTCTGAAGACGGGATTTGTGAGAAGTGGGTACGACAGTTGTGTGTACATTTTGAAGAGGGATGAGAAAGTGGTTCTCTACCTACTTCTTTATGTCGATGACATCCTGATGGCAAGCTCTAGTAAAGAGGAGATTAACATTCTCAAGGAGAAGCTAAATTCAGAATTTGAGATGAAGGACCTTGGGGCCGCTAAGAGGATACTTGGGATGGATATCGTGAGGGACCGGAAGAAGGGTGAATTATTCTTATCTCAGCATGGGTACTTGAAGAAAGTGGTGGAGCGGTTTAGAATGCATGAAGCTTAACTGGTTAGCACTCCTTTGGGTCATCACACAAAGCTCTCGGTGACACAAGCTCCTGAGTCCGAAGAGGAGAGGAGGAAGATGGATACTACTCCATATGCTAGTGGGGTAGGAAGCATCATGTACGGCATGGTTTGTAGTAGACCAGACTTAGCATATGCAGTTAGCATAGTGAGTCGGTTTATGGTAAATCCGGGCCAAGCTCATTGGAAAGCACTGAAGTGGGTTCTGAGGTATTTGAATGGATCACTCAAAGGTGGTTTGAGGTACACAAGAGCAACTCAAGGAGAAGACGCTTTGGAGGGTTATGTAGATGCAGATTATGCAGGAAATGTGGATACAAGGAAATCCTTATCTGGGTTTGTATTTACATTGTTTGGAACGGCAATAAGTTGGAAGGCTAATCAACGATCCGTTGTGGCGCTATCTACTACTCGAGTGAGTATATCGCCCTAGTTGAAGGGGTGAAGGAGGCCATATGGTTGAAAGGTATGATTGGGGAGTTAGGAATTACACAAGGATGTGTGAAGGTACATTGTGATAGTCAAAGTGCCATCCACTTGGCAAATCACCAAGTGTATCATGAAAGGACAAAGCACATTGACATCCGCTTACATTTCATTAGAGACGTCGTAGAATCTAAGGAAATTATGGTTGAGAAGGTTGCGTCAGAGGACAACCCGACGGATGTATTCACCAAGTCATTACCTAGATCAAAGTTCAAGCATTGCTTGGACTTGATGAATTTCTCTGAGACGTAATTCCAATAATGGAGAGAGCAGCTAGTGGTTGATGGATAAAGTTGAGCATCACCACTGATTTGAAGTCAAGGTGGAGAATTGTGGAGTTTAGAGTGCCTTAAAATCAGTTTGGAGGATCATGGAATTGCTTGAAAGTGTTTCTTGAACACTGGGAATCGATTCCCTAGCTCTGTGAATCGATTCAAGCATGTTTGGTTCTCTGGGAATCGAAGCACGCCTCTGTGAATCGCATGGGAAGCTTGCAGGAATCGATTCACTTCATTAATTCGTGCAGGGGAAGTTTTTTAACTAGGTGAATCGATTCACCTATGTACGTGAATCGATTCACGATCGGGTTTTATAAACCTGACTGAGAAAGCAATTGAAGTCTGACGTGCGATCTTTCTAGGGTTGTGTGCAGCCGTTCTTGAGCGTCTTTGTGAGGTTTTAGGAAATTTGGGAAACACTTGTTAAACACCTTGGGATCTTAAGAGAGAATAGAGTGAGGTTTGAAGGCTCACTCTATTGTTGTTCTTGAGTTTATCATTGAGGAAGAGAGAGGATTAGGAACTCTTGGGTTTGTTCTTTGTGGACATTGTAAAGGGGGTTCAAAGCAATTGTAATCTCTTGTAAGACTCATTGATAGTGAAACGGAGGGCTGCTCTCTCCCGCAGACGTAGGCCATCTTCTTTGGGGCCGAACTGCGTAACCAAATAGCGGTGTATTCTTCTCTACTCTCTATCTCCTTTGTTTGTTAATTTTTCATTGCACCTTGTTGATTGATTGGTTGATTGCTATTATTTAGTTATTGGTTGCCATTGAAGTTTGTTCCATTTATCTTGTTTGAATCTCAACACTGGCAGATATTGGCACAAACTTGGTTTGCTTCTATGAGCCAATTGAAGGGTATTGAAGGGTTTCTGTGAGAGGATTGTTGCTGCAAAATGTTCTTCTAAAAGCTCAACCGAGACTGTAGATAATAATCAGGTGCACGCTTCTTGATTCTGATTTTTAATTGGAATGCACAAGGGTGTTATTTATTCAAATGATTTGGTCCCAAAGAATATGGGTTTAGAAGAGAGGATGCAGAAGAGTGTAAGAGGAACAGTGACAAAGTTGGATTCCAAACCTAAGGATATGCAATACTGGATAACTTTTAATATGTTATACAATAACTTAATGTCAACATGCACAATTTTTATTTATCCAGATTCCAGAGACATTGAAATACTACGTCGAGATTTTATCTCATGGTTTGTCAAGTCTTTTGTGATGTCTCTATTGCGTAGCTCAACTTTATATGTTTAGTATTATCAAATTTGAAATAATAGAATACAAGTAGATGAAGTGGTATCTGCAAATCACTAGGTGCGATTGAGAATAAAGTATGCTTTGTTGTTTGGCCGTATCTGTAGAGTCAGGCATTAATCACTGATACTGCATTACAATCAGGAAAGAGGAAAAAGGAAAACACTAAGGGTTGATTGTCCTTCATGTGTATACTGGAGGTTGTGTTTGTTTATATTATTATGTATCAATAGGCTCCTTACAGTTCCTTTGGAATTTGATCCTCTTGTTTTGCCTTGGATCATTGTTGCAATGCATACACATGTAGTGCTGGAGTTTATATTGCACAATTACGAGAGAAATTGAACTTGGAGAACATATTTCAGGGCGACCATAACATAGTTTGGGGTGACAACTGATATATGAAAGAAATATATTAATATACAATGGTAGAACATATAGCTTTGTTAATGGTTTTGCTGAATTTGTAAAATGTATAATTTCATCCATTTCTGCAGTTGCAAGATTGAGGAATGAAGATTATTGTATGATAAAGGTGATGGGTGTTAATACACCGAACAGCAAATTGGATACAATCTTGTTACTTTGTCATGTTTAAGAGTGTTACTTTGGGCGTTAATACTCATTTGTCAATAATGGATTGTTTAAGCAAGTTTAATTTGTTTGGTCTGTAAGACAAAAATCATGTGATATGCTACATTAGAGAGGAAAAATTAATCAATCTTCTGGTAAAAACTGAAAAAAGGCTGAGTTTTTTTGTTTTAATTTCTAGATTACTGTGGGCTTAGCTGTCGGTAAATTTACGGACGGCAAAGTTGTCGGTAACTTCGGATTTATTTTTTTTATTTTAATTTGTAGTTTACAGTGGGCTTAGCCGTCGGTACATTACCGACGGCTTAGCCGTCCGTAAAGTACAATAGCAAAAGTGGTTGTTTTTGTGGATTTTACCGACAGTCATGTGACGACTTTCTGACGGCCAAGCCGTCGGTAAATTTTACCAAGGAGGAAAATACCGACGACCTCGAGGCCGTCGGTAATCTCGAATTACCGACGGTTTTTGAGAATTACTGCTGCAAAAGCCGTCGGTAATGACGAAAATTCTTGTAGTGCTTTAAGCACACTTACTTCCCTCTATTCCGAAAGACTAACATTTCTGGTACTTCAAATTTAAAAAGGATTATATTTATATTTCTATGAACATTAAATATACATAACCCCAAAGAGGACTTACGCTGCAATTTTCTTCCATCCTCATTTATGAAATTTCATACTGCTGCAATTTTCACTAGATAAAAACCCCAAAGTGGACCTAAAGTCTCTAAAAGCTCTCTGATCTGTGTTCCGAATTTCCATGAAGTAATAAGGAGGTCCACCAGTAGGTAGAGAAGGATTGTAATAAGCAGCTCTCTTGACCATGACAGGTGCCCCCTTGAATTAAAAATGAAATTTTGATTAACACCAATGTATGTACTCACAAAAATAGATCCTAAGTTTCAGTTATAGTTAGGAAAAAAACAAAAGAACCTTAAAAATAATTTCATCCAAAGCCATTGCATTGCTAGCTTCCTCAATAGACATCATCTCTATGAAGGCAAACTTAGTTTCATGGCTGTGTGAAAACATTGACCACTGCATCACCCACACAGAAATCAATTAGGAAGATTATAAATTCAGTGAATTGGCGCAATTCAGGAAAATTAAACTAAATGCCCTACTTTTTCCTTCTAGAATATACATGGGAGCGACATTCCTAGAAATCATAGCAACATTAAGTTCATCACAAAGTAATATTAACAGACACAATGTGATGTAACATAATTCATTACTGCTACAAATATGTCAGGCTATTTTACAAACAAAAAATAATAATAATCAGAAAAACATGATGCACAAAATTTTCATGGTAGCCCTAAAGCCACAAATGTTGTAGAAACATGCTTCACAAACCAAACTCCACATAATAATGTTACTTGAGAATTGCTACCACAGAAAATTGAAAAAACATTTTCAGCTCCAAAATGCAATCAGTTCCAGATGCTTAAGGCCACAAAACACAGGTTTATGAAGATTCAACACTTGAATGGTAACTGAAAGCTCTACCTTATTCCAGCTGAACAAGATCTGGATATTCAAACAGGGCAAGACTTTTATCAGGTAAGCATTTAACATTTTCTGACAGACATGTGCTATCCTCTCTAAGGGAGTCATCGATTGCAAAATACAAATGGTAAAGCCCCAAGTTTCTACACTGTCACAGTACACACTAGTTGAAAATTGAATTGCCCCTTATTCACACATATATCAGCTAGAGCCAAAAACCCCAAAAATGCATGGCAAATAAACTCCAAAACAAACCCAAAAATCCAAAAACATAAGCAACCATAACCAGCAAAAATGACAAATAAACCCTAAACACACCAAAAATGGAAAATAATTACAATAAAAAAGATACCAATAAGCTGATATAGAAAAAAAAAGACAAAGAGCGAGGACAATAGGGAGGATGGGTCACCTTGATACTTGGCGGTAGATGCGGCGACGAGCGAGGACACGTGAAGGTAGATGCGGCGAGGAGCGAGGATACGCGAGCGAGACTCGATGGCGACGAAGGGTGCAGGTTTCCTCTGTAGCGGCAACAAGGAGAATGGTTGCCGATGGCTCCCTGTGTCGCGCTTCGGAATGCAGAGTCAAAGTGTGAAGAGTGAAAGAGGGAAAGTTGAAAGAAGCAAAGATGGGTTCCAGTTCCCTCTGTACCGGTAGCAAGGAGAATGGTTGCTGGTGGCTCCTGTGTCGCACATGCAAAATGAAGGAGTAGAGAGTGAAAGAGAGAAAGTTGTGGTTCAGAGAAAGAAAATAAGAGAAAAAGAAGAAAGAGCGAGCAGGAAGACAAAAAGAAGGAAAATAAGAGGAAAAAAATAAATAACATGTCATTTTGTTTACTGTTACGGAATACGGTGTCTGCATAGGTTGTCAGAAAATAGTTGTTCATGTATCATTTCTGTTAAAATTAATGCATTTTTTTTGGCGTAACCAAAGGCAATAACTTGTTAGCTACTCAATGTCTCAATGTGATAGGTTTGGCGAAAAATTTACCAAAATAATGTAACTAGTGTATTAGACCCTGTCGTGCACACGAGTATAAATTAGGATTATATATAGTACCATATGCACTTTTCATACCATATAGTCCCATGGTGGTTTGGGCTTGAGATCTACTAGGGACGTCAACTCCGTCTATATGATGAAAGCTTCTTGGCATCCTTATAATTCTACAAACTCCCTTTGGGCAGCTATAATCAAAGGTAAATATAATTGTGGTAGTAATGGTGTTCCTAATATTGACACCAGAAAGAGTGGTTCCAACCTTTGTTGGAACCTAAACGATTGAGAAGTTTAGACCCCATTAATTTTGATGATAATAAAGTATCTTCTGATAAGTCTTTGAGTGTGCAAGTATTAAAATCTCTTATATTTTATCTCACCCAAGCAAGAAGAAGAAAATTCCAAAAGTATTGAATACATTCCATGTGTGTCAGCATCCGGTTCACTCTAGCATCTTGCGTAAAGCGAGCTTCTGGTAGTGTTATTCTTTGACACGTGGATTACTCAATTACTGTGAGCGTCCGTCTCCTATTTTGAGCAAGTATCTGGTCTTTTAATGAATCACGTGATGATCACGTTGTTGCTCTTCATCTCAGCTACTTTGGACAGAATTCGAATTTGATTTTGTGCGCTCAATTTTATGTACGAGGAATCAAAGGTGGCACCTTTAGAATAAGACAAATTCGTACAAGGCAATTGTGTGAAAAGCATATAGTACAATAACGAAAATATGTACTATTCTGATATTCTCTGGAAAGGAAGAAAAGGACAGAATTTCAAATTGCCTCACCCAATGATTTGCAGCTGAAATATCTGCAATGGTATTATCTTCAAGACTCCTATAAATACTTCAAGGTATTCGTTGAAGAAGGGCTAGAAAAACTGCAAGAAACTACTTCTGAAAAGGTTATTACTCAAGGGAGTAATCATGTTTCGTGCCAAGTCTCTGGACTACAAGAACTGAACCTCAGTGTCTGATTCTTTCTTTTAGAAAGTTATTTGTTTGAACTTAATCTTTTCATCCTCTCTGTGAGAGTTATTTTGATTGTATTCAAAACTATCTTTGTGAAAGTTGTATTGCCTAGTTAAGGCTTTGTTCCTCAAATGCTCGAACGTACTGAGTCATTTTGAGAAATTAAGAGTATTGTCAAGTTTGTGACAGTAGAATACTCTTAAGAAAATTTGTAATCAGTTGATTATAGTCGAAAATCCTTCAGGAACGAAGGGACGTAGCTACCAGGTTGGTGCTAAACTAGTATAAATCTCTGTGTCTCTTGTTTTACTACTTTATACTTACGGTTATCTTGCGCATAAAAACAAGTGTTCAAAAATCTTATTTCCAGCTTCTGGTCCTACTCCAGCATCTGATTTCAAATAGATTCTTTTTCAAGTGTTCTAAAGTGTTTTTAACTCAAAGTTTGCGAAAAGTTTGTAAACACAATTTAACCCCTTTCTTGTGTTCACGTTCAGTTGGTACCAGAGCTCGGCCTCTTGGTTGAGCACTTAACAGTGTTAAGAGAAAAGATCCTATACTGTGAACATGTCTGCAGAAGGTGGTCACATGAACCGTCCTCCTCTATTTACTGGAGAAAAATTTGACTACTGAAAAGATAAGATGAAAGCTTTCTTTGAGACACAACAACTTGAGTTGTGGGATATTGTTGAAAGTGGTTACATTCTTCCCACTAATGCTGCTGGTGTTGCCATTGCCAGAGAAAATTGGAATGATGAGCAGAAAAAGAGATATCAAATCAATCAAAAAGCTAGATTCATTCTTATCTGTGCTATGTCAGAAAAGGAATATGACAAATGTGGCAAATTTGATACTGCCAAAGAAATCTGGGATTTACTTGTTTTGTCTTATGAGGGCTCCGCCCAAGTAAAAGAAACTAAAGCTAGCATTTTAGTTCGCCAATATGAGTTGTTTAAAATGGAAAAAGGTGAAAACATTGAATCTATGTTTGGAAGATTCCAAACACTTATTCATGGGTTACAGGCCCTTGGAAAAAGTTATACCACACCTGACCATGTGAGAAAGATCCTGAGAAGTTTGACTAAGCAGTGGAGACCTAAAGTCACTGCTATTCAAGAAGCAAAAGATTTAAATGTCTTAAGACTTGGAGATCTTTTGAGTTCTATGAAAGCTCATGAACTTGAGTTGAATGAGGAAGAACCTGTAAAGAAAAGCAAGTCTATTGCTATGAAAGTCAACAAACATAAAACCAGTACTTCTAAAGCTCTTCAAGATAAAGAAGAATCAGAAGATGAAGCTTCAGAAGGACACGTTGATGGGTCGGATGATGAGCTCGCGTTCATATCCAGGAAGATCCAAAGGATGTGGAAGAAAAGAAACTTCAAGAAGAAATTCCACAAGAAAGATGTCGAGGACAAGAAGGAAAGCAAAGACAAATGCTAAGTTGTCTGCTATGAATGTAAAAAGCCTAGACACTTCAAATCTGAATGTCTTAATCTTAAGAAGAAGCCCACAAGAAGTTCTTTCAATGGAAAGAAGAAGAGTCTCATGGCTACATGGGAAGATCTAGATTCATCATCCTCTGAGGAAGATAATGATGAAGAAGCCAATCTTGCCCTTATGGCAAATACTGACTTAGACTCTGAAGAAGAAGTTGAAGAGGGAATAATATATGATTCTTATTCTGAACTTCAACTTGCATTTGATGATCTCCTTAAGGACTCTGCCACCCTCTCCACTGAGTATAAAGCTTTGAAAAATAAATATTCAAAATTATCTCAAGAGTTTCAAGTTTTGAAAAATGAAAACTCAAAGCTCAGTGAAGAGAACCAGAAGCTGAAAACTGAAAATCAGCGTCAGGTGAATAGTCAACATCTGGTGACATGTCAGCAACAAGAAGCTGAAAGCTCTCAACCTGAAAGCTCTGAAGCTAAAGGAAATTCTAAGTGTAAATCAAATGATTATGAATATGCATTTCAAAAGTTTCTTGTAGAAAGTGTAACTCGAAGCAAGCAAGCTTCAATGATTTTGGGTGTCAGTAAAACGACAACTCAAGGTCTTGGTTACATATCAGATGAACCCTCTTTAAAAATAAAAATCCTACATCTGATAAATCCAATGATCACAGTGAATGCTTGTATTGTACCTACTACAACAAACCTGGTCATTTGAAAAGTACATGTACTGCTTTTAAGATTAAGAAGGACAAGTATACTTTAAGAACTAACAAGAAAGGACCCAAAATTATATGGGTACCTAAAGATAAAATAGTCTATGTTGCAGACATGCTTAGCAACAAAGTCAATACACCTATCTTGGTACTTAGACAGTGGATGCTCGCGTCACATGACGGGAGAAAAGCATATGTTCCAAGAGCTAAGGCCTAGAGAAGAATGATTTGTTGGTTTCAGAGGAAACCAGAAAAGTAAAATAGTTAGAATTAGTCGCATTGGTAAAGGCTCTCTTCCCTCTATTGATAACGTACTTTATGTTGAAGGACTAAAGCATAACCTATTGAGCATAAGTCAATTATGTGACAATGGTTATGATGTCATTTTTACAGAAACTGGATGTTCAGTAAAAAGCAAGAAAGATAGCTCTATTTTCTTTACAACAAAGAGGAAACAAAATATTTATAAAATTGATCTTTCTGAACTTGCACAACAAGATGTCAAGTGTCTCATGTCTGTTGAAGATGAACAATGGATTTGGCATAAAAGATTGGGTCTTGCCAGTTTGAGATTAATCTCAAAACTAAATAAGCACAGTCTTGTTTGAGGCTTACCAAATCTTAAATTTCAAACTGATGCTCTATGTGAGGCATGTCAAAGAGGAAAACAAGTTAAAACTTCTTTTCATTCAAAAAATGTTCTTACAACCTTTAGACCACTTGAGCTTTTACATCTTGATCTTTTTGGTCCAACAAGGACAACCTCTTTAACTGGAAAGAAATATGGGTTAGTCATTGTTGATGATTTTACTAGATGGACATGGGTTAGATTCCTTGCCCACAAGGATGAGTCATTCAAGGTATTTACTGTTTTCTGCAAATCAGTTTAAAATGAAAAAGAAATTTGTATTTCTTCTATTGAAGTGATCATGGGGGAGAATTTGAAAATGAAAACTTTCAAAAAATTTGTGAAGAAAATGACATCTCCCACAATTTCTCCTCTCCTAGAACACCACAACAAAATGGTGTTGTAGAGAGGAAAAATAGGTCCCTCCAAGAAATGGCCAGGACCATGATCAATGAAGCTGATATCGCTAAACATTTTTGGGCAGAAGCAGTAAACACAACTTGTTATATTTAAAATAGAATTCTTATTAGACCTATTTTGAAGAAGACTCCATATGAACTGTGGAAAGGTAGAAAACCAAACATATCTTACTTTCATCCATTTAGTTGTATATGTTATATTCTAAATACTAAGGATCAACTTGGTAAGTTTGATTCCAAAGCTGACAAAGGTATCTTTTTGGGATACTCTGAAAGATCTAAAGCTTTTAGAATATACAATAAAGAAACTTTGATAGTGGAAGAATCCATTCATGTGAAGTTTGATGACAAGAAGCCTGACACTGCCATGTCAGAGCTGGATGAGTTATTTTCAGATTTAAATATTGGTGGCACTACAAATGGTGATCTAGCATCTTCAGCGTCCGGTGGTAACCAGACTCTGGATTCTACTCAAACAGAAGCTGGAGTTAGAAAGAATTGGAGATGCAAAACCAATCATCTTAAAGATCAAATCATAGGAGAACCTGGAGATAGAGTTAGAACAAGATCCTCTTTCAAAGAGCATGCAGATATTGCACTTCTCTCTGAAATGGAACCTAAAACAATTGATCAAGCCTTGGAAGATGAATGTTGGATTCTGGCTATGCAAGAAGAGTTGAATCAATTTCAAAGAAATGATATTTGGAAGTTAGTCACTCTACCAGAAGATAAGCAACCTATTAGTACTAAATGCGTATTCAGAAACAAGCTTGATGAAGATGGTAAGGTTGTGAGAAACAAAGCAAGATTAGTTGCTCAAGGTTACATTTGCACCTGAAACTTTTACGGGAGAAGGTATAGATTTTACTGAAACTTTTGCACCTGTTGCAAGGTTAGAAGCTATTCGTATTTTGCTTTCATTTGCTGCACACCATGAGATAATTCTTTATCAAATGGATGTGAAAAGTGCTTTCTTGAATGGTTTTATAACTGAGGAAGTCTATGTGAAATAACCTCCTGGTTTTGAAGATATTGAATTTTCAGAACATGTTTTTAAACTTAAAAAGGCTCTGTATGGTCTTAAGCAAGCTCCTAGAGCTTGATATGATAGATAAGTTTATTTTTAATGGGAAATGGTTTTATCAGAGGTCAATTAGACACCACTCTATTTAGAAAATCATCAAACAAGCATTTTATACTTGTTCAAATTTATGTTGATGATATTATATTTGGAGCTACTAATGAAAGTCTGTGCAAAGAATTTTCTAAGTTAATGCAGACTGAATTTGAAATGAGCATGATGGGAGAATTAAAGTTTTTCCTTGGAATTCAAATGAAACAATGCAATGATGGTATTTATATATATTAAAGCAAATACATCATGGATTTGCTATAGAAATTCATGATGGTGGATTGCAAGCCAATGTGCACACCTATGCATCCCACTTGCATTCTTGGTAAAGATGAAACTGGTAAGAAGGTAGATCAGAAAAGTACAGAGGTATGATTGGATCTCTACTTTATCTTACTGCTTCAAGACCTGATATTATGTTCAGCGTCTACCTGTGTGCTAGGTTTCAGTCTGATCCTAGAGAATCACACTTGAGTGCTGTTAAAAGAATACTTAGATATTTGCAAGGATCTACTAATCTTGGTTTGCTCTATAAGAAATCAAAAAATTACAAGTTAGTAGGTTTCTGTGATGCTGACTTTGCTGGAGACTGAATTGAAAGAAAAAGCACAAGTGGAGGCTACCAATTCCTTGGAGCAAATCTTGTATCCTGGTCAGGCAAAGACAAAGCACAATTGCACTCTCATACATCTCAACAGCAAGTTACAGTTCTCAACTTCTATGGATGAAATATCAACTTGAAGACTACTTGATAAAAGAGAGTAACAATCCTATCTTTTGTGATAATACATCTGTAATTTGTCTCACTAAGAATCCTATATTGCATTCTAGAGCAAAACACATTGAGATTAAACATCACTTCATAAGAGACTATGTTAAGAAGGGTATTCTTGAAATAAAATTTGTAGACACTGATCATCAGTGGACAGACATTTTTACAAAACCCCTTGCTGAGGATATATTCAATTTTATAAGAAGAAATTTAAATTTTCATCTTATAGAAGAATGATTAATCTCAGCCTCTTATGATACGCATCATTCAGCATCTGGTATGACATAAGCATTCACACGTGTACTCATATGATATGTCATTCATAATGCATAACTCAGCATTCGGTGAATTCGGTTACGTGTGTCCGAGCACACACGTGTTGAACTCGTGTAGGACTTAAGCGTCTCATCACACCTAATCTGAGTCATGATTATTTATGTTTTCAATAAAATCTTTTTCTTGATTTTATCCTCATTTTGGCAACTGCATTTATTGAAAAGGGGAATCTTTATTTTTATTTTCTTTTTAAATTATTCAGAGGAAATGTGAAGAGGTTTTTGAAAAAGTAACTATACTATTTTGTCAAAACTTTCCTACTACTCCACCTCTTTCGCTCTCCACTCACTCTGTTTTGTCTGCGAAACTGTTTTCTCTCTCTCTCTCTCTGTGTGTGTGATTTCTAAAACCCTAAACCTCCATCACCTACTTTCCAACTGCAACCATGACTGAGGTTAAGGTCAGACAATACACTGCTATCTTCGACACCATGAAAGAAACAAAGCTTTTGACTGAGAACAGAATTGACTTGAAAAGTTTCAAGCTTTATGGGTTTGATTTAGATGAAGGTTTGACGAATCTGGGCTGGAAAAACTACTTCCTTTGGGAACCTGTCGATGTGTTGGTTAATGCTGAACGTGAACACAAGAAGGGGGGTTGAATTGTGTTAAAAAACTTTTCGCAAACTATACGTAAAAACTTCAACACAGGTTGTTCAAAACTGTTTGTATATCGGATGCAGAGAATTAAACCGGATGCAGAAATTAAACAGTTTATAAAAACTTGTTTTACTGAGCAAGATAAAGATAAATAATGTAAAGCAGTAAAGGATGAGACGCAGAGATTTATACTAGTTCACCACCAACTGGTAGCTACGTCTAGTCCCTTCGTTCCTGAAGGATTTTTCACTATAATCACCCGATTACAATTTTTCTCAAGAGTATTCTTCTGTCACAAACTTGACAATACTCTCAACTTCTCAAACCGACTCAGTACAGTCGAGCCTTTGAGGAACCGAGCCTTTACTAGGCCAAATACAGTTTACAAAACAGATTATACTTTTGAATACAACCAAAATAACTCTCACAGAGAGGATGAAAAGATTAAGCTCAAAACAGAATATCTTTCTAAAAGAAAGTATAACACGCTGAGTTCAGTTCTATATGGACCAGAAACTTGGCACGAAACTTGATTGTTCACTTGAGTAGAATTGCTTTCAGAATGAAGTTTCTTCACAGTTTGTCCAACATTTCTTCAATGAATACCTTGGGGTATTTATAGGAGTCTTCAAGGGTATTACCGTTGCAGTAAAAAATGTCTCCTTTCCATTGAGTGAGGTAATTTGAAATGTAGTCCTTTTCTTCCTTTCCAGAGAATATCAGAATAGTACACATTACCGTTTTAAATCTATACGCTATTTGCAATTGCCTTGTACCATTTTTTGTCTTATGCTAAAGGTGTCACCTTTGCTTCCTCGGACATCAAAATGAGCGCACAAAATCAAATTAATTAGTTCGAGCAATGCGAGGCTAAGAGCAAAAACGCGATCACCACGTGCTTCATTAAAGAGATCAGACGCTCGCTCAGAACAGAAGACGGACGCTCGCAGCAATTGAGTATACCACGTGTCAATAAGTAACACTGCTGGACGCTTGCTATTAGCAAGACGCTGGAGTGGGTTCGGATGTTGACACTAGTGGATTGTATTCAATTCTTTTGTAAATTTCTTCTTTTTCCTTGAGTGATTTGTACATGTATATGAATCTTTGATACCTGTACACTCAAAGTTATGTTAAAAGATAAATTGTTCTCTTGAGAAATACTTTGGTATCATCAAAATTAATGAGGGTCTAAACTTCTCAATCGTTTAGGTTCCAACAATCTCCCCCTTTTTGATGATGACAAATATCCAAGGTTGATGAACAATTTAATTTCAAAATAACATCAAGGATCTCCCCCTGAATTTTACAATTAAGATATATAAGACAATTCTGGTATTAAAGCAATTGATGATAAACAAATTCATTTAAGTGATCGCAAAAATACGTAGATGTATCAGAGCATATTTTTAACAAAGTGAGATCGGATGGTGATCTACGTTTTATCAAAAAGATTTTCATAGTACCAATTTTATTGATCATTGTTAGGTTATTGGGTTAATGAATATCAATGCATTAATAGATATTAGAGCAATGAATAACCATACAAATGCTATGTATGATAGAAATGATATGCATGATACTTTGGTTTTAGTGTATTCATCGGATGGTGAATTTGTTAATCAGACTTTCACGTGTTCATCAGACCTTTCTTTTATTTCTTTTACTCCCCCTTTTGTCATCAGACAAAAAGAGTGTAAAGCACATCATAGTCAAAGAATGGCTTAGAAAAATTTGAATATATATAAAAACACAAATAATAAAAAAAATATGAGAGTACCAAAAAAAAATTATATCACACAAAAAAAAAAATAACAACAAATTTTTTTTTAAGGGTTTGGTGGTGGTGGAGGGATGTTGAGACGTTCATATAGAAGTTTCAGTGCATTCTCCAGCTGAGTGACTTTCAGATTAGTAGCCTTCATTTCTTCAAACTCTGCTTTAGGAATGGTGACCATTTCAACTGCAGGAGTAGAAGTAGAAGGTCCACAGTGCAGGTTTCATCTTACGATGCTCTGCTAGCACCCGGTTGGAAAGCTTGATCTTAAGTCCTTCTTCTCGTTGAGCCTTTTGAAAGAATGCATCATTTGGTATAAACCATTTGATGAGACTTCCAAGTTTCCTCTGCTTTCGATTCGACTGAATTCTTCTCCTTTTCTCCACCTCTTACGGATACAAAGAATCCATGAAGACAGTTTCCCTATGCAGAAGCACGTCAGCAGTGAAAGCATCAAACTTATTCCCAGCTTCTTCTCCCCATATCCTTCTGATGAAGTCGCTCAATGCTTCAGAAGCAAAAAAGAGTCCTTCATTTTCTGCCAGGTATAATCTTCTCAGATTTTCCCTGTCATCTTCTATAAGCACCAGGGGGTCGAGGCATGGTAACGTAGCCTTATCTTTCCACGACTTCGACCATTGACTCCAAGTAAATCCAATGTCAAAGTGTTTGGTCACAGCATCCCATTGGACATATGTCTTCATGTAGTCAAGTGGTCTGATTACTGAGCATCTGAACATATCATCAAAGTATACTGTTCCCAGATTGATGTCAGTAATTCTGCTGATAGTGCCAACTGTTGGAATTGTGACTTTCTCTGCATTGCAGCAGTTTGAGGAGCCAGTTCTCCATTCATCTTCCTTCAGAGAACTCAGGTAGAACCTTCTGGCATGATCCTCAGTGATCTTGGCAATCGGGAGCTTAGAGAACTCCTTAAGATTATACTTCTTAGGAGCCTTCTCATACTCTGTGAGCCTGATCTTGCTGAATGGCTGCTTGCCAGGAGCAGGTTCTTTCCTTTTCCCAGGGATAGACCAAGGTAGCTGATGCGCTCATAATGGCATATAGTTTGTTGTTAGTGTTGCATTGCATAGTAGGCATTGTAGTGGTTTGTACCCATAGTTCTCATGCATTTTTGCTTGAATTAGATAATGCACTTGGTTTGAGTTCAAATGTGCAGAAAAGAAGGTTATTGGCCTAGTAAAGCGGAGCTAGATCACTTAGACGGATGTTACAACCAACTCGGAGGCCAAAATGACAAAATATGGCAAGATCAGAGGAAAACACGGCCTGCCCGTGCCCTATGGCACGGCCGTGCCTTGGTGGATATGAAGAAACTCAAGAATTTGAAGTCAGTAAATAACACGGCCGGTAGTGTTATCCAACACGGCCGTGCCTCTGCTTCAGACAACAACACGGCCTGGCCGTGTTCGTCACGACGCCAGTGTCGCGCTGCTCATCTGCGTTTTTGTGCGTTAAAAGCAGCACGGCCAGGCCGTGCCAGGCTCCACGGCCGTGCTGCGTCTCGGCCAGACTCTTATTTTTGCGCGTTTTGACTTAATTTTTAGATGTTTTTCAACCCTTTTGGTCCAGAACTATATATAGATAGATGAAACATTGACCTAGGGACTTACTACTGGTTAGTAGCCTCTTGTGAGTTTGAATCAAGAACAAGGATTGTAGGCAAAGTGGAGGAATCAATGGAGTCTATTGCTGCTTCTACATCTCAAATTCTTGGTTCTTTCTCTTCCATGAGGAACTAATTCCTTTGTACTAGGGTAAGATGAACTTTGTGGATCCTTTTATGTAATTGAATTCAAAACTTTCAATGCAAGTTTGATGTATGTCATTTGATCAATTATCTCTTTTCTTAATGCGATTCTATGCTTGATCACCATGGGGTTGAACTAGGGTTTAACATCAATTGGAAAGTTGAAGTTTTAAACTTGCTTTGGGATATTTTGACATATCTATAGGGTTATAGGGATATAATTCTCTTTGGTATGAGTTTGTATGAATCCTTATCCTTATTGCTTGATTTAATTAATTGGAACCTAAGGGATTAGGGCTTATTAGTTGAATTAAAGGGATTAAGAGGAAAGGAATTTTCGTTAATCTAATTTAGAGGATTCGAACTTCAAATACGTGATCATTACTTGCATTGGAATAGGATTCAAGAGCGTAAAGGGTGAGACGAAGGGATTCGAACCCTAGTCACTCTATTCTTCTTAATATTTAAATTAATTGTTTTGTCAGTCATTATTTTATTGTTGAACACGAATTACACAATTCAAACACTACTACTCGTTAGTCTGATAGTTCAAATAGTACATCGTTGGTATAGTTAAGAATTGGTCACAATCCTCGTGGATACGATCTTTTATTACTTAACGACTAAATCGTACACTTGCGATTTTGCTCAACAAGTTTTTGGCCCCGTTTCCGGGGAGTGTTGAATTAATTTTTAACAAGGGAAACGAGTACCTTTTTGAACTATTTCTTTATTTATTTTCAAAAAATTATTACATTAATCGTTGCTACTTTACCTTTTGCCTTAGTTTTGTGCATGCGAGTTAAACAAACAGGTGAACTGTTGTTTGGCCCAGAAATTGAAAAGACAAAGAAAGGCATTAAGGAAGACGATAAAAGAGGCAAAACAAAGAATAAAACAATCCTCGCATCTACTTCTCAAGTCACCACTCAAGAAGTCATGGGGACCAACCACGACTTTGGGTGATTTTGGGAGGCGAACAACCATGCCAGGGGTGTCAATGCCTACCAGAGGGTGAGGCAAATGCCAATTTTGAAATCAAGCGGCGTTGTTAAACACTCTCAAGCAAAGCCAATTCGCGGGAATGAAATTGATGACCCAAATCAACACCTGGTGAGCTTCTATGAAATCTGTGATACTTTTGGGTTGTTGGAGTGATCGAGGGAAGCAAGAAATTGAGGCTTTTCCCTTGGACCCTGCGAGAGAGAGCAAGAGATTGGCTAGACACCTTGCCTACTGGAAGCATTGCAACTTGGGACGATTTGGAGGAGAAATTCATGACAAAATTTTTTCCACCCTCCAAATTCATCAAAAGAAGAGGTGAGATTCATGGCTTCCAACAGAACCAAAGTGAGAACTTATATGAGGCATGGGAGAGATTCAAGCTCCTTCTAAAGAGGTGTCCAGGACATGGATATGATGACTTCAACCAGATGCAAATGTTCTATAATGGTTTGAGGCCGAACACCAGGATGATGTTGGATGCCTCAGCTGGAGGTACAATCAACAACAAGACAGCTGAAGAAGCAAGAACCTTGGTGGAGCAAATGGCTTCCAATGAGCGATTATGTCAGACTGACAGAGGGACACTGGGTAAAAGAGGAGTCCTAGAATTGGAAACACAAGATGCGCTTTTGGCTCAGAATAAATTAGTCTCTCAACAATTGGAGGCTATCACAAAAGAGTTGAAAGCACTGAAAGTGGGAACCTCTTCCTCTGCTCAGGTGAACCAAGTAAATCAAGGTTTGAGATGTGACTTTTGCCAAGGGCCTCATGAGAATGGAGGGTGTGATACTTTGGGAGACTCCAAGGAGCAAGCTAATTACATGGGTAACTTCCAAAGGCAAGGAGGGAATCCATATTCTAACACCTATAATCCAGGGTGGAAGAATCATCCCAACTTCTCTTGGAAGCAACATGATAATTCATCATCGAGCAACCCTCCACAACCTCCCAAGCAAGAGAAGCCAAATCAACTGGAGGAAGCTCTTACCCAATTCATGAAGATGACTCAGTCAAATTTTCAGAACCATGAGTCACATTTCAAAAATCAGGAGGCTTCGATCAAGAATCTGGAAAATCAGATCGGGCAACTCTCAAAGCAACTTGCAGAACAATCTAAAGGTAAGTTTTCTGCTAGCACAGTAGATAACCCCAAAACTGAAAATTGTAGTGTAGTTACTTTGAGAAGTGGAAAACCTTTGTCTGAAGTAGAGAAAAAGAAAAAGAGTGAAAAGAGTGAAAAAGAAAAAGTGAGTGAAAAAGAAAGAGTGGAGATAGAAGAAGAGGCTAAAAAAGAAAAAGGAGAAGTTGAAAATGAGAGAAGAGAAAATCTTGAGAAAGGAGAGAAAAGAGAGGGTGAGGAAGACAATGTTGCTACTGACAATTTGCAGGTACAAGAGAAACCAAAAATTATTCAGCCACATATGAAGCTTCCTTATCCTCATCTGAGCAAGAAGAACCAGAAGGATGAACAGTTTGCCAAGTTCATGGACATTTTCAAGCGTCTCCGAATCAACATTCCTTTTGCAGAAGCCCTTGAGCAAATGCCCACATATGCAAAATTTATGAAGGAGTTGTTGACCAAAAAGAGAAGGTTCAAGGAGGATGAGAAGCCTTGACTGAAGAGTGTAGTGCCATTATCCAAAGGAAGCTTCCTCCAAAGATGAAGGATCCGGGAAGCTTTACAATTGCTTGTACTATTGGGAATTTGCACATTGGAAAGGCTCTCTGTGATTTGGGAGCTAGCATTAATCTGATGCCCCTCTTTATGTTGAAACGGTTGGGAGGAGGTGAAGTCAAGCCTACCAAGATGTCTTTGCAACTGGCAGATAGGTCGGTAAAATACCCCTATGGAATACTGGAGGATGTGCTGGTTAGAGTTGACAAGTTCTTGTTTCCAGTGGATTTTGTTATCCTTGATATGGAAGAGGACAAGGAGGTCCCTCTTCTTCTTGGCAGACCTTTCCTAGCTACTTGGGAGGCAACCCAAGTTTTTCGGTGAGTTCTTTCCTCCTCATCCCTATCTCAGTTTAATTGTTTACATTGGGGACAATGTAAGTTTTTAAGCTTGGGGTAGGGCGTTTAAATTTTTGCCTTTAGTTTTGCATATTAGTTTTGCATTTTTAGTTTAATGTTTGCATATTTGTTTTAACTGTTGTTTCGTTCGCATCATTTTATCCCCCAATTGTACGCTATCCTCTTGTGTTTTGGCATGTGTGCTACAACCTTTTTTGAAATTTGAGATTGCAATGAGTTGGAACCCAACTATCTTTTCTTGTGATAGGCTTTAAGGCAATATTCTTAATGTACATAGGGATAATCTTTGGATAAGTTGAGAATTAGCATGTGGCACTCTGATTTGATGTCTTTCACTGAATTTAACTTCTAAATGTGAGACTTGAGCTTAATATTGGGGCTTTGGTTTTATCATGTTTATATGCCCCCCTTTTCCTTGTATGAGTGTGTCCATCCTGATTGTGCTCTCTAGAACTTGACTTGAAACCGTTTCAAAACTTGAAAATTTTTGTCAACACACTTGAATATGATTTAGGCAATTTAGGCATGTTTCAAGCCTCTGTTTGTTGAATGAAAACTCCCTCTAGTTGCCCCTTTTGAGCCTGAACTGAAATTAATTTTCTTGGTACCCAGGTGATTGCTAAATGTTTGAGTACCTCTTAAAGTATGTGTAAGGGAGCAATTAGTTGTGAATCTTGTGTTAATTATGCAGTGCTTGACATTTGGGACCTCTTCTGTTATTCAATTCCTTCCCAGTAACTCAAATGGGGGAGGAAACAAAAAAAATAAAATAATAAATATATAAAATAAAATAACAGAAGAGGAGCAAAGTAAAAAGGTGTTGAAAATGAAAGGGAGAATAAATTGTTCCGCTTATGCTGCTTTAAAAGGGTTGTTTTCTTTGTCTCTTATTTTAGCCCTTGTGTTCCCCCTTTCTTGTTTTTATCCCACCGTGCAAGAAAAATCCCATGGCCGCGTTACAACCTTACAAAGACCTTTTGATTCTTGTGTGTTTTCATGAATTGTATGCTGAGATTTGGTTATTAGTCAAGCTTATGGTAGAACACTTTCATGGATGGATTTGAGCGATTTGTCATAATCTTTAAACACTTGGAGAGTTGGGAGGAGAGTGCCCTATCAGTGAGAGACATGATTCCAGAGCGCCTGATTCTCTAATTGAACTTGATTTTGGTTGTCCCTATTGTCAGTTCTAGCCTTTAGCCTATTGCTTGAATGTGCTATTATCTCGGGTTCCTTATTTGTTGCATCTCTTGTTTCTTTGCTTATCTTTGGCCACTGCAATTGCTTGAGGACAAGCAAGATTCTAAGCTTGGGGTAATTTGATGCGCTCATAATGGCATATAGTTTGTTGTTAGTGTTGCATTGCATAGTAGGCATTGTAGTGGTTTGTACCCATAGTTCTCATGCATTTTTGCTTGAATTAGATAATGCACTTGGTTTGAGTTCAAATGTGCAGAAAAGAAGGTTATTGGCCTAGTAAAGCGGAGCTAGATCACTTAGACGGATGTTACAACCAACTCGGAGGCCAAAATGACAAAATATGGCAAGATCAGAGGAAAACACGGCCTGCCCGTGCCCTATGGCACGGCCGTGCCTTTGTGGATATGAAGAAACTCAAGAATTTGAAGTCAGTAAATAACACGGCCAGGCCGTGTTATCCAACACGGCCGTGCCTCTGCTTCCAGACAACAACACGGCCTGGCCGTGTTCGTCCCCACGCCCGTGTCGGGCTGCTCATCTGCGTTTTTGTGCGTTAAAAGCAGCACGGCCAGGCCGTGCCAGGCTCCACGGCCGTGCTGCGTCTCGGCCAGACTCTTATTTTTGCGCGTTTTGACTTAATTTTTAGATGTTTTTCAACCCTTTTGGTCCAGAACTATATATAGATAGATGAAACATTGACCTAGGGACTTACTACTGGTTAGTAGCCTCTTGTGAGTTTGAATCAAGAACAAGGATTCTAGGCAAAGTGGAGGAATCAATGGAGTCTATTGCTGCTTCTACATCTCAAATTCTTGGTTCTTTCTCTTCCATGAGGAACTAATTCCTTTGTACTAGGGTAAGATGAACTTTGTGGATCCTTTTATGTAATTGAATTCAAAACTTTCAATGCAAGTTTGATGTATGTCATTTGATCAATTATCTCTTTTCTTAATGCGATTCTATGCTTGATCACCATGGGGTTGAACTAGGGTTTAACATCAATTGGAAAGTTGAAGTTTTAAACTTGCTTTGGGATATTTTGACATATCTATAGGGTTATAGGGATATAATTCTCTTTGGTATGAGTTTGTATGAATCCTTATCCTTATTGCTTGATTTAATTAATTGGAACCTAAGGGATTAGGGCTTATTAGTTGAATTAAAGGGATTAAGAGGAAAGGAATTTTCGTTAATCTAATTTAGAGGATTCGAACTTCAAATACGTGATCATTACTTGCATTGGAATAGGATTCAAGAGCGTAAAGGGTGAGACGAAGGGATTCGAACCCTAGTCACTCTATTCTTCTTAATATTTAAATTAATTGTTTTGTCAGTCATTATTTTATTGTTGAACACGAATTACACAATTCAAACACTACTACTCGTTCGTCTGATAGTTCAAATAGTACATCGTTGGTATAGTTAAGAATTGGTCACAATCCCTGTGGATACGATCTTTTATTACTTAACGACGAAATCGTACACTTGCGATTTTGCTCAACAAGTTTTTGGCGCCGTTTCTGGGGATTGTTGAATTAATTTTTAACAAGGCAAACGAGTACCTTTTTGAACTATTTCTTTTATTTATTTTCTGAAAAAAAAATTATTACATTAACTGTTGCTTTGCTACTTACCTTTTGCCTTAGTTTTGTGCATGCGAGTTAAACAAACAGGTGAACTGTTGTTTGGCCCAGAAATTGAAAAGACAGCAAAGGCATTAAGGAAGACGACAAAAGAGGCAAAACAGCAACAAAAACAATCCTCCGCATCTACTTCTCAAGTCACCACTCAAGAAGTCATGGGGACCAACCACGTACTTTGGGTGATTTTGGGAGACGGAACAACCATGCCAGGACTGTCAATGCCTACCAACAGGGTGAGGCAAATGCCAATTTTGAAATCAAGCCGGCGTTGTTAAACACTCTCAAGCAAAGCCAATTCGCGGGGAATGAAATTGATGACCCAAATCAACACCTGGTGAGCTTCTATGAAATCTGTGATACTTTTGGGTTGGCTGGAGTGACTGAGGGAAGCAAGAAATTGAGGCTTTTCCTTGGACCTGAGAGAGAGCAAGAGATTGGCTAGACACCTTGCCTACCAGAAGCATTGCAACTTGGGACGATTTGGAGGAGAAATTCATGACAAAATTTTTTCCACCCTCCAAATTCATCAAAAGAAGAGGTGAGATTCATGGCTTCCAACAGAACCAAAGTGAGAACTTATATGAGGCATGGGAGAGATTCAAGCTCCTTCTAAAGAGGTGTCCAGGACATGGATATGATGACTTCAACCAGATGCAAATGTTCTATAATGGTTTGAGGCCGAACACCAGGATGATGTTGGATGCCTCAGCTGGAGGTACAATCAACAACAAGACAGCTGAAGAAGCAAGAACCTTGGTGGAGCAAATGGCTTCCAATGAGCAGTTATGTCAGAATGACAGAGGGACACTGGGTAAAAGAGGAGTCCTAGAATTGGAAACACAAGATGCGCTTTTGGCTCAGAATAAATTAGTCTCTCAACAATTGGAGGCTATCACAAAAGAGTTGAAAGCACTGAAAGTGGGAACCTCTTCCTCTGCTCAGGTGAACCAAGTAAATCAAGGTTTGAGATGTGACTTTTGCCAAGGGCCTCATGAGAATGGAGGATGTGATACTTTGGGAGACTCCAAGGAGCAAGCTAATTACATGGGTAACTTCCAAAGGCAAGGAGGGAATCCATATTCTAACACCTATAATCCAGGGTGGAAGAATCATCCCAACTTCTCTTGGAAGCAACATGATAATTCATCATCGAGCAACCCTCCACAACCTCCCAAGCAAGAGAAGCCAAATCAACTGGAGGAAGCTCTTACCCAATTCATGAAGATGACTCAGTCAAATTTTCAGAACCATGAGTCACATTTCAAAAATCAGGAGGCTTGATCAAGAATCTGGAAAATCAGATCGGGCAACTCTCAAAGCAACTTGCAGAACAATCTAAAGGTAAGTTTTCTGCTAGCACAGTAGATAACCCAAAAACTGAAAATTGTAGTGTAGTTACTTTGAGAAGTGGAAAACCATTGTCTGAAGTAGAGAAAAGAAAAGAGTGAAAAGAGTGAAAAAGAAAAAGTGAGTGAAAAAGAAAGAGTGGAGATAGAAGAAGAGGCTAAAAAGAAAAAGGAGAAGTTGAAAATGAGAGAAGAGAAAATCTTGAGAAAGGAGAGAAAGAGAGGGTGAGGAAGACAATGTTGCTACCGACAATTTGCGGTACAAGAGAAACCAAAAATTATTCACCACATATGAAGCTTCCTTATCCTCATCCGAGCAAGAAGAACCGGAAGGATGAACAGTTTGCCAAGTTCATGGACATTTTCAAGCTGCCTCGAATCAACATTCCTTTGCGAAGCCCTTGAGCAAATGCCCACATATGCAAAATTTATGAAGGAGTTGTTGACCAAAAAGAGAAGGTTCAAGGAGGATGAGAAGCCTTGATCAAGAGTGTAGTGCCATTATCCAAAGGAAGCTTCCTCCAAAGATGAAGGATCAGGAAGCTTTACAATTGCTTGTACTATTGGGAATTTGCACATTGGAAAGGCTCTCTGTGATTTGGGAGCTAGCATTAATCTGATGCCCCTCTCTATGTTGAAACGGGTGGGAGGGGGTGGAGTCAAGGCTACCATGATGTCTTTGCAAGCGATAGGTCGGTAAAATACCCCTATGGAATACTGGAGGATGTGCTGGTTAGAGTTGACAAGTTCTTGTTTCCAGTGGATTTTGTTATCCTTGATATGGAAGAGGACAAGGAGGTCCCTCTTCTTCTTGGCAGACCTTTCCTAGCTACTTGGGAGGCAACCCAAGTTTTTCGGTGAGTTCTTTCCTCCTCATCCCTATCTCAGTTTAATTGTTTACATTGGGGACAATGTAAGTTTTTAAGCTTGGGGTAGGGCGTTTAAATTTTTGCCTTTAGTTTTGCATATTAGTTTTGCATTTTTAGTTTAATGTTTGCATATTTGTTTTAACTGTTGTTTCGTTCGCATCATTTTATCCCCCAATTGTACGCTATCCTCTTGTGTTTTGGCATGTGTGCTACAACCTTTTTTGAAATTTGAGATTGCAATGAGTTGGAACCCAACTATCTTTTCTTGTGATAGGCTTTAAGGCAATATTCTTAATGTACATAGGGATAATCTTTGGATAAGTTGAGAATTAGCATGTGGCACTCTGATTTGATGTCTTTCACTGAATTTAACTTCTAAATGTGAGACTTGAGCTTAATATTGGGGCTTTTGCTTTATCATGTTTATATGCCCCCCTTTTCCTTGTATGAGTGTGTCCATCCTGATTGTGCTCTCTAGAACTTGACTTGAAACCGTTTCAAAACTTGAAAATTTTTGTCAACACACTTGAATATGATTTAGGCAATTTAGGCATGTTTCAAGCCTCTGCTTGTTGAATGAAAACTCCTCTAGTTGCCCCTTTGAGCCTGAACTGAAATTAATTTTCTTGGTACCTGGTGATTGCTAAATGTTTGAGTACCTCTTAAAGTATGTGTAAGGAGCAATTAGTTGTGAATCTTGTGTTAATTATGCAAAGTGCTTGACATTTGGGACCTCTTACATTATTCAATTCCTTCCCAAGAACTCAAATGGGGAGGAAACAAAAAAATAAAATAATAAATATATAAAATAAAATAAATGTAAGAGGAGCAAAGTAAAAGGTGTTGAAAATGAAAGTGAGAATAAATTGTTCCGCTTTATGTCGCTTTAAAAGGGTTGTTTTCTTTGTCTCTTATTTTAGCCCTTGTGTTCCCCTTTCTTGTTTTTATCCCACCGCAAGAAAAAATCCCATGGCGCGTTACAAACCTTACAAAGACCTTTTGATTCTTGTGTGTTTTCATGAATTGTATCTTTGAGATTTGGTTATTAGTCAAGCTTATGGTAGAACACTTTCATGGATGGATTTGAGCGATTTGTCATAATCTTTAAACACTTGGAGAGTTGGGAGGAGAGTGCCCTATCGGTGAGAGACATGATTCCAGGCGCTGATTCTCTAATTGAACTTGATTTTGGTTGTCCCTATTGTCGCTTCTAGCCTTTAGCCTATTGCTTGAATGTGCTATTATCTCGGGTTCCTTATTTGTTGCGTGTCTTGTTTCTTTGCTTATCTTTGTGCAATTGCTTGAGGACAAGCAAGATTCTAAGCTTGGGGTAATTTGATGCGCTCATAATGGCATATAGTTTGTTGTTAGTGTTGCATTGCATAGTAGGCATTGTAGTGGTTTGTACCCATAGTTCTCATGCATTTTTGCTTGAATTAGATAATGCACTTGGTTTGAGTTCAAATGTGCAGAAAAGAAGGTTATTGGCCTAGTAAAGCGGAGCTAGATCACTTAGACGGATGTTACAACCAACTCGGAGGCCAAAATGACAAAATATGGCAAGATCGAGGAGGAAAACCACGGCTGACGCGTTCCTATGGCACGCCGTGCCTTTGTGGATATGAAGAAACTCAAGAATTTGAAGTCGATAAATAACACGGCCAGGTAGTGTTATCCAACACTGGCCGCGTGCCTCGCTTCCGGACAACAACACGGCCTGGCCGTGTTCGTCCCCACGCCGGTGTCGGGCTGCTCATCTGCGTTTTTGTGCGTTAAAAGCAGCACGGCCAGGCCGTGTGTCAGCTCCACTGGCCGTCGCGTCTCGGCGGACTCTTATTTTTGGCGTTTTGACTTAATTTTTAGATGTTTTTCAACCCTTTTGGTCCGTAACTATATATAGATAGATGAAACATTGACCTAGGGACTTACTTTGGTTAGTAGCCTCTTGTGAGTTTGAATCAAGAACAAGGATTCTAGGCAAAGTGGAGGAATCAATGGAGTCTATTCTTTGCTTCTACATCTCAAATTCTTGGTTCTTTCTCTTCCATCAGGAACTAATTCCTTTGTACTAGGATAAGATGAACTTTGTGGATCCTTTTATGTAATTGAATACAAAACTTTCAATGCAAATTTCATGTAGGACATTTCATCAATTATCTCTTTTCTTAATGCGATTCTATGCTTGATCACCATGGGGTTTAACATCAATTGGAAAGTTGAAGTTTTAAACTTGCTTTGGGATATTTTGACATATCTATAGGGTTATAGGGATATAATTCTCTTTGGTATGAGTTTGTATGAATCCTTATCCTTATTGCTTGATTTAATTAATTGGAACCTAAGGGATTAGGGCTTATTAGTTGAATTAAAGGGATTAAGAGTAAAGGAATGTTCGTGAATCTAAGTTAGATGATTGAACTTCAAATACGTGATCATTACTTGCATTGGAATAGGATTCAAGAGCGTAAAGGGTGAGACAAAGGGATTCGAACCCTAGTCACTCTATTCTTCTTAATATTTAAATTAATTGTTTTGTCAGTCATTATTTTATTGTTGAACACGAATTACACAATTCAAACACTACTACTCGTTCGTCGATAGTTCAAATAGTACATCGTTGGTATAGTTAAGGTGGTCACAATCCCTGTGGATACGATCTTTTATTACTTAACGACTAAATCGTACACTTGCGATTTTGCTCAACAAGAGCCACCTTTGTGCATGCAGTACAATCTTCAGCGATCTGAGCGAAGGATCACTGAACTGCCTGACATTTCAATCTTCTTCATCTCAAGGCAGTTGTGCCATGAAGGCAGCTTCTTCATCTGTGATCCACCTTCCGCATTCTTCCAATGTGAGCGGTTCAGTTTGTGGTAGGGATCTAGGAAGGTCAACAGAGAAGGGAATTGCTCTGCTACCAGATGCTGGTCTCAATTTCCTTTAAATGACATCTGAAAGTGGTCTTCTCCATCCTTGAAGGTAGCATTCATCGGAGAGACAATCTCCAATCTGGCAGCTCCAGAGGTGAAGGTTTTCAAATGCCATGTAGAGGGACGATTGTAGATGTTGTGATATGACTCATACTTAACAAACCGTGGTCTGTTAATACATGAGACATTCTTCCTTCCACCAAAGTCTGTAGGTTTAAGGGTAATGGTGAGTAAGGTGGGACATGGTTTTGGTGATTTTATAGGTTTTAGGTGTGTAGGGTTTAAAGGGATTAATGGGAGGTATTTTGAATAATAGGTTAAAGGGATGAGAGTGAAGTTTGGAAATGTATGTGGTAAGTGAAGTATTTGAGGAATTTTGTGGTAGGTTGAAGTTGAGTGAATAGGATGATGGTTAGGTAGGTTTAGAGAGGGTAGAGGTTTGTCGGAGGCTCATTCTGGTTTTCTTAGTTTGTGGTTGTGTTTGTGGTTGTGAAACATACAATGGGGGTGCAGGAATAATATCATGAGCATCAAAGACAGATACTGATTCATCAACAGTAAAATCGAGTACCTTTGGGTTAACCTCTGAAGACTTAACCAACCTTCTTTTTTATCCTCTCGGGACAACAGCAGCAGCAGGAGGAGGAGGAGGGACTTGCTTCCCTTGACCGGACGCTGAAGCATCTTTTTCAGCTGCTGGCCTAAACTGTTTCTCCAAGACCTTTCTGATGGGAATTCTATCCTCATCTTCTGGTTCCTCAACAGTAGGTGCAGGAGCCACCTTCTGTTTTGTTCTTCTTGTCTCCCTTGAAGGAGACTTAGCAGGTCTTTTCACACCAGCCATTGAGCTTCTGGTGGTTTTCTTTTCAGCTTCTCCTTCCTGTTGCTCTATTTTCACTTTCTTAATCATAGAGCCAGTAATTAGCTGCATTCTGACTAAACTGTTGACTCCAAAAACTTCTAGACGAACAACAGCGCCAACACCAAAGTATTTTTCTTTTTTCTCTGTGTTGATAGAGTCAGTCAGCTTCCTCACAACACCGTCTTTAATCATCATTATGGAGAGAAGAACTCCATAAGGGATAACCTTGATGATATTCTTCTTATCAACACTCTTCCTTGAGAAGACAAGAGCATTTATCAGATTGTTGATAATCAACCTTGGCAGATTGATTTTCTTCCCATCCATGTAGTTCCTCATAATGAACTTTTGCTCGTAGTTCACTATGTCGCTTGAGCCAGCCTTCAGAATCACGCTCTTGGCGATGATTTTGTGCAGTACTCTGTAGTGGCTTTTCAAGTCTTTGGCCGTGGGAGTAATGTTCTTCTTCTTCAGTTCACGGTAGTTCTCAAACAGGGCTTCGTTGACGTTTTCAAGTCCTCTGTATGCATCAGCCCAGTTTGCATGGTAACTGATTCCTTCACAAGGGCACTTGATCGTCTGAGCAATAGAGTTGATGGTGAAGCGTAGCTTGAAGCCTCTGATGTGTCCTTCTATGATTTCTCCCGGAAGTAAGTACGCATTCCCCCAGAACTCCTTAATAGCATAGCTCAGTACGTCGACTGGTTCCCAGATGAAGTAGTTTTTCCAGCCCAGTTTCTCCAGACCTTCTTCAAAATCAAAACCGTATAGCTTGAAATTCTCAAAATCAATCCTGTTCTCATTCAGGAGTTTTGCCTCAGAGAAGACGTCGAAGGCAGCAGTGTATTGTCCAACCTTTCTGTCGGCCATTGTAGCAGTTGCAGAGAGAGTGATGGAGGTTTTAGGGTTTGAAAACACAAACAGAGAGAGAGGGAGAGAGAGAGAAAGAGAACAGTTTTGCAAGAAAACGCAGAGTGAAGTGATGGAGCAAAAAATGTGAGAGTAGTGGGAAAGTTGATAGAAAATGGTACAGTCCTTTTTCAAAAAATCGCTTCGTATTCCTACACAAAAATTAAATCAAAAAGAAAAGAAAATAAAGATTCGCCTTTTCATTAAATGCAGACACCAAAAGAAAAGTAAGATCAAGTAAAAAGATTTTATCGAAAGACATAAATAAGTATGACTCAGTAGATGTGATGAGAGGCTTAAGTCCTTAACACGTGTGGGTGTGCTCGGACACACGCAACCGATTCACCAGACGATGAGTTATGATGCACATGACAAATAAGATGCTTATTCAGATACATGCTTATGCCATACCAGATGCTGAGATTGTGCATATTATCTGGCGCTGAGATTAATCATTCTTCTATAAGATGAAAGTTTAAATTTCTTCTTATAAAATTGAATCTATCTTCAGCAAGGGGTTTTGTAAATATGTCAGCCCACTGATGATCAGTGTCTACAAATTTTATTTCTAGAATACCCTTCTGAACATAGTCTCTTATGAAGTGATGCTTAATCTTAATGTGCTTGGCTCGTGAATGCAATATGGGATTTTTAGTAAGACAGATTGCAGAAGTATTATCACAAAAGAAAGGAATATTACTCTCTTTTATCAGATAGTCTTCAAGTTGATATTTCATCCACAGAAGTTGAGAGCTGCAACTTGCTGCTGAAATATACTCAGCTTCTGCTGTTGAGAGTGCAGTCGTGCTTTGCCTTTTGCTTGACCAAGATACAAGATTTGCTCCAAGGAATTGGCAGCTTCCACTTGTACTTTTTCTTTCAATTCGGTCTCCAGCAAAGTCAGCATCACAGAAACCTAATAACTTGTAATCTTTTGATTTCTTATAAAGCAAACCAAGATTAGTAGATCCTTGCAAATATCTAAAGATTCTTTTAACAGCACTCAGGTGTGATTCTCTAGGATCTGATTGAAATCTAGCACACAGACTGACGCTGAACATAATATCAGGTCTTGAAGCTGTAAGATAAAGTAGAGATCCAATCATACCTCTGTACATCTTCTGATCTACATTTTTACCAGTTTCATCTTTACCAACAATACATGTGGGATGCATAGGAGTACACATAGGTTTGCAATCCACCATTTTGAATTTCTTTAGCAATTCCTTGATATATTTGCTTTGATGTATATATATATACCATCATTGCATTGTTTGATTTGAATTCCAAGGAAAAACTTCAGTTCACCCATCATGCTCATCTCGAATTCAGCCTGTATTAGCTTAGAAAATTCTTTGCAAAGGCTTTCATTAGTAGCTCCAAAAATAATGTCATCAACATATATTTGAACAATTATAAAATGCTTGTTTGATGTTTTTCTAAAAAGAGTAGTGTCTACTAGACCTCTGGTAAAGCCATTTTTCATCAAAAATGTACTCAGTCTTTCATACCAAGCTCTGGGAGCTTGCTTAAGACCATACAGGGCCTTTTTGAGCTTGAAGACATGTTTTGGAAATTCAATGTCTTCGAATCCAGGAGGTTGTTTTACAAAGACTTCCTCAGTTATAAAACCATTCAAGAAAGCACTTTTCACATCCATTTGATAAAGAATTATATCATGATGTGCAGCAAAAGAAAGCAAGATGCGTATAGCTTCTAACCTTGCAATAGGTGCAAATGTTTCAGTAAAATCAATACCTCCTTCCTGTGAGTACCCTTGAGCAACCAATCTTACCTGGTTTCTCACAACCTTTCAATCTTCATCAAGCTTGTTTCTAAATACCCATTTAGTACCAATAGCTTGCTTATCTTCTGGTAAGGTAACCAGTTTTCATACATCGTTTCTTTGGAACTGATTCAACTCTTCTTGCATGGCCAGAATCCAGCCTTCATCTTTCAATGCTTGATCAATCATTTTAGGTTCTATTTCTGAGAGTAGTGCCATATCTGCATGCTCTTTAAAAGAGGATCTGGTTCTTACTCTATCTCCAGGTTTTTCTATGATTTGATCTTTAGGATGATTGGCTTTGTACTTCGACTCTTTACGAATTGACACGAAGATTCTTGTGTCTGGTCACCACCGGACGATGAAGATGTAGGTTCACTATTTGTAGAATTATCTATATTTAATTCTGAAAATAATTCATCTAGCTCTGACATGGCTGTGTCAGGCTTCTTGTCATCAAATTTGACATGAATGGATTCTTCCACTGTCATAGTTTCTTTATTGTATATTCTAAAAGCTTTAGATCTTTCAGAATATCTCAAAAAGATTCATTTGTCAGCTTTTGAATCAAACTTACCAAGCTGATCCTTAGTATTTAAAATGTAAGACGTACAACCAAATGAATGAAAATATGATATGTTTGGTTTCCTTCCTTTCCACAGTTCATATGGAGTCTTCTTCAAAATAGGTCTACTGCTTCTGCCCAAAAATGTTTTGCAATATTAGCCTCATTGATCATGGTCCTGGCCATTTCTTGGAGGGACCTATTTTTCCTTTCTACAACACCATTTTGTTGAGGTGTTCTAGGAGAGGAGAAATTGTGGGAGATGCCGTTATCATCGCAAAATTTTTGAAAGCTTTCATTTTCAAATTCTCCCCCATGATCACTTCTAATAGAAGAAATGCAAATTCCTTTTTCATTTTGAACTGTTTTATAGAATACAGTAAATACCTTGTATGACTCATCTTTGTGAGCAAGGAATCTAATCCATGTCCATCGAGTAAAATCATCAACAATGACTAACCCATATTTCTTTCTAGTTAAAGAGGTTGTCCTTGTTGGACCAAAAAGATCAAGATGCAAAAGCTCAAGTGGTCTAGAGGTTAAAACAACATTTTTTGAATGAAAAGAAGTTTTAACTTGTTTTCCTCTTTGACATGCCTCACATAGAGCATCAGATTGATACTTAAGATTTGGTAAGCTTCTTACAAGACTGTGCTTGTTTAATTTTGAGATTAATCTCAAATTGGTATGACCCAATCTCTTGTGCCAAATCCATTGTTCTTCGTCAACAGACATGAGACACTTGACATCTTGTTTTGCAAGTTCAGAGAGATCAATTTTGTAAATATTTTGTTTCCTCTTAGCAGTAAAGAAAGTAGAGCTGTCTTTCTTGCTTTTTACTAGACATCCAGTTTCTGTAAAATTGACTTCATAACCATTGTCACATAATTGACTTATGCTCAATAAGTTATGTTTAAGTCATTCAACATATGGTACATTATCAATAGAGGGAAGAGAGCCTTTACCAATGCGACCAATTCCAACTATTTTACCTTTCTGGTTTACTCCGAAACCAACGAATCCAGCTTCTTTAGGCCTTAGTTCTTGGAACATATGCTTTTCTCCCGTCATGTGACGCAAGCATCCACTGTCTAAGTACCAAGATGGGTATGTTGACTTTGTTGCTAAGCATGTCTGCAATATAGACTATTTTATCTTTAGGTACCCATATCTTTTTAGGTCCTTTCTTGTTAGTTCTTGAAGGAGGCTTATCCTTCACAGTTTTAAAAACAGTACATGCACTTTTCAAATGACCAGGTATATTGCAGTAAGTGCAATGCAAGCATTTACTGTGATTATTGGATTTATCAGATGCTGAATCATTTTCTAAAAGAGGTTCATCTGATATATAACCAAGACCATGAGTTGTCGTTTTACTGACACCCCAAATCATTGAAGCTTGCTTGCTACGAGTTACACTCTCTGCAAGAAACTTTTGAAAAGCATATTCATAATCATTTGATTTGCATTTAGGATTGCTTGTAACTTTAGAGCTTTCAGCTTGAGAGCTCTTAGCTTCTGGTTGCTTGTTAGCGGTTAGACGCTGGTTATCCATCAGATGCTGATTTTCAGTTTTTAGCTTCTGATTTTCTTTGTTGAGTACAGATTTTTCTTTGTTTAAAGCTTAAAAGTCTTGTGATAATTTTGAAAATTTCTTTTTCAAATTCTTATACTCAACAGAGAGAGTGGCAGAGTCCTTAAGAAGATCATTAAATGCAAGTTGAAGTTCAGAGTAGGAATCATATACTATTACCTCTTCAACTTCTTCTTCTGAATCAAGGTCGATTATGCGCCATGAGAGCAAGATTTGCTTCTACTTCATTATCTTCCTCAGATGAGGATGAATCTAGATCTTCCCATGTAGCCATGAGGCTCTTCTTCTTTTTCTTGAAAGAACTTCTTGTGGACTTCTCCTTAAGATTAGGACATTTGGACTTGAAATGTCCAGGCTTTTTACATTCATAGCAAATGACTTGAGCCTTGTCCTTGCTTTCTTTCTTGTCCTTAGTATCTTTCTTCTGAAACTTCCTCCTGAAGTTTCTCTTCTTCCACATTCTTTGTATCTTCCTGGATATAAACACGAGCTCATCTTCTGATGTGTCAACATCTCCTTCTGAAGCTTCATCTTCTGATTCTTCTTCTTCAGCCTGAAGGGCTTTGGAAAAACTGACTTTATGTTGAGCAACTTTCAAAGCAATAGACTTGCCCTTTTTGATAGGTTCTTCTTCATTTAGCTCAAGTTCATGAGCTTTCAACGAACTCATAAGATCTTCAAGTCGTAGGACAATTAGATCTTTTGCTTCCTGAATAGCAGTGACCTTGGGTCTCCACTGCTTAGTCAAGCTTCTTAAGATCTTTCTAACATGGTCAGGTGTAGTGTAACTTTTTCCAAGGGCCTGTAACCCATGAACAAGTGTTTGAAATCTTCCAAATATGGTTTCAATGTTTTCACCATCTTCCATTTTGAATAACTCGTATTGGCGAACCAACATGCTAGCTTTGGTTTCTCTTACTTGGGCAGAGCCTTCGTAAGATAAAACAAGTGAGTCCCAGATTTCTTTGGCAGTATCAAATTTGCCACATTTATCATATTCTTTTTCTGTCATAGCACAGATAAGAATGAATCTAGCCTTTTGATTGATTTGATATCTCTTTTTTTGTTCATCATTCCAATCTTCTCTGGCTATAGCAACACCACAAGGATTAGTGGGAGGAATGTAACCACTTTGAACTATATCCCACAACTCAAGTTGTTGTGTCTCAAAGAAAGCTTTTATCTTATCTTTCCAGTAATCAAATTTTTCTCCATCGAATAGAGGAGGACGGTTCATATGACCACCTTCAGTAGACATGTTCACAGTATAGGATCTTTTATCTTAACACTGTTAAGTGCTCAACCAAGAGGCCGAGCTCTGGTACCAACTGAACGTGAACACAAGAAGGGGGTTGAATTGTGTTAAAAAACTTTTCGCAAACTATATGTAAAAACTTCAACACAAGTTGTTCAAAACTGTTTGTATATCGGATGCAGAGAATTAAACCGGATGCATAAATTAAACAGTTTATAAAAACTTGTTTTACTGAGCAAGATAAAAATAAATAATGTAAAGCAGTAAAGGATGAGACGCAGAGATTTATACTAGTTCACCACCAACTGGTAGCTGCATCTAGTCCCTTCGTTCCTGAAGGATTTTTCACTATAATCACCTGATTACAATTTTCCTCAAGAGTATTCTTCTGTCACAAACTTGACAATACTCTCAACTTCTCAAAACGACTCAGTACAGTCGAGCCTTTGAGGAACAGAGCCTTTACTAGGCCAAATATAGTTTACAAAAGAGATTATACTTTTGAATACAACCAAAATAACTCTCACAGAGAGGATGAAAAGATTAAGCTCAAAACAGAATAGCTTTCTAAAAGAAAGTATAAGACGCTGAGTTCAGTTCTATATGGACCAGAAACTTGGCACGAAACTTGATTGTTCACTTGAGTAGAATTGCTTTCAGAATGAAGTTTCCTCACAGTTTGTCCAACATTTCTTCAATGAATACCTTGAGGTATTTATAGGAGTCTTCAAGGGTATTACCGTTGCAGTAAAAAATGTCTCCTTTCCATTGAGTGAGGTAATTTGAAATGTAGTCCTTTTCTTCCTTTCCAGAGAATATCAGAATAGTACACATTACCGTTTTCGTACTATCTGCTATTTGCAATTGCCTTGTACGATTTTTGTCTTATGCTAAAGGTGTCACCTTTGCTTCCTCGTACATCAAAATGAGCGCATAAAATCAAATTTGAATTCCGTTCCAGAACAGTCTGAGGCTAAGAACAAAAACGTGATCATCACGTGCTTCATTAAAGAGATTAGACGCTCGCTCAGAACAGAGGACGGACGCTCGCATCAATTGAGTATACCACGTGTCAAGAAGTAACAACTTCTTTGGGCGCTTCTTTGTTAACAAGGCATTTGGAGTGGGTTCGGATGTTGACACTAGTGGATTGTATTCAATTCTTTTGTAAATTTCTTCTTCTTCCTTGAGTGATTTGTACATGTATATGAATCTTTGATACCTGTACACTCAAAGATATGTTAGAAGATAAATTGTTCTCTTGAGAAATACTTTGTTATCATCAAAATTAATGAGGGTCTAAACTTCTCAATCGTTTAGGTGCCAACAAATGCTATCAAGGAATTCTGGGGAAACGTTCATATGCTTCCGGGCGGAATAGTTGAAGGTCATGTCAGAGGTTTCAAGTTGGTGTTCACCATAAACACCATTGCTAAAACAATTAAGTGCCCCTGTGAAGGCATTAGTTACTATGTTGGTTGGGAAGATGCTTTCAGAGGAATGGAAAACGTCAACGAGCTCTATTCGAGAACTATCGCCAGTTGAAGGAAAATGACGTAACTCCTACTGCCAGGAATCTGAAAAGTCATTACAGAGTTCTACACTAAGTTATTGCTAAGAGCGTTATTCTGAAGACTGGGTCAAGTGGCATAGTGAACTATGAGCAGAAGTTCATTATGAGAAATTATATGGCTAGTCACAAAATCAACTTGCCTAGGTTGATTTTCAACAATATTGTCAATGCGCTTGTTTGTTCAAGGAAGGGTTCTGCTGACAAGAAGAACATTATCAAGGTTATCCCTTATGGAGTTCTTCTTACTGCCATGATGGTCAAGGATGGAATTGCGAGAAGACTTAGTGCCTTGATAAACAAAGAAGAAAGAGATAAGTATTTTGGAATGGGTGCTATTGTTCGTCCTCGGGTTTTTGGAGTAAATAGCCTAGTGAGAATGAAATTGATCAATGCTGATATGATCAAGAAGGTGAAAAAAGAACAAGGAGAAGGAACAGAAACTTCAGTTGGTGAAGTTGCTGAAACAAAACCCATCAGAAGCTCAGTATCTGGTGTGAAGAGAACTGGTGAGTCTCCAGCAAGGGAGACAAGAAGCAAAAATCAGAATATAACATCCCAATTTTTAAGAAAAGTAATTTTAACGATAAAATCCTGAATACTTGAAGATAAGTCATAGAGATTGATCACCTCAAAGATTTACTGAGAGTACGTGGAATTATTTTGACTCATTTTAAATAATTTATTTATTATAAATAATTATTATTCATGATGTCAATTCGAATTAATTGGCGTAGGCATTATCTTTGCTTTAAAGAGAATTCATCAATTATATTTATTATAAGTTTTGTGTAACGCTGTGATATTTTGTTGACTAAGAAATTGATTGAATTAAATCAAGATGAAATTAAATTTAAAATTAATATTTAATATTAATTCATGATTAAAAATCGTCGGAAAAACTCAAACGTAAGTTTCACCGCGTTTTGAATTTCTTAGGGTTATTTTTATCCGCATTAAAATTTAAAATGAACTCGATTTAGATGAAAATCGAATCATAGCGCTTGTGAATATTTTTGAGTGTATTATATGGTTTTTATTATTTATGATATGTAAATAGGGGTTACTAGGTTATTTTATTAAATATATGTACATTTGTCCTCTAGTACACTACACTTATATCTTCCCACCATAGCACCCTCCTACACCCTCTATTTACTCCCCAGTGAGAAGTAAGCAATATGGAAGAAAAAAAAAAAAAGAAAAGAAGGGAGAATGAAAGAGCGAGAAGCGAAAGAAGAAAAAAGAAAAGGAAAGCGAGGAGCGGGGAGAAGAAGAAAGAAAGAAGAAGAAGGAAGAGGAGAGAGAGATGATCGCGGCGGTGGAGGAAGAGAAGGAGGCTTCGTGGTGGTGGCGTAGAAGCGAGCGACCGAGAGAGGGAGATGGACGATGGATCGAGAGAGATGGAGTGAGAAGGCCAGAGAAAGGAGGACGAAGGGAAGAAAGGGGAGAGCATACCATGGCTGGGCGTGGACGGCGCAGCCATCATCGGCCGAGGAGCGGAAGAAGCAGAACACGGCCGAGAAGGTTGAAGCGAAGGCGAGAAAGGAGATACAGCTTGAGAGAGAAAGAGAAGGAAGGGGGCCGAATCGAGAGAGAGATCGAGAGATTGAAGAAGAAGAAGATGGATGTGAAGAACTTGGATGGAGCTTCAATGGAGGATGTCTAGGATTTGGGGATTTTTGGAATTGAAATCCCTAACTTGGGATTACTCAGGGTACCATAGAATTCCTCCAAAACCTCCCTTGAGTGTACTAGGTTTTATTATTAATTTTATTAGTTCGATAATCACTTATTAGTCATCTTGAATGGTCTTGTATGGGATTGATTGAAATAGGGTTGGGCGACTGCCCTGACCCCTAAACCAATGTTTGATGTTTGTTCTGTTGTGAGCTCCATCGAGCCTCACTTTCGGATTATTATGTGATTATTATGTTTGCTAAAATGTATGAATTGGATTACGAATTGGCTCGACACCCGAGTAGCCTATTGGTATGAGTTTGGGCTCCAAGACACTTATTTTAGGTGTAAAGAATGACTACATGATGAACAATCTTACAATTATGTGTTGTTTTTATCTTGCTAGGTGTTGTTCTTGTTGTTGTAATGGATAATTTTGGATTAGAAGCATGATTAGGTAATTTATTTGAAGATTGTGGACTCTTGAAATGTTGTAGGGTATTTTTAGACTTGATTAGGCTTGGGTTGTGAAATTGTCATTGTTTATTTGAGCTATTTGAAGTTGTTTGATGCTTGTTTAAGAAATAGTTTTTAATTTGGCATGCTAAACTTGTTGTTTAAGGGTTTAGCCCTATTCTTTAATTTGGGGTAGTAATTTTGGAATCAAACGTTAACTAGTTGTTTTATGGTTTAAATCTCTTCTTTAAATTGTGGAAATAAGGGTTTATGTTGTAGAATCATATATTCAATTGTTAAATGATATGTTTTTGGTTAATTTTAAGGTTGTTGGAATGAATATGCATGTAGTAGCATGGGTGTTAGTTGATGTTTATGCAAGATTTGGTTCTTGAGGGACTAGAATGACATGTAGGAATTGCTCAAGAGGTTATTTAAATTTCTAACATGATTATGACATGATTTAGGTTATAGTTTTGTGTAAGTATGTGTAACATGTTGTTTTAGAATTTTTCCTATTCTTAAAACATGAGAAGCATGAGGTCTTATGTTAAATTATGTGCTAAGGTTTTGAAAACTTATGAAAATGGTTTAATGTTACTTAAAATGCAAGAAAACTCTTTATTATCAAAGATCTTATCCTTTTCAATTATCTAGTAGTTTAAATGCTTGATTTTGGTTAGAAAAAGGGTTAGGCTTAAGAGCTTAAGCTAGTTTAGAAATTATAGAATTTTACTAAGTTGTTGTGGTGTTAGGCTCGAGTAATCCCGGATCGTACAGTGCGGAAATCGAGGAATACGTGAATACGCGCATCTTGGAGTTCGGTAAGGGCACTTCTAGACATTTAGGATTCATTTTTATGTTTGGATATGCTTAAGCTATTGTTTTGTTATTTAAATGCTTATTTAAATACGAAGAAGTTTGAGAACTCTACGAGTTCGAAGTTAGGGTCTTCGAACCCCTTCGTTTATTGTTGTCGTGCGGTCGAACAAATTCCGAGTCATTCGTGGGTGAAAACTTTGTGGTTGGTCTGCTGAACCCAACCCCCCACTTGTTTGTACTCTACGGTAATTCCATTGAGTTGCGGAGGATGGATTCCTTGATTTGCGTGTCAAGCATGTAATGTTGTGATATGATTGGAGTTATGCATTATTTGATATGAAAGATTGAATATATGCCACAATTGCGTGTTCTTTGTTGAATGCGTTTCTTCATGCGAGGTGTTTTATTGCTTAAAATGTCGAATTGCGTTTTCTTCATGTTAAGCATGCTCTCTTTATTTGATATGCGGTCAAGTAATTTTATGCGTCAACTCTTTGAATATTGTAGCGGGCTGTTCATCAGTGAGAAGCTAAGCGATCGTTATAGGCGTTTTTGAGCCGTGACCGGATAACTAAGGGTTCTAGGTCCACTTTTGTTTACGGGAGATTGACTAAGCGTCGCGTAGGGCAACCGTCGCATATCTAGGGGAGAAGCGAAAGATCCCAAGGCTACTGGTGAGTATGTCGATTGATGGATCTGCATCGCTTTCGAATAATTGTCAGTCAGAGAGAAAATGAGTAGTGAGTCAGTGAGTCTAGAGTGAGAAGTTGAGTCCACGTTACGTGAATGATATGCATTGTTGTTTGCTTAATACTGTGAATTGTATAAAATGTGGTTGCTTATTGCTTTATGCTTTGGTTTATCATGATCTGTTGAGAGTTGACCCTTGCGATTAGTTCTGTCAATTAATGATTGTAACCAGGATAAGGCGGAACAAGCGAGGATTAGGCTGCCAGGAAAAGCGGTGTAGATGGTTAACTAGCTTGATTGTATGTAGAGTCTCTTGGTAGTCTAGTAGGGAGCGTATTGTCTTAGGCCTACTATAGAATAATCATCGTTGTTGATGTATTGTAATAAATATACATTATGTTTAGGACATGTATTGTTAGGCGTGAATTGATGAAATAATTGAATGTGGTTAGAGTAGTGTTTTAAATAGATTCTATGTTTCTAAAGTCATTTGCAATACTCGGCAGTCATTTTTGAAAAACAAGTTTAAAAAAAAATAAAATATAGAACCACATTTTTGGAAAACGTGCAAGGCAGAGTATTTCACCTTTCAGAAATACGTAAACAATTGTCAAGATACTGACTTAGTAGCGCCCTGGAAATCGGGTCGTTACACAGAAGGTGCCTCCTGCACCAGAAAGTAAAACTGTACCAGAAGATGATGAGGACCGAGTCCCCATTAGAAGCATTATGGAGAAGAAGAGAAAGGTAGAAGCTGAAAAGCCCGTTTCAGCGTCTGGCCCTAAGAAGCAAGCTCCTCCACCTCCTCCTCCTGCTACTGCTCCACAAGGCAAAAGGAAGAGATTGGTTAGGCATTCTGAGAAGCTTAATCCAAAGGTACTAGATTTTACCATTGATGATTCCATTACTACCTTTGGTTCTGATGACACTATACCTGCACCACCACTCTCTATTTCATCACCACAAACAGACTACACACAACCTCCATCCACCGAACCACAAACCTCCCAATTAACCATAAAACCCAAAACACTTACATTTCCCTCACCACAAATCTCTACCTCATCAAACACATCCCTCACTACATACATATCCTCACTCCACTCTCACTCATTCAATCAACTCTTCAAAATCAATCCAAACAAGCCCAAAAACTACACTGTCAAGAAGACTTCACCTATCCCATTTATCCTCACTTACAAACCTACCTCTTTTTCTGGTGCAAGGAAGGTTGTATCAGCCATTAACAAACCTAAGTTTGTTAAAGAAGATGTGTATCACTCCATTTATGATCACCCCTCTCTATGGCATTTGAAAACATTCACTTTTGGAGTTGCAAGACTGGAAGTTGCCTCTCCATCAAGAGTTGTATTCAAAGAAGGAGATGAGCAAGTTGATATGTCCTTCAAGGGAAGATTGAGACCTCAATCAAACAGTAGAACAATTCCCTTCTCTGTTGATCTTCCCAGGTTCCTACCATAGAATGAACCTCTTACTCTTGAAGAATGTGGAAGGTGGATAACAGATGAAGAAGTGGCTTTTATGATTCATTGCCTAGAGATGAAAAGGCTTGAGCTGATCCGTCAATGCAGAGATCCTGCTTCAGCATCTGTCAAGATTGTACCCGATAAGCAAAGGTGGTTGCCTTGGTCTATTCTTGGAAAAAGGAAGGAACCAACCCCTGGGAAAATGCCATTCAGCGGAATTGGACTGAAGGAAAATGAGAAAGCTCCTAGAAGATTCGATATCAAATCATTCTCTCAGCTTCCAGTCAACAAGCTTGGTGAAGACCATGCTCGGCGAGTATACCTGAACTTGCTCAATACAGATGCTTGGAGCACTGGTTCTTCTGGCTGCTGCAACGCAGAGAAAGCAACCATTCCTACAGTTCACTCCATCAGCTGGGTAACAGACACAAAACTTGGTACTATTCATTTCGATGATATGTTTATGTGTTCTGTTGTAAGGCTTCTGAATGCTATGAAAATAGAAGATCAATGGGCTGCTGTTTGCAAATATTTTGATATTGACTTTAACTGGAGACAATGGACTATGTCTTGGAAAGACAAAGCCATTCTACCCTGTTTTAAGCCTCTCAAGATTGAAGAAGATGATAGGGAGAATCTGCATAAGTTATTCCTTGCTGAAAATGAAGGACTCACATTCATTTTTTATGAAATGGGAGTTTTTATAAGCAATTTGATGCTTATACTAAAGATCTGCTTCAGCACAAGGATACTGTTTTTATGCTTATGTTGTACCCTGAAGAACTTGTGTGTAGATGGGAATGGGAAATGGATCAAGAGAAACAGAAGCTGGGAAGATTCATCAAATGGTCCTTACCAAATGATGACCTCCTTCAGAAGGCTAAGGCAAGAAAGAAAAGGAAACTGAGATTGTCACAAGATGTGCTAGCAGAGCACCAGAAGATGGAATATCAAAGGGCTGTTACAGTTGAATCGGTTCTAGAAGCTGATATTGAACCTGCACCTGCAAATGTTGATGTTGTCATTTTGCCTAGAGCAGAATTTGAAGCTATCATGGCAACCAATCAAAAAGTGGCTCAGTTGGAAAGCACTTTGAAATTCATCTTGGAACGTTTCAATCTGGATCCTCCACCAAACCCCTAAATTTTTTTTTACTTTGTATTTGTGTGCTAATTACAATTTCTATTTTTGATACAATCAAATATTTATGTTACTTCGTACAATTATATTTCTAATTTTTTTTTCTTCAAATTTTTCTAAATACTACTACTTACTGTTTTGACTATGATGTGTTTTACACTCTTTTTGTCTGATGACAAAAGCGGGAGTAAAAGAAAGGTCTGATGAACTCGTTGAAAGTCCGATGGATACGCTGAAGTATCACAAATTTCATGCATAAATCATATACATAGCAAGTTCCTTAATTGCTCAGATACTCATTGATATTCATTGTCTGGTGCTTTGATAATCTTCAATATCTGTTGACACAATTTTATTCAATTTTGTACAATGAATTTTAGCATCTGATACTTGAGTATATTTATTGTTGGTGCAATGTTCTCAGTATCCGGTCTCAACGTTTAAATCAAATATATGCTCTGATACTTGTATACATTTTTGCGATCACATAAATGCTCTAATTATCATAAATCGCTCTGATACATGATATATTTAATTTTATCTGAGTTGTTGAACTCAGGGGGAGACCCTTGAAATTATTTTTGAAATTAAATTGTTCATCAACCTTGGATATTTGTCATCATAAAAAAGGGGGAGATTGTTGGAACCTAAACGATTGAGAAGTTTAGACCTTCATTAATTTTGATGATGACAAAGTATCTTCTGATAAGTCTTTGAGTGCGCAGGTATTAAAATCTCTTATGTTTTATCTCACTCAAGCAAGAAGAAGAAAATTCACAAGTACTGAATACATTCCATGTGTGTCAGCATCCGGTTCACTCCAGCGTCTTTCGTAAAGCGAGCGTCCGGTAGTGTTATTCTTTGACACGTGGATTACTCAATACTGCGAGCGTCCGTCTCTTGTTCTGAACAAGCATCTGGTCTTTTAATGAATCACATGATGATCATGTTGTTGTTCTTCATCTCAGCTACTTTGGAACAGAATTCGAATTTGATTTTGTGCGCTCAATTTTATGTACGAGGAATCAAAGGTGGCATCTTTAGAATAAGACAAATTCGTACAAGGCAATTGTATGAAAAGCATATAATACAATAACGAAAATATGTACTATTCTGATATTCTCTGGAATGGAAGAAAAGGACAGAATTTCAAATTGCCTCACCCAATGATTTGCAGCTGAAATATCTGCAACGGTATTATCCTCAAGACTCCTATAAATACTTCAAGGTATTCGTTGAAGAAGGGCTAGAGAAACTGCAAGAAACTACATTCTGAAAAGGTTATTACTCAAGTGAGCAATCATGTTTCGTGCCAAGTCTCTGGACTACAAGAACTAAACCTCAGTGTCTGATTCTTTCTTTTAGAAAGTTATTTGTTTGAACTTAATCTTTTCATCCTCTCTGTGAGAGTTATTTAGATTGTATTCAAAACTATCTTTGTGAAAGTTGTATTGCCTAGTTAAGGCTTTGTTCCTCAAAGGCTCGAACGTACTGAGTCGTTTTGAGAAATTAAGAGTATTGTCAAGTTTGTGACAGTAGAATACTCTTAAAGAAATTTGTAATCAGTTGATTATAGTGGAAAATCCTTCAGGAACGAAGGGACTAGACGTAGCTACCAGGTTGTTGGTGAACTAGTATAAATCTCTGTGTCTCTTGCTTTACTGCTTTGTACTTACGGTTATCTTGTTCATAAAAACAAGTGTTCAACAATATAGTCGTCACATAACAAATTTTTCAACGATCCATCACACGTCATAAATGTGGTTAGCCATGCATGCCAATGCATTATGAACGAGTTTGTGTATACACCTGCAGCCTTAAACAAGGTCAGCAGTGACGAGGAACTTTATTTCCTAACATCTGAATCAAATTCCCCTACCAAGGGTATAGCCATGCATTAGGCTTTGCTGCCAGACTGGCAATGAAGTGACAACTCGTCCTTTTGAAGTCCTTAAGACAATCAAACGCTCCGAGTGTCGATGCTCAACGGTCAGTATGCATCCAAACGAATTATTTACTATGGCTCGCTTATCGTAAGGAGCGTCCTTGATATGTTTTAATTAATCATTGCGGAACGACGATACCTCAACTCACTCAGTTTAGTGAATTTCAAATCTCAGTTTATTAGAGTTCAAACACAGGACACAAGGTCCAGGTGTTCAATTGTGGAACACTAGTCTCAATCTTAGATCAAAACTCTAGGCACACGTAATGCAGAACACTAGGCTCAATTTTTAGGTTGAGATACTAGGTACGCCATACGAAACACTAGGTCCAATCCTTGATCAAGAAAATGCGCATGCAAGTAGGACGTCAAGTCCCAGCACAGGACACATGGCCCATATACTCAATAGGAACCCTAGGTTCCCAACATTTTATTCTTTAGAAATCTGGGTCTTTGAAATCTCTTTCTCAACTCTGGTCTCTCTTTTATGCACTATTGTATTTAAAAATACTTTTTAGCTTTAGGTCACCGAAACCCTAATTGTGCTAAATAATGCATTAGGGAAAATTTCCAGGAAAGAGAGGCGGTGTGAACACTCTTAATAACCAAGTATTTCCTAGCCAGAATTGTTCAGACGCATCATTTAACTCAACCGTTTTTGCAAATTACATTTTTTTGTTTACTCAAGTTCTTTTTCCTACTTTTGATTCATTAAAAATTCTTTGCAAGCTTTGGCTAGTTATACTAAAACCCTCACGCTTACTTTTAAGTCAAAATGCCCTTAACAATTTACTTAAAAAATCATAACTCTGATCCATAAAGCGTGTTTGTACGCTGAATTATTTTAAAGATACCTTTAGTTTACCTCGAAAACATTTCTCAGCTCATGGAATCGCATCAGACTTACCGTTGTAAGTCATCAAATCAATAGCAGTCGATCAACGCATTATTAATTAATCCATTATCATCAACAATATTTTTTCATATTCCAAATCAATTCCAAGTTCCAATTAAATCAAACATGATTTAAGGCAAACAATACAAATTACTGATGCCACGTAGGGCCAAGAACATGCTACAGCATTTCAGACAGCATATAACAATTCAGTATGCTACAATATGCTACAGCATTCCAGACAACACATAGTAATACTACAAGTACTACCATACAATTAATCAAACAATCAACTCAAACAACACACAAGGCGAAAAACCCAAACTCATTATATAAGAATTTCCCTTACCTTGGGCTCTTTAACAATCCAAGCAAGGTAATGCCAAACTATCATCAAGTTGAACCTCGCACGTACCTTTTCTTTTTCTTTTTGAACTACAGCTCAAACCACAACCGATGGTAATGTTGTTCACTCCCCCCACTCCAAACTTAGTTCTTTGCCAACCTTAGTCAATTCATGCTCATCTACCCTCTTTGGGTGGGTACAAGTTAATAATAAGGTTAAAAGCTATTGTTTTGATGGGTTAACAAGAACAAAAGGCTTTAGGCTCAACGAGGCTTTGCAAACAAAAGTCATATTATGTTGGGTTGGCTTTTTGGCTAACTGGTTTCCAACAAAATTTGCCTTTTTATATCAAAGCATTGTACAACCAATAACATGCAACAGAGATTCAATCAAAGTTAGGGGAATGTAAACTCAAATGTGTCCTCTCCAAAGAATTATTGATGGAGGCTCTACAAACACCACAGGATGAACACATATCAATCACAAAGACATTATAACAAACCAAAACAGTTTCTAGTCTCAAGTTGTAACTCTTCAGCAGCCCACTTAACATCACACCAAGTGATTGGTGCTCAGCACAAAATTCAAATCACAAGTGGGTTCAAATCATAGTTCAGCCAGCAATTATTTCAATTTGACATCTAAGACTTACACCCCAAAAGACTAAAAACATCACACCCCACACTTTTTTTTAACACGAAAATAAAGAAACTCCAAACTTAAGCTTTGACAGACGTACTAAAATGAAAGTCAAACAAACTGAATACTAAAAATGCAAGAGAAAGAGATAGAAACTCCCTCGCATGGGTTGCCTCCTATGAAGCGCTTCTTTAACATCACTAGCTTGACGCATGAAGAGGTTGATCATGGCTCCTTGAATGAAGAGAAGAAGATTGAAGCACGTCCATCTTTAGGAAGATGCACACCCATGGCATTGAGTGCCTGCAAAGAAATCACCTCCCTTTTCTTCATCGGTCTTCTTTTTCTCCTCTTGAATTTATAAGGGTGGAAATTGTCATCCCTCACATGTTGAGTGCATTCTTTATAGGAATGAGTAGGTTTTGCTTGTGCATTCTTTAGAATTTTGCAATTTGGGATTTGTTTCCCATCCTTCATATGCATACCACCCTTTCTTTTTCCTCCCATAGTCTCCATCTTCATCTTCCTTCTTTTTGAATTTTTTGATTCTTCCTCACTTCCTTTTCCTTGCACTGGCAATATTTCAAGGGGCACAGAAGTATATTGCTTGCTAGAGGCACCATCATACATATCATCAACTACATCCATGTGGTAGCATTGTTCTTCATCATTTGCAGGATGCGTAGCCTCAAATACACTAAATGTTACCTTCTCATCTTGCACCCTAAGCATGAGCTGCCCTTGTTGTACATTGATAAGAGCTCTACCAGTTGCTAGAAATGGTATTCCCAGTATTAGAGGGACCTGGGCATCTTCCTCCATGTCAAGGACAACAAAATCAGCTGGAAAAATGAATCTATCCACTCACCAGGACATCTTCTATAATACCATAGGGATATTTGACTGATCGGTCCGCTAACTGGAGTGACATCCTTGTAGGTTTAACATCATCTGTCCCCAATTTCTTCAACATGGACAGTGGCATGAGATTGATGCTAGCCCCCAAGTCACATAGTTCCTTCCCAATAGACATATTCCCTATAGTGCAGGGAATTGTGAAACTACCAGGATCTTTCAGCTTTGGAGGAAGCTTTCTTTGTAGGATTGCACTGCACTCTTCAGTCAAAGCAATCGTTTCATCTTTCAATTTCCTCTTTTTTGAGAGAATCTCTTTCATGAACTTGGCATAAGTAGGCATTTGCTCAAGAGCTTCGGCAAAAGGAATGTTGATTTGCAATTTCTTGAATACATCTAGAAATTTGCCAAATTTTTTCTCATCCTTCTCCTTACTTAACCTTTGAGGATATGGCAATTTGATGATTGGCTTTGGATAGACCAGTTTCCCTTGCACAGTAGGTGGATTAGGTGCTTCATTTGAGTCCTTCTCATCTTTCTCCTTAGACTCACTTGACTTCTCAACTTCTTTCCTGGGAATGGGCTCAATCACCTTTCCGCTCCGGGTAGTGATGGCACTAACATTCTCATGTCCCTTGGGATTTGGGACTGTGTCGCTTGGTAGAGAACCCAGAGGTCTTTCTGTTATTGGTCTAGCCAGCTGACCAACTTGAGTTTCAAGGTTCCTTATGGAGGCCTCTTGATTTTTAAAAGCAGCCCTTGTTTTGGTCATGACAGCTGAAGTTTGTCCAGCTAGTTTTTCAATAGCAATTTCCTAACCGGCTTTTTGCTTAAGGGCTTGTGGTTGAGATGAAGAACTTCCTTGCAGTCCATGTGAAGCTTGAGCACCTTAATCCTTCCAAGAAAAATTCGGGTGATTTCTCCAACCCGGATTATAAGTATTCGAATAAGGATTGTTGTGTTGCCTTTGAGAATTGTTGACAAAGTTGACTTGTTCTGAATCTTTGCTAATCTCCACAGGGGCAACACAATCAATGCTAGCATGTTCTCCTCCACAAAAACCACATTTGGGGTTTACAGAACCAACTGAATTTACCTTCATCCCTCCAATTTGCTTGGTTATAGAGGCTAGTTGTTGACTCATAGCCTTATTTTGGGCTAGAATAGCATCCAATGCACCCACTTCGAGCATTCCTCCTTTCCTTTGTTGCCTATCAAAGGGTGCATTCATGGTGTTTTCCGCCATAGCTTCCATAATCTCAAGGCTTTCAGCTGGAGTTTTTAAATCAAAAGAGCCTCCATATGCAGCATCAATAATCACCTTAGTGTTCGAAATGAGCCCATTATAGAATATTTGAGCTTGAAGCCAATTGGGTAATGAATGTTGAGGGCATTTTCTAAGCAATTCTTTAAACCTCTCCCAAGCATCATAGAGTGTCTCCCCCTCCTTTTGAACAAAGGCAGTGATTTCACTTCTCAGCTTGGCAGATCTAGAAGTTGGGAAGAACTTGCTCACAAACTTGTTGGCCAAATCATCCCATATGGTGATACTCCCTTCAGGTAGAGAACTAAGCCAGCTTCTAGCTCTATCCTTCAAGGAAAATGTAAAGAACCTCAAGTAAATGGCATCATCAGTAACGCCATCAATTTGCACTGTATCACACAACTGGACAAAGACTTCCAAGTGTTGATTCGGATCTTCATGAGGTAAACTGGCAAACTGATTCTGTTGAATAACTTGTAGGAGGCCCGATGGAATAGTGATGCTATGGCCTTCAACACGGGGCCTGACAATGCTCCCATAATACCCCTTGGGAGTGGCCTTGGAGTAATCTCGGAGAGTTCTCCTTTCATTGTTCGCGTCACCCATCACCTCTTCTGGTGTTTCAACAATGGGTTCCGGAATTATTTGTTGTGCCTCTCTTTGTCTTAGCCTTGCTTCTCTTCTTCTAGCCTTTTCTTCCTTTCGGTTACGTCGGGTTGTTCTCTCTATTCTGGGTCAAACAATAGCTCTTGAGGATCTACTATTCCACGCATACACTGAAAAGCAAGTACCTCAAACAAGTGTCAAAGCAACTAAGAAATAAATAAAATAAAAAATGTTAAGGAAAATATGAAAAAGAAGTAATTAAACTAACACTAAAACAGAAATTAAAACGGGTTCGAAGTAGAAGTCGCCTTCGAAATTACTGGTAATGGTAAAATCGATCCCCGGCAATGACGCCAAAAACTTGATGGGACCACGGCAAGTGTATCGGGTCGTTGCAAGTAATAAATTTGGTAAATAACAGGTTGCCGTTCTCAAGGATCGAAGACCAATTACCAATGTATGTTAGCGACTACTAAGTGAACACCAAAGGATTTTATATGATTGGAAAGTTCAAGTGACAATGTGACAGAGGTCTTTGAAAAAGTACTCAATAATAAAAGGCATTAGGGACAAGCTTCAATTGATTTCCCACTATTGCATGTTGATTTGGTATTCACAAGTTATTCCCTCTATAGCTTTGTTATCAAACTCACAATGGTACTCAAATCCTAATTCCTTAGGCAAGTGAATCTTTGTTTCCCCTATAAACCCTAATTCCATAGATGGATGTAGTTGAAGAACAAGCATTAAGATCAAGAGTTCACAAAGATACTACAATCCCAAGACTATTCCTAGCCTAAGAATGGCATGCATGCAATCTCAAGCATTCACACATAGAACTTCCATTCAACATATGAACCACAAATCATTCCATGGGTGATCAAATCATGAAAAGCATTAAAAACAGAGATTGAACACACAAAGCAAGAGGAAATATGTCATCAAAATACCCCAAACCAAATACAATAGTATTCCATCAATATTCACTCATCCCTAACACAAGGGGTTTAGCTAGACATAGAGAAATAAATAAAACAGAGAGTTAAAGAGAAAGAACTAGGAGAATCCATGGAAGAATGTTGATGAATGTCTTCACTTCACACTCTCCATTGAGTTCCACCCTTAGGTTTTGTGCTCCCAAGTCCTCTCCCAGCCTCCAAGTCGTAATCGCCCTTTGTTTTGACCTTAGATGGGTATTTATACCAACTGGGCCTAAAAGAAAGCCCAAAACGCGCAAGAAAAAATAGACAGCAGCAGGCGCCCTGCGCCCCTGGAACTTCTGCTCCCAGCAGGCGCCCTGCTTGCCTGGGCGCCCTGCGCCCTATTTCAGCTCCTCTTTCCACTTCAATTTGCTCTCATGATCTTCGGCACATGTCTCCAATCAAACCTTTTCATACCTACAAAAAGGCAAGACCACAGTAATGACATTTTTTCCATCAAAACAACAAAAGAGCTAACATGATTGTCAACTAGAATATCTCCGCAACAAGGACTCAAAACACCTAAGATTAGAGGCCAAACAAGGAATAAAGTCTAAGTTTGCATGAGAATTCCCTTCAATTAAGTGCATAAAAATGAGCATACTAGGGAACAATCAAGCACGAACCTTAACAACATAAACTTAATACAATTAGAACCCGAAAATACAAGTCCTAACACCCTAGGACAGCCATGGTTTGGGTCTCTAAAAAGCCTAAAAATTACTCACTTAATCCCATTTGAATCACACCTAGTCATATGTCATGAATTAAGTCTAAGTTATGCAAGTTTTGAAACTTTTTCAAACACTACACACTTAGAAAAATACCTAACCCAAAAATTTACCAATTGAAATAGTGTTTTACCACTTTGAATAGTGTTTTCCCAACTTTGAACCATTTTTTTTGAAACACTAAAACTTGTCACCAAATTTTAGAAACAATTTCGTTATAAGTTCAAAACAATCATTGAAACATAATCCAAATCTCTTCCCAAAATCAAACTTCTTTGAAATGTTTTGATAAACCAAAATCTATATCAACTTTTACAACATTTTTAGAAGCATAAAATAAGTTGAACAATGTTTAAAACAAACCAAGGGGTCACGGTTTTGTGCCCTAAAATACAACTCAAAATTTCAAGCTTTTAACATCAAAATCTTATAAACTTTGATAACATAAATTCTTTTACCATAATCCAACATGTTTAAATGCTTAAACACACTTGAAAACAATTTAGAACATGCACAAAATCATCCCTTTAAACCACTGTTTCCAGCCCCCTAAACAACCAAATTTATTTTTCCAAAACTTTATAAAACATGCATATATGACTAGTTTCCAAACATACCACTTATAACCCTTCAAGAATCAACTCTAAATCAACAAAAATAAAACAAAACCAAGGCATCCAGCAGCCCCTAGTTTCAGCCAAGACAAAAAGTTAGGCTTTCCAAATCTTTAAAATCAAGAACAAGCTTAATCATGGAAGAAAACAAGGATTTATAAGACTAATCATGCATTTCTAGCCAAAACAAACACGTTTACCCAAAAACAACTCCTAAAACCTTCAAAACCCTAATCATGGAACTGAAGAGAGATGAGAGAAGGATCATGGAACTCACCAAGAAATTTAGGAGTGATGGAACAAGGATTAAAAACAAAGGAGGAAGATTACACTCAAAAACACTAAGTTTTTTCAAGATTTCTCACACTTTCTCTCTCTAACTTCTCTCTAGTTTTTCTTCCACCAAAGCAACAATGAAAAAAAAATGAAGGCTGGTCTTCTATTTATAGAGATTTCAAGGGACAAGGAAGGGAACAAAATTGTTTCATTTAGTTGGAATCTAACTAATTAATCCTAAACAAACTACCTACCATTTACATAACTTCCGCACAAACATTAACACTTGGCATGGAAGCTTCTAAAGCTCCATGTTCAGCCCCCCTTAACACATGTGTAGCTGCCATACATCTCCCTTGGTCATACATCACCCTTGGTCAGTTTTATCGCGTTATCGATCAATCGGGTGTGCGACATTACGTGTTTATTAGGGTTTTCGTACCCAAAAACCCCAAAATAAATCTAATAAATTTCTATATAATCAAAAATTATTAATCAACCAAAATGTCCCTAAAAATATTAGAAGTATTTCTATGAATGTCATTTTCTCGATTTACGAGCTAAAACGCTACCATAATGCAGTTATAGGCGTAGAAAACACCCTATATTTTTCTGATGTCCAAAAATTTCAGAAAAATTTCCAATAAATCCTAAATAATGGAAAATGCTAAGACGTAAAATTTTTTAAAATTTGGATCACGTTTGGGTAAGTTTCAGTTAGAAATCACTCAATAGCCTAGTTACGGCAAAATTCAAAAGAATTGTCGCAATGCAATAAAAACTGTAAATTAGCGAGGATCACTAATTTTAATTTCTCTTGTCATCTAAATATTATTCAAACAATAAAATTATTGAGACAAAATCATTAAAAATAAAAGTCATATTAAATATGACATAAAACAGACAATTTAACAAATAACTAAACGTCAAAAATCCAAACTATGACTTAAAAATATCTATTAAGTCCTAAAATTATTTTTCATTCAATAAAATAATTTTATTTAATCAAACAATAATTTTTCACATTTTTCGGGATTAATTCATATTAAAAACAGTATACGTCTACACTGTTTCTTAGTCTGAATTAATTACTAAAATAGTAAATTGTTTAAAATAAATCTTTGTAGTTCTTCGTACTTTTAACAAACCATTGAGGTGATCAATCTCTATGATTTATTTTTAAGTAGTTGGAACTGTAAAATAATTTTCATAAAAGTTGGGATGTTACAGTTAGCTACTCCCTATTAGATTAAGCATACTAGAACCAACACATTCATAAAGATAATAAGGAATTCAAAATAGCAATTAAACGGATATCAATAACATTGTAAAAGATCCCCCATCACCCCTAGTGATGGAATTAGCTACTCATAATGTCATGCAACAAAAGAAAGTAAAACAAATCCAAACTCCTAAAAGACATGAGTTTAAGAACCGGGACACCCTTTTGGTATGACGGCAATCCTCTCGTGTGTTTCTCACGTTTCCACACACTCCAGCAGCAATTCAGAATTGATGGAAAGCTCCAATGATCCAAACTCACTCCAATCGTATAGTGTTTTGAATGATTCTCAATAAGGGGCTTTTGACTCAGAAATTCGTCAAAAGGTCTTTGTAACATGTTAAGAACCCCTATTTATAGACTGGGCTGCGAATTAAGTTTTCTGGCTTCAAATCTGCACTGACCATGGACAGCGTACGGCCGTACAGAGTATATACACAACCGCATCTGAGCCGTAGATGACGTTGACTGTGTGCTCGTCTTTGTGGCCCGACATCACTTGTGTATATAGTCAATCGGGCGACCCATTCAAAGACAATTAATTTGGGTTGGGTTGGGCCAAAATTAATTCGGGCCCTATTTTACTAGCCCAACCCGACCCTATGCAGTTCTGGGCTAAATAAATGGTGGCCCATGGGCCTAGAACTTGTGCTCAACGAAATTATTTTTGAACATTTATATTTAATTGTGCTCGATAACCCGGCCGATCTCGCCTCTCGTGCTCTCGCAGAGAAATGTTAAACCATAGCTTCCAATTCCATGCGTGAATGAAATGTGCAGCCTCTGTTCTTGTCAAAAAGAAATGTGCCACCTCTATTGAATCAAAAGAATTTAGAGCCAAGACATTTTGTACAGATCGTTTTTGCGTGTCTTTGTGATTTTTATTAAAAATTCAAAATATTGAGTAAAAAAAATAACATTGATATGTTAATACAGTTTAACAGCTATATAGAATACATGGATAAATAATTTCACACATAATGGGTCAGTCTGTTCACAATCTTCGGTTCACGTAACAAAATTAAAAAATGTAATTAGAAAAAAAATTCAAAAGTAATTCGGGCCAATGGGTTGGCCCAGCCCATCACGGGCCAGCCCATGATGGGCCAATAAATTTTCGGGTCGGGCTGGGCTGGGCTAAAATTTTTCGAGATAAGGTTTTACTGGCCCAACCCACCTTTTTTATCGGGCGGGCTGGGCCAGCCCATCGGGTTGGACTTATTTTGACAGCTCTACTTGTGTACGACCGTACTACCTTTGGCACGGCCATACTGGACTATTTTATCGGCGTCATGTGGTACAGACTGAGGGGGTATGCCCTTACTGGGATTCTGCTCTAGGTAAGGCCGTACCGTTGGTAGGTCAGGCCGTACATCTTGTCCAGTAGTGCTAAAATTCTCCAAAACTAACCAGTTTTTTTTGTCCTTTTTTGCATCTTTTGCTCCAAGTGGTGTCTTCATGATATTTCTGCATGATAAGACATAAATGAGTACATTTGTGCATTAATCAGTGCAAAATAGTGTAATTAGATACTAAAAATGCCCTATAAATATAGACAAATTGATGTGTTAACAGACTTCAGCTCCATTCTCGGGCAACCATACCACAATCTAATGGAAATTCGGTAGAGAAAAACAAACAAATAAATAAATAAAAGAAATAAAAATTAAAAAAACTCCCACTTGTTCAATTAACTACATCAACCTACACATTACACTTACACTAAGTAAGGATGTAGCAAAAGCCATTTCATCAACACAAAATTAATTAAAAAAGTTTAATTTTTTTCTTTACAAAATTAACAAAAGAAAAGGAGTGTCGGCCTTGCCTGCTCAGAATGGTAGATGCGTTGATGAATCTTGTAAGTAGCTTGTAACCATCCTCTTTCACGAGGGTGAAGATGTTAAAATCACAGGAAAAAAATATTCAGCGTCGTTGAGAGAGTGCCTGTGCAAGCAGCGAGCGTCGTTGAGAGAAATTGTAGTTTGAGCGAGAAACACGTCAAACACTGCAAGATTGAAATCCAAAACTTCCATGAGAAACCAAAAACTTGGAAGAAACAAAATATGAAAACTAGAAAATGTTAATAATAAAAAAATGAAATATTTACCTTATCTTTGATGCAATAAATTCCCAAAAACCTACCAAAATAAGTGATGTTGGCCAATAAAAAGAAAGACTAGGATGGAGTGGCGACGTAGAACCAGATCTATTCGAGAGAAGAGAAAAGGATAACATAAAAGCAGTATTGTTTTAAAGAAGAAGAAGAAGAAGAAGAAGAAGAAGAAGAAGGAGGAGGAGGAGGAGGAAGATGATGGAAGGAGAAAGGAAACAAGAAAGGAGGAAGGGTGAGAAAAAGAGAGTGATCAATGGAAAGATAGCAGCTTTTTTTGACGGAATGGAAAGATAGCAGTTGAATTCAAAAGTTTTTAAATTTAAGAAGAAAGAGATAGAAGGAAACAAAGTGAAACGTGAGGAATTCAAAGAGAGTAAATGCATCAGAGAGAAGGAATTCGAAGTGACCATTTTAACCCCCAAAAAGGACAGCTTTCTTCAATATAAGAGCTCTAGATAGATAGTAGATTAATGTGCCAGCTGTTCTAAACCAATGCATGTGATGCACATTAAATGGCTAACAGTGAGAGGTTGGATATCTTTATATCTTTAAAGCGAATAGAGTCTCCAGCATTCATTGGCGCCAACCCTCCCGCCTTGAATCCTTCTCTTCCATTCGTTGTTCCCTCTCTTTGTTTCAGCTTCCTTTTTCTCCACTCAATCATCCTTCTTCCATACTGCCACATGTTACAAATGTTCTGCTCTTACCTCCCGCCTTCCATGCATCATAAATGCTTCTGCTTATCAACACATCCTTCTCTTCCATTTGTTCTTCCCTCCTTTCTTATCTCCTTATCAACAAATGTGCCTCATACTCTCTCCTTATATGTTTCATAGGTGCTGCCATTTATTGCCATGTGTTGCAAAACCATTTTCATACACTTCCATTTATTGTTTACTCGGCATTTATTGGGCAATTGGGGCGGTGGTATCTAGATTTCAATCATTAGCATCTTTTGCCACTTATTTGTATGTGTTCTGATGTGTCATGTCCTCCCTATATATATTGCCTTGAGTCGATCATCTTCTCGTGCCTTCTGCCCCTGTCATTTTCTTCATTGTTTTGCTTTTGAAATGGAGATTGATCCCCCTGCATATGCTGATCAGTACGTCTATCCACCAGCTAAGATGTCGAAATACTATTCTGAGTATCTTGCTGGGAGTGTAAGCAGCTCTGCAACCGTTCCCTCTTTTACGCTCATCCATATTTTATCTTCCTATCCTTATTGTTCTTTCTTTCCTGCAGGATAAGCAGCGGTTTTCTCTGTTGTATTGCATTGATTACTATGGAAAAATACCAAAGCGTTTGAGGTTTTTGGATCCTGTGGGAAATGAATTTGAGGTCGCTGTCTTTAGGAGGCAAGGTAAGGTGTATTTGACTAAAGGTTCGGAGGCCATTGGACAGTTTTACGGGTTGAATGAGGGTGGTTTGCTCACATTTTTTTGTTTTAATCCGTCCACTTTTATAATGCGGGTTGAAGATAGAGATGGGAATGAGGTGATTTATCCCACTCCTCCAACCAGATTTATTTTGGGCAATACGAATTCTCCCATTGATGTTTCGGATGATGAGCTTGCTAATGGTGAAAATCGTTATAAACACAGTCAAGGAAGTTTCCATCATTGTCTTTGTAAGAATCTCAGCGTGGACGATGTTTCTGCTTTGGTATCTTTTTAAAAAACAAGATTTACGCTGCATTTGTTTTGTATATAGTGTATATGTATATACTGTTATTGTTTGTGCTGATGTTGTGCTGATGTGTTCTGTTCCTGTTGTATTGTGCGTCTTCATAACAGTTTATGTGTAGCGGTTTCTACGAACATGCATTTCCTCTCAAACCATGTGTCGTGAAGTTGATTGATGAACATGGAACCAAATGGAATTGCACTCTTGAGTGGAATAACCAGCTTCCTTTTGGTTGCAAGTTAATGGGTGATTGGGCTAAATTCTCCAAAAAAAAGGGACTGAAGGAAGGGGCTTGTGTCAGGCTAGGAGTTTCACAGAATGATTCCAATTTCTGTATTTCATCTTTGGTGTAATGGTTATTATCTTAGTTTTAGGTGGGTGTGTATCTTTCTATTTTCTTAAAGCCTACCACTTTTTGTGAGCATATTGATATATGCCTTTGTGATCACATTGTGGGCAAGCATTGTAATGGTGGCACTTTATGGTAATGGAAGTTGAATCTGCCTTTTGTTATATATGTTGTGTCAAGCTAAGAGTTTAAATTCGGCTATAATGTTAATATTATAGCCCACGTTCTGAGCTATGCTTAGCTAACTTCGACTTGGAACCAACGAGCTAGCTCATGAACTAAACGAGTTGAGCTATGCTTAGCTCAAGTTCGATTCATTTAATAATATTAGCGGCGTTGACTTTTTGTGTTCAATGAGGAATACAAGGTGGCGTTGAATATAAAAAGATGATTCGACAATTGGGAAGAAAACTTGACTTGGAACCAAACGAGCTAGCTCATGAACCAAACGAGTCGAGCTATGCTTAGCTAACCGACTTGGAACCAAGCGAGCTAGCTCATGAACCAAACGAGTCGAGCTATGCTTAGCTCAAGTTCGATTCATTTAATTGGGAAGAAAACTTGACTTGGAACCAAACGAGCTACCTCATGAACCAAGAGTTACGAGAACTTCCATACCAAGAGTTCCACGAGATCAACACCAAGAGTTACGTGAGAACTTCAACACCAAGAGTTACGTCGAGAACTTCAACACCAAAAGTTACCTGAGAACTTCAATACCAAGTTACGTCGATTGTGTATATTCCATTAGTCACAAATAATCAGCATTCATTTGGCATTAAGTGAGCGAGATCCTCTCCTCATAATCATCAACAATCACCAATTAATGCCTATAAATACCTGTATCATACTTCAATGGAATAATATCGAGTTATACATTTTATATGGTATCAGAGCTTTTGCTTAACAGCAACGATCCAAGCCTGTCACCTTGCCTTCAAACCAAGCCATTCCCGTTCCCAACAGTTGACTTGGTTATCTAATATTAGATAACCAAGTCAACTGTTGAGAAATACTCCAAGAATTCTGTCGAGATCAACACCAAGAGTTATGTCGAGAACTTCAACACCAAGAGTTCTGTCGAGATCAACACCAAGAGTTCTGTCGAGATCAACACCAAGAGTTCGAACACCAAGAGTTCTGTCGAGATCAACACCAAGAGTTCTGTCGAGAACTTCAACACCAAGAGTTCTATATTTTGTAAGTTGTCGACAGTTAGTCCTCCATCCTTTAACACTAGATTTGGAGTTCGACAAAAGATTCGACAAATGTGTGAAAATGTTGGTCCTCAAAGACATTAGGAACAATATTAACTGGCGTTGACTTGCCTCTTTTCAATGAGGAATACAAGGTGACGTCGAATATAAAAAAAAGATGATTCGACAATTGGGAAGAAAACTTCGACTTGGAACCAAACGAGCTAGCTCATGAACCAAACGAGTCGTGCTATGCTTAGCTCAAGTTGACAATTGGGAACAATTGTCAATTGTCAATTAGTCCTCCATCCTTTAACACTAGAGTTGGAGTTCGACAAAATATTCGACAAATGTGTGAAAATGTTGGTTCTCAAAGACATTAGGAACAATATTAACTCGCGTTGACTTGCCTCTGTTCAATGAGGAATACAAGGTGACGTCGAATATAAAAAAAAGATGATTCGACAATTGGGAAGAAAACTTCGACTTGGAACCAAACGGGCTAGCTCATGAACCAAACGAGTCGAGCTATGCTTAGCTCAAGTTCAGTTCATTTATTTAACGAGCTTAATTTTCAGCTCAAGTTCAGCAAAAGATTCTACAAAACGAGAAGATCATTTTGTAAGTTGTCGACAGTTAGTCCTCCATCCTTTAACACTAGAGTTGGAGTTCGACAAAATATTCGATAAATGTGTGAAAATGTTGGTCCTCAAAGACATTAGGAACAATATTAACTGGCGTTGACTTGCCTCTGTTCAATGAGGAATACAAGGTGACGTCGAATATAAAAAAAGATGATTCGACAATTAGGAAGAAAACTTCGACTTGGAACCAAAGCATAGCTCAAGTTCAGTTCATTTAATAATATTAACTGGCGTTGACTTGCCTGTGTTGAATGAGGAATACAAGGTGACGTCGAATATAAAAAAAGATGATTCGACAATTGGGAAGAAAACTTCGACTTGGAACCAAACGAGCTAGCTCATGAACCAAACGAGTCGAGCTATACTTAGCTCAAGTTCAGTTCATTTAATAATATTAACTGGCATTGACTTGCCTGTGTTGAATGAGGAATACAAGGTGACGTCGAATATAAAAAAAAGATGATTCGACAATTGGGAAGAAAACTTCGACTTGGAACCAAACGAGCTAGCTCATGAACCAAACGAGTCGAGCTATGCTTAGCTCAAGTTCAGTTCATTTAATAATATTAACTGGCGTTGACTTGCCTGTGTTCAATGAGGAATACAAGGTGACGTCGAATATAAAAAAAAGATGATTCGACAATTGGGAAGAAAACTTCGACTTGGAACCAAACGAGCTAGCTCATGAACCAAACGAGTCGAGCTATGCTTAGCTAACTTTGACTTGGAACCAAACGAGCTAGCTCATGAACCAAACGAGTCGAGCTATGCTTAGCTCAAGTTCAGTTCATTTAATAATATTAACTGGCGTTGACTTGCCTGTGTTCAATGAGGAATACAAGGTGACGTCGAATATAAAAAAAGATGATTCGACAATTGGGAAGAAAACTTCGACTTGGAACCAAACTAGCTAGCTCATGAACCAAACGAGCTAGCTCATGAACCAAACGAGTCGAGCTATGCTTAGCTAACTTCGACTTGGAACCAAACGAGCTAGCTCATGAACCAAACGAGTCGAGCTATGCTTAGCTCATGCTTAGTTCATTTAATTGGGAAGAAAACTTCGACTTGGAACCAAACGAGCTACCTCATGAACCAAACGAGTCGAGCTATGCTTAGCTCAAAATAATTGGAAACATGGGTGTAGAGATTTTGCTTAATCATATGGATTTTCATCATTCATGTTTCAACCAATGGTGTGCCTTGATAGATACTGTCATCATGTGTTGCCTATTAGATAACCAAGTCAACTGTTGAGAAATACTCCAAGAATTCTGTCGAGATCAACACCAAGAGTTCTGTTGAGAACTTCAACACCAAGAGTTCTGTCGAGAACTTCAATACCAAGAGTTATGTCGATTGTGTATATTCCATTAGCTGTCAAATAATCAGCATTCATTTGGCATTAAGTGAGCGAGATCCTCTCCTCATAATCATCAACAATCACCATTAGATTGTGTATATTCAGTTCATTTATTTAACGAGCTTAATTTTCAGCTCAAGTTCAGCAAAAGATTCTACAAAAGAAGAAGATCATTTTGTAAGTTGTCAACAGTTAGTCCTCCATCCTTTAACACTAGAGTTAGAGTTCGACAAAAGATTCGACAAAGAGTTCTGTCGAGATCAACACCAAGAGTTCTGTCGAGAACTTCAACACCAAGAGTTCTGTCGAGATCAACACCAAGAGTTCTGTTGAGAACTTCAACACCAAGAGTTCTGTCGAGAACTTCAATACCAAGAGTTCTGTCGATTGTGTATATTCCATTAGCTGTCAAACAATGGCTTCCCTTTGCTTAGTTTCATTCAGCCATTGTTATTGTGTGGACCAATTAACTCCAATCAAGTCCTCAATTTCCTTTTCCACGTTTTAGTTAAGGCCTGCATTATCACCCAATGGTTTCACTTTGCTTAATTTGTTTTATGAATTATTATTGTGTGTAAACATGGGTATAGAGATTTTGCTTAATCATATGGATTTTCATCATTCGTGTTTCAACCAATGGTGTGTCTTGATAGATACTGTCATCATGTAATGCCTCAATTTCCTCAATTACATGATCTCCTGCCTCCCTTATTAACCAATGCCTTGCTTTTACTTCCCTTATATCATCAGTTCAGGATTTTCTGTATCTACTCAATAAATCTAACAAGTAATCTAGCGAAGGCCTCCACGTGGTTTATATTTTTAATGGTTTTCTTCCACCCTTTTACACATGCATTGCACCATATATATGTGTATGTGCTAAACACAATTCATCGCTACAGCAATCATTTAAACATAGCAAAGGTTGTGCACCTGCTTCTCGCTCCTCTCTTCTCTAATATATTTATATTTATTGTCCATGCTTTTAATTCCTTTTGTTTCTTCTTACAGGTTTTCATAATGTCATCAAAGGTGACTTTGATCACAAACATTGCTCCTGGGAGGGTGGACTGGAGACTCAAGGTCCGTGTTATACGTCTTTGGATTGTCCCTGACTACAAAAACTCTCTTTGAACCCTAGTTGTTTGAGATCTTCGCTTGATGAAAGTGTAAGAATGACATTTCATTTTTGTGCTCATCTGTTTCTATAGATGTCGCTTATTGTTTGTGTTTCAAAATCCTTGCTTCACTTTTGCCCATTTATTTCTGTCCTTCATAGGTTGGGAAAATTCATGCATCTATTAGGAAAGTTCTAATTGGGAAGTTCCGCAATGTTCTGCAAGAGGGGGCTGCTTATTTAATTGAAATTTGTTGGTTGCTAAAAATGATGTCAAATTCAAGACTACATCCCACAGGTATAAGCTGAATTTCATGGGGAGCACTAAGTGCACAAGGATTGATGTCCATGATATCTTAAAAAATCATTTCGATCTGGTGCCTTTTACAGACATCCTTGCATCACCAACCAAAGATAGATTAATTGGTCAGTTGTCCATCATAAATTTCAGAGTTTTTTGACGCTGTGTTGATTCTAAGCTCTTTTTTAATTTGCTTTGTTTATTTAGATGTCATAGGCCATGTTGTTGAGAGGGATGATGTTAAGGAGATTGAAAGGGACGGGAAAAGCACTAAGCTTATTGACATTGTTCTTCAGGATTTGGAGTCTGATCTTTTGTTTATATTTAACATTATTAGTTTCCATTAATAATTTCCATTATACTTTGTTCATCTAATTTAAACTGACAGTTCCAGCATTTGTTTTAGGCAAAATAGAGTTCGATGCACTTTGTGGGCTCATCATGCTGAAACTATGGATCAATATTTAACCAACCATGATCCTTCTACTCCAGTAATAGTGGTGCTACAGCTTTGCAAATTGAAAAAATATTATGGTTCGGGCTGTTTTTATCCCAATTGCAAATTTAATCACTCTCTCCATTTTCTTCCTATACATTGGATTCTTTGGTTATTTCTTGGTAACAATTATAGGTGTGATGGGCATATCCAATGCTATGTTTGGGACTCATATCTACATTAACGTTGATCTGATTGAAATCCATGAGTATAAAGAAAAGTACGTTGCCTTTGTTATTAAACTTTTTGTCCACTGATATTAATATTACTTTGGGTATAAAAGCTAATGGCCATATTTTCAATCATAGGATGGATGGTTCTCAGGTGATCCTAACTCAGGAAGTGAGCCAAATGAGTGGTTACAGTTATCCCTCAGCAATTGATGATTTATTGCAAACCAAGAGGATGACTATATCAGACCTAATAGAATCGTCTGATGTAGGTTATGTTCTGTTAATCTGTCATCTTTAGTTGTAGCTTTCCATCAAATGAAAGAACAATAAACAACTGCACATTATTTCTCACTTTTATTCCAACTGTGATCCTTCTTTTTTAGGAGTGTTTTGGATCAGTCCTCGCAAGAGTTATTGAGATGGCGAAAATCACCGGTGGTATGAATCTGCACAAAGTGTGCCCATAGGGCTTGCAAAATTGGAAATAAATATTCTTGTGATACTTGCAAGAGGATTATTCTTTGCAATGCCCAGGTAATTTGGTGTCTTGTGTATAGTTGACGTTGTTCCTTACAATACAACTCTTGAAAATTCAAGAAGCGTAGGTTCAAATCGCATGTTACGGTGATTGACAACAGGATCCTCCACTTTCGTTTTATTTGATCGTTTGGTGTCTAATTTTATTGGAAGGGTTGCAAAGGATTTGGTTGCCGTGGCTGACAAGGTAACAGCTTATGCATTGGCATCTCCTTTTTAGTTAAAAAGGCTTGGTTCTACATATATATAATGTGTTTTAATTTTATAGTCCACTCAAGACACTCCATGGCCTTCTGAATTAAACATGTTCTTGGATAAACAATTTCTCTTCAAAATTGAAGTCAGTACTGCTAACATTCGCCAAGGCTGGCAAAGTTATACTGTGAAGCGGTTATCTAATGACGCTGATGTCATCCAACAGTTCATAACTCTCCATGATATACAAAGTGCCATTCATACAGATTTGTATCTATACATGGCTACACTTCTATTATGTGCAGTACACATATTACAATATCTGTTTTCATTGGTTAGATTTCCAACTCTCAAGGGGAAGCTGCCTTAGATGCCACTCATGACTCTTTGTCCTCCCGCAGTGCAGGGTGCTTCTTTATACATCCTTTTCTTTATTATGTTATTTAGTTATTTCTTTTAGTTGTGGTGGAAGATTGATACCCTTTTTATGAATCATAGGCTTCCATTGGAGATGACAATTCAACTACAGGGTTGATGCTCCTCTATCGATGCTCATGTGACTCTACCAGCAAATTGATGAGCAAGAGACCCCAAATTGAGGATGTCATTTGCCTTGGTAGCACCCAAGGATCTAACACCAAGGCTGTTAAAATGTCACGCATTAAGGTTGAGCGCAATGAATGAATTATTGCCTCTTCAATATTGTAAAATGAAGACAATATCTTTGTTAGGGTTGCTATAATCCCTGTAGTTCTTGTGGCTGTAATGTCGATACTTTAGACCTCTGTTTTTTGTTCCTGTTGTTTCTTGGGCCTCAAGTTTCCTACCCTGGATGGCTTTGTTTAGTGTGTTTTAATCATGTTGGCTACACTTTATGTTTCAGTGTTTACATACTATGTTCTGATCCTACTCATGCTACATAATTTCTGCAAGTGTTTGAATCAACACGACTATTACTAAGGGAAGTGGCAGGCCCATTGAATAAATTATGATTCCCATTTGGCCTGGCCCAATCGTTGCATGATACCAAACGCTGTCTTTCCAATTGTCCATTTTGGGTTCAATAATTTTTTTTTAATTATTATCGGATAGCCAAATGTGGCAGTCATATAAATAGAACGAGACAACTGAGGGGGTGGTCCTACTTCCATTTCCATCGCCGTGCACTCAGGGTTTGTTCCATAAAGAGACAAATCCAACACTACCCATGCATACCACCACACAGTTGCTCCGGGGAAGGGAAAGGGGCGGTTTCATGACTGTACATCTCGATGACGAGGTAAAGTTCTCGAATTTGTCTTCTTTTTCAAGTAACGTTGTCTCCTTCGTCGTTCTGTGTGATTATATATAGATGCTTCATTTCCATTACTTCTTTCAAATAACATCAGCGGCTCTGTTAGTATCAAACAACTTCCTGTCCAATTTGATACTTAATCTCGACGCTGGGGTTCCTTATTTTTCACTCCATTGTTTATTTTTTTCCAGGCTTTTGGAGAGGTCTGTGGTGATTTCTACCTTCGGTTTCAGTCCCAACTTGGTCCTATTTGGATTTTGTACGATATCAACGGAAAGAGTCACCAAATTGCCTTCAACAGAAATGCTGCATCTCCACGTCTCACACATGGTTGGATGAACCTCAGGAAATTCTACCAATTTACTGGCGATCGTATTATATATTTGGGTTATTTGGGTGACAACGTATTCAGGTTTGAAATTTTCCAGGAAGAGGCTCTGCCCCATCATTTCCCATGCTGCCACAGCAAGAGCTTGAAGGGCCGCCCTATTTTCTTTGAGGTCACCCTGTCTCATGAGGCAGTCTCTGGAACACGATTGGTTAGCTTTTATATTTCCCCGTTCATGTATACATGTTTGTTTATTAAGCATGTTCTAGCTTTGTTGTTCTCTCCGGTTTTATACATTTTTTTTAGTTGTAATTTATTTCTTGTGTTGTCTGACCTCTCAAAAATGATTTCGCAAGGTTTATGAGCAAGCTTGGATACCAGTCTTTATTCTGCGTGGACCTTTTATAGACATTCCTTGCAGCGTGTTGATTGCGGAGGATGGGTATAACACGATAAAAGCTTAGCAGCGGTTGGCGGAGTTTCCTTGACTGAACCAATTTAGGAAAGGCCAAAAACTTCGAGTTCGGTTTATGAATGTCGACTTCAACAATGCAGTGACCGTGACAAGAATCTGATAGTTCGTGTTGTTGGTCCTTATGTGCTCCATGTCCCTGTTTTTTTGTTTATAGGGCCAAATGTTAGTAGGGACATTGTCTTTTTTTGTAAGGGATAGTTCGTGTTGTTGGTCCCTATGTGCTCCATGTCCCTGTTTTTTGTTTGTAGGGCCAAATGTTAGTAGGGACATTGTCTCTTTTTGTAAGGCATGGTGTATTTTGCTTGCACTCATTATCTATTATAAGGACATCGTGTATTTTGCTCTCTTTACATAATATTATGCTTCCTTTATATTTATGCACATATATTTTATAATTCCCACATTGCCTATTCTTTTGCTTAATTTGGCATCTATCACAAATTGTATGAATATTTGATTGAATGTCTTATATGTAATCTCTTAAAATACATTAATAGGGCTTTTTAAAATGTCCTCTACTCTCTTTTTTGTAAACTAATGATAATTGCTTTAGCCATCTCACTAATTGAAATTAAATTAAATATATTAAAATAAAACTTACCATATTTTTTTCCTTTTCATTGCCTTCCTATTCCTTATCATGATATAAAGTGTAAATTAATCTAATGACTTTCCTACTATATTCTATTAAAAAAAAGTTTATTTCAAGGTTCTCTTATGCCTACTTCATGCCTTCTTCATGTTTAATAGGAATAGTTGTATGAGGAACCAATGAGACACTTTAAACCAATTGTCACAAAATAAACCATGTCCCATTCTCTCCTACTCCTATGCTATTTTCTTTTCAATTGCCCTAGCACATCTTAGTTGGACCTATTCTTGGATAAGTATCTTATTTCAATTATAGGGGGTGGTGGATAATCAAGTTGTCAAGTTTAACTTTAAGGAGCAAATTTCCAAACAAAAAAAAAACTTTTGGGAGAAAATCACATGAAGTTGCCATTTAATTCCACTCTACATTAATGGAGAAATTATTTGATAATTTAAAGACAAGGTCGCAACATGCATGTAACATGGATTACATTCGAATACAATGATCATTTTAATTTTCTTTCACATTATCTTCATTATAAGTGAAGCTATCATTGCCACTGCCATTGGTACAAATAGCATCTTCATAAACACCATCTTTGCATTTTAGTTGCTTTAGTTGTTCTTTGAGGTTGGTAAGTTCTTTCTCTATTTCTTTATCTTTCTCCTCCTGCTCAATGGAATCAACCTCAATATTCAGTGCTCTTTCCTGGAGTTGGTAAATCATTTCCCTCAACGTTTTATGTTCTTTGTCTACATCATCATGCAATAAGAATAGTCTCTCAATGAGATGCTGTAGCTCCTTTATCTCTTGATCGTGGATGTCGATTTGTCTCTGATCCATCTCCATTGAATGCCCTGGAATAGAAGTGAAGAAATCACTGCATGGCATAAGAAAGCATTAAACAAGGAAATTAGAACAAGAATTTACCAGGGATTTCCTTCTCCTAACAATTTTAACTACAGGATGATGGACCGTTAAAGTTCATATATATTTCTTATGCCATTCTTTCACTTACAGATGTCCGAATTTATCAGCAGTCTATCTTTCTCATTTCTGTCATGATATCGAGCCAATTGTAAGATTATTGCCCCTCTCATGAGCCAATGGTTGAAGACATTATATTTTCTCATTTCTGTGATAAATCTTATTTCATGATGTCATTGTTTCTTTGTCATTCAAAATCATTGTCTTCCCACCCGCCATTTATTGCCATGTGTTGCAAAACCATTTTCATACACTTCCATTTATTGTTTCCTCTGCATTCATTGGGCAATTGGGCGGTGGTATCTAGATTTCTATCATTAGCATCTTTTGGAAAAAATTTGGACGGTGGTATCTAGATGTGGCTTGGTTATCATTGGTATTTGTCCATCAAAATCTTTTGGATTTTCACCTTTGATCGAGCTAAAAGATTTCCAATATCATCGGCGTCGATTACTAACTCATTTACTAATATCGATTACTAATATCATCCTGGCGTCTTGATCTTTGGATCAAATGCGATTATCACGTATAACACACCAATCCAAGGAGAGGAATTAAAGCGAGTCTTCATCCTAAGATCTTAATTATTTAATTCATCTCATTATCAATTTCTTAATCTTTCTCATGGTTGTGGTCTCTTAACAACCTTGCATTCTACGGCCATGGAAAGTAACTTCCAGTTCTGTCGAGATCAACACCAAGAGTTCTGTCGAGAACTTCAACACCAAGAGTTCTGTCGAGAACTTCAATACCAAGAGTTCTGTCGATTGTGTATATTCCATTAGCTGTCAAATAATCAGCATTCATTTGGCATTAAGTGAGCGACATCCTCTTCTCATAATCATCAACAATCACCAATTAATGCCTATAAATACCTGTATCATACTTCAATGGAATAATATCGAGTTATACATTTTATATGGTATCGAGCTTTGTATGCGACAACGATCCAAGCCTGTCCCCATGCCTTCAAACCAAGCCATTCCCGTTCCCAACAGTTGACTTGGTTATCTAATATTAGATAACCAAGTCAACTGTTGAGAAATACTCCAAGAATTCTGTCGAGATCAACACCAAGAGTTACGAGAACTTCAACACCAAGAGTTACACGAGAACTTCAATACCAAGAGTTACGTCGAGATCAACACCAAGAGTTACGTAGAACTTCAACACCAAGAGTTCTGTCGAGATCAACACCAAGAGTTCTGTCGACATCAACACCAAGAGTTCTGTCGAGAACTTCAATACCAAGAGTTTTATTGCCATGTGTTGCAAAACCATTTTCATACACTTCCATTTATTGTTTCCTCTGCATTCATTGGGCAATTGGGGCGGTGGTATCTAGATTTCTATCATTAGCATCTTTTGTAAAATTTTTTGGACTGGTGGTATCTACATGTGGCTTGGTTATCATTGGTATTTATCCATCAAAATCTTTTGGATTTTCACCTTTGATCGAGCTAAAAGATTTCCAATATTATCGGCGTCGATTGCTAACTCATTTACTAATATCGATTACTAATATCATCCGACGTCTTGATCTTTGGATCAAATGCGATATCACGTATAACACACCAATCCAAGGAGAGGAATTAAAACTGAGTCTTCATCCTAAGATCTTAATTATTTAATTCATCTCATTATCAATTTCTTAATCTTTCTCATGGTTGTGGTCTCTTAACAACCTTGCATTCTACGGCCATGGAAAGTAACTTCGGGATACTCAACAACCACATACATCATCTTTGGTTCCCCTTCACCCGTGAGTTTATATACATTTTCAAATTCTAAAATGCATTAACATGCAAGCGTCACTTTGTCTTGATTAGTTAACACATTGATTACTATTTATCTTTATTCCTCGGGGAGTTGTCATTCAAGTCATGGCCGACTAATATGCCATGAAATACTTGACCCCATGCTCCTTTAACTCATGTTCCCACATTATTATCAACGGCACGTGGTGTGCTCCTTGGTCCAGGGAAATTTATTCTTAAAAATGGATCACTTGCCATACTTCATTCCTACAAGCACAGGACAGGTTCTTCGTCCCATATTAATGCTTCTCTCATTATTTGTGTTGTCCTACAGTAATAATTATCTTTTATCTATTATTCAATTTCATTTCTCAGGTAGTAGCCCTTTAAGTGATGACCAACTAATTTGCAATGAGACACTTGACCCCATTCCTTCTTTGAATGATCATGGCCCATCAGTATTTCAGCCTTGTGTTAGGGTCGTTGGTCCAGGGAGATTTGTTCTTAAAGATGGAACAATTGCTAATCAGGGTTCACCAACTAATGCACAGATTATAGGTTACTCATTACACATGGCATATTTCCCTTTGTCGTTATTTTCTTTGTCATATATTAATTGGTTACACAATTTATTGTGCTTTTAAATAGCTCACCAAGATGCCATCCTTGAAAATCCTATACATGCCCACCCAAGTAGTCTCTTGGATGATACACCTATGGGCCATTCTATCGGTAATTATTCTACACATGCTTCTAATGATGCAACAATTTAATTTTCTCTACCACAAGATATTTCTATATGATTTGGAAAATAATTGTTTGACATTTTCTATCTCTTTTTCCTCCACAAGATGGATCCTCCCAATACTATGACACTGGAGACTTGGACTGCCTATGTGAACATTGTGGTTCATCAATGTGGTTTGAAGAGAGAATTCAAAAAAGTTATCATGCCACCCAACCACGATTTAGCATGTGTTGTATGCATGGCAGGATTGTGCTTCCTAATTACGAGGAACCTTCCCAACTATTGAAGGATTTATTTTATAAGAATGATAAAAAAAAGCAAATATTTTTTGGACAATATCAGATCATTCAATAGCATGTTTGCTTTTACCTCCATGGGTGGTAAAGTTTATAACACACTAAACGATGGTAGAGCTGCTCCCATGTTTGTAATGAACGGTGAAAATTACCATCGAATTGGAAGCTTGCTGCCTATGCCTGGGAGTGGGCCTAAGTTTGCTCAATTATACATTTATGATACTGAAAATGAAATCACTAATAAAATGTCTGTCGTAAGGTATTTTTCCCATTTTTATCATACATATTTTTATTGTATGTTGTTCCTTTATTAGGGCTTGATTTTTGTCTTCTTTTTTTTGGCATGCAGAATGGAGGGCACTTCATCATCTTTGAGTTCAGAGATCGTTGCTGATTTAAAGCAGCTCCTCGACACTTATAATCCATATGCGCAAATATATAGGATTATACGGGACAAGATTCATGATATAAATGCCCCAACATTGAGTCTAAGATTGCTCGGAAAAAGGGGTCGTGATGGTCGACGATACAATATTCCCCATGCATCTGAAGTTGCTGCTTTAATTGTTGGGGATTTTGATTCTGCAGATTTTGAAAGGGATATTATTGTTGAGACTATGTCAGGGGTGTTAAAGCGGATCTCCGTCTTTGAGCCTTCCTATTTGCCATTACAATATCCATTGATTTTCGTTCGAGGTGAAGATGGTTTCAGAGATGACATTCAGTTCAGTGAGGAATCAAATGCACCTTCAATTAAAAGACAAAGAATTACTCTTAGAGAGTGGTTTGCATACAGAATACAGCATAGAGACACTGAACAGTCACTTCTCTTGCATGCTCGACGTTTATTTCAGCAGTTCTTGGTTGATGCTTATAGCATGATCGAATCTTCACGCTTGAGATGGGTTAGAAATCATCAAAAACAGTTAAGGGCTGAAATGTACAGGGTCTTGCTGAGGCAATACTTAGAGGAGAAACTAGCCCTCATTTGTAGGTCGAAGAATTGTCCTTCCTTCTTCTTTTACAGGTAGTGCTCGATATATGTTTCAAAATTATCAGGATGCTATGGCAATCTGTAGTTGGGCTGGATATCCGGATTTATTTATAACTTTTACCTGCAATCATAAATGGCCTGAACTCACCCGTCATTTGCATAAGAACGGTCTTAGATCTCAAGACCGTCCTGATTTGGTTAGTCGACTTTTCAAGATAAAGCTGAATCAACTGCTAAAGGAAATAAAAAAAGGCAAAATATTTGGCAATGTTAGAGCAGGTATGTATATATCATTTTTACATTTATTTATTGATCATACTATATGAAATTTCTTAACATAATTGATCTTCTTTATCCAGTTATATACACCATTGAGTTTCAAAAACGTGGTTTACCACATGCTCATATATTGGTATTTCTTGGCTCTCATTCGAGTTCTATACATCCTCATGACATAGACAAGATAATATCTGCTGAACTTCCAGATAAGGATTTGGATCCTCAATTGTTTGACATTGTTTCTTCACTTATGCTTCATGGTCCATGCGGAATTCAAAATCCAAAGTCTCCATGTATGCAAAATGGCAAGTGTACAAAATATTTCCCAAAAAAATATGCCGATGTCACTACTATTGATTCAGATGGATATCGATATATAGAAGGAGGGATAATGGTGTCACCGTTCAAAAGGTGAATCTTATTTGGACAATTGCTTTGTCGTCCCTTATAATAAATATTTCTTGTTGAAGTTCAATGCTCACATCAATGTTGAGTGGTGCAATCAGTCTCGGTCTATAAAATACCTTTTTAAATATGTCAATAAGGGCCATGATCGTGTTACAGCCACTTTTTATAATAGTGGAAATTGTAGTGATGGCGTTGATGAAATCAAGATGTACTATGATTGTAGATATTTATTGTCATGTGAGGCTTCTTGGAGAATTTTAGCTTTGACATCCACTACAGAGAGCCAAATGTTGAAAGATTGACTTTCCATTTGCCAAATGAGCGAGTTTGTTATATTTGGCGATGATGAGTCAATTGACCATGTTGTCAACAGGAAAAACATTCACAACACAAAATTCTTGGCATGGATGAATGCAAACAAGATATATCCAGATGCAAAGAGGTTGACTTACACCCAATTCCCTCTTAAATTTGTTTGGAAGGATACTAAACATGAATGGGTGACGTCGGAAGGGCTTGCAATAGGAAGACTTCATTTTGTACCACCTGGATCTGGTGAGATATAATATTTAAGGACTCTCTTGAACTACGTAAAGGGACACGAGAGTTATGAACAAATAAAGGCAGTGAATGGATATCGACATAAAACCTTTAAAGAGGCGTGTTATGCCATGGGTTTGTTACATGATGACAGAGTATGTGGATGCAATAATTGAGTGCGGCCCGGTTGGGAGTCTGGGAGTTATTTGAGGAGATTATTTACCATTTTATTAATCTCCAATCAACTATCCAGGCTGAATTTGTTTGGGAAAAGACTTGGCAATACTTGAGCGACGACATATTGCATAGGCAAAGAACTCTTCTTCGTTTTGAAGGTCTTTATTTTCCCTTTCACTTATTTTTATCTTATTCTTCTTTTTATAACCATTTATTTATCTCATTCATTTAATTTGATATGCATGATGATATAAATAATATCATTTAACATATACAAAATATTATTAAACAAAGTTTACCTCATCCTATATGTCTAATTTGTTCTTTTTCATGAAATTGTTTAGTTACTTTGAAAGATTTCATATTCAAAACTTGCAGATTTGCAATTGTCTATTGAGGAGTTGAAAAGTTTTGCATTGGCAGACATTGAAATGTTGTTGCAGGGTGATAACCAAAGCCAATCAGATTTCCCTTCAATGCCACAACCAGATATGTCCTTAATAGCTCATAGAGGAAACAAGTTGATATGTGATGAGTTAAATTATTATAGGGAGTCTTTGGCTAGGGAGCTTGAACAATTAATGTCAACAATGTCTAATGGTGGAGATCTCACTCTACCTTTTGGAGGTAAAGTAGTAGTTTTTGGGGGAGATTTCAGACAAATTTTACCTGTTATACCTAAAGGGACAAGGCAAGAGGTGGTTCATGCTTCTGTTAACTCCTCATATCTTTGGGATTCGTGCAAGGTCATGACTTTAACTACAAACATGAGACTCCTTTCCACCAATATAGATTCTGATGTTGAGAAAAGAAAGCAATTTTCAGACTGGGTCTTAAGTGTTGGTGATGGTACTATTGGAAAAGTAGATGATGTCAATATGACTATTCAAATTCCACAAGATTTACTAATAAGAAGTAATGGGGACTCAATTGCAACTATTGTTCATGAAACTTACCCATTTTTCTTCGATAACATGAACAATCCATCCTTTTTCCAGGATAGGGCAATATTAGCTCCTACAAATGATGTTGTTGATAAAATCAATGATTATATGTTATCCTTGCTTCCTGGTGATGAGAAAACCTATTTGAGTTTTGATAGTCCTTATTCAGCCAGCTTGGATTCTTCTCAAGCAAATGACATCCATACTCCTGAATTTTTAAACACACTTGCTGCTTCAGGGCTTCCAAATCATGTCTTGAAACTAAAGGTAGGAGTTCCTGTCATGTTGCTCAGAAACATAGATCAGTCTTTGGGCTTGTGCAATGGAACTAGACTAACAATCACAAAAATGGGGAAATACATTGTCCAGGCGAAGATTATCTCAGGAAGTAAAACTGGTCATGTTGTGCATATACCTAGACTTTCTTTGATCCCTTCAGATAAACGGATTCCTTTTAAGTTTCAAAGAAGGCAATTTCCTTTAGTTCTTTCATTTGCAATGACTATTAATAAAAGCCAAGGACAATCTTTAAGGCATGTTGGAGTCTATCTTCCTCGATCTGTATTTTCACATGGCCAATTGTATGTTGCCATATCAAGAGTCACATCAAGAAATGGATTGAAGATATTACTGACTGATAGTCAAGGTCAAGATACAAACATCACTTGACGTTGTCTACAAAGAAGTATTTCGCAATTTATAACACAGGTATATTTCATAGAACAATTCATATTTTCATCAAGGATCAATATACAGATTTCCAACGTGCTACACTTGCGAAATCAAGTAGTGGTTTGAAGAAACAATATGCTTGAAAGAATTGTTGATCAAGGAGTATTTTGCAATTACAAAGAAATATGCTTGAACTACCTATGTGATGTTTTTGAGATACTTTCTTGCCTTATAGCTTATATTTCTAATAGTATTCCAATATAAATTACATTTTTTTACAGTTTTGCATATAAAATTCTTTTTAAATGGTATTCTAGGATAACCCGCGCATCGCGCGGGTGCACCGTCTAGTTTGTGCATATGCAAAATAAGTAGTTTGTTGGGCGGGAAAAACCAATAAGCAGACTAACCAGGATTTATATAGAAAGATTATAATAATTAATAACTAATGCAAATTAAAAGACAAAAATCTCACTCTTGGATGGAAATAAATGTAATAAAATACACAAAAACACTCATTTCTCAAAGATCACAACGGTAAAAATAGAGAAACTGATAAAGGCATCTTTTTACTTTTCTATTCTCTCTCAGCTCTTTCCCTCTCTTTTTATTTTTCTATTAATGCTGTTATGGCATATTTTGGCTTGCCAATATGCGTATTTCGTGATGTACCTGTATTATGGAATTGTGCTATGTGTGAGAATGTGTGAATTCCAGGAACAGATGTGAGAAATATTATGAATTTCTATCTCTGCTTTAGTTAATCGAATAGGCTTGAATTTTTAACCGATTAGACTTATTTTTATGGCTTAATTGATTAGGCTTAGTGAAGTTAACCGGTTAGATTCGCCTTATGGCATAACCGATTAGAACGTGTCAGGGGACAAAACCAAGAAGTTAGTATAGTAGGTTGACGTTGATAATTCCTGGGAGAACCTAGATGAAAGCTCTGGATAGATTTAAAATGATACTATAGACGTGAATCCCATATTAATGAATTTGGTGGCAAAATATGGGAGGACTATAAGGTATTGAACCCGTGGACTGATCCTTAGAAATTAAGTGTTGAATATTTTGGACCCTAATCGATTAGACCCGTTCTGCTAACCAATTAGAGGATTCTGTGAAGCCACAACTGACCAGACCTATTTTTTGGACCTAATCGATTAGAGCATGTACTCTAATCGATTAGATCGACTAAGTTCAGAACTTAGAATGTTGACGGGTATACTAGTTAGTGGCATGATGGAACCAATTAGGAGATGATTTATGTTGAACTCATCGTCCATACTGTGTTAACTGATTAGGAGATGATATGTAATCCATTAGATGAATACGAGACTGATAATTGATTAGAGCTAATATCAACCGATTAGGCTTGAGATCTTAATCGATAAGATCCAGTGTTAACTGGTTAAAGTATGCATGTTAACAGATTAGAACTCAAGTGTAATCTATTAGACCAAAGGTCTTATGGATTGAATGACTTCCACAATATTAGATGTTCAAATGATGTGGCACAATATCACGTTACTGTTGTTTTTTTTTTATAAGCATCACGTTACTGTTGTTGTTGTTGATTATAACACTGTTGAGTGTTATCGATTCGATTGAATCAAGAAGGATCTTGGATGGGATAGGATAATGTACACGTGAGAATTATCCATCTTTGGGATGAGGTAATGCATGCTTTAGAATTATCCACATATGGGACGTGATAACGTATACTTGAGAACTATCCACGTCTAGAACGAGATAGCGTACACATTTCGTTCAGGATTTGGTAGTTGAGAACTATTCATGTTTGGAATACGATAGCATACATCTTTCCTTCGGGATTTGACATTTGAGTATTATCCATGTCTAGGATGGGATAGCATACACATTTCCTTCGGTATTCAGCAGATTGAGTATTATCCACGTCGACGAGATAATATTGCCAATTGTAAGTCATTGAGTTTGGTTTGGTCTTTGTTCTTATATGGTTTACAATTGCTTTAGTTATCATATGCTGGGCTTATGTCTGTTTAACGTGTGCATGTCTCTTTTTTAACATTTTTTCGTGTCTGGTGTGTGTGTGTCGCGAGCATTTATTGAGATTTTCTTCTCATCCCTTTAAGTTTATGTTTTGGGTCTTGCTAACAAGTGCCTAAGGGCACTAGTTAAGGAAGCAAAAAATAGAAGTTTTGTATTGAAAAGAACAATTTTTAAACTTCCAAAGAATTGAATACATCACTTCCCAACACAATATTTCTATATTTGTTTTCTTAACTAGTGCCCTAAGGGCACTCGTTAGCTTTTTCCTTAGGTTTTTACAGCTAATCAACTTGGAGCATTGGGTGATATCTTATCTTATTTAGGATTAGAGTAGTGGGCATACATATTTGTAAATAAAGTTCTAAGTGTATAATATTTAATTTTTATTGAAACATGATTTGTAATATTTGTATAATAATTATGCGGGGCTTTGGTCTCGATGCGAAATTATTTTCAAAGGTTTATATTTTAGAAAATATTTTACATGCATTATGTTGAGTAACTCATTTGAAATATTTACAGAAACCTTTATTTATTTATTTTTTTTTTTTTTTGGACAGAAAACATCTAATTCATATCATTCAAAATGAAAGAGTTAATACATGCTGGGACATCAATATATAGTTGAGGATTAGCTGTGACTAAGGCTGCCTTTGCTAGCATATGGGCAACCATATTAGCATTTCTCTTAACAAAACTCACATGAGAGTTTGAACAAAAGAAGAGAGTTTCTCTTTACTATATTGTACTATGCACCCAAACTCAGTGGCGTCCGTTTTTGGCTTATTGAACGCGTCCACCATCAACTTCGAATCCATCTCAAAGATGACATCCTTGAACCCGAACTCTCTAATCCACCCAATGGCAATCTGCAGGCCAAGGGCCTCTCCCATTTTCACATCAACAATTGGCCGGATCCATTGACTCCTCGCTTCCACAAAAAGACCAAGCTCATCCCTCAAGCAAATACCCACTCCCACTCAGGTCATTCTATTGTGAGCTTATGAGAATGCAGCATCAATATTGCACTTGATAAATCCTGGAGGAGGTTTTTCCCAATTGCTTCGAACTGCATCTCTATAAGGGGCAGCTCCCTGTTGCCTTTGATTTTGGGGCGTGCTTTCTATAGCCTTCATCCACTCATCAATCAGAACTTTGCCCCTACAGATTATCGTTGCACTGGTTTCATTCCTTCCCAGATTTTCTGGTTTCGACCTCTCCAGATGCTCCACAATGTCATGGCCATACACTTCTTCTCCTCCAAATCAAGCTGAGTAAGAACACTGAAGAAAGCCTCCCGAAAGAATGTCGATTCCACTAAATGAGGGTTAATACACCGCCACAGGTCCAGCTTGCGCCAGACTCCTTCACTCTTCAGGCAAGTTAGCAGAATATGGCTCACTGTTTCATCTGCCGTCTCGTACCAGGGACAAAGGATGGGCACTTCCATCCCGCAGTGCAAAAGATTAGCTCTGATTAGGAGACTCTCTCTACAGGCTCTCCACAAGAAACTCTTAACCTTAGGAGGTATCGCTAGATTCCACAGATCTGTCCAATTTTCAGAGACTTTCAGGCGTGATGTATCAAGAATTTGATCCATACAGAGTTTATACGTCAACCTCACAAAATAATGGCCCTTGGGTTCCGGCCACCACACAATATAGTCATCCCTGAATGCTTCAAAGACTGGTGTTACAAGGATAGCTTCCGCGGATCTGGAATCACAGTGGTAGCGAACCAAACAAACCCTCGTTCCAGCACTTTCCATCATTGTTGAGCAGCTCGTTAACCCGAAGAAGATGAGAACCAGGACCTATTGTTATTGGGCTCACTATTTGACCATCTGCAGCCCAAATATCATGAAAAACACGGATTTGGTGTCCAGACCCAATCCTCCAGCGGGTCCCGATCCTAAGAATTATGCCAGCCTCATGCAAGCTTTTCCATGCATAGCTTGAATTACTGCCTCGCTTTGCCTCCATAAAATCATAATTTGGATAATATTTGGCTTTGAATAATCGAGCAACAAGTGTATCTGGGCACATCATCATTCTCCAACCTTGCTTACCAAGAAGGGCCAAATTAAACACATAAAGATTTCTGAACCCCATGCCTCCATCACACTTGCTTATTGATAATTTATCCCATGACATCCATCTAATCCCTTTATTACGAGTACCACTGCTCCCCCACCAAAAGGAATTCATGATACGCTCTATCTCATCCCCTAAAGATGAGGGAATAAGAAAAATGCTCATGAAGTAAGTTGGGATGGAATGTAGGACCGACTTGATCATTACTTCTTTTCCCGCGTGAGACAGCGAGCGACCTCCCCATGAATTTATTTTTTTCCAAACCCGGTCCTTGATAAATTTTAACAGAAACATAGTTCTCATCTCGGCGATAACTCCTTTATATTCCAAGGGTTTTTATATAACAATGACGAAGTTCATAAGTTTTATGCGGACCAAGCTTTGAGATTACACACTTATTTTTAAATAAATAGTTCTCATCTCAGCGATAACTCCTTTATATTCCAAGGGTTTTTATATAACAATGACGAAGTTCATAAGTTTTATGCGGACCAAGCTTTGAGACTACACACTTATTTTTAAATAAAATATTAATTACATGTGTTTCATTTATTTTATGAAATGACTTTTAAACGTTATGTTTATTAAAATTAATGTTTTAGTTTTACTCCTAAAACGGTGAGTATTCGAAAAGTAAAATTCATTTTATTTTATGAACAAATCCGCGAATACGTCATTAATTGTATGTTAGGAAAAGCAACAGTTATTTTAGGGTGTTAAATATGGCACAGGTCAAATACAATAATAATACACAAATAAAAAAAAACAATTAAAAGAATGTACCAAAAAAAAAACAATTAAAAGAAGTAGGTATCTTCAGAATAGTGGTCAAAATAAGCCCCTGTTATTTACAAAGCTACGCCAAGCAACAGGAAAACGGATTCACTACAGTTGTACGGACCACACATTCACGCATTCGGTTATTTTTTGGCCGTTCGACGCATTCGGTCATTTTTCTGCCGTTCGATCATACAAATGTTTTTATTTATTTTTAAAATTTAAAATACTGACTTTAGATCTGAACCGTCCAATCTACATCTAACAGCTCAAAAACCAAAATGCGTGAATGCGTGCTCCATCTGACCGGAGCAAATCCGGATTCGAAGCAGCAGACTCAAAATAAGCGAGGCTGAATGCGCCTATGTTGAAGGGAGAAAATTTGATACAGTCACTATTAAGCGTTTGTTTGGCTTGAGCGATAGTGTGCAAGAAGTGAAAGATTCTCAAACTTCGAGCTTTCGACGTTTGGTTTACAGTGGAAAGAGGAAGGAATGATCGAATTTTGTGTACCCATTGAAAGACGCTTTCCGCGCTCAACTGAGCAGAGAAGTAGGGATAAAGCTGATTTTAAAAGACATAAAGGACCATGCTTTCTCATTTTGTGACTTGCATTGTTGACGTTGTCTGTTCAACTATATTATAGCATGTGTCAGTCAGTCCGTGTATAAATAACGCCCAACAGTGCACCACTCGTGGTTTCAACTTTCACAAGTATATAAATTTATATTTATATATATCAATCTAAATAAATATAAATAAACAAATATAAAAAATAATAAATAATATATACATTCTATTTCTATTGGCGGTGTTTATGTCAAATTTCTAAATATACTTATTTCTTTTCTCTCACTTTTGACTCCACTTTTTTTCATACCAAACAACTAACACTTTGTTTGGATGAGAAGAGAAAGTAAAAGGAATAAAAGTGAGTAAAAAGTGAGATAATTTTTTAGTTGTTTGATTTGAGTGAAAGTGAAAGGAAAATGAGAGGAAAGAAAGATGCATATTTGTAGAATAACAAAAATATCCTTAAATAAAAATTGAATATGATAAAAAGAATTAAAATATCAACACAAGATAAATTTTAGAGATATATTACTGAAATTAAAAACATTAATTTTATGTAAAAAAATTGATTCTTTATAAATAAAAAATATTTATTTAATAATTAAAGGGTGCTACTCACAAAGTATTATTAATTAGTTATTTTAAATAGAGTATTAAAATTATAAATGGTTTATTTTAAATTTAATTAATTTATTAATTAATTTTAATTGAATGTGCTACTTCACCAACACTTTGAAAAAAACACATTAGCTAAACGCAAGCAAAGAAATGGACCAAAAAAGGCAAGCACTAAAAGCCGTACGACCATGCACACTACCTCATTCATTAAGCACGTAACTCAAAGCAAGGGTTTTTGTATCTTTTTGCCACAAGCAATGCTTTCCCATTATTTTCTTCCCAAATTGCGATGAAACGTTTTGAAGGGTGGGACCCACGAAAAACAATCGTTCCTCTATTTTTACTTGGAGAACCAAACGATGGAAGCGTGAATCTCAAAAAACTCACTCGTGTGAGGTTCCGTCGTCGACTTTTCTCGTGTTTCAAACAATGCGTAAAACAATCATCGCATTTTTTACTCTATTTTTTTTTTATATAATCTTTCTTTTCACTTTCTTTTCTCTCACTTTCATTTCTTAACCAAACAAAGTGTAACGAATTGTCTTATATTTTTCCCATTTTTTGATGCATTATTTTGTTGTTTCTATTGGGCTTGGTAATGAAGAATGATTCATTGGTATGTAAATTTTTTATCTATTCGAAATTCGATGTTTTCAAGGATTAGTACGTTGACAAATACACCTTTCGATCTGAAATATATTTTATAGACTTTTTTACTTATATTTTATACCAGAGAGAGTACATAACAATGACAATATGCAATTCCCATTTATTGTTGCACACAAGGAAGATACATGATGCCTCACCATGATGCCTCACCCAAAAAAAAAAGGAAGATACATGATGAGGCAAAAATCATGAAATAGCAAAGGGGCAAAAGTCATTGATTGCATACGAAAAAGTTTGGCCCATATTAAATGCACCCTCACTTATTGAGTACACCGCACAAATTTACGAATACCCCAAAATACCCTTATACAAAATCGAAAATTTGAATTTACAGTACGTATATTTTTTTGCGTTCTAAACATAGTACCGAAAATTCGAATTTTCGGTATACAATTTGTGTACCGAAAATTTGAATTTTCGGTACTAACAAATTTTTTTTCATTCCGGAAATTATGAATTTCTGGTACAAAGATTTTTTATTTTATAGCGTAAATTCATAATTTACTGTTTTTTTTATGAAATATATTTATTTTTTATGTAGGGTTATTTTAAAATAAATAAATTCATTAAAATAAATATAATTTTGTTAAATAAATAAATTTATTTAATTGTTTAAATAAAAAATTTATTTGATTTATTTAACTAAGCTATTTTAATTTTTTTTTTAAATTTGCAATACTAATTATTTGAAACTTTTTTATGCTTTCAGATATGTCTATGATGAGAGGAGCTTCTGCTGTTGCAGGTGCATCTCTCAGAAAGCAGCAGCCTATGACTCCTCTAGGAGTAGGAGGCGTGTTGAACATATTCACGAGGGTGGTTTTTCTACAGTACATCCTGGTTGGTGACATGTACTGTAGAAAAACCACCCTCGTGAATGTGCTCAACACGCCTCCTACTCCCAAAGGAGTCATAGGCTGCCGCTCTCTGGGAGGTGCACCAGCAGTAGCAGAAGCTCCTCTCATCATAGACAAATCTGAAACCATAAAAAAAATCCAAATAATTAGTATTAAAAATTAAAAAAAATTTAACATAGCTTATTTAAATAAATCAAATAAATTTATTTTTATTTAAACAATTAAATAAATTTATTTATTTAACAAAATTATATTTATTTTAATAAATTATATTTATTTTAAAATAACCCTACATAAAAATAAATACATTTCATAAAAAAAAGCATACCGTAAATTATGAATTTACGGTATAAAATAAAAAATCTTTGTACCAAAAATCCATAATTTCGGGAATGCAAAAAAATTGTTAGTACCAAAAATTCGAATTTTCGGTATACAAATTTTGTATACCGGAAATTCGAATTTTCGGTACTATGTTCATAACGTAAAAAAAATACACGTACCGTAAATTTGAATTTCCGGTTTTGTGTAGGGGTATTTTGGAAAATTTGTAAATTTGGGGGGTATACTTAATAGGTGGGGGTGCATTTAATATGGCCCAAAAGTTTTGCTCTATGTTTTGGCTGTGGGCTCCAACGGCCCATTTGTAAAATTTTTGTTTTTTTTTTTGGGTCAACGTAAAATTTTTGGTTGAAATGCTCTTATTTTTAAAGATATTGGGCTCAATAAATTTCAGAAAGTTTTGGCCCAAGTTGTCCCAATTTTTAAAATTCACCGACCATTTTTTTTTTAAAAAGGAAAAAAGAAGGAAAATTTGAAAGAATAGGATAAAATTGGATATCTACATGTTGACGACGGACGATGAGGCGAGATATTGCTTGGGCTTTCCTTTGCTGAGGGAGCTGAGATACACAAGGAAAGACCGAGACAAAGCTAACAACGAAGTAAGGTGGTTTTTTTATGTATTCATGTTGGGTTGGAAATATTAAACCCAAAATTTGACCCATACACTGATTGGGTTTGTTCTTCTTGAAATTGATCTAACTCAATGACCCAACCTAGGTTTTTTTATTGGGATCGAGTCGGTTCGACCGGGTTGGTCAGGTTGAGTCGACCCATGATTACCCTATTTGAGTATGGAATGTGGGTTGGATCCTTTCTGTGAGGCTAGATACAACATATTCACAATTATTTTGTTGAAATTAATATAACGACTCTCAGGCTTTGATTGGTTGTGAAAAGAAAAAGAGAAGAGAGAAAGATGTGAGAAAGAGTATGAAAAGAAAGAAAGATGTGAGAAATAGAGTAGATTTGATGTACTGTTTGACATGAGAGAAAGAGAGAAGAAATAAAAGTGGAAGAAATGTGTTCTCTCGCTCTCTTCCTTTGTTTGGTTGAATAGACAGTAACAAAAGAGAAATACCATTATCTTTGAAAGGACAAAAATAGTCTCAGACTTAAAAACAATAATGTTTATTGAAATTAATAAGTTAATTTTTTATTTTAATTAGGTTAAGAAATTGAATCATTTAATTAATGTTTTTTATTTTGATTAGATGTTTTTAATTTAATCAAGCAATTTAATTTTTAAACTCTTACACATGCCTCCCTTCGTGGTGCTCCAAGGTTGCCGTACAAAGAAACCCTATTAAAGGAAGCATTGGAGAGATTGCAAAAAGTAATGGACCCTATTAAAATTATTTCTATCTTCTCAAGTTCTTTGCAAACCTCCCAAACCCAAGCTTTGCTAGGGTTTAGTGGAGGCTGCCTCCAGATTTTTCTGGTCTCTTCCCCTAACCTTTGTTGGCCACCTCCGGTCTCTGTCGATTCTTCCCTTTCCTCCTCTCGTTCTCCCTGGTAACTCCCTTTCCTCCTCTCGTTCTCCGATTCCTTCTCTCTTTTCTCCCCTGTTTCGATTCCTCTTCCAAATCACACTATACCCAGTTACCAATATGTGGTGTCGGGTTGATCTGTGGCGACGGCTATCAACCACCATGTCGGAGCTTCCTCAAGCCCAAAATGGAGCCACCTCCTTCCGCCATAGGCCTTTAATGTCTTGATGGAATGTCTATTTCCCCCCTTGTAACTACCGTGAAATCCATACCCCAAGTTGTCCCCCATTTTTCACTCATTAAGCCCCTGACCGCCCTCCTTCAAAGCCACCAGATTTTGGTGCTAGATCTGAATCCCGGTGGAAATCTCCCAATTATATGCATGCCCAAGAATCCAATCTCGCTTCACATGGCCAAACATGCCACGCCAATACCCCGTCTTCAACACCGATCCTTGCCCGCAAGACATCTATGTTGCTGCCATACTGGGTGCCCTGGTCTCTCTGATTTTCACTGAGCTACGCCACCGTGGGGTTGCCACTGTGTAATGCTAACCAGTCCGGTTTAAGGTGAGTTTCAGGTATGGCATCCCTGTTGCTGATCTCTATTTGGTCTCTATGGGATAGGGATTGATCGTAAGTTCTGTCTATTTCATTAGTGTGGATGTAGTGTCTGATGTTATGGTCCATATAAACTTGGTTATTCTGTTTAACCTTAGATCTGTTGGGGATAACATTACTGATGGGGGAAGGGGAAAACTTTTCTTAGGAATCTTAAGGAAATTTGTGGTGTGTCTGTGGTTATACCTCATTGTGGGGTACTGTGTTTCAATGCTCAATTTGAGAAACATAAGAAAGCTGCAAGACACAAGATGTGGTTATTCCTCGGGCCGTTTTTTCGACTACCTGCTAAGCTGCCTAACTATGATAGAGTGATATTAGCCTGTATGAACCCGTTTGTGGCTGATACAAAACTCAAGATCCCTCTTAACTATCTTTGGGGTCCCAGACATGTTCTCTTGGCAATGATGGAGACCACTTTTGTGTCGAATTGTGCATGATAAAGCCAAAAAAATGATCCTTAATGGGATGAGGATAAAGACCGTGGATTTTCCATTTAGATACATTGGCTTTTCAACAGTCTTTAGGAGGCCAAATATGGATATCTTAACCCTGTCATGGAACTTGTGTGGGAAAACTTGGAAGTTTGGAAGGCGTTGAGTAGTTATAAGCTGTCAGATGGAATTTGCAAAGGAATTGAAGCATTCAATATTGTGGGAAAACACAAAGAATATAAGCTAACTGTTGTTTAGATCAAACCCCCTTGTTTTCATTTCAACTTATGTGTACTGCTGCTTATTTCAATTAATGAAATCTGTCTTATCGCCAAAAAAAAAAGTTCTTTGCAAACCAATCAAATTTTTCATCTCTATTCTCTTTCTCTCTTCTTTAATTCTCTCTCACTTAGGGCGTGATTGTTTCCCGGGAAATAGCAACAAAAGATTTACGCGTGAGAGAGCTTTTGGAGAGGAGACTTCACCTATTTGGAACATTAGAAAACTAGACCAGAGATATAAAAATGCTATGAGGCCCACGTTTGTTCTCTTCTTCACAACATTGGAAAGAAAGTGAAGAGAGAGCTTCAATTTTTTTGTTTTACTTTTATGGTCTTCTTTGTATAATGAGAACTTTCGAAAATCAACATTTCAAGTTCAACAATTTAGTGGTGTACATGGGTCGGGTTGGGTCGGTTTTGACCAAACCCGATGTCTGAACCTATTAAAATTTCTCGGTTTAAGTTTGGCAAAAAACCCGTAGATTTCCTATCAAACACGAACCAACCCAATTTGGTGATGAGTTAGTTGGTTTGGGTTAGGTTCGTGGGTCATGAGACAAAAAAATAGCTTCTAAAATTCCAAAAAAGTGTCATTAAACACTTCAAATTCTACAAAATTTTCAGCAACATTTGAACTAATTAAATTCCACAGTTTTTAAAATGACATTCTATTCCACAAAGTTTTCATAAAACAGAAAGGAACCCTAATTTCTAAGTGAGCAAGTAGTGTCTCATTTGTCATAAATAATGACCGTGTGAGAATAAGATATAAAAAAGTAAATTTCATGTCATCGGGTTGGACTCGCGGGTTCACGGATTTGAAATCATAAATCCGTTACCAGAACCAAACTACTTCGGGTTTGAATGGGTTGTCTTGGGTTCGACCCAAACTACGAAAAAAACCGAACTAAACGCTCTGGGTTGGGTTGAATCATCGGATTGATTGGGTCGACCCGGACCCGTGTGCACCCCTAAACAATAACGCCTCATGGCTCTCGCGAAAATAAACAGTAACACATCATCGCAAGAAATTAATTAATTTAATTAGATTGATTAAATTAATCTAGTAATTAAATTAATAAAAAATTACATTAAGTAATTAAATTAATTAATTAATTGAATTCAAATAAAAATTAAATTAATTTTGATGGGAAGTTTTTTAAATTTAGGGGTATTTTTGTATTTTTAAAAACAATCAACATTTATCTCTTCTCTATTTTTCTCTTCTCTTTCAAAAACAATCAACACTTTTCGCAACAATACCTCAAATTTACCTTATTTCTCTTTTCTCACACTCTTCTAAAAACAATCAACACTTATTGCGTGAATGTAGGCACTAGTACCGTACAATATCTCAAATTTAATATATTTATGTCTTCTCACATATTTCTCAATTTTTTCTTTCATCACAATTTCTCGTCACCGCAAAATACACCATATTTCTCTCAAACCAATCAAACCACCAACTTCTCGATGGATCTTAACTAGCCTTGTCTTTGGTTAGCGAGACAAATATCACGTTGTTAATTTTTGCTATGCCCCACCTGACCCCACTAGACCTTTATTATTTCAAACCAAATTTACACGTGCTACCAAACCCCAAGATCATGCAAAGCCATCCCCTAACTCTCTCACCTAGCAAAAGGGAAGCTAGTTGTTGTAGACTGTGTTCGAACATCATTTTGCAGGGACTTAGTAGTAGCAGAATCACAAGTATAGTTTGGCAACTTCCTCTTCGTATATATTGCAGCAATTATTATTTTTAATGCACTAATGTAAATTTATATGCGTGTCTATATATATATATAGATATATATTTGATACTTCATTTATAATTTTAATCAATCCCTCAATGACTTCTTTTAATTTATATTTTACTTAAATTTTAAAAATATTCAGAAAATATATGGAATATCTAATAATTTTGTAATGTGTGTCTATATTGGGAGATTACTCCGTTTTTGTGAACACCTTATTTCGATTGAGCATAGTTTTATTTTATTTGAAAGAAATTGGAAAGAAACCAATACTGAAAATAAAAAAGTAAAATTATGGAAAATCATTAACTTGTCTTTTAGATGATGGCGATGATACAAACACCACAACTACAATAACTAGTTTTCTTGCTAGCTACTCCACGATTTGAGGCAATTAAATTAATTCAAGAATTGGATATATCATATATTTAATTAAGGGTTAAATATATTGTTGTTCCCTATCTATATTATTCAACTTTAATACCTATAAAAATTTTCTTCATTTGTAGTCCCTATAAAATATAATAACCGTGTGCTTTTAAACCTAGCAGAGGGACTAAAAACACACCGTGCTTTTAAATATAAAATCTAAAAATGAATAATTTTTTTCAAAAAACACACTGTGTTCCAATTGTTGGGATTTTATAGGAATTTAAAACATTTTTTCCTTTAATTAACATGCAACTCTTTTTATCACATTGCTTTTTATCTCCATATTAATATTTTTACACAAAATATGAAAAGTTGGATGATAAAAATAACTAAAAAATACATGATAATAGTTTGGACATTAGAGGAAGATGTTAGGATGAACAAAAAGAGAGATAAATGAAGGAATAAAAATAACTAATTATTAAAATCTAGGCTGCACAAATTTAAAAGTTTAAAAATTTAAAAGGAATTAATGGAATAATTTTGTTGGGAACTCATGTCTTTGATTAAAAGGTATATCAATTAATTTAGTTAATTTAATTTAAATTATGTAAACAATTTACTCCTAAACACACGTACGTCCCAAGTAGGCCCCTACAACAAAAATTGCTTTATTTCCTTAAAAAAATTGCTTTGTTTTTAGGCTTAATTGAACTTTTGGTCCCCAGCTTTCTCAATTTGAAGATTTTAGTCCCACTATTTTATTTTTTGCGATTTTGATCCCTAACTTTCTCAATTTGGCAATTTTGGTTCCTATGTTTTTTAATTGCACTTTTTGTCCCACAAAAATCGTGGATTGTGCACTTTTGGTCTCCACTTTCCCAAAATCCAAATTTTTTTGAACCAAAAAGTGTATAAAATTCATGATTTTGAGGGACTAAAAAATATAATTAAAAAGTATGGAGACCAAAATCGACAAATTGAGAAAGTTGAGACCAAAATCGCCAAAATAAAATAAAGGGATCAAAATCGTCAAATTGAAAAAGTTGAGAGACAAAAAAATGCAATTAAACCTTGTTTTTACTAATATATTTTCCTTTCTCAAATTCTTATTGACAATTTAAATTAATTTTTTCGAAGGAAAATATTTATTTTTCTTTTTATCCTTTTGCAAACGCGCATAATTAATACGTGAGGTATTTCCCTTATGCAAAAAAAAAAAGTGAGGTATTTCCTTTCCTATATTTGTATTCTTTGCTTCTTTTTTTTTTTTTGGTGAAAGTACATAAAAGAAAACAAAAGAACTAATTGCTCAAAGCATCCTGCAGCAGCAGCAGCGAGCCCAAGCCACCAAGGGGAGAATCAGTGGCGGAGTTAGCCCCTTTTTTATGAGGGGGCCAAAAATAAAGAGTAATTTTTTTATAGATAAAATGAACTATTAATTTTTTTTAGTAATAAACTACTACTCCGGTCTGAAATATAAGCAAAAAAGTGTCTAAAATATAAGCAATGTGAGTATTTTTTTTAGTGTAAATACTTTATCTGATAAACGTGTTCTATTACTACACTGGGGTACCGACCTGAGTATTTTTTGGGTAACGAAATTCTATATTACTACACTGGTCTTTAGTAATTTTTTTTGGGTAGCAATGGCTACCCCATTGATACACTACCCTCCGCCCCTAGGGAGAATCCCAGGGCACATAGTAGTCAGAAGAGCAAACACCTTCCTTGGCCAAAAAGTCCGCACAAGTATTTTCTTCGCGAAACACATGCCTGAGAGAAATACTTGATCAAGTAAATTTGTAAATAAATTTGTATTCTTTGCTTTTATCCTAAAATAAAATATACAGATGGTTTGACATTATGTAACCACAGCTTCAGAACATGGATAATGTTTGTTAATTAAGCTGGACCAACGATTCTAGCTAGCTTCCTTTTGAATCCGGATTCTCTGCAGTTGCAGAGATCACGAATTCACGAATTCGGCGGATCTCGATCGTCGAATCGAGATCGAACGGTCGAGATTCAAGCTCGATATTTTAGGATTTTAAAAAATAAAAAAGTACTCAAATCGTGCGAATGCGTGAATTCAGGAACCTGCCGACTGCAGGGAATCCGAATTCCTTTATTTCATTCACTTACGATGACAGTTCTTTAACAACACTTGTCTTTTCAATTTTCTTTTAAAATATTTGATCCTTTTTGCTTTACATTACAAATATGAATTTTAAATATTTTATAATCATATTTTTTATTTTTGTATATAATATTTTTTAATAATATCATTCTAATATACATTAATTAACAAACTTTTGTAGATATTTTAATTAGGTATATTTTAATTTATATTTCTTAAATTATTTTTCCCTCATATGATTAGACTAAAAATATGTCTCATGTGGTTTTTTTGGCAACCCACTATAATTTAGACTTTTGGTTCCCCTGGTGCGTCTCTGGGTATCGTAACAAGTTTTGACTCTTTGGGCCAATGAGACTAGTGATTGGTTTGGAGCTCAGTCACACTTAAAGCTCGTCATCCCTCTCCAAAGATATGTTTCGTGGGGATCGAACCTTAACTAGTCCTCCACCCATAAGCTCAATGTGTGTTGTCAACTGAGCCACACTCATCGGGACACGTGGTTTTAATTTTTTTCACATTTCTCCTTTTGTCCTTTTTCTTCATTTGGTATAACTTCAACCACCTGTAGTACTTTGCATATACTCTCTCCGTTTTCGTATATAAGCAAAAACCACTTTTCACATTCATTTGAAAAATGTATGTATCTGGTCGAAATTTTGGACCAAATACATACATTTTTCAATAAATGTGAAAAATGGCTTTTGCTTATATACGAAAACGGAGGGAGTATAAAAATAGAAAATTGTCCTTAGTGAAAATTCCCTATTTGTTGGTAGTTACAAAAAGATATAACTCATTAATTAATGTTGTAGTTGTACCATGTGCATTAGAATCGATTATGGTAAGCCTCGAAGATTCCATATCCGTGAAAACAAAACGAACACTTTGATGTGGTAATTTTCCCATTCGCTTTCCTATAAATATGGTTTATGTATGAGCCATTTAATGTGCCCAATATAGCTTTGGAACAAAGGCAACCCCTTCACAATCCTAAAGAAAATTATGTCTGCTTCAAACCCAAATATCTGCTCTGGTTTTACTCGTCCTAATTCGGCAAATTATCACGCTAGCGTTTGGAAAGATCATTTTATTCAATATGCTTCAGAAACTATGGTAACGAAACTATATTCTTTTTAAGTTGATCTGCATATATATACATTAATATGCATGCATATAATTTGTATCATACACATAACCAAATGCCTATAAGTATCCTTCGATGAATTTTGACTTTATAATATATATTTTTTTCATTCTATTGATTTTTGTAAAACTTTATTACAATTATACATGCAAGCAGGAAGTGGATGAAAAAATGGAAGAGCTTATTATATTACTGAAAGAAAATGTGAGAAAGATGCTAGTTCCTATGAATGAAAAGGCCATACAACCCTTGACCAAGGCTAACTTGATTGATTCAATTCAACGTTTGGGATTATGCTATCATTTTGAACATGAGATTGATGAAGTGTTGCAACATATTCACAATAATTATGTTGAAAATGGTATAATAACTCTCAATGGAGACCTCAATTCTCTTGCCCTTATCTTTAGATTATTGAGGCAACAAGGATATCACATTTCACCTGGTATGTCCCGCCTTATCTACATCATATAGTATGTTCTATTGCTCTTTGGAAAATGTATGCAAACACGGGAACACAACATATATATAGTGAGGAAATGGATTCAAATTGTTTAGACATAAAAAAAAATAAAAAAATAATAAATCTTTTGGTAAATACATGATTCAATCCTATATAAATCTTATGGTTAATCCATGATTGAATCCTAGATGTATTTAACAAGTTCAAGGATGAGCAAGGAAATTTTAGTGAAAAGCTTGTTGACGATGTTGAGGGAATGTTAAGCTTGTATGAAGCCGCACATATGAGTATTCATGGAGAAGACATATTAGATGAAGCACTTGTTTTCACTTCCACACAACTTAAGTTGATCTCCACCCAACGAAGTCCTTCTCTCCATGCAAAAGTCAATAGTTCCTTAAAGCGGCCACTCTGCAGGAACTTACCTAGACTGGTGGCAAAGAATTACATTTCTACTTATGAGGAAAATCCTTCCCATGATGAAACTCTGCTATTATTTGCCAAATTAGATTTTAATATGCTCCAAAAACAACATCTCAAGGAAGTAGGCAACATATCTAAGTAAGTTTTCTCACCACATCATCTTAGTAAATAATTATAAAGTGGTAATTTCTCATACATCGATCAATCACTTCTAGAAAAAAAATGAATTAGTGGTGGAAATTAGAGGCAAAAAAATGAAATTGATCTCTAATTTTGGTGTCTTTGACACTTAGTGACATACATAATAAGAGATGGATTTTAATTTTTTTTGTCTTTAATTTCTCTTAGTAATTGATTTGTTTTCTAGTAATGAATGTCCCTCACTTGGCTATTTAATTTGTTGACCTTTAATGAATTAGGTGGTGGAAAGATATGGATGTCGCAAGGAGACTTCCTTTTGCACGTGATAGGATAGTGGAATTATACTTTTGGATATTAGGAGTATACTTTGAGCCTCAATACTCTCTTGGTAGAAGACTCCTGACAAAGGTGATAGCTCTGGCATCATTGATTGATGATACATATGATGCCTACGGTACATTAGAAGAGCTACAACTTTTTACAAAAGCAATCGAAAGGTTTGAGGTTAAAGTTAATTATAAATACTTTTTTTATTTCATAGAGAATGGATCAAATTACACTAGTGTAATACTTGGACAATGTTACACCATTCAATAATATCTTATCGGATAAATATTTTTCAAAATCAACCGTTAGATTGAAAGTTGTTATCATATAGATCATATCTATAAATTTTTACAAAATTCTATAATCGTTTGCTATGTAATCAAGAATAATGTCAACAATTGCATATAATGTTAATGTTGATGTATCTTAATGATATGATAAATGACTATAAATTTTTATAAAAATTTATAGATATGATCTATATGATAGCAACTTTTAATTTAACAGATGATTTTGAAAAACATTTATCCGGTAGGATATTATTGAAGGGTGTAACATTGCCCCAATATTACCCTGGTGTAATTTGATCCCTCCTATATTTCATAATTGAATTATATATTTAGAAGGAAATTTGTTAATTAGCTTACGATGACCTTTGAGATAGTGAATGAACAATTTAGGTGGGATATTAGCAACATGGATTTTCTACCTGAATACATGAAGCTTATCTTCAAAGCCACTATCGATGTTTATGAAGAAATTGAGCAAGAGATGGCCAAGGAAGGAAGAGAATTTTGTGTACTCTATGCCAAAAATGAAGTAAAACTCTAACTTTGTTCTTTTTCGTGTATTTCCTTCATTTGGAAAAGATATTACCAAATGCTATCTAGGAACTATAAGACATGGTATCGACCTATAAATGTGTCTAACTTCATGTATTCTTGTAAACTGTTGTGACGTGTATACCAGTTGATAAGGTTGGTCCAAGCCTACTTTGTTGAGGCCAAATGGTTCAATAGCAATTATATACCAACAATGGAAGAGTATATGGGTGTTGCACAAGTAACCACTGGTTTTCGTATGCTCACCGCAATTTCTTTCATTGGAATGGGATGTATCGCAACAGAAAAGGTGTTCCAATGGTTAACCAGTGACCCTAAAATTGTTAATGCTTCAATAATTATTTGCAGACTCATGGATGATCGTGTTTCCAATGAGGTATTCAAGAACAACATTATTAAAATAAAAAAAATTGAATTAGTGACAAAGTTATAGACAAATTTCATGCTTTCTTAATCTTTAATTTTCGTCGATGATTCAATTTCTCCTAGTAGTGAAAAAATCAACTTTCTTTGTTTTTTAATAATCATATTCTAATTACTATATGGTTGATAGTTTATTCCTTTTACATTTATTAGTTTGAGCAAAAGAGAGGGCATGTTGTATCTGCTATTGAGTGCTACATGAAGCAACATAGTGTCAGTAAACAAGATACAATTGACGAATTTGTAAGACAAGTGACAAGTGCTTGGAAAGACATCAATGAGGAGTTTCTTAATCCTAAAGAAGTTCCAAAGTCTCTTCTTATGCGAGTTCTAAACCTATCACGTGTGATCGATGTGCTATACAAGGATGGAGATGGCTATACTCACTCGAAAGGAACAACAAAGAACCACATCGAAGCTCTTCTCGTGAATCCATGTCCAATACAAGAATATGAGCTCCACTTCCTTAACCATATGGATCACTAAAAATGTATGCGTGCTTGGAGTAATAAAAGATAGGTCGAGTCTAGCAAGGCCCGATTTGTTATTTTTATTAATTGTGGGACAATTATGTATATTTTGTGAAAATAAATAATGTGTGGTTATGAAAGTAATCCGTGTAGTTATAGATATAGGCATCCAAACCAGTTACGGGTGGTGCCTTTTCTCATAGTTTGTGTGGTGTTAAAAGGAGGACGGACCTTGTTAAGGAAAAATCCAGTGTGTCGATGTGCATTGGTTACTTTATTTCATCATTAAGCAAATCAACAAGAAAACACCGGAGGAAACATGAGGACTCAGTCTGCCAACGTTTTCTATCCCTAGAGCGATCACGTACGCAGCATGCATGTCCATGACCGCACCGGCAATCTATTCATGGTCATGCCTCGGCCTTCCTTCCTCGCTTCCTACTTCTATAAAGAAAATGTTTGCAAAGGCTCTCACCAATTCCTTTAATATTCCTCTGCGCGATTTACCGAAGCCATGCATCAAAGGCGATGCTCTCGCTATTAGGATCTCCGAAGATGAATATTTAGCAGAGGTAGGTTGCAGACTGTCAATACGTCTTTCAAGGAAGGCTCACTCTTTCGAAGGGTGACTCTGCTTTACGAGTGGAAGCTTTGCGGGCGAATTACTCACCAAGCTATGGTGGTTGAGTGGCCCTTGGAAGCAGTGGCGGATCTTGCCCAAAATTTCAGGGGGAGCAGCAATTACTAACTAAAATATTATAGTTGAAATTCACAAAATTTCAATATAATTTTATCAAAGATTCAAAATTACATCAACATAAAACAACAATAAAATATATAAAAGAAAATACGTACATACATTTAAAGTGCTGCTCTTCGTTCTTTTAAAGACTTGAAATGGTCAATAATTGAATCAGAGTCAAAGCTTTCAGCTATTTCTTTTTCAATATAAACCATCATATTGTCAGCAAGAAATTCATCCTCCATCTTATTACGCAATCTTGTCTTGATTATCTTCATTGCTGAAAATGATCTTTCTGTAGTAGCAGTAGAAACTGGAAGAGTTAAGATAAGACGAATTACCCGATCAATCAAGTAATATGTATTTACCTTCCCAGTTTTTGCCAAAGCTTCACACAATTCAGACATAGTTGACAAGTTTTTCAAATCTGGATGACTAACAACATCAAGAATAAAGTGTTGAAGTTGAAATCTTAAACTAATCTTCTCTTGCTCACTAAAATCCATAGGATAGAATTTGTTTACAAGAGCACATATATTATCCATATCAAATGCTTTGTAAATATCCTTAGGAACCAAACTATTGCTCAGACTTAAAAGCTCCATTGTTCAGAAAATCTATGATTCAATTCCTGCAATTGCTGATCAATTGTAACACAAAAGAGATTCACTCTAAAATGTTGACCAACTATGATGTGATCCATTTGACGACGAGCCCGCCCTTCACGCTCTATATAAACAGCATTATAATCAGGAGAATCAATATCATGTTGTTCACAAAATAATATCACACTTTTCAATAAATCCTCCCAACCATCATCTCTCAACTTTTGAATCAATAATTTTGTAGTGCGGACTAAATGCATAGCATTAAGTATATCTTAGGATTTCTGTTGTAAAGCTTGACAAAGACAATCTGTAATTCCCATAATATCTTTCATCATGTGCAAAATCAATATGAACTCAAACGAATTCATAGTCTTATAAGCAACATTAGCATCCCCACGTTGAGAATAAGTTGATCCATTTTTCCTAATTTTTTGAAGAACCACACAAGTTGCATCATGCATATTTATCATACTACAAACAGAAGCAAAATGTGAGCTCCAACGAGTATCTCCAAATCGTTTCACAGTGCCGATCTGATTTTGTCCTCTACCACTATCAAGTTCACCAATCTCTAGCAAAAGTGTTATCTCCTCTAATTTGACAGCTTGTAACTCATCATGACGCTTACTAGAGGAACATACAATATTGACGACAAAAGTCAACTTTGAAAAGAACTCATGAATAAGGAAAACTTCTCTAGAAGCAGCAACTAAGGCAAGTTGTAATCTATGTGCAAAGCAATGTATGTAATAAGCATAAGGACAATCTTTGAGAAATAATGCTTGCAATCCATTCCACTCCCCTCTCATGTTACTAGCACCATCATACCCTTGCCCACGAATATTTGAAACATCAAGATCATTCCGAGAAAGAACATCACAAACTGCTTTTTTAAGAGTGATAGCCATAGTGTCCTTAACATGCACAAGATCAAAAAAACGTTCTTGTATACAACCATTTTTATCCACAAACCTCAAAATAATAGCCATTTGCTCCCTTAAAGATTCATCACGTGATTCATCAACAATTATGCAAAATTTAGAATCCCCAATCTCTTCTCGGATATAGCTTTTCACTTTACTAGACATGATATGCAAGATTTCCTTTTGAATCCTATGAGAAGTATACTTTGAATTATATGGAGCATTCTCTAGCACTACTTTTGCAAGTTCATCATTGTATGATGCTAAGAGTTCGATCAACTAAAGAAAATTACCTCTATTTTTTGATTCTGGTGATTCGTCATGGCCTCTAAAAGCACAAGCTTGAAACGTGAGCCAACGAATTGAATCAATAGAATTCTTGAGACGCAGTCTATTTTTTCTAACTTGATCGGAACTCTGCACATTAATGACATTTCTGATGTACATAGAATGATTGAACAAGTCTCGAGAAGCTATCAATGCATTATTGTGAGATGAACAAGGACTTTCTCCAATATGATTAAGAAAAGAACAACTCTTCCCAGCATTGACCTTTCTCCATGCTCTAAATCCTTTTATAGTAAAGACATCAGCTCCAGGATGCCCACTTGGATTTTTACTGAACAAGTAACAAAGCAAACAATAAGCAGCATCATTAGTCGGAGAGTACTCTAGCCATGATGGAAAAATTTTGAACCAAGATGCTTGAAATCGCCTTGGATGCTTATCTCCATTGAGGGGATACTTTTCAATTTGACATTGATATGGGCCCCAATTGAGATAAGCTTTTCGAACTTCATCTCTTTGATTCACTGGATATTCCCAAATTTGGGGACGCTTTCCAGGGTCACGTTCTAAACAATTGACATCAAATTCATCCATGGCGACCTTTTGAATCTTGCAAGGCTGCTCATCCAGTTGGGGAACCGTTCGATCACTGGAAGGACGCTTTTCAAGTGTCGATGTTGAAGCTATACAATTTTCATCTTTGTTGGTAGTTGTCCTCTTGAAAAATGCATCAATTTTCTTAAGTTTAACCATTTTATCTCTCCTAAAAAATGCATAAATCAATTAAGGTAAATTTAGCATCAAAAACCAGTACCATAATCAAGCTAAATCAAATCAAATTCCCAACAAACAACCAGTACCAACACAAGTTTTGAACCAACAACCAGAACCAACACAAGTAAAAAAAAAAACTGCATAAATCAATTAAGATGTATCTAACAACTATTAACATAATCAGGCTAAATCAAACCCAATTCCCAACAACCAGTACTTACCATTGCCAACACAAGTAACAACCAGTATCAAAGCCAGCAAAAAAGGAAGCAGTACCAAAGCACAAAGCAAGCAAAAACGAAAGTTGCATATACCTGAAATTGGCTGTCTGTGTGGTCAGTGGTGGTCGCTGGGCCTGGGCCGGCCGCCTGGTTGTGTCCGAAAAGCAAGGGCACAGAGTTGTGTCTGTGTCTCGGCGGCGCTGTGGTGGGGCGGGGCGGCGGTAGCGTTGTGGGGACTGCCGGACTGGGGCGGAGCGTGTTCCTTCCTGTTCTTCGGCCGGTGAATGCAGAGAGGGGAACAGCGACGTGATGCGAAGCAGCGAAGGCAAGGCAAGGGCACTGTGCACAGCGACGCCGACAGGAAGGAAGAGATTAGGGGCGAAGCGATTACATTTTGTCACCGAAGCAAGCAGAAGCAGCGATTATGAAGAGAGGAAGCAGCGAACGCAGTGGAAAGGGGCAGAGCAGAGGAAGCAGCAGATGGAACAGAGTGAGAGAGGAGTAGAAACACGGGAACGAAAATGAATCACTGTAGGGTGGGTTTGAATTGAAATAAACAAAACGATGCGTTTTGAGGGATAGAATTTTTTTTTTTTTTAACTAACTGAAGTAGTAAATAAATTTTTTTTATTTTTTATTCTGAGGGGTGCCGCGGCACCCGTCCGCTCCCACCAAGGACCGCCGCTGCTTGGAAGATATTGGTCTCACTTGGCAAAGGATATTATGAATTTAGCTTTGCCTCTGCAGAGGATCAACACAGCATTCGTTCAATCGGTGCCTGGAATCTTGAGCCCGGTGTGTTGCGCATCTCAGCGTGGACACCGGATTTCAATCCAAATGCTATTCGTCAGACAAACGTTCAATGATGGGTGCGCCTCCATGCATGGCCTAGCTCGGGAATATTGGCATCCCAAAATCCTTTTTGAGATCAGTGGAGGACGGTACAGGGGTTCCTATTGCCCTGGATGATGCTACGATGGCGCGCACGTTTGGTCACTTTGCAAGAGTTTTAATCGATATTGATTTAAGGACGAAGTTAAGAGATCAAATACTTGTTGAAAGGGAAGGTTATATATGCGTTCTTTATAGGGGTGGAGTATGAAAAACACTCCCTCAATTTTGTGATCATTGTCAAACCATTGGTCACGGCATAACCAATTGTAAGAGAATCAATCATCCCAAACAATCAAATGTGGCTGTTAATGCGCAACGTGAAGTCAAGAAGCCTTCTAGTGCTCTGGGTGCGGCTTTTAAAGCAAGGTGCAGGTATATCAAATTTGGTTAATATGAGAGATCCTATTTTAATATCCATCAAATTTGGTTAATATGAGAGATCCTATTTTAATATCCATGGAGGAGATTCATGAGGCTGAGGGGGCGTTTGTTACAGCTTTTTTTAGAATAAAATCATTTTTTTATGTTAAAAATCATTTTTTTAATTTTAATTGTGTTTGTTTCAGATTTTTTAGAAAATGATTTTTTTAAAAAAATGATTTTTAGGTTAAAAATGAAAAGCTGAAAAAAGTAGCTTTTTATTCATAAAAGTTGAAAAAATGATTTTTATAATCCTAAACAAACACAAATTAGCTTCAGATTTTTTTAAAATCTATAAAAAATAATCTTTAGATTATTTTAAAACATAATCACTTTTTTTTAAGTCGTAACAACCGGCCCTGACGCTTTTGTGGGAAAGAATAATGTTTCAGCCAATGATCCTATTTTTCAAACCACAAATAACCCGTTACTTGGGTTTGTTCATGAACTCGATGATACACCAGCACATGACAGCGTGCAACACATCCCTGAGGCAGCCAGCTCTTCCAAACAATTTCGATTCCACCAACTCCCAACATACGGTAGTTGACGAGACAGTTCATTATAGCAATTAGCAACCCCCGTGGTCTTGACTCCTCCTGGACCGTGGCTTGGTGGTTCCCTCGTCAACTGATAAGCATTATTTGTCTCAGGCTGCTACTAATTCAGCGGCTCAATCTAATGCCCATAATGACATTGCAACGTCCCCTCCAATTCCTCATGATCAAGTCCCCTATAATGGTGTGATTGAAAAAGATTTACGGATTGTGGGGAGGTTTTGGAGTGACGACATTAAAGATGACATGGATGATAACCATCCTGTGGATGTTGTGGATGATGCTGACAGCTTCCAGCCGGTCCTCTCTAAATCCAAGAAAAAGCGTTTGAGTCAAAAGAAAAAAATTTGCGGACCTGACAATGCAATATAACACCCGCTATAGGGCGGGTTCTAGTTCTATCTCTTTTTAATGAAGATTATTTATTGGAACGTTAGAGGGTTAGCCAATCCAGAGACTCAATCTGTTCTTCGGAAGCTTTGTCTTAAGAATAGACCGGATTTTCTTTTCATTTCAGAACCTTGGATTGGTATTGACACTATTCCTATTTCTTTTTGGAGGGCTCTTAATCTTCGTTATTTTATGGCGAATGACAGAGGCTCTCAATCAAGGTTTTAAATTGCGGTTGCGGTCGCGGATGCGGTTGCGGTTGCTGCGGATGCGGTTATTGCGGTCGCTAAGACGCTCATTACGGCCATTGCGGTGTGAAATAATTCGATGAATACACTAATTTAACAAAACTTCTATGATGCGGATGTGGTGTGATGCGGTTGCGGCGACTACCGCAACAGCAATATTGCGGCCGCAATTGCGGTTGCGGACCGCAATTTAAAACCTTGCTCTCAATTGTCTAATTTGTGGGGTTTCCGTGCCACTTACTTACCTGTTATTTTATCTAACTCTCGTTAGCATGTGGCTTTCTCCTTGGTTTGGGGCCAACAACAGGTTAATTTGGCTGCTATTTATGCTTCTAATAATCACCTGACCAGAAGGGTCCTTTGGGATGACTTAGCTGGCCTTATTCAAAATAACCAAGGGCCTTGGGTTTTGGTTGGAGACTATAATGCAATTTTGGGGGCTCATGAGCAAATAGGTGGGGGCACCCCACTTGCCGCTTCTTGTGATGATTTTAAGATTTGATCTGACACTTGCCTGCTTACTCATCTTCCCACTAGAGGCACTGAGTTTACCTAGTCTAATGGTAGGCGAGCTACTGCTCATATTGAGAGGCGCCTTTATAGGGCTTTATGTAATGATGACTGGTTCTCTTTTTGGTCTTTGATCACTTCTTGTTGTACTCTTACTAGGAGCTAGTCGGATCACTACCCATCACTTCTTGTTATGTAGCAAGGTATTACTACTTTCCCTTCATCTTTTAAATTTCATAGCATCTGAACCCAACATTCTGATTGCAAAAGATTGGTTCAAGACCACTACAAGAAATAGCACACATACCGACGGCCTATTACCGACGATCAAGACTCGTCGAACAAAAATTGGGATTTCCGACGGCTTTAGCCGTCGGTAAATCGTTACCGACGAAATCGGTATACCCGCTTCTGGATTTTCCAATGGCCTTAGCCAATCGATAAATTGGCAAATTTTTAAGATTCCCACCGGGTTTTCAAATACCGATGGGCTAGGCAGTCGGTAAGCTCGTCGGTCAATTGGCTGTTGAGATTACCGACGGGTTTGAACGTCAATATTTGAACGTGACCGTCGGTAAGGCCGAGTAAGTTTACCGACGGGTGGAGACCGTCGGTAAATTAAATTAAGCTGTCGGTAAAGTCCTGATACAACATGAGGACTACGCTCCTTCCTTATTCCCCTCTTTTGCATTGTTTCTCTCGTCTTCTCTCCTCTATCTCCCCTTGTAGCGCCTCCGCGTCTGCTTCCACCACCACTGCGCGTCCAGTGCCCCTCTATTACTGGTCCTCCACCACGTCTCTCTCTCTCTCTTGCATAGTCACAGTCAGTGGTTTTTTCAACTAAATGAACGAGTGATTTTTGCTTGGTGATACTTTATTTGTTTTTTATGTCCCAAAAATAAATATGTATTTGAATTAAGTCATGTTGGTATTGGAGTAGGTAGAATGGAATACGAATTTAGGTTGACATGTCAAGAGGATTAATTGTGTATTAAAAATGGCTTTTAAGGTTTTGAATGATTTTTTAATCAGTAGTAATGGATTAATGATATTCTTGATGAGAAATTGAGCTCTTTATGATTTTGTAGTTAATTTTTGCATTGTTGGATTTGATTTTGAGTTTGTATATGTATTGAAATTACTACATTAAGCTCTAAACTTATTTGGTCTGTTGTGTTTGGAATATTCTGTAATTGGTTAGACAATTTCTTGAGGATTAGGTGTGTTGTTTAGATGGTTTTGATATTCTGGTGTGGTTTTGATATTCTTGTTTATAGCTTATTAGTTTCTGCTAACAGAAGAAGCTATGTTTCATAGGCCTCTGAGAGTGCCACCTCCACCACTCCGCCGCGCCACTACCGCTCATGCCTCTACCACTACTCTGCGATCGGGGTATGCACTCTAACGAAATATCGGTTGACTCATTGGATGGAAAAGGGATGGCTGTTGACCCCCACACCGACATATTTCTTGTTTTGCTTCATAGTTCTCTCCATAGAGGGAATTTTGAAGTGATGTGTGTTTTTTTGCTGCCAAAAAGTTATTAAGATCTATTCATATAGCTAACCATTAAAAAATATTTGGATATTATTAATTAAGCATGTAGTTGATTGTTCCTAAGGAAAGCTAGAAATAATACCTGAGGAAAGTTAGAAATTTCGTTCTCCCATACACAGGGCATCATGCCATCTTTTCCACCTTGAAAACTCGGAGCTCATCTTCAAACCAATCTCTTTTTTTGTATGAATATACAGGTAAGACAAACAAGTTAAAAAACAGAGAAGGAAATTCTTTTCAAAAATGATGCTGACCTATCTAACATTCTATATAATAATAACAGTCTCACCTACATTAAGCATATATAAATAGATAACAGAAATATTAATATATTGATGACATCACTAAATTCTGTTCCCACATTTTTCGTTAAATTTTAATGGGTATCAGTTGCCACTGCAAAAGAATAAAACTTCCATGCATTGGAATTCTATTGAATACACAACCGGTATTTTTGTACATAAACATTGCACATGGTTAATGGAGAGAGGAAGTGAGAATCCAGGAATACAGATCTCCTTTTTTAGTCAAAGGTGATGGGGATTGGGGACTCTAATGCTTTTGGATGTAGTCAGAAACAGAGGAACAAACAGAGGAGTAAAAAAGGAGAGAAACACAAAGATGGAAAAGATAGACTAGCATGCTGTATAAGTTTTTGTCTATATCTTTGGATAAAAATATTTTATTAAGAGAAAGAAGACAAATACATTGAAGCAGCTAATACACACAATAATCTCTTAGATCAATTAATAATCTTTCTTTGTCTTCATTGATAGTGGGCCCTAAGAAAATATTGGATGGCCATTTAACTAACATGGTCCTAGAGCTTTGCATACACATTTCACACACATGATAAAACTAAAACTCTATTCATATATAAGCTACTGATTTCCAATGTTGAGGGTTTGCAGTTTCTTTTGAATTGTGATTTGGTTAGCAAGTTTTTGAAGACAAAAAAATAAAGAAGAAATGTCAATGCTTCAAGATTAAGCTCTAATGATTAATTTAGTACCACAAAGTAAGATATGGAATTGTTTACAAGAAAGTGAAAAGTAAAGTAATTAACCATGCACTCCACGATAAATGTAAGATAGTTATGCAGCTTCATCATAATTATTAATAACAATAATCAAACTAGAAAAGTCAAAATTCATCACGAAATCAATATTGATGCATGCTATTTGTAAGGGAAAATAACAAAGACCCACTTTTGTGATAAAAGGACTCAACTGATAGGAACTGATCAACTCCTGAAGATGAGGGGCACACTATCCAATTGATTGTCACTTTCAGAGGCCAGACACAAGATCACTGATAGTTGTATCCGTCCTGTGAGTCACTAGCAATCGACCTGGTCTATTAGCCATAGCTTATATTAACATAGAACAAAGTAGTAAAATAGCGTGCTTATAAATAACAGAAGCAGAAGATGCTATATTTCTACTACAAGTAAAAAGTTCACATTTGTGTTCATAAGGAAAGTAGATTTGGCTCCAAATGTGTGGATTTAAATTGTTTTTGTGTTAATTAAACCAAACTTTATATTTGCTATTCATTTATACATCCCTTCATTACATCATCTGAAAAATTCCACAACAATGACTTTGGTTTTTCAGGGCACATAGGTTTTACACACATACACAATTAAGAAAAGAAAATAATTAAGAATCAAGGGATCACTGTAATTTAATCTAATAATTAAGAAAAGAAAATACTCAGATCAATCAGTGAAGATTTAACATTTAACCAATTGTTACGTAGGTGAAATAAATGCAAGAAAACCATTTAAAATTTATTTAGAGCTAGTTTTCATTAAAGCATAACAATAACATGCCCCATATTAGCAGAATATATCTCTTTTTTGTTCTCAAGACATTTCATAATTTATTAAGAGTTAACACGATATTCACTTCTTCATACAGTCCAAGTTCCTGCAACATAAAATGAAGACCAGAAGTTAGAACCTCTCTGTCCTAATACTTTTTACCAGAAAAAAGTCACCACAATATGGAAATAATTTCTCCATAAAAATGATAAAAAAATTATGTTAGCCCAATCCAATTGAAATTTTCTGGTTTTGATATTTTTCTTTTCTTTTGACATTTATGCCTAGGAACATTACCGTGTGTGCTAAGATTCGAAGTAAAAGCTTATTTGCTTCAAGATAGCGTTGATAGGGGAAATAGATGTTTTACTTAACCTAATCTCTATTCATAATTAGAAAGTAGAGAAATTTAAAAAAAAGATCTAATTCTATCCTTGGCTGCAATTTGCTTTGCACATCTCTCTGTACTTCTTTCCCTTGCTACTTCTGCTTGTCTAATTCTATCCTTTAAGAGGATGTCAACTTCCAACTTGTTTCTTTTTAAATCACCAAGTTGAATTTCTAATTCTACCCTTGCCACTTCTGCTTGTCTAATTGTTATGTTAATTATTGTTGAAATGGATGTTTGATTATTGTTATTAGTATCGGAGAAAAGCCATAGCTTCTCGTTTGAGATTCAATATATTATTGAGTGCATGTACTCTTTCAGGGTACCATGTGCTCATTGTATATTGAACCTTGAATTGTCCAAGTCGGACAGTTTGAGAAAAACTTTTTCTTTACTCGTATAATAGTTGTTGCTTAATTCTCGTATCTTTATATTTGATGAAATTTCGGTTCGATTCATTTCCTTTTGTTCTCTGGGTGCATACTTGAGGGCCGTATTCATAACTGCAATTATTTAGTGTACTCAGAGACCAATGGGAAATGCTGTTGAAATTTTGTCAAGTATAAGATATGAGAATTAAGGAATGACTATTATACGAGTTCTGAAAAAGTTTTTCCTCGAATGGGATAGGGCCATACCATTTAAAGAAAGAGAGCGGTTGTAAGTACGTCGTGCTGCTGAAATTGTCATTTTTCTTAACATGCAGAAGATGGAATTTTTCCCTCCGAGTCGTAATTGGATGTACGATAGGTTGTATCTGGGGAGAGGGAGTTTGAAATAATCTTTTTGCGATGGGGTTGATCACTTTGTCCAAGCCGCAATGGCACATGAAGATTTCGAAATTAATGGAAGGATTAGATGTCTGTGTCTTAATTGCGATTGCAAAAGGATCAAGAGCCCAGGTGACGTCATATATCACCTGCAGAGAGTTGGATTTAGGCCTAATTACTGGATTTGGATAGACATGGTGAAGAGTTGTCTCGGGTTGATTTAGGGGTTGACGATAATTGCACAGGTGCTTCAAGCAGTTGCGTAGATGCGGGATATGGTGAGCAAATTGAATTGATGCAAGATATGGTTTGTGATGCCTTGTGGGTCAACGTGTCATTCGAGGAGCAATAGTATGATGACACAAATGAACTTCCAAATGAGACAGCACAAAAATTTTATAATCTCTTGTTAGAAACAAATAAGCCGTTGTTTGAAGGGTCTGCAGACCCTAAGTTTTCAATGTGTGTGAGGCTTTTAGCTCTTAAGTCCAACTGTAGTGCTACGGATGTGTGCTTGGATCTCATAACGAAGATGATGTTGGACTCGTCACCTATCAGAGATGGTTTGCCAAAAAGTTATTACGAGGCTAAAAGCTTAGTGTCCAAGTTGGGGTTGGAATCTAAAAAGATTGATTGTTGTGTAAGAGGGTGTATGTTATATTACAACAATGAATTCAGTAAAAACGATGGCACACTAGTTGAATACAAATTTTGTGGTGAGCCAAGGTATATTTCACACACTGATAATGGGAAGGGTAGACAAAAACCAGTTCCACGGAAGGCAATATTTTATTTGCCAATTATTCCAAGGCTACAGAGAATGTTTGCATCAACATAGACTGTAGACAAAATAACGTGGCACTATGAGAATAGAAGCACTTCAGGTATGTTGTGCCACCCATGTGATGGTGAAGCTTGGAAGCACTTTGATCGTGTGCATCCCGAATTCGCAGCAGATGCAGTTAATGTATGACTTAGCTTATGCTCTGATGGTTTTACCCCGTATGTTCAATCAACGGCGAAACCCTATTCTTGTTGGCCAGTTATTGTTACTCCATATAATCTTCCTCCTGAAATGTGCATGTCTAAGCCTTATATTTTTGACTTGTATTATACCGGGTCCAGATAATCCAACAGATGGTATTGACATCTACTACAGCCTCTCATTGACAATCTCAAATGGTTGTGGAATGGCGTTTTGACTTATGATATTGCACGAAAAAAGAACTTTACAATGAGGGCAGCTCTTATGTGGGCCATTAATGACTTCCCTGCATATGACATGTTGTCTGGTTAGGGTACTCATGGTAAAATGGCATGTCCCCATTGCATGGAACATACAAAGGCCTTTACCTTGAAATTCGGGGGGGGGGGGAGAGTTCTTGGTTTGACTCACATCGCAGGTTTTTACTAGGTGATCATCCATTTAGACGGAATAAGAACTCCTTCAAGAAGGGGGAAGTTGAATTAGATGGTCTGCCTCCAAGGTTGACATCCGAATAGATTTGGAGCAGAGTTATGGATCTGCCAAAAATCATAGATTATGGTGAATTAGATCGATTTGAAGGATATAGACAATGGCATAATTGGATTAAAAGAAGTATTTGTTGGGATCTGCCACATTGGAAAGATAATTTATTGAGACACAACCTTGATGTTATGCATATTGAGAAGAACTTTTTTGACAATGTTTTTCTCACAGTGATGAACATCAGAGGAAGAACGGAAGACAACGATAAGGCTGGACTGGACTTACCGCTTTACTGTAGGCGAAAGGACTTGCATTTGGCGACTCGGTCGGATGGGAAAACCCTGAAACCCAAAGCCTGTTACTCTTTAACTGCTGAGGAAGCAAGGTTAGTCTGCCAGTGGATAAAAGAACTTCGAATGTCAGACGGTTATTCTTATAATTTGGCAAGATGTGCCGATGTGAACAAAAGAACCATGATTGGGATGAAAAGCCATAATTGTCATGCATTCATGGAGTGTTTACTTTCTATTGCATTTAGTTCCTTGCCGTCAAATGTTTTAAATCCACTTACGGAACTCAGCTAATTTTTTAAAGATTTGTGTTCTGCAACCTTAAGAGAGGATGATCTTATAAAGATGGAGCATAACATATCAGTCATTCTCTGTAAGTTGGAGAGAATATTTCCCCCTGGTTTCTTTGACTCTATGGAGCATCTCCCAGTGCATCTTGCACATGAAGCTAGGCTTGGTGGACCGGTTCAATACAGATAGATGTATCCATTCGAAAGGTAATATAATAAAATATTCTGCCTATACAAATATTCATTTGAAGGGTTAAATGTATCAATTTTTATCATCAACCTTGTTATTTTGTAGATTTATGAGTGACTCAAAACGATCGGTGAAAAATAAGGCCAGGGTTGAAGGATCTATTTGTGCAACTTACTTACACTGTGAGACAATCCATTTTTGTTCCCATTATTTTACAAACTTCATGTTGACACCAACAAATAATAGGAATGAAATAGAAATTGAAAGTGAAAGACACCCGCTAGCCTTATCAGTATTTTGCTTTCCTGGTCATCATGCTGGAAAGGAGCTGACTTCCTAGTTAACGGGAGAAGAGTGGAAGTCAGCCCCACGTTCACGTGTTGATCAACTGTGCCGAAGTATCACCATATCTTACGTATGTATCATTTTGACCACTTTCAATTTCTTTTATCCACAGCTACTCATGTTCATTTGTTTGATAATGACTTGATCAGGGCATTCTTGTTAACTAGGCCCACAAGTGAACAAGACTCTTCTGCCTATATTCACGAATATTTCCTAACGTGGTTTATGAACCAGGTATGTATTTTTAGTCATATTTGAACTATTTATTGTTTGAAAATTCAAAAGATTGTTTGAAAAAAGGAACCATAATTTGTTTGCATATGGTGTATACACAGGTGTACAGTGAGGCAAAATCACCTAAAATCGAACATTTGAGAAATTTATCTCATGGTCCTAAATCACTTGTAAAAGAATGACACACGTTTTTCGTAAACGGATGCAAATTTCAAACCCAGTCAAAAACAGAGGGGAAAAAATAGTTAACAGCAGAGTTTATGTAAAAGGTGCCACAGATGGAGGTGAAGACGACTTCTACGGCGTGATTCAACATATATATGAACTGGCGTATAATACTTTAGACTATACTAAAAGAATAGTGCTATTTTATGTTGTAATTGGTTTGATCCGTCAAGTAGAGGCACAAGAGTGAATCGAAAATATAATACTGTTGACATATGTATGAGCAGAAGATACCAAATGTTTGATCCGTTTATCATGGCACAACATGTAAGACAAGTGTATTATGTCCCTTATCCATCAACTCGAAGGGACAAACAAGGTTGGTGTGTTGCAATAAAGACAAAACTAAGGGGTCGTATTGAAGCAGATGATCCACAGGAAGAAGTGGCTTATCAAGTGGATGAGATGTCTCACGTCAACATAGTAAATGAAGTGGAACCTATTTCTCGACTACGTGACGATCCAATCACATATGAAGATGTAGATGGAGATCAGGAATTAAATGAAGAAGTGGCAGAATCATCAAGATCTGAAGATGATGCCGAAGCAGAGTGGGTAGAATGGGCAGAATAAAATTGTTTAACTTTTACAATTAGAGAAATTAATGTCTAATAATATATTTTAATTTGTCAGTTACTAGTATGTAATATTTTAAATTTTTATATAAAAGTATGTAATTTAAAAATGATATGACGAAGGTTAGCGGTGTGTAATTATAAAGAGACTATAATTAGCAGCATAGTATAGACAGTAATTATAAAGAGATATTGAAAAAGTTATTGGTAGCATAAATATTAAGTAAAATCAACTTAAAACATCACTTGAAATAATTTTTTTAAATTTTCAGTGTGTAAATTGTTAGATATGCATGATAATCCTTTTCTGATGTCATCAAAAGTTCTACAGCCATTAACTTATCCAGCCATGAGCCATGTACTGGAACCTAAAAAAAAATCAAAACATAAAATTGGGTTACTATTCATATATTTTACCAGATTTAACTCAATTTAAGTAATAGTGGACTGATCGAAGTCCATAGTTATGTAAATAATTGTTGCATAAATTAATCACAGACAAATAAAGTGTATTTAAATCTAATTATTAGTTTCAAACTATAAAATGATTTACTGAATACATATTGCATGAATATTTGTTAGGTCAGTTTATTTCTGATATATAAAGGGATGTAACTTGTTTATTTTTATGGAATTCATTTTTAATATTGTTATGTTTAAATATAATATTTCATGACTGTTATTATTGAATTGTTCTATAGACATATATGACATCAGGAGGTCCAGGATCCGACCCCCTAGACCACCCACTGGTGGTAAACGAGGGGGGAAGGGCATAGCCATCGACCCCCACTCGTTGTCGAAGGCTGAATATTATTAGGATTGACGATGCTGGCTATGCGATGTTGTTATCCACACAGTGTCCGCATACATCTACGCCTACACAGGCTCCAGCCGCTGCTCGCCCCTACACGCCTCTCCAAAGGCGTTTCAAGACATACACAAAGATGCAAATTTCTTCGCACCGACACCTGATTTGCCTCCTATTTACATGGTCCCTACCCTGGGGTCCTAGCAGACACTTGGCACTTCTTCCTCCCATTTTGTGCCTTAGACGGTGCTCGATACTCATCTGTCCGATCATGAGTATAGTACGGCTCACACACCTAATCAGACCGGGGTTGAGCAGGACGAGGATGAGCAGCAGGAGGTTGAGCAGTAGGAGGTTGACCAGGAGGTTGTTGATGATATTCAGATGCTGCATGATGGCCGAGTTACTATTAGGCTGGCTGGTAAAGGGTAAGTATTTACACTTTTTTCGAGTTATTAATATGTGTATATATATATATTATCTTGTTTGACATCTTGTTATTGTTCAGTTTCCTTCTCTCAAAGCCAGCTGCGACGGCTATCACAGCGGTAATTGAGGATAATTACCACACGTTTTGGCCCACCTGGGGGAGTTGAAGGAGGAAGCAGGGGATCATATGTTCAAATCTTTTGGAGTAAGTTGTAATTTTTATTTTGTTGCATATTATTTTTTTATTTCATAAAATTCAAATAATAATGTATTATATTCATACAGAAGAGGGTATCTTGGAAAAAAGAGGATGAGGAGCGGATCGAGAAGAACTTCCATATGAAGGCCTTCTACCGCCTCTCTGATATGCTTAGAGATGCCTGCCTCAATGGACAACCCACTGGATAGGGGATCAGGTTTGCCAGCAGCTGCAAGCGCACTGAAACTACCCTGAGTTCAAGGCGTTAAGCGAGAAGGCGAAGAAGAATAGAGCCTCTGAGAAGGGTGGGAGCTTGCACACCGGAGGTTCGGTCAGTTAGGCGCAGCACGCAGCTCGACTTGTATATTTTATATTATTATTATTATTATTATTATTATTATTATTATTATTATTATTATTGCTGTTGTTGTTGTTGTTGTTAGTTACTATTATTATTATTATTATTATTATTATTATTATTATTATTATTATTATTGTTGTTGTTGTTGTTGTTGTTAGTTACTATTTATTATTTAGTTAATGTTTTTTTATTAAATAATTACAGGTCGCTGCATACGATAATTCACGAAGCAAATTGAATAATTATTTAACCGCATATCAAATAATATTCATGCCAAGCTCAATATAATGCGAAACAATTTAGCAGTACAAGCAATTCATTTTAACCAATCACCACTCAGCAAACAACGGAAATCGACAATTCAATTCTTCCTTCTGCAACTCAGTGGAGTTGACAGAGAGGAAATCAAACAAGTGTGGGGAGTTGGGGACAGCTACCAACCACTTGTAGACAAGCCCACTAAATAATCAGTATATCAAAAAGCAGTAAAACGAAGGGGTACAAGACCCTCACATCGAACCCTGAGGTTCTCAGACTTCTTCGCATAAATACTTGAAAATTTAATTCCTATCAATATCTAAGTTGCCCTTACACATACTATACATAAGTAAACACCGAGAATGTGAAGTGCCCTTACTGACTCCAAGCCACGCGTCAACGTACTACTCGCTTCTACGCCGCACGGTCTCGGGTCACTCGAGCCTATTACACAAAGCAAACTTAGCGCAATTCTAAAAACTTATTTCTACAACCTTAGGCTCCCAACTTAACCCTTTTCCTAACCAAACCACTTTCACTTAGAAACTTAATTACCAACTAATTGAAAGATAAGGTTTTAGGACTAAAAATCATTTCTTGAGAAACTAAACATAACACATTAGAAAATTATTCACTAATTAAGGAATTTAAATCTTAGGAGCTAGGAAATCTTTCTCTTGAAAATTAGAAAACAAAGTATCATTATTAATCTTGAAAGCTTTAAAGCAAGAACAACCTTAATTAACCAAGCAAGTCCAAATTTTCAATTCAAATCATTTTTCCTAAATTTCCAAAGCCCAAACAACATCAATTCAATCATTACAACACATTGGTAAAATAATTTTCCCTTCATAACCCTTTAGGGCTCTCGGCTACCTATCCCCCTTTTTCCAAAAATTTGCAATTTCCAATTAAATTTAGCAGACCATTCCCATACTTTTTCCAAAGCTTGAACACATTTTCATATAACAATATAAACAAGTTTTTAAAAAACAATTTCCTTCCCTTACTCTAATTAGGCTCACGGCCATCATCAACAAAATAGGAACAATTTTCAAAACTTCAAGTTTAAAAATCAACTAACCATCTCTTATGCCAATTTTCACAACCAAAAACTAGATTACACAAATCCAAAGCCTACCCAAGTTCCAAACCATTTAAACTATGATTATGGCAATGCTAATAATTAGAAAGCAAACCCAATCAAATTCCAACATGCTTTTTAAGTCCCTCAAACACCATTTTCACAAATAACTTACTAACTCTTCTATTTAAACATATACAACACTTCCAATAGCAATTTTATCAACCTAAACATATATTACAACAACTAATTACATGTCTTAACAATCAAATCCTACATTTTCCTTTCCTCAAGAATAGAATTCTATCATAGACAATTGGCCACTAACTTCCAATCCCAAAACTATAAACAAATACAACAACAACAACTTCAATTAGACTCAATTAACCAATTTAACTCTTGATTTCACTAGGATCACACTTTTCCCTCTTTTTCCCCTTAGGGTTTCACCCTAGGGTTCCAAGGATTTCGGAATTTGATGCTCATATCCATCATGGTTCAAAATCAAGCATTAGTAAGACAAAAAAACAAGAATGAAAATGAAAGGAACCACCACCTCTTTTTCTCCTTGAGCTCGCGGCCAAGGGGCTGAACAAGGAGGAGAAATTTATTTTCAAACTCACTTACAAGGTTGAAAGGAGATGATTAAGTAGAAATTGAAACTAGGAGCAAGCAAGAATGAAGATTGGAGACGAAACCAACCATATAGACATGAAAGGAGCTTGGAAGAAGAAGATTGGAGCTTCTCTCTCTAAATGAAGAAGAAGAAGGTAAATGAGGGGTAGAGAGTGGGGGAGGGCTGCGACCTCCAGCCCCTAAAAGAGAAGGATAATTTTTTTTTTTATAAAACTAATTTTACTTGGTTAAAACAATTAAGGAAAAGCATTAAATAAACCACCACTTAAGTAACACCTAAATTAAAAGTGAGATGCTAATCCCATCAACTAGTCTAACCCGTCTAATCTCTCATCTCTCATGATTACCCTCTAATTCTAGAGTCCTATGTGTATTAAAAACACGGTGTCGAGTAACCGCATTACCGATAGATTCGCGAAAATTAATTTATTGAGAAATTAATTCACCGCGTGAAAATAAATTATCATAAATATTAAAAACAGTCTAAGACACTCAAAAATATTCACAACAAGTTATGTTTCGATTTTCATCGAAATCGGAGTTCGTTTTAAAATTTTATATGCGGCAAAACTGCCCGGTGATCCAAAACGCGACAAAACTTCGTTAGAATATTTCGACGGCACTCGAACCATGAATTAATATAAAATATTAATTCTTAAATTTAATTTCATCTTGATTTAATTCAATCATTTTCTTAGTCAACAAAAATATGCGTTACAGCGTCACGCAGAAACTTATAATAAGTATAATTGATGAATTCTCTTTAAAAACAGCATACGTCTACGCTGTCAATTAATTCAAATTGACATCATGAATAATAATTATTTATAATAAATAAATTATTCAAAATAAACCAATACTCTCAGTAAATCATTGAGGTGATCAATCTCTACGACTTATCTTCAAGTATTCAGGATTTTATCGCTAAAATAACTTTTCTTAGAAATTGGGATGTTACAATACCACCCCCTTAAAATAGTTTCGTCCTCGAAACTACACGTATAGTAAAATTACGGAAAAACTACTTTACTCAAATCCATAAAATAATTTGCACATATAGGCACTCACAATACTTATTATTATATATAGTACTATAACATTTATAGCTACATAGTATAGCATGTAATAACAACAATCACAAGGCATACACGTATAGCACACCGTAAAGTAAACGTAGTTAGTGGACGAAGAATTCTTTACGACTGACTGATGCTTCATTCCAGAGCCACGATCTCTGCCCATTCATGATCACGAACACGAACTCGAAAACGAACACGAACACGAGGACGAGCACGAACACGAACTCGATTACAGTTACGTGCCATTATTATGGAAATAATACTATCATAGTCACATGCAATCATGGTTACACATAGCAAGAATATAAAAGGCCACCTAAAACTTCCAAAAAGATTAGAAATTCTTTTCTCAAATCATAAGTCTTTCCTAAAAAAATTTCGTCATCTCTTGAGAATCACCATAACAGAGAACTAATGAAACAAAATTTTACTTGAGACTCAACCATTCTCACGAACAACAAAGTTCCTTTGAGATTAGGTTCTTATTGTCTCAAAATCATTACACATACTTCAGTTCAAAAGTTAAAACCAAATCAATAACTCACTTATGTTTAAAACCCTTTTTAAATCAAAGCTTTTCGTAAAGAAAATTTCACACACCAATGGCTAAGTACTCAAAACTTGAAATTATTTTCTTTCAAAATTTGAAACAACCTAAAACAAATCCTAGGCTTCTAAGATAACTTAATTAATAAGTACTAACACCTTAATCAAGTAGAACTTAGATTTACAAGTTAAAATTTACTAATTACCCTCACGGGTTTCATAAATTCAATTATGCAATAAAAGGTTTGCACCCCACTTTCGAATCTTTTCTGACAACAAGACTCACACTAAAATTAAAAGGTTTCATAACTAAAACATTTTCCAAGGCTCCATCTTGTTCAAGAATCACAAGGATTCCTTTAAACATTCGGTGTTTCATGGCCTTGAAATACCATATCAAACCTCACAACAATTACGCTAAGGCCTTTTCTTGTAAGTTTAAATAAATCAACTTAAAATGTCAAATCCTTAAGATTATTTTCCTATCATGACCTGATTTAAGTTCAAGGATTATAAAATCAACTCTTCTCAAAAAATCTTTTTCAAAACCATTCTTACTCATTCATAGACTTATAGTTCAAAAGATTAACACCAAAACTATTATCTTTTACACGAGAGAAAACAAAACCATTTCCAAGCTTTTACTACTAAAGCATGATTTAACAGAATCATCTAAAACTTGGAACTATTTTCCACAAAATCAATAACGAACAATACCAGATAAAAATATAATAATACTTTAACAAAAATCATTTTAAACTTAAAACCATTTTCGCGAGCTTATTAACAAACAACACGAAAGTCAGAAGTAAAAGAATTAAATACCTGCCGAGAGCTCCTCCAAGAACTTGTGGTGTCAAAACATAGAAAGGAATAAAAAACTCTTGCAATCACTGGCCACACACTCACAAACGACAACACTCACCAATGCTAAAGGTAGGATGAATTCTCATCTAACCTCACCTCAACTTACGGTTTGGTCTAGGTAAATAGTAGGGAAAGTAGCTCTCCAGACTCTCCAAGTTCCTTAAAGTTTCTGACACACTTAAGTCACCACACGTTTTAGGTATCACATAAGGAAGGGACTATATATATAGAAGGGGGTCTTTTAAGCAGAACTTGTCCGTAGCATGTAACAGGAGGGAAAAGAAGGGGACTAGGTTCTCTCTCTATCTTCCTATGCCCCTGTTAAACCAGTAATGCAACTAACTATTCTCTCCTACTTTTTCTCTTCTTGCAGTAACCGGCCAAGGAGGGTAGAAGGAAAGGCGGTGTTTTCTCAAGTTTGTCTGGTGAGTCTTATTTCAAGGAAAGCTATTCTTAAGGTAAGGTGAAGCTAAGACTTGGTACAATTTTAGGTACTACCCCAGAACTAGTTCAGCTTCTAATCACACAGTAACCACACCATACCCCTTGCTAACCTCTCTCACTAACTTCCAGCTTCCCTTCGACTGAGTCGGATGGTTCTTGCGTAGATTAAAGTGTCACAAGACGTTTAATCAGCGCTAGCTAAGAAGGTAATCGCGTTCAATATTTTTGTTGGAAAATATTAATACGCTCACACAAATAACCACACAATCAATCACAACATTCACAGCAGCACCAAGGTAGACCACTGTGAAAACACATATGTTAGTAGCAAATATGTCACATTCAGAAAATCATGAAATAGTTTTGATTTTCAAATTGAGTACGTATCAAAATAATTCACATCAAACATTGCGGTATATATCTAGGTCCACTAATACTTCAAAGATCACACTATGCAATAATACTAATAACGTCTCCTATATACGATCTCTATTCCGAATCTCTGCCCAAGCATAACTCTGTATTGCTGCGTTCCCTGAGATGAATTCTTCAGTTACTAAGTTCTCTCCTCTGCTCACTACATAGATACGTCCCTCCGAAATTGAATGCGTAACCACCACAGTGTTTGCAGTCGCTTCCACCTTTGATGCTTGACAGTCTCTGACAAAGTATCCTGATTCCCCATACAGTAGCGAGTTGGTTCTTTGCCGTTCCTTTTCATTAACCCTTCAGTGATATCGTCGCCACCATTGGATTTCCGATTTCCCATGATCTTAACCACTCTACACTCTTCCTTCAGAGGTTGGAATTCCCGAGCTCCCAAAGGTAATACAGATTCCTGGATCTCTTCCCTTATTTCCCCTCAAGAACTAAGAGTTTCACGGTGACAAGGGTCAACCAATCTTTTGGTCTCTGCAACATGCTCCTTTCCCTGCTGTCCCAACAGTTCTCATTGTTTTTCCGTAGCAATCGGTTAAGCAACAACAACTACTGTCCTTGCCTTAGCTTAGGCTATCTGAAGTCTCTAATCCATTTTCTGAACTATCCGCTTCGTAGGAAGAATCGCTCGTCCCAGAGGTCGGATTCCCACAAGATTTTACAACCTAGTTAGAACCCCACAACAATTTTGTGTGGCAGCCCACATTGTTTCAACTAAGAAACAATCCAAACAATTACAAGTAGAGTTACTCTACTTGAGTGACAAACACACAAGCATAGTCTGACTCACAACAAAACATGGTTTGACTTCTAACTCCACAAAACCCGACACCTGACCAACTATAATTTCCCGACTCACAGTCCAGTTAGAACCGAACCGCTCTGATACCACTATTGTAACATCCCGTTTTCGAAGCGCTACTAAAGTAGATATTCTGACAAAAGTTGACATATTTCTGAAAGGCAAAATACTCTGCATTGCACGTTTTCCAAAAATGTGGTTCTATATTTTTTTTTTCTTTTTAAAACTTCTTTAAAGGGGCAGTCAGAGCATTACAGCGATTCTAGAAACATGGCGGTGAATAATTAAAGACACCAAATAAACCACATTAACCATACTCATTTATTCCATCAAATCATATACGACAATACATGTCTGGAAACATAATAGGCATTTTATTACAACACTAAAATGAACTACAGATATTCTATAGTTGGTCGACATGCTACATCCCTTACTAACTTCAAGTAAGTTACCCCAGAAGTTCAAGTAAGTAGCCGGACGGCTATCCTCGCAGCCCCGAGTCCTCCGCTTACTCCGCCATCTGGGATACATTCATTAATTGAAAGAACCACTAGCAAGGGTCAAACTTCTTAAAATAAAGAGACAGATGCACATACGACAACATATTCGACAACAAGGCATATAACAACACAACATAAATACCAGAATATAGCAAATCATAAACTAGAGGCAACACAACAATATTCACAGTTCTTAAGACGCAACTCAAGACTCTCACAAGACTCAACTCAAGACTCATATTCTCACAACACTTGACAATTTTCGGAAAGTAACGCCGATCCATCCACTGAATACCAGCCGTAGCCTTGGGCTCTCCGCTCACCCTAGGACATTCAGCTCAGGTTCCTTGATGCTACGACGTCTAGCTAAGCTGCTGAAGAACCAGCCGGAGCCGTTTAGGTGATCCTAGCATCCTAGGTTAATCAGATCGAAGCTCAAAAACGTCACGACAACTCAACGACTTGACTAAACTCTCGCACTCCAATTAATAGGTCGCTGTATACGATAATTCACGAAGCAAATTGAATAATTATTTAACCGCATATCAAATAATATCCATGCCAAGCTCAATATAATGCGAAACAGTTTAGCAGTACAAGCAATTCATTTCAACCAATCACTACTCAGTAAATAACGGAATTCGACAATTCAATTCTTCCCTCTACAACTCAATGGAGTTGACAGAGAGAAAATCAAACAAGTGTGGGAGGTTGGGGACAGCTGCCAACCACTTGTAGACAAGCCCACTAAATAATCAGTATATCAAAAAGCAGTAAAATGAAGGGGTACTAGATCCTCACTTCAAACCCTGAGGTTCTCAGACTTCTTCGCATAAATACTTGAAAATTTAATTCCTATCAATATCTAAGTTGCCCTTACACATACTATACATAAGTAAACACCGAGAATGTGAAGTGCCCTTACCGACTCCACGCCACGCGTCAACGTACTCCTCGCTTCTATGTCGCGCGGTCTCGGGTCACTCGAGCCTATTACACAAAGCAAACTTAGCGCAATTCTAAAAACTTATTTGTACAACCTTAGGCTCCCAACTTAACCCTTTTCCTAACCAAACCACTTTCACTTAGAAACTTAATTACTAACTAATTGAAAGATAAGGTTTTAGGACTAAAAATTATTTCTTGAGAAACTAATCATAACACATTAGAAAATTATTCACTAATTGAGGAATTTAAATCTTAGGAGCTAGGAAATCTTTCTCTTGAAAATTAGAACACAAAGTATCATTATTTCTCTTGAAAGCTTTAAAGCAAGAACAACCTTAATTAACCAAGCAAGTCCAAATTTTCAATTCAAATCATTTTTCCTAAATTTCCAAAGCCCAAACAACATCAATTCAATCATTATAACACATTGGTAAAACAATTTTCCCTTCATAACCCTTTAAGGGCTCTCGGCTACCTCACCCCCTTTTTCCAAAAATTTGCAATTTCCAATTAAATTTAGCAAACCATTCCTATACTTTATCCAAAGCTTGAACACATTTTCATATAACCATATAAACAAGGTTTTAAAATACAATTTCCTTCCCTTACTCCAATTAGGCTCGCGGCCATCATCAACAAAATAGGAACAATTTTCAAAACTTCAAGTTTAAAAATCAACTAACCATCTCTTATGCCAATTTTCACAACCAATAACTAGATTACACAAATCCAAAGCCTACCCAAGTTCCAAACCATTTAAACTATGATTATGGCAATGCTAATAATTAGAGAGCAAACCCAATCAAATTCCAACATGCTTTTTAAGTCCCTCAAACACCATTTTCACAAATAACTTACGAACTCTTCTACTTAAACATAGACAACACTTCCAATAGTAATTTTATCTACCTAAACATATATTTCAACAACTAATTACATGTCTTAACAATCAAATCCTACATTTTCCTTTCCTCAAGAATATAATTCTATCATAGACAATTAGCCACTAACTTCCAATCCCAAAACTATAAACAAATACAACAACGACAATAACTTCAATTAAACTCAATTAACCAATTTAACTCTTGATTTCACTAGGATCACACTTTTCCCTCTTTTTCCCCTTAGGGTTTCACCCTAGGGTTCCAAGGATTTCGGAATTTGATGCTCATATCCATCATGGTTCAAAATCAAGCATTAGTAAGACACAAAAACAAGAATGAAAATGAAAGGAACCACCACCTCTTTTTCTCCTTGAGCTCGCGGCCAAGGGGCTGAACAAGGAGGAGAAATTTATTTTCAAACTCACTTACAAGGTTGAAAGGAGATGATTAAGTAGAAATTGAAACTAGGAGCAAGCAAGAATGAAGATTGGAGACGAAACCAACCAAAAATGATGAGAGATGGAGATAGACATGGAAGGAGCTTGGAGCTTCTCTCTCTAAATGAAGAAGAAGAATCTAAATGAGGGGTAGAGAGTGGGGGAGGGCTGCGACCTCCAGCCCCTAAAAGAGAGGGATAATTTTTATTTTTTTTTATAAAACTAATTTTATTTGGTTAAAACAATTAAGGAAAAGCATAAAATAAACCACCACTTAAGTGACACCTAAATTAAAAGTGAGATGCTAATCCCATCAACTAGTCTAAACCATCTAATCTATCATCTCTCATGATTATCCTCTAATTCTAGAGTCCTAAGTGTATTAAAAATACGGTGTTGAGTAACCGCATTACCGATAAATTCGCGAAAATTAATTTACTGAGAGATTAATTCACCGCATGAAAATAAATTATCATAAATATTAAAAACAATTTAAAACACTAAAAAATATTCACAACAAGTTATGTTTGGATTTTCATCGAAATCGGAGTTCGTTTTAAAATTTTATCTGCGGCAAAACTGCCCGGTGATCCAAAACGCAACAAAACTTCGTTAGAATATTTCGACGGTATTAGAACCATGAATTAATATAAAATATTAATTCTTAAATTTAATTTCATCTTGATTTAATTCAATCATTTTCTTAATCAATAAAAATACGCGTTACCGTGTCACGCAGAAACTTATAATAAGTATAATTGATGAATTCTCTTTAAAAACAGCATACGTCTACGCTGTCAATTAATTCGAATTGACATCATGAATAATAATTATTTATAATAAATAAATTATTCAAAATAAACCAAAATAGTTCCTTGTACTCTCAGTAAATCATTGAGGTGATCAATCTCTATGACTTATCTTCAATTATTCAGGATTTTATCGCTAAAATAACTTTTCTTAGAAATTGGGATGTTACAGACACCGAGGGGCGTCACACTATAGTGGTATAAGAGCAGTTTAGTCCTACCGGATCATACGTTTTGTGCTGGATGAGTCTAGAAGTGTGGAATGACCAATGGTTTAGTCATTCATGTTCCTAATTAGAGTAAGAAACTAAAATGACTAACGAAATTTCACATGACTTGTTTGCTTGTATGAATTATTGAACTGACTAATTAACTAACTGATCTTACTAGAAATTGATTTACTAGTTTTTTCGTAAACCAATGACTCGTGGCACTACAAACTCTACAAGAGGTAGCACCCATAACCGCGTTGTGACATCCCAAAGTTTTTAATATGGAAACCCTAATTAGATCCTAACACCCTTAGAGTGTTAAGAGCTTTAATTAAGCCCAATGGATCTAAAAATGGGGCTTGGAATAGACCAGGAGCAAAGAAAAGAAAAAATATACGAAATGTATATCAATTGGCTCGCAACACGACTAAGACCACTTGCAATGCGATGCTGTGACATCTCGCAACGCGATATGAAAACCTCGCAACGTGACCAAACATTATGTGTGTCTTCATGCATGCATCTCATCGCTAACACGCGTAAGCACTGACCTGACCCCGTCGCAATGCAAAAATGTACGTCTCGTGACTTGACATAACTCATCCCCAATGCTATAAATATCCCTCCTCATTCTGTTTCCAGCGTCCCTTTCTCCCAATTCTCTTTATCTCTAACTTTCTCACTCTAAAAGGGTATTTTGGTCACCTCAAACAAATACCCAAATCCCAGTGCGATAGCGAGGCTTTGGAGCTATTCTGGGGCTTCAAGAGTTATGGTAATACCTTAATCCTTAGGCTATAATGGTAGCTTTATTCCTCCCTATTCTCATATTATATTTGTGACAACCACCCCAAAAATTAAATGAAGCCGCTACTAATATTTATTTTAGGAAGCATTGGAAAACCTATTTTTGAATTATTTTGAAGAAAAAGGTCTTTTGAACCAGATTTTGAGCCCGGGAGTTGGTTACGCATAGGGAAGGTATTTACACCCCTAAAACGCCCATAAAAATGGTACCTTTAATTGTTTTAAAAAAAGATTTGTTTGCTATTACATAATATATATTATTTCCTAAAAGAAAAGATTTTTATTTTATCATTGAACAAAATAGAACCCAAAAAACTTAATTTTCTAATAAAATATATTTTGGCATCATAATCTAACAGATATCGATTTGCAAGAATAGTTTTTGGTAACTAAATATTTAGTGCTCATTATTACCGGTGACCCTTTATTTATTATAAAAAAAACTTTCCATTAATACCAAATTAAATATTTGTTACCTATTGTTATAATTGACGATCAGATTTTTCATAGAAATGCAACAATAATCAGAATAAAAGAAAACATTTATTTTTTAATGATCTAATGTCCCTTTGAATATGTGAAAAAAAACGTAAGAAAGAAAAAGGACAAAATAAAATCAGATCCAATGAATTCAAGAATTAAAAAAAATACAGGGAAATACTATGGGAGATGAGTTCGATTCAGATGAACAAAACAGAGGGGAAATAATAATAACAATAATAGGCGAAATCTTAGATACGCAGAGAACAAAAAAAAGAAAGAGAAATTTAGTAATATTACAATCTCAGAATCAAACCCAGTTATGCAATCATAAAACCCACAAAATAATTTATAAAAATACAGAGAAGTAAAGTGGGGAAGGATTGAAACCTGATGGAATGCTATCAGGATGCTCTCAAATCAAAATTACAGAGCTTAAAGCAAAGAAGAAAACTAAAAGCCTAAAAAGGAAAAAAAGTGTTTGTATTTTTAAACTCTCTCTTCCTCCTTCTTCACGCTTTGTTGCTGCTTCTTTTCCTCGATTTTGCGCTCTCCCCCTGTTGCTCTCTAGGGTTCGGCTTTTGTAGCCTTCGTTCTACCTGTCACCCAAAAAAAAAAAAGCAAATCAGAAAAGCTATATAAAAATAAAACGAAATAAGAGAAGAAAAAAAGAATAGGAGAAGATACTCCCTGATTTTCGCACAGTTTCTCCTTTTCTTCGAGATCCTGACTGAATATAGATCAAATCGTGGGAGATTGGAAAGATATTGGTTCGTTATAGTGGAGAAAAAATAGAAAGAAAAGATTTGAGGGAGATATGGAGACCGCGGCTACTAGGGTTTTCAAGGTTAGGGTTTGTGGTGATGGAAGAGAAAAGAAGGAGGAGGAGGAAAAGGAGGAGTGATCGTAGGCAAGAGAGAAGTGAGGGAGATCATTCCTTTAGGGTTATAAGGGGATTTTTAGGTTAAGGTGGTAGATTGGGTTGTGGGCTGCGCATGGTGCATTGGGAGGTGCTGATAAAAAGAATGGGGGGTGCGCATGGTAAAGGTCAAGAGGAGGCGCACGGCCCTCTTGGACCAAAGCTTGACCCTTGAGGTGGGTTGCTATTAGCATCCCTTCTTTTTACTATGTGCAACCCTTTTCATTTTCTCTCTTTTCTTTTTCTTTTTCTTTTTCTTCTTTTTATTTCTCCTTCTTCTTTTATTCTTTCTTCTTGTTAATCTCTTTTATTCTTTATTATAAAACCAAAAATATTATTTTTATTTTATTACAAATTTAAAAAGTTAAAATCAATAATAAAAAAATAAAATAAAATAAAATAAAAGGCCGGACAAAATTAGGGTACTACAGCTGCCCCTCCTTAATTACATTTTACTCGAAGGTCTTCGTGCATTCGTTGTAAAAGGTAATTAAGGATAAAGGACTCTAATTTTGTTCGCAACAAGTGGTTTGAGATTGCGGGATTGGCTCCCGACTTTGGTGGGAGATTCTAGGGTCGATATCCTAGCGAATTCCCAGTAAGGCATAGGTATGACTATGATTCCTTACAAAATTGGTGAGGATTCTAGGTTCAGTTCCTAGTGAATTCTCGGTAAGGCATAGGTCTGGTTCCTAACCCTCACATTTTTTGTATTGATTACTTCCGTACTTAGGGTAAGCCTGGGGTGCGAGCTTCTTCGTCACTCGACACAAGTTTGGGTCAGATTCCCAACAAGGGTAAGTCAGGTTCTTAACTCTTGTTAAAAGGTACGGATTGACTACCTTACTTTAAGGAATGTTCGTGGTATGAGTTTATCTGTCACTCAATATAGGTTTGGGTCAGATTCAGAGCAAGGTATAGGTCGATTCTAACTCTTGCTAAAATATGGGTGGTTTTCCTCTGCAGTGAACGTTCGATTATGCACGAAGCTTCCAGTCACTCGACATGATTCGGTCGATTCTCAACAAGGGTAAGTCAGGCTCTTAACTCTTGTTAAAAAGGTGTGGATCGATTTCCATAATTAAGGAAGATCCGAGACGCGGGTCAGGTTCCCGACTAAAGGCTTGGGTCAGATTCCCAAGGTGATGGGTCAGATTCCCAGCAAAGTATAGGACAGGTTCCTAACTCTTGCTAATAGATTGGGTAGGTTGAGTACTAGTTCTTACTGAGTACAACAGACCAACTGTATGCAGTATTAGAGAGGGTGGGTCGATGGACCCGAAAACCTTGATGGTCATGCAGGATGCAATGAATGGTATGCCATGCATGTAATGAAATGTTTTTTTTTTAGGTGGGTCGTGGACCCAAAAGTGTTGATGATCATGCCAGATGCAATGAATGATATGCTGTGCATGAGTATTATTTGATTTGAAAGATTTTTGATTTCCCTGAATTCCTCTTGAGGACGCTGCCCCTAGACTTGTGGGATGATAACTTTATGTTGGCTTGCTTGTCCAAATGGTTGACTTTGCAATGCACAGGTTTGTGAGTTTCCCCTTGGTAAATCATCTTATGGATCCTCAAATCTTCCTTTTCGTGCTTTGAATGCTCTTGGGAGGATTAGATTGACAACTTCTGATCCTCAGATTTTTCAGGGTCCCTTTGGCCTTCATCCATCCATGTGAGGAAGGATCTATGTTGAGAGACAAATCACCTTGTGTAGTTCTGGAACTGGAATAAAACACTGGATGCGAGGCTTATTGACGATGGGCATGGCTTTTTCCCCTAGCTTCCTGGTTTATGTTTAGATCTGTGAGGTACAGTCTGGGTTAACAAGTTTGTGAATTTGACCCTAACTTTTGCCTAGGCCGCTCTTTGCAAGTTTTCAACCTAGCGGGTCGCTCTAACTTCTGCCTAGACCGCCCTTTTGGGTTTTCAGCCTAGCGAGCATTTTATTTTATATTCTTTTTTTTAGATAAAACAACTGCATTGAGGAGTTTATATGGATCTCCTCTTTCAAAAATCAAGTTTTAGGAAAATATGAGCAATTTGACTTTGATCAGAATGGACTTTATTAGGCTTGTAACGTGGCAGGGGTTAAGGGTTATGAAAGAAAGGATATTTCAGGCCCAAAAAGTGTTTAAGGGTTTATAAAAACAAGGATCTTTAGGGTAAAGATGCACTTCATTTTTGCTAGCATATTTGTTTCGCCTTTGCGGTTTCCTTTTTGATCTTCGCAGGTGTCTTTGACACGTTTTTGACATTTCTTCGAATTGTCTTTGATACCTTATTGCTTACTTTGCTCTTCTTCTTTCTGAAAAGACAATGTTGATTGGAGACTTGTGCTATTCTTCATTGTATGGACGATCCTTATTCAGGGTATTTGAAAGAAAATTTTGTTTTAGGATCAAAAGGGGTACCAAGGGATAAGTATTTGGATAGAGAAAAAGGGCCAAACTTCATCTCAAAATCTCATTGCTCACATCTTCACAAAACTTAACTTTTGATAGTTTGTGCATTTGCTTTACCATTATTCTATGAGCTAAATTGAAAAAAATTCAAATTGCAGTTTTATTGATGAACTGAAAAGATGAGAACATAATGAGTCCTTTACAAGATATGCCCTCGGGCTTAGAGCAAAGCATAAAAAGTAAATAGAGTTATCTTTCTTGAAGTCTAACCACTTGGCGTTGATCAGATCTTGCACTTTGTATTTCAAAGCCTCAACAATTCTTAATTGAATGACTCACTGCCCCAACTTGGCATGTTGTGATGAGCAGCGTTTGTATCTTCTTCCATCTCTTGGCTCATACTGCGCGATGGTTTTTGAATGTCGAGGTTGGCAATCCTTCCGCTTATTATCCCCGCTTCCACTCTTTTCCCGACAATGATTAGGTCTGAAAAGCTTGAACAGATATTTCCCATCATCATATCATAGAAAGATGACCGGAGAGTGTCAATAAATGTGGTAACCATCTCCTTCTCTGACAGTGAAGGTTCCACTTGGGCTGCAACGCTTCTCCATCTTTGGGCATACTCTTTGAAACTTTCATTGCCCCCTTTTACCATGGCTTGCAACTGGGAGCGGTCAGGAGCCATATCCAAGTTGTATCTATACTGTTTGATGAAAGCGTTAGCCAAATCATTCCATGAGTTGATTTTGCTCCGCTCTAACTGCATATGCCAACGTAGGGATGCCCCGGTAAGACTCTCTTGGAAGAAGTGGATTAGCAACTTATCATCATTGGAGCAGGATGCCATCTTCTGGCAGTACATGATGAGGTGGCTTCTTGGACAAGTTAAATCTTCATACTTGGCGAACTCAGGAACTTTGAATTTTGGAGGAATCACCACGTGTGGGACCAAGCATACATCTGAAGCTTCGAACCCAATATGATTTGCCCCTTCAATCTCTTTTAGCCTATCTTCCATAATTTGTAGTCTCTCCTGATCTAGGGGGTCTCTTAATGGGCCATTGGAAGCCTCTCGATACTCATTAGTGCTGATGGAATGGTTCTCATTAATGGTCACTTTTGCACCCAAGTTCTGCAAGAGGTCCAATATCTTGTCCATCTTACCCTTGATTTGGTCGAGTTCTTCTCTCATCGCTTGTTGATTCTGTTCCAACAAGTCCATGAGTCTAGATTGGGCTCGGGTCCGGTAGGGATGCAGGGAAAGCTTATGCGTATCTATTTTCTGTGGAGGAGAAAAAAATGAGTTATGTTATGAAGATGCCATGATTATGCATGTCATGAAATTTTTTTCATGTACATTTTTGCAAAATAATATGATGGATAATGGAGAAATATTTTTTTTATTTTTTTTTCTATAAAAATAAAATGAATGCAAGGATAATGAGAAATGTCGCTAAAAAAATAGAGAAAATGCTTTTTTTTCGATAATTTATTTTTTAGAGGGAAAAAGAATGAGAAGGGAAAATATTTTTTTGAAACTGTGTTTTTTTTTTTGCAAAGAAGAATAACAAATAATATTTTTTAGAGAAAAATATCATTTATTATCTTTCACAATTTTTGAAATGTGAATGGAAAATAAATGGATGAAGGAAAAACGGGCAGAGTGTGCCCTTTGTGAAGTAGGCCGGTATTTCCTAAGATCTTAGGTCATACGACTCTTGTCACGTGGAAAATGGGATAAGGTATGCTCATTTTGTGATATGGGCTGGTAGCTCCTTAAAAAGGGTCTATGGTCCACATAAGTATCTTTCCATCGGGTGGATTTAAGATACCAATCTAAAAGGTCCCTAGAGCCAAGGGTCTTATTTGAAAATGTTACCACCAATAATAAGTATATTATTAAAGGATGGTTTTTTCTCAAATGGAGCCAAACTCTAGGTGAGACTTTCATAGGAACCCACTGGTTGTACGTCCAGCAGGGCACCCACTACATAGCCTCTCCTAACTTAAGATTCACTCGGGCCCGGGTATAGGACACCCACTCAAAGTGTGTATAAATAAAGTGTATAAAGTGAAGTGTGTGAAGGAGCAAACTTAAAACTACCAGCTGCAAAATAAATAAAACAATATATACATGGTAACTATCCTAATGTTCAATATACATATAATCACAATAAAAATAAATAAACTAAACAAAGATAAAAACAAATAAGATAAGACAAAAATAAATATATTGAAAAAATAAAAAAATAATAGTAATAAATAAAAATAAAAGAAAAGGAAACAATTCACATTGTAAGGCAAACAAACAATTCAAACAATCAAAAGGCCTAACTCTCTAAAGTCCCCAGTGGAGTCGCCAACTGTGACAACCACCCTAAAAATTAAACGGAGCCGCCACCAATATTTATTTTAGGAAACATTGGAAAAGCTATTTTTGAATTATTTTGAAGAAAAAGGTCTTTTGAACCAGATTTTGAGCCCGCGAGTTAGTTACGCATAGGGAAAGTATTTACACCCCTAAAACACCCATAAAAATGGTACCTTTAATTGTTTTAAAAAAAGATTTGTTTGCTATTACATAATATATATTATTTCCTAAAAGAAAAGATTTTTATTTTATCATTGAACTAAATAGAACCCAAAAAACTTAATTTTCTAATAAAATATATTTTGGCATCATAATCTAACAGATATCGATTTGCAAGAATAGTTTTTGGTAACTAAATATTTAGTGCTCATTATTACCGTTGACCCTTTATTTATTATAAAAAAAACTTTCCATTAATACCAAATTAAATATTTGTTACCTATTGTTATAATTGACGATCGGATTTTTCATAGAAATGCAACAATAATCAGAATAAAAGAAAACATTTATTTTTTAATGATCTAATGTCCCTTTGAATATGTGAAAAAAAACGTAAGAAAGAAAAAGGACAAAATAAAATCAGATCCAATGAATTCAAGAATTAAAAAAAATACAGGGAAATACTATGGGAGATGAGTTTGATTCAGATGAACAAAACGGAGGGGAAATAATAATAACAATAATAGGCGAAATCTTAGATACGCAGAGAACAAGAAAAAGAAAGAGAAATTTAGTAATATTACAATCTCAGAATCAAACCCAGTTATGCAATCACAAAACCCACAAAATAATTTATAAAAATACAGAGAAGTAAAGTGGGGAAGGATTGAAACCTGATGGAATGCTATCAGGATGCTCTCAAATCGAAATTACAGAGCTTAAAGGAAAGAAGAAAACTAAAAGCCTAAAAAGGAAAAAAAATGTTTGTATTTTTAAACTCTCTCTTCCTCCTTCTTCATGCTTTGTTGCTGCTTCTTTTCCTCGATTTTGTGCTCTCCCCCCTGTTGCTCTCTAGGGTTCGGCTTTTGTAGCCTTCGTTCTACTTGTCACCCCAAAAAAAAAGCAAATCAGAAAAGCTATATAAAAATAAAACGAAATAAGAGAAGAAAAAAAGAATAGGAGAAGATACTCCCTGATTTTCGCACAGTTTCTCCTTTTCTTCGAGATCCTGACTGAATATAGACCAAATCGTGGGAGATTGGGAAGATATTGGTTTGTTATAGTGGAGAAAAAATAGAAAGAAAAGATTTGAGGGAGATATGGAGATCGCGGCTACTAGGGTTTTCAAGGTTAGGGTTTGTGGTGATGGAAGAGAAAAGAAGGAGGAGTAGGAAAAGGAGGAGTGATTGTAGGCAAGAGAGAAGTGAGGGAGATCATTCCTTTAGGGTTATAAGGGGATTTTTAGGTTAAGGTGGTAGATTGGGTTGTGGACTGCGTATGGTGCATTGGGAGCTGCTAATAAAAAGAATGGGGGGTGCGCATGGTAAAGGTCAAGAGAAGGCACACGGCCTACTGGACCAAAGCCAGCCCTTGGGCTGGGTTGCTATTAGCAACCCTTCTTTTTACTATGTGCAACCCTTTTCATTTTCTCTCTTTTTTTCTCTCTTTTCTTTTTCTTTTTCTTCTTTTTATTTCTCCTTCTTCTTTTATTCTTTCTCCTTTTCAATCTCTTTTATTCTTTATTATAAAACCAAAAATATTATTTTTATTTTATTACAAATTTAAAAAGTTAAAATAAATAATAAAAAAATAAAATAAAATAAAATAAAAGGTCGGACAAAATTAGGGTACTGCAATATTATTTCCTATGTGCAGAAGAGATCCTACACGAGGAGATCGGGAGCCCAATTCAAAGGTCACCTACGCTGTCCTTTCGACTCATAGGTTAACTCTGAACTATCTTTAAGGTTTATTCCTTAGGATTCACGTAGCAAAGTTAGGATAATGTTTGTAATACTATAATAATATAATATATATTCTTTTCAGCAATAAGTCAATGACATACCTAATGTACAGTTGGGTCATGTTTTTGGACATAAGGATTACTTATGTCGTAATGACATCCGAGAGTATCCCAAATCCCTTTTGGATACAACTAGTACTATGGCGAGAACTTGAAGAGCAAGGAAAGACTTGTCCTACTAATGCCAGGTATATGGGAGAAAAAAGCCTAAATGCTGGAATAATAGTTACATTATCAGTAGTTCTTAGTAGAACTATGGGATGCGATTACTCCAGAGAGTGATTTCAATACCAATTAGCCACCATAGGATTCGTATGATTTGTGTGTGTTGTGCAATTATATGCTCTGTGCTTGTATGTTTGTGATTGTAGTAGTCAGCTTATGCTAACATTAGGTTTTATATGTATATGTTAATTTTTGTTATGATTGACGTCAGAGCACACGGTGAGGTTTTTTAGATTTCTAAACATGATTAGGATAGGATGCTTTAGGGAGAGGCGTTTAGGTAGATGATAATTATGGTTTAGTGAGTAACCGACGCTTAAGAAGAATGATCTTTTGTTGATATGGTTGATGGTTAAATTGGGTCGAGATTATTCTTAGGCTTGAATTTGGATTAGGAGCATATTTAGTATGTTATCACCGTCATACATACATGGGTTGGCCGTTACATACGAGGCTAGAAGTACTAGGGTGGGAGTACGGTATGTAAAATAGAGAGGAGTTGCGGTTTCCTTGAGAATGGTATTAAGTCCGACGTATGCCTTTGGTGGCGGAGAGCTAGCCTCTCTTCTGTCTTGGTAGTTGGTTAGCCCAATAATCCTAACGAATTTACTGGCATATCAAAATCCATAGTATGTGTTATTTAGAGTACAGCCTCGATACCTGTAACATCCCAATTTTTATGAAAATTATTTTATAGTTTCCGACTACTTGAAAATAAATCATAGAGATTGATCACCTCAATGGTTTGTTAAAAGTACGAAGAACAATAAAGATTTATTGTAAACAATTTACTGTTTTAGCAATTAATTCAGATTAAGAGACAGTGTAGGCATTATCTTGTTTTTAATATGAATTAACCTTGAAAAATGTGAAAGATTGTTGTTTGATTACAGAAAATTATTTTATTGAAAGAGAAATAATTTTCAGGATTTAATAAATATTTTCAAGTCATAGTTTGAATTTTCATGGTTTAGTTATTGTATTAATTGTCTGTTTTATGTCATATTTAATATGACTATTATTTTAAAGATTTTGTCTTGGTAATTTTATTGTTTGAATAATATCTAGTTAATAAGAGAAATTGAAATTAGTGATCCTCACTAATTTACAGTTTTTATTACGCTGCGAAAATTCTATCGAATTCTGCTGTAACTAGGCTATTGTGTGTGTTTCTAACTGAAACATACCCAAACGTGATCCGAATTTTATAAAATTTGTGATCTTAGTATTTTCTAATATTTAGGATTTATTGTAATTTTTCTAGAATTTTTGGGCATCAGAAAATATTTAGTGTATTTTCTATAGCCAGAAACTGTCTTATCGCAACGTTTCGATTCACATTTCGAGAAAACGAGAAACATTGGTACTTTTCTCATGCCGCGAGGAACATTTGTTATTTTTGGGTGTGGGGTTATAACTAGAATTATTTTTGGAATTTCTAGTATTAAAACCTAATATACGCGTAACGTCGTGCACCCGGTTGAGCGAAAACGCGTCGTAGTGAAACCCTGAGATATTTTGAGCAAATGGCTGCCACACATGGACCAATGGGAGGCCATCCATGTGCTTGTAGCCTACATTTTTGAAGGAAACATTTTGATTGGTTTAGGAAGTAATGGGTAGTTAGTTTGTTAAGTTAGTTTAGTTAGTTTGTAACTAGTTTGGTTAGTTTCCAACTGAATGACCAAATTTCTTCCATCCTTGTCCCTAAAATTTCGTGGCTCCTTCTCCATTTGGCTGGTCCATTTCAGTTTCCTTTCATTTTTGGAAAGCTTGAGAAAAAAATTTTAGAAGGAGAAAGCTTGAGTTTTTGAAGTTTTGGTGATCAAAGTTTCCATCTTTACTTCCTTTCTTCTCAATCCTTGTTCTATCACCTCTAATCTTCTTGGTAAGGATCCTAATCCCTTTTCCTTTCTCCATGGCTGCCATGGATGAGTTTTCATGGTATTTATGTTGCTTCTCATGATTTTAGTTTTGATTCTTGAAGGAAAGTGATGTTTAAGCTTCAATCTTCCATCCTTTCTTCTTAATCCTTGATCCATCACCTCCAAACTTCTTGGTAAGCTTCATACCCATTCTTTTCTCTCTTGAGTTTCATGATATGGGTTTGGTTGGTTTTAGGAATTATTTTTGGGCAAAAGTGTTAGATTTTGCTAGATATGCATGATTAGTCTTAAAGCCCTTCCATGATTCACTTTGTTTTTGGGTATTTTAAGTTTGGAGAAACCGTAACCCTATGTTGGCCGAACCTAAGGGCTGCTGGAAGCCTTGGTTTTGATTTGTTTTTATTAATTTGGAGTTAGCTCTTATGGGGTTATAAGTGGTATGTTTGGAAACTAGTATTATATGCATGTTAAACAAGTTTTGAGAAATTAAATTGGTTAAATTTAGGGGCTGGAAGTCATGGCCATTTAGGGGCTGATTATGGTGTTGTTAATTAAGTTTTTGTTGCTTAAATTTTATGATTAACTTGTGTTAAGATGTAGTGATTAGATATAGCATTTTTAGCAATTTGTATGGTTTGAAATAAAATGAATTTAGGGGCTGTTTTGGGCTTCCAAAAATAGTGACTTAAGAGCAAGTTTTTAATGATGTTTTAACTTGTGTTTGGAGAAAATATGTGACTTGTTTTAGTTACAAAATGGTTGTGAAAACTTGTTTAAATTATAGGTGGTTAGATCTTGTTGTTTATGTTGAAAAACAAGTTGTTTTATATCATTGAAAAATTATTTGATGGGTCTATTTTGAAACAGAATTTTTAGATGTTTTTGGATGAGTTTCAACTTTTTTTTAATTGTATTAAAGTGGTAAAGAAGTTTGGTTTTGGTAAGAGGTTTGATTAAATAAAGTTTGCATGATTTTGATGTTAAAAGGTTTGAAAACTTGGAGTTGTATTTGAAGCCTTGAAACCATGGCCTTCAAAAGGATTTTGTGAGTTGTTCTTGACTTGCATTTATGCTTAAAACTAGTTGTAAAAGTGGTTGATGATTTGATTTAGCAAAACAATTCAAAGAAGCATGATTTTGGAAAAAGTTTTGGGTTATGTCTTAAGAATTGTTTTAAACTTGTAATGAATTTATTTCTAGAACTTTGTAACATGTTTTAGTGTTTTGAAAAGTTGTTCAAAGTTTGGAAAACACTATTCATTTGGTAAAACACTATTCCAATTGGTAAATTTTGGTTTAGCTATTTTTCTAAGTGTCTAGCTTTTGTAAAAGCTTGAAAACTTGCATAGTTTGAACTTGTTTCATGATATGTGACTAGGTGTGAACCAAATGGGATTAAGTGAGTAATTCTTAGGCTTTAGGAACCTTAGAGCCGTGGCTGCCCTAGGGGTATTAGGGCTTGAGTTTTGGTTTTAATTGATTGAAACTTGTGTTGTTAGGATCGGCAGTGCGACTTGACGATAGTTCGAATTTACCTTGCTTGGATTGTTAAAGCGCCCAAGGTAAGGGAAATTCTTACATAATGAGTTTGGGCTTTTCACCTTGTGTGTTGTTTGCTTGATCGTTGATTGACTGGGTGGTAGTACTTGTAGTATTACTATGTGCTGTTGAGATGTTGTAGCATGAACTACTGTGTATTGATTTGGCCCTGTGTGGCAAGACTGAATTGTATTGTGTGACTTAAATCATACTTAATTGATTTAATTGGACTTGAAATTGATGATAATATGTAGCTTGTTCTTGGCCCTGCGTGGCATTATGAGTTGTATTATTTTCCTTGAATCACCTTGGATTTCATTGGAACTTGGTATTGAATTGGAATATGAAAAATATTATTGTTGATAATGGATTAATTAACAATGCGTTGATCGGCTGCTATTGGTTGACGATTTACATCGGTACATCTGATGCGATTCCACAAGCCGAATTCTGATTCCGTAAACAAATTGTTAAGGGCATTTTGATTTAAAAGTAAGCGTGAGGGTTTTAGTACAACTAGCCAAAGCTTGCAAGGAAATTTCAATCGAATATTAGTAGAGAAAAGAACTTGAAATAAATAGTACAATTTGCAAAAACGGTTGAGTTAAATGATGCGCCTGGGAAAATTCTGGCTAGGAAAGACTTGGTAATTAAGAGTGTTCGCACCACCTCTCTTTCCTGGGAATTCTTCCAGTGTGTTATTTAGCACAACTAGGGTTTCAACGACCTAGAACTAAAAAGTATTTTCAGATACATAGGAGTGATACAAGAACTGAGAAAGAGATTTCATGACTCGGGATTTCGAAAGAATAAAACATAGGGAACCTAGTGTTCCTATTGAGCATATGGGCCATGTGTCTTGTGCTGGGACTTAATGTCCTGCTTACGTGCGCTTTTTCTTGATTAAGGATTGGACCTAGTGTTCCGTATGGCATGCCTAGTGTCTTAACCTAAAAGTTGAGCCTAGCATTCTGTATTACGTGCCTAGAGCTTTGATCTAAGATTGAGACTAGCATTCCACAATTGAACACCCGGACTTTGTGTCCTGTGTTGAACTCTTAGTTAGTTGAGTTTTGGAAACCCACTAAGTTGAGTGAGTGAGGGTTCGTCGATCCATATTGATTAATTAAAACATCACTCGGGCGTTCACTACGGTGAACACGCCATATTGTTGAATTTGTTGGATATCACTCGGGCGTTCACTACGGTGAGCATGCCATATTGTGGAATTTGTTTGGATATCACTCGGCGTTCACTACGGTGAGCATGCCATATTATTGAATTTGTTGGATATCATTCGGGTGTTCACTACGGTGAGCATGCCATATTGTGGAATTTGTTTGGATATCACTCGACGTTCACTACGGTGAGCATGCCATATTATTGAATTTGTTGGATATCATTCGGGTGTTCACTGCGGTGAGCATGCCATAATGTTGAATTTGTTTGGATGCGTACTAATCATTGAGCATCGACACTCGGAGCGTTTGATTGGTCTTAAAGACTTCAAAAGATGAGTTGTCATGTCACTCGTAGCGTTTGATTGATCGTACAGACTTCAAAAGGCGAGTTGACACTGCGTCGCCTAAGTAGAGGCAAGCTAAAGTAGTGGCAGCCAAAGTAGTGGCAAGCCTA